>OY293410.1:97031373-98231373 GCA_958502065.1 Chrysolina americana
GATTTCAAAACATTTAGTTTCTTCGACTAAACAAAAACTTGATCAAATTGTATTGTGTATACTAACCTTCCGTGAATCATTTCCTAAATGACAGTGAAAATCATATCAAAATTTTCGTCATTTAGAAAAAATAAGACAAAAATGTATTTGAAATTAATTCAAAAACGAAAAAAAAAACCTAAACTGTAATAGCTATAGTGACGGTGATGAAATATTGGGTATAAAACCTATTCCAAAATATGTATAATACATATTGCAACGAGCTGGAGCTGGACTGCCTGCCTTAGCACCGCTCGATGGAAAATTCTGCGTCATCAGAAGAGTTTCCCGTAGATTCGAGATTGGCCCCCTCTAGATTCGAGTCGCGAAATAAAGAAGGCTCGAGGCCTTTCTGAACGATGACCTGCTGGGTAACTATAATTTCGACCTTCTTCGTTGGATTCAGAAGACTCGCGACTCATTGGAAATAACTTTACTGGATATAAAAGACAGGATATAAGTTGCGGCGGAACTTTTCAGGTATCGAACCGAGTGATAACTACAATTTTATAGGCTTTTCCTGCCCTGCGAGGCTCGCTCTGACTAGGCACATATGATATCTCGCATCGCTGAAAAAAAGCACCAGAGGAAAAGAGGTGGATACAAAACACATGTCAAAAGCACCGAGACGCACCTTGGCATTTTCTTTATGTTTAAAATTCGAGGCAAAAACTAGATTTAATTGTCAGAATTATAGTCTGAGATGTCAATTGATCTCTTTTGGCCCATATCAGCACTAAAGTACTGGATAAAATGTTAAGATGGGAATTGTATACTTATGTTTCCCACCCAAGTTCATCGTGAACCGAGAATTTGACACATTTTTCTCTGGCTGGATATTCGTCAAGCAGAATCTCTGCTATTTTGAATCACAGGAAGCATTTTGTGATCTTAGTGAGAAACATTAAACATACATATATCCATCAGATATAATTCAATAACCATCGAAAAGTAGTCGTTTGATGTCGTCATTATCGAAATTATTCAAACTGAACTGTAGTCTTATTTATAAATTTAAAATTTAAATTTTTCAGTAACGATTCCAAGATTTCAGAAGAATCTTAAAAGTAGTTGAAATCCCCTCTAAATGTTCAACAAGATCCGTTTTACTTTGGGAATTGTCGAACAAAAATTATTATTGGAGATAATTGAGGCGGACACTTTCTAATGAGAAATCAGCCGAACACCATCCACACTCCATCCATTCAAATTTCTTCATGTTTTGAACCTCACACAAAGAGTATTCAAATTCACTTTCTTCATGCAGATAATCATTTAAAAATGCAACCACTGCCAATATTATTCAAGGTTCTGGCAAACGCTTTTGTTTTGATATGAGAAGACGCAAATACATTTTCGAGAATTTGAACTGAAAATTACTTGTAGGTCAAGGACAAATACTAGGCAGCTTTATACAGAAAAAAGCAAGTCATTTTATTGGTGATACTTTACTCAAAAATTCGACGAATTTTGAACTATTACAGAAAATTTGGCATAGTGCCTTATAGAAAATTTTTGATAAGATACCGTTTTTCAATTCGACCTTAGACGTTCAACCATCATATCCCAAAAATCGATAACAGATTTTTTTTTATATTTTTGTTTTAATGCAGTTTCCATCAATTGCGACGAAAACTATACCGAATTTGTGAGCAATTTTAATCCATTGTAGTGACAGGAACCCAGTTAATTATCGAGTGTGAAGTGCAGCAGTGTCTCCGGAGTCACAATAATTATAATCGTATAAAAAAAATTATTACATGAAATTAAGCTGCTGCTAGAACCAAGGTACGCAGAAGTTTTTCCGCCTTCCTTATTTCTTTGTTGCAGACAGTCTCTCAATGCTTAGGCTGATCTGACATTTGACACGCCCGTCTGATACTGCAACATAACCGCCGACATCTTTAGTAATTTATTCAAATTAGAATAAATACTATACCGTTTCGGGCCTCAATTCTGGGCGCCATCTATGGCGGCGACGGAGAAAGGTGGCAGGTAGTATCTCCATCCAAACCACAGCCGTCTCAAGTTCACACCGAACAGCAGCTCTATATACTTCATGTTATGTTAGGTCAGGGCTTCATTTTAGAGTGTTTATTATTGAAAATAAGCGAAAATAAGTGTAGTTTGACCTAACATGAATACTTGTTTAATTTAGGCTCTATGTAATATTAGACTCACACATTTCTCTTAACACAATGTTATAGGGTCATGGAAGAGATTATGGAAGAGTATTTATGGGGCATAAAAGTATCAACATTTGATATGGACTATCGAGACAGTTGCAAATGGTATTTATAACAAAGGAATTAATAACTGCCTCGTTCATATACATATTTTGAAATGTCTGAAATTTATTAGAAGCAACTTGTCATCTTTCGATTCCACTATGCTCACAATACACGTCATAGTGGTCACTTGAGAATATCAAACCACAAAATTCAAAATCACTTATCTCTACTGTACAATGCAATTAAGTTTCTACCACAAACTGCCAACGGCAATGAAGAATTCTGAATATGTCAGAATATTTTTAACCAAATAAATTTTTAATGAGAAAAAAGTTACTATTCTCTTCAAGAATATTTGCATGATCCATTACTGTGATTAACTTTAATTTTTTAATAAGTAACTTGTGTTGTTCTGTCGTATTCTGTTATAACTTTGATTTTATTTATTCATTCGATCATGGTTCATTTATACTGATTTCTATATTTTTCATGATTCACTATGTATGCCCATACTGTACTGATATCTTTGTTTTATACGACTTAGCATATGTATGGACTGTACCACAAATGATTTATAAATGTGGTAAAAAGTGGTTGTTTTGGCAGATGATAGCCCCATAATCTACTTTCTTGATTTATATCGGAGTGAAACTGAGTTATTTGGATATGCTTGAAGTATTGACTTTTTCTCACACTATCGATTCAGGCAATATAGACTTCTTAACTTATCTTTCGTCTAACAGATATGAAATGTACCTAAATTATCCACAGTATACCTTACATCACTGATGAGCAAAACATGCTATCTCAAAAATCCATTAAGAGCATCAAGAATGTGACTCCCTGAGCTCTATATTTTTATTTTCACATACAAAAAGTCGCGAGAAAAAAGTTAATCGAGAATAATATAGAAGAACGATCTTACGAAGGATAGTCATGAAAAGTCTGGACAAATATTAAAAGATAATCTTTCAACTCCATATGTTTCGTCTAAAGATACTACAACCTTTTGAACCTTTCATTTAAAGTATGATTTCCGAAACAATTTCTAATAGTCACACATCGGTGATTTCTTCTTCATTCATCAAATATTTCCCAACCATTTCTTCAGATTGGAAAAAAAAAGAAGTTGGCGAAGAAAGATCTGGAGAACGTTGTTACCTACGGATTTTGAAAATACCAAGGTGCCGTTGCAGACAAGGCTCGCATGATTGAAACATCTCGAATCGAATCGACGTGGAACACTTCCGCAGACATTGCTGAGCGGAGCATGAGCCATTCTCGGCGATCTAGAAGCTTTTGGCGTAAAAAATGGGGCTAACCAATCAGAAGCGTTTGACATCAGGTCAAGACACGATATCCGATAATACGATGATCCGATAGTGTTACCTCAAGGTTCCTGTTGGTTGATGTTGAATAGTAACACTTTCGGGACATAGTATTGTAACGATTTCGAGACCGGCCTCGAGACCGGCCCTGATCATCCAGTTAATGATGCACACTCGAAATGTAAAAAGCTCTCCGCTGACAAACAAGTAGAAGCGCGAACGTTCCAAGAAAAAGAAGCTTCGAGAAAGAGCCATCTAGATGAATCGTTCTATTGTCCTGAACAATCGAGAACTGTAAATGCGACTATATAGCCGCTGGATGACAGAGGGCAGGGTAGTCATAGATAGACACAGAGAGTTATAAATTCAGTTCGAGAGTTCGCAGATAGATAGCCACAGTAGAGATAAATTTGAAGTTAATGTTTTAGTGAATAATTTTTCAAGTAGTGTTTAAATAAATTATAAAAAATTAGTTTAGTGCAGTTTCACTACAGTATCATCGGATATCGTAACCAAGAACATTGGAATGACTGGACCTTGGAGGGCAGTGCAGTACGATCAATAAAGTTGGGTTGCAATCAGATATTGTAATTATTATACAAGTTTTTTTTGTATGGAATTTTATTATTTGGAAAAATAACAAGGATAGAGGAACAAAGTAGTGAGGCTAAGAAGTATATAATAATACTCTCTAGTTATCACCTTATCTTTTTCTAAAAACTCGGAGAGAAGTATACCGTGTAGGTCTCAAAACCGGCTAGGTACAATGACTTTCAATGAAAAATAGATTTGAAAATCCAACTTCTTCAGGATTCAGTTATCAGGTTGGAGATTCATTAGTTATTTAAGGTACCTTCTGTTAGTAAGTATGACTCAATGCTTTCAATGACAATGACTTTTTCTGTCGAAATTGGCTTTGCCATTGTCCGGAGGTCAATGCTGAACAAAAGTAGCAATCGATGCCGTAAGAAGCCAACTTTTTTGTTTTTGAAGACTTCGACAGCTTCTTCTGGTGTTGAAAATCAATATTATAGACAGAAAAATCAAAGAAGTAAATTAAATAATGTGGATCAACCAATATTCGACTCCGGGACATAACGATTTCTAGCGGAATGCATTTACCAACTATGCTATTGATATAACAGCTGATGTCAATCATATATAGAATGATCGACTGCCTTCACATCCAAATTTCCAAATGCACATGGTGAACAATACTCGATTACTCTGGTCTTATATATCTAATGTGAACAATGTACTCATTTACCAACATACCTCTTTTCACAACCCAACAACTAATTTCATAAATCAACAAACAATGAACTCATAAGCAAAAATAATAATTATGTTCAAATAGTGTTATAGAATGCTATATAGAAAACTTAACAGACACTTTGAAGTTTTCTAATTTGTAAAATAATATAAAATTTACTCTTTATATTTTATCAGGTATTCCCAATAGATTCAGGATGATGTATTGTTCATTACCCACTTTCTTAAATGATAGAAATATAAATCAGGTATTCCCAATAGATTCAGGATGATGTATTGTTCATTACCCACTTTCTTAAATGATAGAAATATAAATCATAATAAATATTTCTTTAGTATCTTTGGTGGTTACAATTCAAGTCAATAATTGGGTTTATTGAGATCAATGGTATGATGAGGGCTCGTTTTGAAATCCCAAAATTTTTTATTGTACAGAGAATATACTTCTACCTGTTCTTACCTGTATGTTCTCGCATCCTTGCATCCTATATGCAGGTTAAACAGCTCTCTTACCTCGGCAATCTCGATAAGTCCAATAGGAATATGAAAGGGTTTATTCCTCGACTGCAGATAGAAACGATAGTTAGTGATAAGGATGACTCCATCAACAGATATTCCAGAATGCAACACGTTCTCTCCGTTCAACAGGTTGAACGGTATAGTTTTGAGGTTGGTTTGTTGCAAGGGATACATATGAATCGACTGGATGTGGCATATTGAATTTGGCTGCTCTGAAGTATCCATTTTCTAAAAATAAAGATTTCTTGGGTCTTAATTCACTCTGGGAAGTATTGGTTCTTATTCATGTTATTTGACAATGAAGATAGGAGCTAAGAAGACATCATTCCATCAAAAACTCCTTAAATCAAATTCTCTAGCTTGAGTAGTCGGAGTTGTGGCTACCGAGTTTATAAAAAAAAATGTCAAAAAAGTATTACAGTTTTATGTATAGTCTAATATCACTTCAAAAACTGGATCTTCTACAATACTCTTGATGTAACTCCTAGTTTCTAATGAAATACACTGAGAGGTGAGAGTTTAACAGGACTTCCATCACTAGGGTCGGAATCGATCTCCTCATAGCCATCATTATATGTATGCTTATTCACTGCTGAGTCTCGGCCACCACACATATTCTGCATATATTGTTGAGTTGTAAATGAAACGCTGTTTCATAATAGGTATTTGAAACCACAAATTATGCCAAAGGTTTGTCCAATTGCAGAGCTAGGGTAAATTCCGATTTCCCTAAGACCTTGTCAATATGTTGGGTCCTGGTAAACTTGGGGTTTGTTCCTCTGTATTCCTCTTTCTCGTAAATGAAAGTATGATAATTTTCAGAGGGCTGACTTTGAGTACTACTCTCTTTGAAAACTTCCTTCAAGCATTATGATGAATGAATCGTCAGCATATCCTACAGTGGTAAATCGCCTGCTTATGTTATGTTGTTGGAGATTCACAATCATGACTATTCAACAAGATCCACATGTTTATTCAATAATACAAGACATAGGTTAGCAGTTAGTCAAAAAAAAATTTTTGTTTTGCCTCTCATCAGTGCCAGGGTAGGTCGGACAACATTATGATTGTCCAGACTCTGCTGAATGAATAATAATCAACTGTTTAACTACTATTTCCCCACGGAAGAAGCTACGCTGCGCCATTTGCAAGGAAAATCAAGAACTACACTCCTCGAAAAGCACAAACTCCAGGAAGAGTTAACTGTATCAATTCGAACAAAGTTCGAAAATATGTGCTGGAGAGAAAGGGTACTTCGAATTTGTCGATTTTATTTGTTTCATTATCGTGATAATCTCCAGCACATATTTTCGAACTTTGTTTGAATTAGTAAAGTTAACTCTTCATGGAGTCTGTGCATTTCGAGGGGTGTGTTTCTTGATTTTCCATGAGGATCGGGCTGCGATCAACTTAGTTGTGGGTCGCAGCTTCATCCGTGAGGATATATTAGTTAAACAGTTGATTATTATTCATTTGGCAGGGTTAGGACAATTATAATGTCCGACTTACCCTGGCACTGATGAGAGGCAAAATCTTGAAGCATGCATGTCTGCAGGTGGACATTCCCAGCCAAATGAAGGATAATCTAATGTTCAATTACAAAATAAGCACTTGCAATTGGGTCTTCTTGGAAGAACCTTGCACACATATTTGTCAGATGTAGTTCAACGACCGTCGTGGTATTAGCCAGGGAAGTAGTTGTTTTCTGACAGATGTTTGCCTCATTTTTCCACTTGATGAAACGTGTGGAAAAAAAAGGTAATTCGACTTTATTGGTTTCAAATTACGGGTTGTTTTGCTAACTTCATAACAACATAATTTAAAGAAAAAGTGACAAATTATTTTGTCTTTACATATAGCTACAAAAAAATAGTCAAATTCTGGATACTTACAGAACTGTGACAAATTATGGATACTTGAAAACTGATAAAATGTATAAATTGCGGAAGTTGTATATAAAAAAAATAGGGTGATAACTACCTCTTTTGTTCCCACTTTTAGGTTATTAGCGACAAAAAAACAGTACCTGATTAATGAACAATAATTTTTTTTTCTTAATTTTATTTGACAATTTAAAGTTTGCAAACACTTGTGTTTTCTTGTACCCCTCTGTCTTAATTATTAGATGTTAATTTGATTTAGTTTATTTGGATATATAAGTTCACCATTATCAATTTTTAATGCAGTTTTCAAAACTATCTTAGGAAAGAACATGCATTTCGACCTTTTTGTTAATTCTGAAATTAAGTATGGTAAGTAATTCAATTATACAGTGCAGCTTTCAACAGTCCCCTCTCTGTTAACTCTTGAACGGTTCGACGAACAAACATAAAAAAAAAGTTTGGAGGGTTTCACCGATACTACTTTTTCAAATGACTTACATTCTGATTTCTCGATAGATGGTGCGGGGAGCAAATCAACTAAAAAATGCATGTGTCACATCGTTGAAAAGATACCTAATTCAATTATCTTTTCAACCATCTAAATTTTTTAGATTCTGGTTTTCACGTTTTTTCACAATATGCGTTTGAAATGTAAGAATAAGTGCGGATCTATCGGATCTAAATACCTTTTCTTACCCGACCACGATAACTTTTGAATAATTTGATGTGAAATAACGGGACAGAAATTTTTTCGAATAGAACGATATTCTGAAAATTTTTAGATGATTGAAAAGAGCATTGAATTATATTTTCAACGATGTGACACATGACCCCCCATGCTATTTAAACATTTTTAATTGATGTGCCCCCCGCGCCCTCTATCGAGAAATCACAATGTGTTTTATTTCAAAAAGTAGTATTGGTGAAACCCTCCAAACGGGTTTTTTATGTTTGTACGTCAAACCGGTCAAACCGTTCAAAAGTTAACAGAGGGGAGGGGACTATTAAAAGTCGCACTGTATACAAATTCCATAAAATTTCAAACTTACAAAGAATGTGAAACTATGTATCACAATATACGGCTTTAAGTACCTACATATAAACTATTCATTCAAACATTATATATTACTTATTAGGTATTTTAAGAAATTTAAGAAAATTTCATACTTAAATTATATAAGCCCCCCCTGTTGAAGAATAAAGTTCAAAATTTCATCATGTGGTGCAGCTATTACTTTTTTTTAGAAGTTGTTCCCGCTCACAGTATGACAAAAACAGTTTTGGAACTGTTTTTGTCAAATGAAAGACAGCCAGAAGACCCTAAAAAGTATAACTTGCACTTTTTGTTACCTCACTTTCCTCAGCTGAATGCTTCATTATCTCCATTATAAACCAGGGCTGAAAAAACATCAGTGGTTTTCAGAAAGTGCACTCTTTCATTTTCGTTGTTTTACATAAATACACTGTATATCAATAGGTTTTCTTCAAAAACTTCAAAAATGACAATTAGCTATTTTTCAAACTAAATGATACTTCATGCTCATCATGAAATTGGGACTAACTTCATTTACAGGTAAAATCTAATATTTGAAAATAATCTAGGATTCCTTAAGACCATAATAATCATACTCGTTGTTGTAAGTAAAAACAATCAAGCGTGTGCCATATTCACCTCATATAAACTTAAGAGTTTTAAAATGATTAATATAACTTAGTTCAGAGACTGAGAGTCCCACACATTTGAGTCACTCTTAAATAAATAAGAGAACAAATGTGTGTCTTATTATGTTGTATATTCCTCAAAAAACTTCATAAAATTATTTGTATTTCGTCAATAACCTCAAGTATTTTATAGGTATAGAGGAAAAAAGTTCAAAACATCTTTGAAACGCTATATTTATTCTAAAAGCATATCACAAGCTACTAGCCAACAACACACGTTTCGTAAATAAC
Organism: Chrysolina americana; assembly: GCA_958502065.1. Taxonomy (NCBI): domain Eukaryota; kingdom Metazoa; phylum Arthropoda; class Insecta; order Coleoptera; family Chrysomelidae; genus Chrysolina; species Chrysolina americana. The sequence continues at coordinate 97,040,599 of OY293410.1, forward strand.
ATGCATCTTCAGACTTTGATATGATAAAATATAATATTTTTAAAAAGAATATTACTTTTCTAGTATAAAAGAGGGACATGGTTGAAGGCACACGAATAACCTTCGATTGTATTTTGGGCGTCTCCTACTGCCCTTGTGACAGGACATGGAACTTGCCCCATCAAAGAAGCCAGATGTCTTGATGCAGACACATACCATAGTAAGATTAGTATTATCAGTATAATAAATATTTCCTCGATACTGTTGACATTGAAACCTAATCATTGATCTGGCTCTAAATTAATGAATCGGCGAGGAAAAGTTGTACATCAACGCAAAGTATGATGACCTCAAAAATGTGTCCTTTGCCGTATGGCGATTCAGGTTAAGGCAAATAAATACCTGATTGGCTTCGGCAATAGTTTGGGATCTTTTAATCTGGGATCTTATGAAAACACCATCATTATCACAAAAGATATTAATAATTAATAAACAATCACGTCTCACGTCACACACTAATCTCACAAATGTCAAAGTGAATTTGACATTAGACAGTTGTCATGCTGGCTTCACTCCGCTTGGACGCTTGGGTCTTGGATACGTTCAGCGATTTCATGTCAGTTCGAAATTTTGAATAATCTATTTTTAAGGTAGAATTTCATGTCAGCGTTATGTTTATTCTTGCTTCATCCATATTCCAACCATTGATCGAGGAATATATGAATAATCTATTATTTATTTGAAATAAAAAAATACAAATACTTGGGGGTTCACCTTAAAAACTACCGTAGAATTCAAAAAGCAAAATATAGGCAACTAAGAATACATAACGCACTTTTTTATGACAATGCTAGGTGCAAGCAAACGGGCAAAATTGCTACAGAGCGTATGCTTCGTTTCTGGGTTTAGTGGTTATTGTTATTATGGAACATCGCCAGGATAAAAATTGCATTGAATCGAAATGAACAATGCCAAACACCAAACATGTAGAAATATTCAGATTCATGAAATAGCCTGTTTATCTCTACTCTTCACTATCGTTTCGTTTCAGAGATGGAGCCACATGTATGTTATTAGAATATAATCATTTCTTCAGGGACGGACTGGCCAGAGAGAGTTAAATAGTATTTGGAAGGGCTGGAGGAACTAGATGGGGGTGTAGTGATCTTTTGATACATTATACATTTTTGTTTGAAATAAACTGATATTTTGGTCAAAAGGATACTGAAGGACAAAATGGAGGAAATGGGGGACCTGATTTTGAATTTGGATCGAGTGCAAAAGTATAGCTAAAAAAAGTTTGGTTCTGAAAAAGGGAAGTTTTACATGAAGCCGCCTCAATTCGATGAAGAAACTCCATGGGAAAATTACCGCAGACAGTTGGATGCTGCGACCAAAGCAAATGGATGGAATGCAGGGGACAAACCCTCACTGCCCAAGAACTGGAGGACTATGATCAGGTGGTGTAACATCTGGAATTACAGTACGGTCAGATTCACCTGGAATACGTACCTCTACCATTCACAGCTGAAAAACCGAAGCCAAAATGAAGGCGAATCCTTACCGCGATTAGCGGTTAATGTATTCTTGGATGAACTTCGCGACCAAGAAATCATGCAAGCATAAATCACGTCAAATATATCTCGTAGACGCACTGACACACGCTTTGGAATCCGAGAATGCCAAACAATACTACATCAAAAGCCAGAGTAACATCTGAATAGTTGAGAAAGATTCACAGAGGGCTGCTACTATTGAGGCTGCCATAAGAAAAGTGATGCCCGTGAAAAGACTAATAAGATAGAATAAGAAGGAGTAATCGTCGGCCCGTATTCAACAAGCACCAGTTAACAAGGCATATGTCGCAACGACAAAACAAAGATGTCTTCGTAGATGGTCTCATCAAAACAACGCTCCTCGATACAGCTGCGACTAGAACAATTCTTGGGGCTATCTTGCCAATACACCGGCAAGAATTGAACAATCGAATTGGAAGCTACCCACAGCGATAGGAGAGCCAGCCATGGTATATGACAAGCTATACACTAAATTGAAATACCGGGCATTAGTAACAGATATCGAGGACAAGGCAATCATTTGAATGGCTATGAATTCTAGAGGGTCGAACTAAATTTCAAAGACTCCTACATGTGAACGGAGAAAAGCTGGTGCTCTTTGGGAGGAAGTAAATAAATGATTTTTGTCCTATTGGCTGAAGATGTGACCGTACCTGACAGGGTTGAAACCATTTTGGAGGCTCGCCTGAATATAGGGGTGTAAGCAATGAAAACGTGGTGCTGTTCGAGCCCAAGCTCCATGATGAGAAAATTGCTTGTTGCGTGTAGAAATACTTATGTTTGGCTAATTATAACACACAGGATAATTTCAGAATGAACAAGAACCATGTAAGAAACATCTAGGTGAATCACGTACTGTTCCGAACTATTCTTGAAACGGCGATATCTCACGCTCCCTCTTAACCTTCTAGAATGGTGTAAAAATCTACTTACCGGTATAAATACAAGACGCTCAACATCAAATAACATATTAGTTGCACAGGCAGTTATAGTTACCGAGTTTGCGACTAGACAGAATTGTTATATTTGGTGGAAATGAATTAGAAAAGTTATAGTTATCAAGTTAAAAATAAATTAGCGGATTATAGTTAAGTGCATTTTTATTACACAGATATACAATATTTATACGATATAACATAGTAGATATAAATGTATGAAAATTATAAATTGAATGATACAATACGTGGCATAATAGTAGGTATATACTGAAAATATCAATTTGAGGACGTTTGATTGGATATAATAAGCTATAGGGAAATTTTATTATTTTTTTTATCAATCCAATAACACACTGAAATATTATTATAAGTATTGAATAGTCATTGTTATTTTTCAGAATTTTCAGTATAAATTTGTTTCTGCTCAAGTGGTAGGTGATTCGATATATATTCTTCGTGTCAAATTTGAAAATAAATTTGGAAAATAGTTTTTTCAGATTTAGGCATTACTACGATTTTATTTCCATCGCCGAATTTGTATTGCTGATTACATTGTCATATTATAATATAGTACCTAATAGTAAATTTTCCTCAGGTCTAGTACATGAGCATCATAGAAGAGGTAAGTATACTTCATTATTCGTATAACTTCAATTTTTTTCAGGTTATAGGCGCTGCTCCCCAGACAATCATTCCGTAATATAAGTGAGTTTCCAAGAATGTTTTTAAGACATTTTAGCTTCGGTTAAATGATATTTTTTCTGTCTGTCTCATTTGAACATGCCCGTCATCTGCCATCACTGTTATTTTCGAAACTGAGTGATTTATGGGATGGTAGAGAAAACTATATGAGAGAAAAGATCAGTCATATATGAAGGGAACAAAATTGGCACAAGAATTGTTCCCTGAGGTACTCCGTATTCTACTAGTCTGTAAATACTGAGGGTGAAATTTCTGTTAGCTGAGTAACTTTACAACGTTCTCTCGATAAATATCCATATATTATTCAGCGAAATTTCTATAAAATTGCCTTCTCTTGTTCATATCATTGTCAAATATAACGTGATTCCAAGCAATAATTTTTCATCTATAACTGAGTGCTGTTGCGAGGTTTATTGAATTTTCAATAACAAATAATCCATTGATATTGCATAAATAATGAATATGAATATTAAATAAGTTCTGAACAGGTGTCCATTCAGAACATTAAGGTTAGTTGAATGTAAAAATTACCAAATCATTTGAGCGATTGAGACAAGAAGTTGATTTCATTGTTTGATGTGAGACGTAGACAAGAGATGCGATAAGAACAAACAAATAATCAATCAGGGAGCTGTCATTTTAAAAATAAATCAGTTTTCATCATTAAGAATAGCACATTATCAATTCTGAAACTTCGTAGTATTTTTGATTTCCATCGAGATATTCTAATATTGAAAGATATCGGTCTATTTCGCAAAAAAGTTTCAGTTTATTTCTTAGGGCCGCTTTTCTAGGAATTGTAAATTACGTACGAAAACTGATGATATTTAACTTCAACATAAATTTTTCCCTAGATGACCTAAATAATGCTGCAGTATAATTAAATAATGATTTAGACAACATTGCAAATATCGCTTGTCAGAATTCTTTTATGATGAATGCAAAAAATCCATGGCTTTAGTTGCGTATTCGGTAACCAATTCAATCAGGCATTCGCAAAAAATATTCTCCAAATAATCAATAAAATTACGCAATTAGGATTAATGATAATGCAAAAAGCCTAAGTTTTATTTTAGATGACTCTTTGAGATTCCACTAACCAGTATATCAAACGTTATATTCAGAAGCATATGGAGCTCTGAGATTACTGTACTCTCATAGACGCTACTTACCTTTATCCACAAAAAAATATGATCATGTTTTACATATACTGTACAAGTTGAAGTCGATTCCGATGAGAGAGAGGTTTAGGTTTCATACCATGTGTCTGTTTCACAAGATTTTATTGCATAAAAAAAAGCCTTACATAACTTTATGATAAATTAAAGTACGGGACTGACATCCCACAACATTAATTCAGAAATAAAAATCTACGGAAATGTTCTCTGCACAGAACCCATTTTGGAAAGATGATTCCAGTTTAATGTGTACAAACTATACAACGTGATATGTACCCGATGAATTAAAGCAGTACGCTGTAATTAAATAAAAAACAATTGACACTAATTACATCCTCAATCTCTTTTCTTCAACATTTCTGAGAAAAACGATTTTTTCTATTTTCCATAGAGGACCATACTGATTTGAAGCAATCCGTGAACATTTCAATCTGAGGAATTCATTATGTTGCTGTTGATGTGATATTTGTTCTGATTTTTGTAATGCATCCATAGGATTGCCGATTAGGATTAGTCTGAATCTTATTTTATATAAATCTTTGGTTAACATCTGCTCTGTAGGGGAGATTGGTTGATATTCTAACAGCTCTTATTTGCAGGCTACAAATTGTGCTACTATAACGAAAGTGTCCCCAAGCTAAAATCTAAATAATTCATGAAAAGCTTGCCAACATACTTCAGAGTCTGCTACACTTTTAAGTTTCCTTGCAAGAAAGATATTTTTGGAAAGCTTCTTTGCAGCTGAATTGACGTGGCTTCTGAAAGTCAAAGGACATGACACTGGATACATGTATTCCTGGGGCTCGATAGATTTTTTTGATTTTTAAATATATCATTCTACAGGTGAAAACAAGCAACTTTTTTCATTAGACTTTTTTTCTGGCTCAACAGCGTGAGCTACAAAAATGGGTTGATTGTCTAAGCTAATTATGGAAAATATTTTCTGCGAATGGATTTTTCTTGATTTTTGAGTATAATATGTGAAAAATATCAATTTCCTTTGATTATATCAATTATGGTGTACATTACTACAGGACGAGGCAGAAAACGCGATTTTTCTGAAACTCGTTTATTGACTTCTCGCCCAATTGTGGGTAAGTAATTGCCTTGTACTGAATGTCATATAGTAACTTTGTGCAATTTATAATAGAGTCAATACCATTGATATATACAAAAAAAGCAGGTGCCCCAGGAAAGAACCCTAAGAACCCATTTTGATGATAGTCTGATGAAGTAAGTTTTCTTTTAATTGATTGAGTAAAACTAACGTAATATTTTTTGACTCGGAAAAAACACTGTGTTCATCAATATTTGTATTTTATGCAAATAGATGAAAGTGCAAACTGCTAATTAAATCCGAAATTACAAAACTCTACCCCACCTATGTTTTGGTGCGGATCAGTTAGGAAATGTATTTAGAAATTTTCGTTTCTAGATTAGATTTGGGTGTGATTTATTTACTTTAGAACCTGAAATTAACGTCATGGTTAATGTCTTTAATTTGGAAAACATAGCCCTTTATTGCATATTCTAATGCAATGTGTATTTATTTAATATTATACATATATGATTTTTTTTTCTGCAGGACAATTATTTTGGAAACATGTTTGCTTCGAATACGATCATTAGTCCTACCCAGACAACCATGTGATACAAGAAATATGTAACGGTGATATCACATTGAGACGTGCGACATCACATCTGAAGTCACCAACATGTATCGAGTACCTATATTGAGGCAATTTGAAAATCTCCGCCTCAAGCAAAATCATTGTGATGTCTTTCAGATATGAATGCGACGTCACATAGAAAGTCACTAACCTGTGATAAACGCGTCCACATTTCAAATCACAAACAAATGGGTCACACTGTGATATTAATTAGAGGCTACAAGTGAACAGCACATTTAGGAATATTATGACTGGTGACCCATTTAAAGACGGGGCATCACTGTAACTTTTTTGTTTTTTGTCTGATCAAAACAATTTCTTATCTCAATAAAAAGCTTCAATAGCTCTATCATATTGTCATAACTTTGATATAAAATTCGAAATGTCAAGGCCTTCTCCAATTATTTTCAAATCCAATGGTACAAAAAAGTATGTTCGACGAATCTCACACATATACTTCAATTATTAGTAAACAATGAACGAGCATATTATATTATAGTGACATAGAAACTCAGATAACGTTGTCGATGATGAGAACACTCCACATTTGATAAATCAATTTTAACTAACGATCTTATATGAGATATTTGCAGTTGTCGGAGTCCAAAGCAGAATTACTTGCCTCCAGGCTACAACAGTGGAATTTGCTTGATCCTAGTATAAAAGTTAGTAGGTATTTACCGCTGATTTTTTTACAAAGAAAAATGAGTTTTGCAATTGTCATGACGTCAAGGGACTCTTTGAAGAAATGAAACAACCATATGACCCAAATGAATGTCCGCCGATGGTGGGTTCAAAGCCCAGCTCGGCCATCGCTTCCGGATCTTTTTCTTGTTCGCACACGTTCCTAGGAGCTTCTGGGGGGGGGTTTTCCTTTCTGGAAACCTGGAAGATTCGTAACAAGATTAAAAATTAAAAAAATGTCGCCTATTTATAGATTCGTCGAAGACAAGTCTGAAAGCTGTTCTTCTCTATGAAGGAAATGCAAACCCGTCTATCCCTATATTTATAGGTCATGCGTTAGTTGTAAAGAAACCTATGATACAACGGCGAAATTAATTGAATTGATTAAATATAAATGTCATAATCGATATATTTGTGACGATCTGAAAGTTATAGGCTGTGCTTTTTGGCTCACAAGGTGGGTACACTTAGTACTGTTATTTCTTATGGCTATCGAAAAACAGGGTCATTATGAAAAAAATTATTGGCCTGTACGAAATGAATATGTTTCAGGTGAGATGAACGTACAAAATACTTGTTTAGTTGATCCAAAAAAACTATTACCACCGCTTCACATTAAATTGGGCTTGATGAAACATTTTTCAGTGTTGGATAAGTCGAAGCTTGCCTTTCAATTGCTCTGTATTTACAAATCTTTCTGCAGCTAAACTAAAAGAAGGAATATTTGTGGGTCCACAAATCAGGAAAATATTGCACAATGAAAAATTTGAGGGCCTGTTAACCGAGGTAGAAAAAACAGCCTGGAACTCTTTTAAAAGTATCTTTGAAAATGTTTTGGGCAATAAAAATAAAAGTGATACGTATAAAGAGATTGTTGGAAATTTGAGTATTCCAAAATTACGAGCGTATGGGTGTAAATATGTCATTGAAAATTGATTTTTTGCATTTCCATTTGGATTTTTTCGTTGGTATGCGTGATAAACATGGTGAGCGATTTCGTCAAGATTTAAAATCATTTGAGCAAAATTGTCAAGGTTTTGGGACCAAAATATGCTAGGTGACCAACCCTAAAAAGAATTCTTGACAGTTGTTCAACAACCTCCAACGACTCGGTTGTAGCAAGAATTGAAACATGAAATTAAATCACCCGATTCAAGTTATCAACCAACACCCCAAAAATTGCATCAACCGACACGTCAAAAATTTCACTAACCTACTCCTCAAGAATTTTATCAGATCACTCCTGGTGAAGAAACATTTTAATATGTTTCCACCATTCCAAAATCATATGTGGCGAGAGTTATTTTGAGGAAAGTATGCGCCCTGAGATGAATCAACAGGAACAATACTTACAACAATTTGCGATTCCTTTTCCTGGTGCATATATAGAAGACAATATTGACGAAACAGTGTGAGAGAGTAAGAGATACAGAAAGAGAGGAGCGGATGTTAGATATGCTTGGCGGAGTAGGCAAACTTTAATGACGATTTGTGCTACTTCAGCTTGTGGAAATCGGCAGAATATATTATTTTCATTATTTTTGAATACCTCCCTACAAAATAAAAATAAAATCGACCGCGCTCGAGAATGCCGAGGTGACGTTTTTTGCCAGTTTGTGACCCTCCCACTACCTTGCGTCACGCTCAAATCTTCAGAATATTGAAATGCACACTTTTTAGCATATGATTACCTCACGCGCCTTACCTTAATCTGACACACTCGAGTATTTCGAACGAAAGATTTTTTTTAATAATCGCATCGGCCGGCCTAGACGAGCAATCCTATTTTGAGGATTTATATATGGTGGAGGTGCTCAACAGAGTGTAAGGTATCCCCCTTTATGTTAATCTGCAGCGCTCGAGTAAATCCCAAAACCTCCTATTGGGCTCCCCTACTATAAAGAGAAGCTCATATTTTAAACGAGCTTTCCTTTTAATTTTTTTAATGCCGCACTATAACCACTGTTATATTCATTATATCCCTGGGAATAGAAACCTTACATATTGACCATCTGACCAAATATGTACGCGTTTATCACGAACATAAATTTTATTCCCGCAAAGCCCAACGCAAAAGGGGATTTGATATGCGAAAAAACAGCACCAGACCGCGATAAATCAAAAACAGAGCTGGGCATTTCAACCCCAGGCAACAGTTATGCGCCGCTCGATAAACAGCATCATGCTTCTCTCTCTAGAACACCCCTACGTAAGGGTTGGAAAACAGCAACAAACCAATGCTTGTAATGTTCGCGAACGTGGTGCAAGGAAACCGTCGCTGCCGGAAAGAAAGTGAAATTGTATCGGCCGTTCATAGAAAATAACCTCAAGGCTTTCGCTTAATAAAATCATTTACGATCGGTAACTGGAAGCCGAACGAACAATATGACGAATGCAGTGTCCCCGCCACCATTTCTGCTGCGCTGCGAGGTTATTTCATCGGCTTAGGAAGTACAAACTGAGTCTACAAGACCATCTCGTAGATAGCAGTCCGGTTCATTTGAAAAAACGCGACTACGATCGACGCGATTCGGCGGTTTGTGTTTTTTGTGTTTTTGTTGAAGTGAACTTGAGTGACTATTAAAATATCGGTGAGTTCGATTTTGAAAATTGTCATTTTTTGAAACGAGATTCCATTTATTACTGAAATTTCGGCATTTTTTTTTTATTTAAAATTATACTATTTATTTGAAGCCCAAAACACCATAAAAAATTTTAGGAAAAAATACTTTGCTGAACAGTCAGCAAAGTTTTTTAAAAAATCGCAAGTACAAACTACCTTTAAGAAGAGGTTGATTCAATTATTTTCTATGGTGGCATGAGAAGTATATTATGGGTGATTCCGGTCTACTGTTTCAATGAAATATCTCCACCGGTCAGCAAAGTTTTTCGAAAAATCGTAAGTACAAACTACCCTTTAGAAGTGGTTGATTTAAATTTTTTCTTTGGTGGCATGAAAATTAAATCTTGAACCATAATAACCTATTGATTAAACGAAATATCTTCACTGAAACCCCCGGTCAGCAAAGTTTTTCAAAAAATCGTACAAACTCCCCCTAAGAGGGAGTTGATTCGAATTTTTTCTACTGTGGCACGAACACCTTACTATAAACAATTCAATTGTACGGTTTAGTTCGACTATGTACTTCCTAAGGTTCTGTTCGGCAGAATTATTTTTTGGTCAGCAAATTATCCACACTCTTTTTTCTGTAATACTATACTTACTATTTGTTTGAAGCCCAAAACACCGTATAATTTGTTCGATAAAAAAATAATATGCTGACCAGAATTCAATATTTTGTCGTATTTCAGACTTGTACTGTGAATAATAAATTCAAATTACAAAAAAGGTATCTATCAAAATTCAAATCCATCCTCATTTGGGGGGGTAGTTCATACTTGTAATTTTTCGAAAAACTTTGCTGACCGGTGATTTCCAGTGAAAATATTACGTTGAAACAGTAGACAATGATGGCCCAAGACATACATTTTATGCTACCATGGAAAAAATTTAAAGCAAACCCTACTAAAGGGTAGATTGTACTGGCGATTTTTCAAAATACTACTTCACTATCTGAACGATATTTCTTATAAAAAGATACCTATGAACTGAAACCCTGTTCAAAATTCAAATCCATTCCCATTTGGAAGGGTAGTTCATTCTTGTAATTTTTCAAAAACCTTTGCTGACCGAGAGTTCTCAGCGAAGATATTTCATAGAAACAGTAGCTCACGATTGACCAAAACATACATTTTGTGCCACCATAGAAAAATTCAGACCAGCCTCCACATGAGGTTAGTTTGTACTTACGATTTTTTGAAAAACTTTACTAACCGGGGGTTTTCAGAAAAAATTTGAATCAAAGCTCTCTAAAGGGTAGTTTCAAAATACAACTCCGCAATCCGGGAGATATTTCTTTGAACCGGTGTGAAGTTAGCCACATCCACAGATATACTCCAAGAAAAAAGTAAGGAAAATATTTTTTTGTATTTTTTTTGAAAGTAATAAAGCGATAAAAATATACTTATCAAGCCTATCTATCATTATAATATTATCATTCACTTTATTACACACTTTTAACCAATTATCAGGCCTTCAGAGGGTGGAAGATGAGGTTGTTTCTAGGAAATGATTCAATAACTTTCCCAAATGAAATAGTACCGCATTCTGCTTTCAGTATGTGTTTAATGAAGAAAAAATATATCAAATGACATCTCCCAAATAGTTTGTCAGTCCTCAGGAGGATGCTGGAGGGGCTAGTTTCTACGAAATAATCCAATAAATTTCGCAAATGAAACAGTATCGCATTCTGCTTTCAGTATGTGTTTAAAAAAGAAAAAATAAATCAAATGACATTCCCCAAATAGTTTGTCAGGCCTCAGGAGGGTGGTGGAGGGGGTAGTTTCTAGGAAATAATCAATAACTTTCCCAAATGAAATAGTACCGCATTCTGCTTTCAGTATGTGTTTAATGAAGAAAAAATAAATCAAATCACATCTCCCAAATAGTTTGTCAGGCCTCAGGAGGGTGCTGGAGGGTGTAGTTTCTAGGAAATAATCCAATAACTTTTCCAAATAAAATAGTTCCGCATTCTGCTTTTAGTATGTGTTTAAAAAAGGAAAAATAAATCAAATGACATCTCCCAAATAGTTTGTCAGGCCTCGGGTGGGTGGTGGAGGGGGTAGTTTCTAGGAAATAATAAGTTTCCCAAATGAAATAGTACCGTATTCTGCTTATAATATGTGTTTAAAAAAAGAGAAATAAATCAATCGGCATTCCCCAAATAGTTTGTCAGGCCTCGGAAGGATGGTGGAGGGGGTAGTTTCTAGGAAATAATCCAATAACTTTCCCAAATAAAATGGTACCGCGTTCAGCTTTCAATATTTTTCACATGGAGAGAAAATTAATAGATCGACATCTCCTATATCAATGTCATTCGAATTATTTTTTCTTCATTAAACACATACTGAAAGCAGAATGCGGTACTATTTCATTTGGGAAAGGTATTGGATTATTTTCTAGAAACTATCCTCCACCACCCTCCTGAGGCCTGACAAACTATTTGGGAGACTTCATTTTATTTATTTTTTCTTCATTAAACACATACTAAAAGCAGAATGCGGTACTCAGTAGCACTATTGCCACATGAGTTGAACTTCGCCTTTTATTTTTAGCAAAATATGCCTGTATCTGTATTTTATTTTCATCTATTGTTAATAGCTAAAAATAATAAAGACAAGTTATTATTATTATTATTACTATTTCATTTGGGAAAGTTATTGAATTATTTCCTAGAAACTACCCCCTCCACCCTCCTGAGGCCTGACAAACTATTTGGGGAATGTCATGTGATTTATATTTCTTTTTTAAACATATACTGAGAGCAGAATGCGTTACTATTTCATTTGGGAAAGTTATTGGATTATTTCCTAGAAACTACCCCCTCCACCACCCTCCTGAGGCCTGACAAACTACTTGGGCGATGTCATTTGATTTATTTTTTCTTCATTAAATACATACTGAAAGCAGAATGCGGAACTATTTCATTTGGGAAAGTTATCGAATTATTTCCTAGGAACAACCCCATCTTCCACCCTCTGAAGGCCTGATAATTGGTTAAAGGTGTGTAATAAAGTGAATGATAAATATTATAATGATAGATAGGCTTGATACGTATATTTTTATAGCTTTATTACTTTCAGGAAAAAAAATCCTAACTTTTTCCTTGGAGTATATCTGTGGATGTGGCTAACTTCACACCGGGTTTCTTTGAAACAGTGGACCAGGATTACCCATCATATACTCTTCATGCCACTATAGAGAAAATTTATATCAATCCCTTCTAAAGGGCAGTTTGTACCTGCGATTTTTCGAAAAACTTTGCTGATCTGCGGTTTCCATTTAAGATTTTTCTTTGAAACAGTACACTGAATTTTTTCGATGGTTGCACAACAAGTTTGTTTCGGGCAATCATAAACTACTGTTTCATTGAATAGAACCCATGGTCAGCAAAGTTTTTTGATACATCGCCAGCACAAATTACCCCTAACACGGGTTTGAATAAAAAAATTTCCATAGTGGCATGAGAAGTATATTATGAGCGATCCTGCTTTACTGTTACAACATAATATGTTTACTGAAACCCACCGGTGAGAAAAGTTTTTTGAAAAATCGTCAGTACAAACTACCCTTTTATGGGTGCTCATCTGAATGTTTTCTATGGTGGCACAAAAAGTATGTTTCGGGTAAAATTATAAGCTACTGTTTCGATGAAATGGCTTCTCTGGAAACCCTCGGTCAGCAAACTACCCTCAAGAGGGATTTGATTAAAATTTTCTCTATAGTGGCATAAGGAGTGTATTATAATCTTGGTCAATGGAATATCTCCACTAAAAATTCCTGGTCAGTGAAGATTGTAGAAACATCTCAAGTATAAACTACCCTTAAGAGAGGGATGATTAAAATTTTTTCTATGATGGCACGGAGAGAATATTTTGGGAAATCGTAAATACCTTCACTAGAAACCACCAATAAGCAAAGTTTTTCGGAAATTCTCTAGTACAAATACTCCTTGCTTCAAATTTTCTCTGAATCTAGATCAAGAAGGACGAAATGGCAGCCCATTTGAGGATGCGAGACTCGGAGGTCTAGGTAAACGAGGGAGATAGGAGAAGAATAAAAATACTAACAGGCCATAACAAACTAGGTAGACAATGGGTATAAAAAACAGGCCCACTTGCCATATGTGTGAAGAAGACGAAGAAACTTCGTCTCACTTCCTTGGCGAGTGTAAGGCCGTGCGGCGTACGGGAGGCTAAGATTCGAAATCTTCGGAGTTGAAAAACTCCAACAAGAGTTTCTCATCGAATTGAAGTGGACGGTCATACTGACCTTCATCAGAAGGTCACAAAGATTCGGAAAAGAGACTAGGAGAGGCAAGTTATGTGGAGAGAAGGGAAAGCAAAAAGAGCCCATCGGGGCATACTTGCTTGGCTGTGGCAGAGGCCTCCCCATGATTACTACTACTACTATCTTAAAAACTATTTATTGAACAACCCTAGTCTACAATTTCAATGAAATATCTCTACTAGAAACCCCCGGTCAACAAAATTTATCAAAAAATAAACTATCTTTAGAGGGGGTTGATTCAACTTTTCTATATGGTGGCATAAAAGATAAATTTTGGCAATCCTAGTCTACCATTTCAATAAAATAAGCGAAGTTTTTCGAAAAATTGCAAATACAAACTCCCCCCAAGCGTGAGTTGATTCGAGTTTTTTAACGGTGGCACATACACCTCACTATGAAAAATTAAGTTTTAAAATTTAGTTCGATGTATTTCCTAAGGTTCTGTTCGGCAGAATAATTTTATGGTCAGCAAATTATCCACACTCATTTTTTCGCACACAATTTGTTCATGCTCATACATCGATCGGATGTGATTCAATGTTCGGCGAGGTGATATACTCGGGAAGTAGTTGTTTTACGATAAATGTCTGTTAACCAACAGCTACCTGGTATATGCTCTCTGCTGTACTGGTTTACCACGTGAAATTTTCTAACAAACTGCAGTTATTCGATAACTTCTTTATTTTAGATATTTTTTATATAGCTATTTCTAATTTTTCGATAAAGTTTTCAATCTTTACACTTTATAAATAATGAAAAAAAAATATTAACAATACTCGGGGCTGATTTTCTGATGATTTGTAGATGAACTACATCTTCCCAGTTTTTCCAAAAATATCTATATAGTCTGGTCAACGAGGTTTTTTTGTATCAAAGTTGTTCTTCTTCGCCTCCGAAAAACATTCGCGAGGTGTCATTCGATTCGAAGTAGGGTGTGGTTGATTACTGAGAAAATTCAAGATCCGCTTGCAAAAATTGCAAAAGTAATTAACAATCAAAAATCAATATCATTTAAACTTATTTAATATGAAAATTAACAATTGAAAAAATTCAAACATCCACTGGATAGATGAATGAACGATAATTCGCGGTCAAAAAAAATTTATCGCGATTTCTCTATTAATTATGCATTAGTTTTTTAATGATTTTTTCCAACTTGAAAGTGCGATAATTGTTAAATAATAAATTTGATTTTTTTTTTCCTTTTTTGGAGCTACTTCCGAAAGACATCTGAATAGATTCCCGCTGTAAGAATAAAAAAATTGTAATTTTTCACTTAGTTATTAACAACTTCACTTGTGTTAAGAATCAAAAATTTTGACTAATCATTGAAAAAACTTATTTTTCCTTACACTATTGACCCGTTTTTTATGATCAGAAGTCACATAACAATGATATCTGAAAATTTTTATTTCTTGTTTAAAAAAATTGTTATAAACAAATGCGTTGTTAATAAGAAAATTAAAATTTTTGAATCATAATCTCTTATGCAAATTATGATTTTTAAAAATAAAATTTTTCCTCTAAAACATTTTTTTATTGCTTGAAAACGGAATTGTTGATTAACAATTTTTTTTCAACAACCTGTAATTATCATTGAGGAACCATTTTTCTCTATTAAATCATAATTTATTTTGCTCTTTGATACATAAAATAAATTTTTTTATTTAGATTTTAATTGTTTATTTAATAAAAAATTTGTATATATATTACAAAAATTCTATATAACTCTTTTCTACATAATGAAACTGAAACATGTGTAATTTTTTTAGAAAAATAATTTACCTATCAATATTTTTTAATCGAATTTTAAAAACTCACTTCTCTTTTACCCCATCATTTTCTTCTGGTTTTTCAAATTTAAACTTATTAAAACTCATAATCTAATTAGGATACGATAAAAACCTAGGACTTATTAATTTAGTTATTAATTTAGTTATTAAAGAGCAAGACTGATAAAAATGGTTCATTAATAATAAATACAGGTGGTAGAAAAATCTTGTTGAATGACAAATCCGTTTTCAAGCAATAACATTTTTTTTAAGGAACGATTTCATTTTTAAAAGTCATAATTTGCATCAAAGATTGTATTTTTTGTATTTGTATTTTTTAACCAATGAAAAATAAAAAAATAATAAAAATCATTTTCATGTGGCTTCTGATCATAAAGAATCGGATCAAGAGTAGTATGAAAAAAAATCCAGTCATGTATATGAAAATTATCAGATACCCTACATGAAAGTGTTAGTTTTTCTTGTCATTGTCATGCAACCCGATGGGGATATAATAAAAACAATTTGATGCATTTTTGACACTAATGACATTTAATCTCATTACTTGGTACTTGAATCAGCAAACGAAAGTCACTTCGTTTGACAGTTTTTAAACAGTTTTACGATTATATTTGAACTTCTTTCTATAACTATAATTAATATGGACTCTGAGAGCGAAATTCCAGTATTTTATAAGGAAAAATAGCATATCATACTCTAGATAATATTTATGTTTTTTTCGTTCATGAGATTGCCACACTCTCCGTTCCACTTCACTCGTGGACGACCTCTCACCTCACTGAAAAATCAGTATTTTCATCTTTTGTTGAAAAACATACTATTTTTCAATGATTAATCAAGCTTTTTAATTTTTAACCCCAGTAAATTGTTGATAACAAAGTGAAAAAGGATAATTCTATTATTTTCCAACAGGAATCTCTTCTGAGACCTTTCAAAAACAGCTCCAAAATGGAAAAAAATTAAGATTTGTTGTTTGAAAATTATCGCACTTGCAATGTTCATGTTCAAATAGGAAAAAATTGTTGATTAAGTAATGCATACATAATTTCAATCGTCTAGATTTCGATTCCACGAAAACAATACGGAAATAAGTCTATCCATGATGACACGTGTGTGTCCACAGACATCAATTGTAAATATTTTGAATTATACAAATGAATCATGACCTTATGTCAACTTTTCACCATCTCTATATCTGATTTGGATTACTGTTCATTTCCAAAGTGTCATTAATATTATTGACTCAATCAAGAGATCCCGTATCACAATCACACTAACAAAAATAAACAGCCATATGTCGAATATTACGCACAGCAGGGAAAGATCCATAACACACTCCAGATTAGGTTCTAACACTGACGAAAAATGTAAGGGGATTTTCATATTCTATTATCCCATGAAACCGGGGAGAGAACAAAAATTGGAATTACTTATTATAAATGAGTTCAAAACTGTAACGAACAGTTCAACTGGTCATTGTAATTTATTAAACTGAAGACTGAATTCTCCAAATGCGTTGGATCATAATGACGTGTTTTTCAGGCTCCAATAATATTTTGTTTAATTGTTTACTTCAACTACACGTCACATTTAATTAATCCTGTTAACTAATGGAGTAAAGTAGTAAATTGAGTAATTTATTGTTATAAACTCCAGCAATCCAGTGTGATAAAAACGTATTTAAGGCTGAAAGCATATTGTCGTTATCTACCAACACTCCTATACTGGATGAACACCATACCTATTATATGTATAAAAATTTGGAATATCGTCATGAAACATAAATACGTTTTTTTGACACCCCAGTGAAAAATTCAACACCTTTGTTATTCAAATGATACACTGTTTTTATCTATCGATTTTCCGAAATAACCTTGAATTTATCATAGAGAACTTTATGGCAATCGAATATTCGTTCGTGAGTAGTAGAAGTTATATAACAGAACCTCGTTTACGAGCTAACACGTATCTCTTCAAAATATCCAATATTATTAGAATGTCGTGATATTTAAAAAAAAATGTGAAGATCGAATCGTTTTTAGTGTAGTCTGTACATTTCGGAGTTGTGTTTTATTCCTTGAACAGAAAATATCCCAATTCAGCTAGCTAAATTTTAAAAAACGAAAACTTATATTGCTTTCTGGAAATCCATAAACCGGGAAAGTCAATGAGCCCTATCGTATCAGCTATTTGGCTCACAAAGGAATTTAAAAGCTCACCTATTGCGGAACCAAGTTTTGCTATGAAAAAGATGCAGTTCAATGTCCGTCGTGGCATGAGCCAGGAAAGTAGTTGTTTTCTGACGGATGTTTGCCTCATTTTTCCACTTGGTGGAAACGTGTGAAGAGAAGGGTACCTACTTACTTCGACTTTGTCGACTTTATTCGTTTCACTATGCTCATACTCCCCAGCACAAATTCCCGAACTTTGTTCGAAATATTATTAAAAAAAAGATCTTAGAACCAAAGACGCAGCAATCTGCAATAGTTTCCTTCGATGTTAATTTCTTATTTCCTAGCGTTCCAATCCCAGCACAGAGCGTGCAATACCTCAGGGAATTACTGAAGAAAAAAAATTCCAGTGAAAAAGAAGTTGAGGAATTTGTTTCCCTCACTGAACTGTGCATGGAACAAAACCGTTTCCAGGAATAAGGTTGCTTTTATGAACAACAGGAGAGGACAACTATGGGTAACCCCTTTTTCATAACTAAGTTCCAAATAGATGCTCAAGAAACGTCGCAGTATTTCCCTAGAATATGTTGATGATGTTTTTGCAATAACTGATGATAAAAATCGAATCTTGAGGACTTTCTTTCTCTTTCAAATAATAGATTTTCATCAATAAAACCCACATATGAATTAGATAATAAGAGACAATTTCCATTCCTTGACATTTTGGTGACTAGTTTACCATGTATTTATGGAAGAAATCAACACTTATGGCTGCATATATCCCTAGTTCACATTACTGTGGACAACATAAACAAGATGGGCTGAATTTCCTGGTGCATAGTCTTTTGGCGTTTTCTTCCACACACGAGAGGTTTGAAGAAGGAAAAACGTCAATAACGATGTGAGATAAATTATAACTGAGACGCAGATACCTCTGAAAGGTATCTAACAGGTATAAACGTGGATAATTCAGTATTTTCCATGTTGGATTCAATAAGGGGTGTTGAAGTTATATTGAATTGGATTATTTTCCACGTGTGTTAATTAATAAAGTTTACACACACAACAATATTCATAAATATAAATTTTCACATAAATAATAAGCAGAAAATAAACAAATATATCACAGAAGCTCATGCGTGATTTAGTTGGCCCATTCATTATTCACATAAATACTAGTTTACATTTTATTTCATTAAAAATTAACAATTTCATAATTTGCTAGAGGAAAATTGAATATATCCATTGGTTTTCCTCTGTCCTGTCGCTATAACTTGAATCTAGGAAAAAAAAACGGGACAAAACTCGGAAAAAATACTCCTCCAATAAAAACGGAAAAAAACCCCGAAAAAAAAACCGGGGTATTTTTTTCGGGTTTTTTTCCGTTTTTTTTTCCGGTGAGTATTTTTCCTAGGGAGATATTTTTTATTTTTTTTCCGGGGGTATTTTTTCCGTTTTTTTTGTTTACCCTATAACTTGTACGCATTGACAAATCAAAGCGGGACTACCGATACCGGGCACTACATTGCTTACTGTAGGCATCCATATCACCGATTTCATATATACTAGATGAAGCATTCCCATATACGTGAAAGCTATGTTTGGCTCAATAATTATGCAAACAATTGACAGTTTTCCTACGCAAGTAGGGAACACCAGCCCACTAGCTCATGGTCACAGAGTGTGCTTATGACACCACCAGTGGCGGTTAGTTGAAAAGGAATGATACGTAATAACTACTGTTCACAAAATTCACTGCACTACTGCTGCTTATCTGATAACAAACCGTTGAGTTTTTACATTTCCTTCGTGTTTCCCGCCTAGATGTTTATCGGCGAATCACTCAAGCCCAATATTTCTCGCCATTCTGCGATCTACGCAACTACGGTAACAAAACCTCCACGAACCGCCACTGTTGAAAAACAAATTGGTTGCGTTTTGTGTGTAGGAATAATTAGCATAATTTTTGTATCAGCCAATGGGCTGCGTTATTAGCGTAGGAAAAATCTGAATAACTGTGCATAAATTTGCATTGTTTAAGGGTCACTTTGGTTTATTTACTTCAACCTCTGTTCATAAGAACTCGTTGATCCATATACAGGCACATGGCATGAGTACAACGATTCCCTAGTTTCACCGATTAATTCGAATTCCCTTGTGAGCGGAAAGGCATATACTTACTCTTCTACGAGCAGGAGGACACTTCATCACATGTTCGAAATTATACCTAGTTTTATTTAATGGATATTATTATTGTATTATTTGGCGTCAAGTTAATATATTTGCTATCTGATCTGATCAATTTGACGGAATACGTTGAAATCTTTCCTCAAGTATTTATCTCCAATATCACTCATTCACATAATATCAAATTGGTACCTAGTGTAGTTATACTTTCATTTGAATGAAATTAGGTGTAATGCTGCTTGCTCCTTTACTTGAAAATATCCACACAATGGTATTATTTGTGCGTGCTTTCATATTTTCGGTATCTTCAAATTTCAAATAATATTAGCGAGCATTTTGTGTCACAGTGATATGAATTGAAGATTTTTATCAGTCGAACAATACAATTGTTTTATAGCCGAATGGTTATCAATATAAATACGTTTCAAAGGCCAAGTGCTAAACCGATATCACTATCGTATACCTTCCCGTATTCATATATTTGAAAAGATAAAAGATCGTCCACCCGATGCATGCTGAATGTCTGTAATCTAACACATTGTACTCCTGCACTCATTCAGTCTTCGATCATTTGTAATTTGATCTTATTCATGACACAATTATTCATTCCAAAAAATACTGCGGGTTCTTATATAGTCAGGAACTTCTATACATATAGCTATACCTATTTAGGTAAAGGTAACTCATAAGTCAATATGAAACTTTTTTTGGTAAAAAAGTACATTGATTATTAATATACCCCTCACGCGACTATGGTAGATAGATCTGGGTGTTGGAGACACCATCTGCTTTGCCGAATGGTTTCCAAATCGATGACAGAATAGAGATTTCTAATGGCTTTGGGCACCCTAATAAAAGGAGACGAAAGTTCTTAATTTTTCCGTCCTTGTTGCCAGGGAATGTACTCTGTGATTGGTTACTATAAGGTCAGGGAGTATAAATGTAATTTTCAACTGTAGCTGTCATGTCATTCAAACTCCCCGCCATTATGGTAACCAATCCCAGAGCGCGCCCCTGGCAACAAGGATGAAAAAATTAAGAACTTTCGTCTCTTTTTATTTGGGTGTCCAAAGCCATTAGAAATCTCTATTTGGGCATTATAAACACAAACGTGGGGAATAACAGATCACGTCTGGACGATCCACCACAACATAAAATGGTCTGTATCAAAATTCATCCACAAAGAAGAATATTGGCATAGAATAAACCTCAAAGAATCGGCATACATTCTGAACAACGATGTGTTTAGTTGTTTAGTAAAGCAACCACATCGATCAACAATACATTGATCAACCGTCAACGCCAAAAAACAACTTCGCGCGCCAACGCGCCACGCCAATGAATACTTCAAGGTCGAGTTTTGGACCTGTCACCCCTTATTCTTCACGCTTGGTACCTGAACAGGAGGATTTCAATTTTTTCGTATTTTCACCCTCAAACCGTTCATAACCTACTGAGTGCCCTTCAGGCTTAAGGCTAAAATTTGTTTCACCTGATAACGACCTCACTGGCTTCTCGGCCTGCAAATCCACTCAATTACTCTACTCCTCGAAACCGGTTCTTTGCATGTTGCTTGAAAACCATACAAAATAAAACAAAAGGAAGAATGCTGTCACTACCCCCATTTTTTCAAAAAGAATGTGGTTGGCTAGGGGATACGTGCTTTATGTTAGTTTGAAGCTTACTGGTTCTTTTATCTGGAGTTACTTCTTCGAAAGGATGGGAAGTTCGTGAAACTCGCGCGAAGGGGTAGCCTTGAGTGATATTGATTCCAATGAACACAGAGGTTGGAGAAATCGAAGAAATCTTATTGAAATTTGTATTTGGGGATTTGCTAATGAATTATTCCGACGTGAATGACCATATATGGCCCAAAAATACTCGACGTTAAGAAATTTGTCACACTTACATTATTACATTACATTACATTACACGATCAAAGAATACGAACAAATGAAACGTTTTGACTTAAACTGTTAAGAATCAATTTATCTCTTACCTATTTAAGGAATGGGTGATCAAAGCAATTCACTCAAAATGAAACAAATAAAAAGTGTATTAAACTAAATTGATTTATTAAAAGGGTCAGCCCTTCAACTCGAAAAATTACAGAGTTATGGTTATTCCAGTTTATCTCTGTTACTAATAGTCTAATCAAGTCTTACCAACTCTCATTTTGTTCGTGTATTAGTTCACTACAATTCTTTCATCCAGAACAATAATATTCATTTATTTATACTCCCAATTAAGGATTTTACACAGTTTAACATCATGTACAAACACTGAATGAATCATATTAATGAAGACATTAAAAGAAGAATTAAAGTTAAAGTAGAGTCAGTGATAAAATAGGAACTAGAATGACACAGATGTCTACTTACATAGTTGATTTTTGAACTTAGGTAGAGGTGTTGAGAAGAGGTCTATATCAGTACAATTTGCCGTTTTGAGAGATCTTCGAATAGAGCTGAGAAAAGCAGTGTTGGTACGATAGTACGGAATATGAAAAGTTACTGTCTGTCTGGTAAAACAAAGGGGAACTACAAAACTGATTTCAGACAGAAGGTCGAGACAGTTGTATCCACTATTAATGATCTTGTTGAGTCAACATATCGCGGTTTTTATCAAAGAAAACTCTTCTGCATTCGATCAATCTTGGAGTTATGAGTTGCATAATGTCGAGATCAAATAGAGGAGCAGTAATCGAAATGAGTTCACAAGTTTCCAGTGAGGAGCAGTAATCGAAATGAGTTCTTACAAGTTTCCAGTGAGGAGCAGTAATCGAAATGAGTTCTTACAAGTTTCCAGTGTAAGGTTTCAATGGCCCTCCAACTATTTGTCACGAGAGACTTGTACTAGCTAAGAAAGACGTAGCCCTTACATTCTAACGTGCGATGCCATGCCCTGGACCGGTGACCACAATTGGATAGAAGCCACGCACTCACCGATAATCAGGTTGAGATGCGAACGCTTTACCCACGCGCCACTGTACACAAGTTTTCCGCGATAAATCCCAATTAGGTATTTTAAAGTAAAAATCGATACAACAAATATTCGATAACTGTCTGGCGGTAGATGAATAGTCCAAAGTATTTTGCCATCTGGAGATTCTCCATCATCCTGAATTCTGATACCTCAGCGGAATTATGATTGCTGTAGCGAAAGCACTGGAATCTTGAGATTTTCAAGAAGTAAACGAAGGATGATTTTCAACATCATAATCAGAACCTCATAAAGCAATCAATAAAAATAATTGCTAGGAAGTATCGTCGACTGTCGTGTTGTGTCATCCATGGTTCGATCAGGCGCAAATCGACCAAAATTAGGAATTATTTTTCAATCCTTTGATTCACCAAAGCTCCATTAATATAGACATTTCTCAACCATGACTTGCTACCACACAACATCATCGTTTTTTAATATTAGAATTCCTGATCTAATACAACGTTATGTGTACAGTGAATCAAAGTTGTTATACTTTTTATTCAAATTCTGACGAAATGACTATTCATATATTTACGCAATGCGGTTTCTCTGGTCTAGACACGCGTTTTAAATATACAAGCGTACTCATTGGTCTTCGTTTTCATTGCGAATGACTCATAGTTCTTATTGTATTAAGATTTCGGGAATTTCCAATTTGTGGTACGGATGATTCAAATGATCTAGTGATTGAGAGTATCACTGAAATTTCAAGAACAAAGAACCATGAGTGGGGAAGCATATTATTTTTGGAAGTATCTTAAAAAACCTAGTGGGAAGAGACTTTTCTCATTTTTTTTTATTGTATTGGGAGGAGTTATGCATCAGCGCTACATTTTTTCACTATGTTATCAGGGAAGTGTCTCTAGTGAGGTCATATTTAGACGGTCGACATCAATCATACCAATAGTTCTACTTCGAATTTTAAACTTATTAAGCATGATGTTCCTCAAGGATCAGTCTTGGTACCTCTCTTGTTCATCATTTATGTGAATGATATCGGTCGCTTTATACACTAACATGAATCTGTTTTGTTTGCTTACTACTTTCATTTACTTCAATAAGAACTTATTAGACCTTGTGAACAATTTAATTCTTTAGGTAGAAATACTACGTGGGATGTGAACAGTGTAAAATTACTTGGAGTCGTTGTGGACAGCAATTTCTCTTGAAATGATCACGTCAAATAATTAAACAGTAGGATATGTAGCAAACTTTTTCGTTTATATCAATTGAAGACTATCACCAGCTATGATACAGTAAAAACAACAATTCTCCCTTTTGCACTATCACTTCAGTTATGCTATCACTCTCTGAGGAAACTACAAACTCAAGAAAAGAACAATTAGAATCATTAGAAATTCATGCTATTGAGATCATTGCCAATCTCTTTTTCTGAAACATCAAATAATGCCACTATCCTCCCTGAATCTATATACTACAGTGTCCTATCACCATTCATAAGAAGGCAACTGTCTTGAACAAACAATCTGACGTTCACAATCACAATACCAGATCTGCAAATAATATTTGTATAAATCGCTACCGCCTGAGCAGATCCAAGAGAAATACTGTAGACTCAATCTTCAAAATAATTTGCCATATGATTTTAAGTGTCTGTTTATGTTTCATTTAAAAAAATCCGTAAAGAGCCTATATCTTGAGATATTGCTTCTACTCTGTCCATAAATATGTTAGTTATTTATAGAATCAATATTTGTGAACTTACTCACAATTTTTTTTAATGTGTTGATCAGTCAGATTGATTTATTGAGTCTATTTCACATCGTGAACATACTAAAAAAATTATAACGTCTTGATCAGTTATATTATTTTAATTGTTTTGCAATTAGTATGATTTAATTTTAAATAATTGTTATTGGCTACTTTTTCATGTGTATTTTCTAAACTTATTCTTATCGAATCTGGTATTTCTTGGTCTTTTTGGATGTTTCAATTGCATTTATTCATAAATTTTTGGGTTTAATGTATTCTGGTTCAGTCTCAGGGCTTGGGTATTTTTATCATCTGTTTAGCATGAGATTAACATTATATTATGTTCAGAGAACAACGTGACAACCCCTATGTCAAGTCTGAAAGCTACTAAATCAATTTTCGATTTTACGAAACAAGCTTGTATGCACTATTTTGTAACATCTTGATCTTGATAACCATTATGGAAAATATTCAGAATCCTCGAAATGGGAGAATTACAGTCATACGTGTGTTGACAGTTGGCACGTAAAAAATATTCATGGACCTGATAAGAACAATCGATATACCTACTAACCTACGACACGGCACACATTTCCTCTGTTATTTAATAAGCTCAGTTTATTCCGTTTGGTTACTTATATAAAAACCTGAAGAAAGTCCAATGAAAACATTCACCAGCATTGATTTGCACCTCTTGAACGTTTCTTGATGATTTTTGATAAATTTTCAGTTCGTCTCTAGAACGAGAAAATTTCGACGTTATCAAACTGAATCCAATAGCGTAATGACCAAGTTTAATGAATAAGGCTTCCTTAATATAATTATCCTTAATATAATGTGTTATCCTTAATATAATGTGACTTCTATAGATGATAGGGCATCGGTAGCTGAAATTATTGTCAAAATTACGAAGTAAAACCCAAAATTTCAATACATAGTCCAAATGTATTTCAGTGCCATTATTTTTATTTTAACAAATTTTACGACATCACTAAATCTGCATTACTTTCAAAAAGGTGTTACTAAAATATTACTAAATAGAAATATAGCATAATTATTCCTGTACTTATATCATTATGTGTGATATATTTCAATTTGTTCCAATAAACTGCCATTAATCTGAATTGTAAACCTGTTCAATCAACATGAATTCGAACAAAGTTTCAAATAAATTAAATGAATAATTTCAACAAAGTCGAAATCTCCTCCTCTCCATACTATCCCACAAAGTGGAAGATTTGAGGCAAATATCTGCCAGGAAACAACTACTTTCCTCTAAGAACAATGACTCACATCTGACATCTATTCGTGAAATGTTCCTCCAGAAGGACACTATTGTTGTACTGATTGTAACCAAGCATTAAATACTATCCCCCATCTTTATTCGTTTCGTGTCTAACCATCAACAGTTATTCATAATATTGTCAGTCTTTGTTTTCTTTATGCACGCCCCAGATACAGATTAATATTATTAATTCAAAAAACAAATTTTCAATAGAAGGGTTCGAAACTCATGTTGCTACAGATTACTGTGCTGTCACAACAGTTTGGAAATATCGCAAAACCAGTGGCGTAGTAAATTGGATTTTAAAAAATGCCAACATGATTTTTGGATTTTTCGCTTTGAAAAAAATTCGAAGATGGGCTTGACATTTTGAATTTTATTTCAGTTATGGTGGTTATAAAGCAAATGAAGCTCTTTTCTCCAGAAAAAAATCGTTGAAATCAGACAATAAATATATAATCCCCCATAAAAAATACAAATTCCTTTCCCGCTCACTATGTTTTCTAAATATACCTGTGTGAATCTGTAGATAAAAAAGTGCATGTGGTTTAACTGCTAGCTGTAGCACACCTAGGCGACAAATTCAAGCACGACATTTTCTTGTTAAACTATCGAATCATTATGAAATTAGGAATACAAAGATGTCATTTCAAGTTTTATTACCATTATTAATGACGGCTGGAGATTTTTGCAGCACAAATGTCATCAATAATCACATCGTTTATACCTGGAACCGCCTTGGGACAGAATAATTATTAACACCTTGTCGGTTGAAAGAGAAAGGATTGTCCAAGACTCTAGGTATAAATTTTATAAACAAATGGAAAATATAATGAAATATTACGGATCTGAGGCTGCACCGTTCGTTCAAGAAGCGATTTTGACGTTTAGTCATATTCCTGATCTAAAAGGTTAAATATAATGAATCAGAACGGAATAACAGAAATCGTGTTATAAAATAGACGAAACTATTAAGTCGCCGCCAAATGAAATTGGTCATGCCTACAGCGAAACTAAATTACGAGCGCAATGAGAAATTGCGTACTGAAAGTGTCAGGGATTGCTTTGATGCAGAAAATTTGTGTCGCAAAAGCTTGAGCTATGTGTGACCCTCTCATTTTCTGTTTCCTGAACCTGAAATGAAACATCAATTATTAGAGATATTGAAATAATATAAATGAGACAAATTGGTATTTTCGTTTAATATGTTTCACGTATTTATATGAAAAAAATCAAGAAATCGGATTAATAAAAATTTACTTATGCCACAGAAATTTATTGGTTTTTGATGTATTTGATTACTCTGATTACGGCAGAATCTTCATTGCTCTCTCAGCTTTTTTGTCTTTGAATTTCGTTGACAGTAATATATATCGAAGATGTGGCATAGAAGTTGTTTTCTTGTCATTAATATCGGTGTTCATTAACTAGTGGTTAAATTGTTAAAATTGTTATATCAGTCGAAAGACTTGGGCGAGACGTAGCCCTTACCTTTCAACGTGTGATGCCATGCAGGTTTATCAATTATATTTCATGTCATAATGATATAATCATTGTATTTATATCATGGGGTCAGGGGTAAGTAGACTTTCAAAAACGAACCTTACTCGTTAAGAGGAGTGTTTGTGTTCTGAAGAAGTGTGTTCAAGTAGTATCAACAATTTTTTTTCATGAATAATTGATTGCCGCCTCCTCTCTTGCAATTAGAACAAATTTAGGGGAACCTGACGATGGTGAATTTTTTGTTACGAATTTCCAGAGTTGATCCCCCTCAAAACGAACCCGAAAATTTTTGAAAAGTGTTCGGTATTTCAAAAGTTTTATTTGAAACACACTGTATATATTATTTGTCGAATACAGCTGTTGATTGATTGAAAAGATTTTTATCCTAGCAGAATATGAATATATTGTATGCCAAAAATATAACAAACCGATGTATAGTCGCGAGTTTATGAACAATTGATAACTTTAACATTCTCCTAGTTGAGTTTTTGAAAGTAGGTATTTTTGGCAATTGAACCACTTGTGCACTTTCATGATAATGATCCCAGGAACAGGTTATTGTCGAATATTCACACTAAAATTGATCACAGCCATTGTTGTTGATAATGAAGAATCTAAATATGATAATTTGAAGGTCGTTGAAGTAGATAAGATATATAGTTAATCTTTATTACTAATTTTGATGACTATCTTTTGTTAGATGAATTATAACTTGATCTACCATCTCGAGAGTAGTGTACTTTTCTACTTTGAAACGAATCATGCAGAATGAAAATGTTATAGTTCCCGGCGCATCCACCACACGTAAAGACATTAAATAGTGAGTAAAAATAAGCTAAATGAACAAGTTGAATACAGGGTTTTTTCTACGACCAATTAAAACTCAGCCGCTGCTGTACGATACTGAAAAGATGACAGGGAGTCGTAAGTATAACTTAATATTTTGGATGTACACGGTGATAAATTATTATCGGTTCTTAATAGTTCTTAAGAATTTTAGATCCTTATTGGTCGAGTGCACTTATATCGAAATTGATTGTATTTCGTCACATTTCCACTTGTAAATTCTAAATAAACAAGTTATAGTACAAAAGGGAAAAACAGAATTGCTATTATTATTACTTGGTATTGATGAGATCCTTGATTAATTTTCTTAAATTACACCATGTTTCAATTATAAAATAGTGACGGCTTGACGATTATCCACCACGTCATCTAAACCGAATTAAAAGTTTCAAATGTCTAACCACCCTGTTGTCACGCTATTTTGTGGAATACCTCAAGATATTTCCAACTGGGTTTTGTATTATTCACACATTATTGCCCGTACTATTTATATTAAGAAATGAACATGAAAAAGATAAAAAATAATAATAAATTCATTGTTGGAATTTGCTAGTTAATGTTATTGGCAGTAATTTTTGCAGATTTTATTTCTCTTAGGTAGTGTTTTTTGTATTTTCCATAGGCCATTTGAACTACGCGGCCACGGGTAGGTATTATCGGGGGTAATACTCACAATGCGATCAAATTGCTTGGTGTCTCCTCAAATTTAACTGCTCGAGTTCAAGATTTCTGAGAGGGCAAGTAAACAAGGCAATCACTGAAGCAGCTTGGAGTTAGCCACTTGTTAGTATTACTGCGCCTATCAAAATGTAATCAAAATGTATTATCTCAACCTAAACAACAAAATATTGAATATATAAAAATTGAAATTAGGTGAACACAAATCTTTTACATTACACGTATTCATTTCGATTAAAATCATGAAATGAAATAAATAAAAGTGGGAATTGATAATTGATTATAATATCAGTATCATCTATCATGTTCATAAGTCTATTAATCACCAATATCTCTTAGGGATATTTTACTTCACAAAATCTGCAAAAGTTGATCTCTCATTATCCAAAATCCACTTCTTTATTTTTTCATCAATATTTCTTTACCCGTGATATTTTTTATTTCATTGATGAAGTCGTGTTCCCAAATCAGATGCACCTCTCTGTCTGATAGCTTTTTCACAACGTGATGTATTCAGAAAGTGATTTTACTTCTTGTACGTACGTTGTATGTTTCATTTATTAATGTTATTTAACTTGCTGACACAAAATATTGACGGATATCCATTACAGCGGCTTCTTTATATACGTTGTTACTAAAGTACCTGTTACCTTTGTTTAATATCTTTTTCAAGATCTATTTTTGAATAAAATTCACATTATTTATCACGTTATAGCCTTTCACTCCTCCCCAACCTATTGAACCGTATGTTAGTTGGGATTGTACGAGTGTTTTATATGTCCAGTAAGTTGTTCTTCAAGTATTTGAAGTCAGATGGGGTACCTCTTAATTTTCGAATTAAATTTTTGATGTGTAGGTCCCATCGAAAGTATCTATTAACAGTGATTCCTAAGTATTTTATGGAGTCGGTTTCAGGTATTTCATAATTATTACTAATATCAGATAATCCATTGGTGTAAGATGCAAAGAGTTTGGGTTTCATTTCTTCGAAACTGATAGTCAGTTTGTTATGATAGAACCATCTTTCAATTTTCCTGAAGTCTATTTCAGCTGTTATTTCCAGTTGAATTCCATGTTGAATATTTGCAAAACTCAACACTTTGCCTCTAGTGTTTGGTTGAAACAATTCGTTAATGTAGATTTTGAAGAATATTGGTCCCAGAACGGTTCCTTGTGGAACGTCAAAGAATGCTTTCAGAGGATTGCTCTTCACACCGTCAATACAAACTTTTTGCACTCGGTCACTTAGGTTACTTTCGATTTTTGAAAATAGTATATATTATGCTCGAACTCCATAATTTTTTTATTTTGCTGTGACTTATAGTATCAAATTCTTCGTAGAGATTGACAAAGATACACATTGGTGTTTTTTTTTATCTGAGGATTCAAATATATACGAAGTTAGAGCATGTATATCGTCTTCAGTCGATCTCTCCTTTCTAAACCCTTACTGTCTCTAAGGAATCAACTTATATTTTTCTGTAAAGGCCACCAATCATATTTTCCGTATTTTTTTCTTTACTTCTACAGTCTAATTAACCATTTCTTTTTTCTTTTCATTTTTGAATAGGTGTTTAATGATACCAATTTTTAATACATCAATTTGGAAAACACCCTGTTTCAATGCATCTATTTATCAGAACAATCGAAAGAGTTTTAATATTATCTGAAATCTTTTATGTTTTATGTTTCATTTGCCAAAATTGACTTGCCGAAAACAATATTCTTTGTAATTTTTTCTGACCGAATTCTGATTCCTGCCTGATTGATTGGTCAACTAACGCAATTAATTTATTTCCAGGTTGAAATTTCGCCATCTCCGAAATGTTATAAAATTACTGACCAATTTCACGGACGCGTAAAAACAACTAGGCAGGATGAGTTCTGCTGTTCTTCTGGAGGCAAGGCCTTTCAGGCCGTTCAAGTCCAGCGAAGAATACCTCTACGCGATGAAAGAAGATTTAGCCGAGTGGCTCCAAATCATGTATCCCCATCTGAATATCTTTGTCGAAAACTTCATGCAGAAGTTGGAAACAGGAGTCGTCTTATGCGAGGTAAGGAACTTTCCATATTTGTAATAAGAAATTTCTAGAATAATTTGAGTAATAAAGAAGGTATTCGAAATTAGTTAGGTTTTTACGACCTTAGCTTGGATGACAGGTTTTTTTGGGATATAAGATCTTGAATTTAAAAAATTCAATTTCTTTATAGCCAATGTTTCGTCAATTTATTTTGACATCTTTAAGGCATTGTAAGACACAAAAAGGGGGATATTTCAGGTTTTTAAATAGAAGAAAAACAATCAATAAACAAATCAATTGGCTACCCTTAGCCCAGAAATAACTACTGAACTAGATTGTTGATTGTAAGGGGGTCGTACAGGCTGTGAAGCCTCACAAACACTTCGACCTATAAGTTCTTTTTGTGCGTGACCCTTGAACTATTCGATGCCCGGGATTCCTAGACTTCTTGCGAAGTTTATCAGTTTCCTGGGAGCTGAGTTCCTGATGTCGGAAGGCGTTAAGAAGGCCCCTTCCAAGAACTTAAGCCTCTTGCAGAAAAGCGCTTGGCATTCGCACAGCAAATATTCTGCAGTTTCCGCGAAGTTCTCGCAGTAGCGGCAGCTATCACTCAATGATTCACCCATCTTTTTGAGGTGGTACCCCAGAGTGCAGTGTCCAGTGAGAAGTCTCGTTACCATCTTCAAGTCTTTCTTGTTGTTTAGCTTTCTTTGGCGATAGACACACTAGTCTTTTCGCTTGTCTTTGTCCTGGCATTTCATTCCAGTGATATTTCATTTAATCGATTTCCCAGCGTCGAAACTCTTCTTTTAAGTGGGCTCTGGAGAGTCCACAGAAGGGTTCTGGGTCGGGAAATTATGTGTTTGCCCCTTCTTTGGCAAGGCAATCTGCTTCTTCGTTGCCTTTGATTCCTCTGTGACCTGGCACCCACATCAGGGTGACTTGATTGTTTACTGCCAGTTGTCTTAGATATTGTTTACAGTCCCAAGTCAACTTAGACTCACAGGTGTATAACCTCAGAGCTTTTAGTGCTGCTTGACTATATGACAGTATATAGATTTCTGCCATTCGAGTGCCTCTTTCAAGGTATTTCTGGACACATAATTTTATAGCATGTACTTCTGCTTGGAAGTTGGTTGGGATGTTACCAAGGGGTTTTGTAGCCTGAAATTCGGTCCTGTAACACCCACTCCAATCCTTTCGTCCATCTTAGATCCATCTGTGTACCACACTGATGCATCCCTTCCCAGTTGGGGTCCGTTCTCTGTGCAAGTAGCTGTTTATGGCCACTGCAAACTGGATTTTGAAGTCGTACCTAACTAGCATGGAATATGTCGGTTTGAAGATGGCTTCTAGGGAAATATGTTCCAAAATCTAAAAAGTGTCCTGCTTTCAAGATTTTCGTCTGGCTCAGTCTGAAGGCATTGTTTGCTGCTTCTTTCATTACACATAGGTGCAATGGTGGAAGGGTTAGCATTTCCTCTAAGACTGCAGTAAGGCACCACTGAACTATGTTTAAGTAGCAGATAAAAACATAAAAAGACAATAGTATTTTCACTTACAAAAGGATGAGTTTTCCATCTAATGTACAGGACAAATTCGAGTCTGTATATTGAAATTTCAATAACAGTAAGAAATAGAAGGGTGGGTGGTGGCAAAGAAGCGTATTTCAGAGGTAAATAATAAGAAATAAAAAATCTCATTTACCTTCTTTAGTTCTGGAGTTATATCTACTCTTAACGTAAGTAAGCGGTATCAACGGGACTAACTAAGTGTGAGATCGTATATAAGAACTATAGTTCCATACACAAAAAGTAAAAACTGAAAGGACTAGCTTCGCGAGTTATAAACGTAGTTGAATTTACATTTGCATAGTAGTCAAATAATTTTGTTGAATTATACTAATTTTTGTACGACTCAACTTATTACTGTTTCACCTTCTAGTATTTTGCAACAGTCACTGTCATAAAGATGAATCAGTTTATTTGCAGAAAATACTTATAATTCTTGGCTCTGTTAATCCAAGTGTATGTTTGTTACCTTTATTGTGAATTGTTCTGCTGCTATAAATGTGTGTAAATGAAAGGGTTAAATTATTGCATTTAGAAATCATACTTTCATTTTATCATCTACTGAAAAACATTCAAGCCATAATAATTCATTGTGTATATAAATGCTCTAGGCAAGTTTTTGAATATCTACTAGTGGAATATTTTTATTACTCTGCCAAAAAATGGAATTGAAAAAATATCTCGTTAAATCGAACTCGTTACGAAATCATCCTCGGATATTTGTCACATTTTCCTTTTTTTACATCCTAGGAAAATTCTCTAATCGCACTTTTTTAAATATCGTTCCACAGTAATAATATCTGGGAGTTTTCTTCCCAAAATACGATAAACCATTATTTTTATATGTCACAGGGTGCTGTAAATTATATTTCATATTTCAGTTTTCGAGTGAATTGAAGTCATTGATGAATTTCTAATTGAATATTAACAGAATAGACCGAAACTATTCCAAGCGCTGAGGTCCACGGCATTTACATAAATTTCGTCTTTCAAGTTTAGTCAACAACTATAATAACTAGGTATTTACGCTACTCGCCTACGCCCTGTTAATATCGGTTGTTATGAATATGTTTACATACTTTGTATTCGAGTTGTTATACGACTCTATTATAACGAAGTAAAAGGTAGAAATAAATTCAATTTTTAAACGGTCCATTTGCTGCATTTTAAATTTGAATAAGATGTTTCAAATTGTATCTGCTTATATACTTCAGATTAAAGATTTATGTTATACTTTCTGAATTATATTTTCTTTGAAACACATCAGACTTCAGTTCATTAAACAATTTGAATAACCATTCAAATTGTGTATTTTTGAAAGAAATTTTACCCGCACTTTTTTATATCGTGCAGTATATGGTGATTGAGTTGGTACAAGAATAATCGAAAAATAGCATTACTTGTTTCATGACATTTTTATATGCTCACGGTATAAGCCATCAAATCCTAGAATATTCCACCCCCAGTTATTTACTATTGAAGAAATGTTGTTTTTTTTTTCGCAAAAATTGTTGTCGTATCAAAAAGGCAGAATACTGAGTTACATAAGAAGACACCTAGGAAAGATACGTTTATTCTAGGTTTTTAAAAGAAAATCTTGTCATATTCAAAGTATTAATCATTTCAGTATACTTATATATTATTCATTGCATCTATTTTTATGTCCAAGAGAGGTCGATAGCGGTGTTTTGTTGTTTACAGTTTCAACAAGATAATTCATTCCAATTACAAGTTTATACTAACGTAAGATATGAAACGTAAACTACAACACCTCAATTGAATCTACAACTATAGTTATCAGAAACTTCTGACTAGAAATCCAACACACAAGACATCAGTCTTAAAAGCAATTAGTAGGGTGTGACGGAATTGCTAGTGTTTATTTCCGACCCTCACAATTCTGTGACCATGTTTATTTTTCTCGTAATGTCCTACATTATTCTTTTTGTTAATAATTCCTACAGTTTAGTTTAATCTCTCTAACTAAACTTATACATTCAGAGGTCTGGAGGCCCTGAGGCATCAAAGGAGTGGAGGCCCCCAGTCCCAACAAAACAGTACCAGGCTAAGTACACGTTGAATCATATTCAAAATGCAGAAAATGTGATTAATGGATGAAAAAATGTGGCCAAAGTGATAGAGGTTTTCATTCGATTGATGATGTTACTGAATAATAACAAATAGATCCATAGTTAAACATTTTTTGCACACCATTTGAGAGAAATAGTTGGCAAATTTAGGGATAATCAGTTATTTCAGACTGAGAAATGTTTCCTTTCTTCAAAATGTCCAGCCATTTTCCATTGTCAAAAACTGGGCCAATAGGTATATACATTATTCCGCTTAGCATTCTTTATTCTTAAATATATATTATTCAGTACTATACAATCAGTAACAGTATATATACTATTCACATCAGTATCTATTATACACGATCGTACGATTGAAATTTTTGAATTTATAGCCCCTATTCAATTACTTATATCATTAATAAAACCATCAATAATTTTTTCCAGTAATCGATTTTTTGCAAGATAATACTGCTTCAACAGCCATTCATCATTGTAACATGATGAAAAGGTCTATTAGTCAGTATTGGATATTTTTTTGGCTGTTTCCCCCTATTTATCAAAATCGTTTCTTTTGGATTCCACAAATGATTTCAATGATTCTAATGCATGCATTGCAGAAAGTTCAGCAATGAATTTGATGGTACTAACGATAATTCCGAGGGTTTTTTGCCAATACTGGATTTGTTGTGCCTCTTGTGCTCTTGTCCTTGATCGATGAGTCCCGTGATTTATTCATTACTGTTTCCAAACGAGTCTTCGAAATCTCTTGTTCATATCGGATGCATGCTTCCAGTCACTGAAGCCTTCTCCACTGAGTTTGGTGTTTTGAGTGGACATTAATTTACACGCATAACAATATATTTCCCTCGTACTTGGATTGAAGCAAAGCCAGTACCGATTGATGGTGTCTTGATTTTTATTGCAGCATGTAAATGTGTTCTTTGTACATTTCCGAACAGAGTTGGAATTATCTCGCGGCTGATCTTGAAGAAATGAATTTTGCAGAGATACTTGATCACAACTTTGAAGTTATTTTGAACCTTTATTTCGCCTAATGTTTTATCATATCCTTTGTTACACTAACCAAAGACCTATGTCATTTTTGAGACCGCAAAATTCTGGATATTCTGATATTCAGTTTTAGAAAATTGTGTGGTGTTGCCTGATGAAACCTGAGCCTCACGATGATCTTGGATACTATCGACCATATATCCATCCACTGTTGAATCTCCTGTTAATTTTTTAGGATCTTGAGAGATTTCTGCTTTATTTGACCACGTAAAAAAACTGGGTCAATTTGGGTGTTTTAGCTGAAGTTTCTTCGGATTTCTTGACACGTTCTGCTTGCAATTTCCTCTTCTGTGAGCCACTAGCAAAAACTCGAGGAGTGTTGTGACGATCACCCATGATTCTACTGAAGAAAAAGTCGATTTGATCTTAGCAAACTTTATTTCAGATTCACGACATGTGTCTCTGACACAGTAGCTTTTTTAAGTGAATATACAAGCAAGCCTAGTCTAAACCTTCATATACCTTAACTAATTTTTAATTAAAAACATTTTTTTCTCTATTGTGTGGATACCCTCCCCTTAATCCTGCCCTGTGCACATTAAAAAAACTATTGAATGTGTTTTTTGTAGTTCATACATCCAACATTTGACGTGGTCATGTGTTGTACACTGATGTATCATTACAATTATGCATATCTTTTTGTAAACAATAATTCCAACAAAGTTCGAAACTTTGTGAAAAATTAATGAATAATGAATAATAAAAACAGTAAGTTGACAAGGAGCTCCACAGCATATAGTATCCCGCACACTCTATACTTATGATATTTCATAGAGGGGAGTATTGCTGTAAATATATTGAACACTAGTTAGATAGGAAATAGTTTGCCAGATACTTCAGATCTAGTCTGTTAGCTTCTCTTTGATATGGCATAGAATATCATTAAAGTAAATTATATACCTTCATCGAGATGTGAGGTAACTCAAAAAAAAATTAAATTCTTCTGTATGCTTATTTTATTACGTACTCTATTATTAATTGCAATTCATTTAGTTAAAAAACTGATAAGGGGAGTAAATTACTACGGACGTGCATAGCTTCCAGCTGAATTATATTATTTTTTCGTGACATATGCAACATTAAATAGTTGTATAAGCCATCTTACGTACGCGCTGATATTTTAGCGATAAACGAAAACAAACTAGTGTTTCGCAT
This sequence comes from Chrysolina americana, assembly GCA_958502065.1. Classification (NCBI taxonomy): domain Eukaryota; kingdom Metazoa; phylum Arthropoda; class Insecta; order Coleoptera; family Chrysomelidae; genus Chrysolina; species Chrysolina americana. The sequence goes on from OY293410.1 coordinate 97,077,288, forward strand.
TAAGAGAAAGTAGTACTATTTGCAAACTAATATTTATATGAGAACAAATAAGATAGTAGGTATTTTCAAAAAGTCACAGATGAGTTATGTGGGAAATTTTGCGGAGATGATTAACGTTCTTTCCTGTTGATAATAACATACGTAGTATTTAGCTGACGAAGCGAAATAAATGAATAAGCGAATGGCACACCCCTATTTGAACGAACTTAGTGATACTCACTCGTTCTTGTGGATAAACAAGATTAATTTGTCATGGTAGGTACATATTCATCTGGAATGCTATTAAGTCAGACACCAAAAGAATTAACTTGTTGAAAAAAAACCGAAAGTTATTGAAATATTCATCGAATTTAATGAATTCAACAAGAACAAAAATATCCTGCAGATCAAGCAGATAGAATGGTATTTAATATCAGCGACAAAAGCATTCCATTACGGCCACCCAAAGTGAGGGGGTTGAGTTATTTTAACAAAAAAAATAACCTGCTGGCTAAGAAATTAATCAACTGATAACGATAAAGTAACATTTAAACAAATTGTGGCATGACATAAGTCGGATATCTTATATAGGTCTTCTTCTAGATCTTGTCCCACATTTCTAGTAGAGTAATTATGGTAGTTCAAATGAGTGCATTTCGAATCTGTTTTTTTGTGAATCTTTGACAAAATACGTTTATCATTGAAAGGAACACCAGCAATTACAATAATGGATTTTTTCTGCTAGCGAAAAACTCTGATTGCATTGTCGATTCAACACAGAAAGTTAATCCATACACTACATGAATAATGAATTGTATAAAGTTATCAGTACTTCAACTAACGCGATAGGTAAAGTTGAGTGGATACTTTTTATACAACTGGTCGGTGTGAGGCTTCTATGTTTATTTCACATATTGTTATACCAAATTTTTATGAAACATTTTTACAAACTAAATGCTTTTATATATTATCTTTGTAGGGTAAATTTTGTACTTTTCGACGTCCTTACACCATTGTGTAAAAAAGTAAAATAAATCTATCTTTTTTTTGGTTAGTTTCCGGGTTTTGCCGTGGTCTTCTTTGGTTTAAATCTAGAAGAGTACTTCTACCACGCCACTGAAGATGACTGCCGCAGTTGCAGTCGAAACGTTTGGAGATTTAAACCAAAGAAGACCACGGTAAAATACGGAAACCAACCAAAATATTGACGCCAGCCGTGAAAGCTTACATTCCTTCATAAATCTATCTTTCTACTTCAATGGTATTAGACTCTGACTGTTCCTGCCGGAACACACACAATAATGGAAAATGAGACCATGGAACAAAAGCCGAAAAATAGCCAAAGAAATTCAACAAATATGCGAGAAATCATGCAAAGAAGCTATTCCACACAAAAAACATAAGGAAAGAAAACAAATACCTATGGAACAGAAACGAGTAAAGCAAGAAAAATTGCAAGAATACAGACAAACGAAAGCAAAAAGTATATAAAAAGAAAAGCATAGACAAATTTATAAAAGAATATATATCAACAAATGGAAAAAATTATCCGTGCGGGGACTTACTTAAAAATAAAAAGAACAGAATACGAAAAACACAATTGAACACAATACAAGAAACAGATGGCATGTGGACAGAAAACGAAATACACGAAAAGCTGATGAACATGTATTTTCCAAAAGACACAGAAAATACGACAGAACACACAAATATTAGATACACAATATGAACAACTAACACCCATAAACAGAAAACAATACTCGTTTGACATACGAGGAACTCGAAGAACTTACCAATAAGCTAAAACCACAAGGCAACAGCTAAGTACGGAATGCTAAATGAAGCAGCCATACATATCACAAAAACAATAGTGCAAAAACTGCTTAAAATCTATGATGAAGCCCTGGCACAAGGGACATTCGCAAAAGTTACCACTTCGAAACAAACACGAAAATAGATAAAAACAATTTATTTCGAGAAACAATAATTCAACAGATGCCATCATACATACCATACACGACAACAAGAGCAGACATCACACTAGACATTCATAAATATGAATAGTCTCCGTTTTCTACATTATAGCGATTTGCACACGAAGATAAACATGTTGCTTATGCAGTGTTTTATTGATCTTCCCTACCGATTTGCGTAGGGACGGAAAGTTGACTCGGAGTGAGAATTTTTTTTCCAATACATATAATAATACTCAATCTGTATATTGATTTGGAACGTTTTGGATAGTCTTGTTTCCCCGTAAGTAGTTTGAATTAAAGCTTGAGACATTTTTCTTAGTTTAGGAATGATAATAAAAAATTAAGTTGAAACATATATTCAGGCCGATTTGTAATGTTCAGATAAATAATGGATAGACAAATTCCTTACAAGTTTGAGGACGTGTCTTATTTCAGTAAATAATAATGAAAGTTTAGATATAATTTTGGGCATATTTTTCAGTATAATATATGGGTATGAATTGGGGTTGCTTTTGGAAGGTGTTTCATAAGTGTACATAGGGGTAACATGAATGAAATTACAAATCGAGATCCCAAATTGGTGAAAGATCTTGTAGACAACTTGGAATTTTTGGAGAGGAGTTGCTAGTTTCTAAAACCATTTATAGAATAGTAGAGCAAGCTTTCATTTTCTTTATGATGGAGTGACCATTTCATTTGAACATTTTACAACATTTTCGCTTTTCAGTAAATACGGAGTCTATGAATTCTTTCTATGAAATTCATATCATGGTTAATTTTCACACATATTTTACACATTTATGATTTTCAACCATTATACTGGGATTAATAAAACGGGATTGTGGAACTTTGCTGTCTATTATTTACCCGTTTGAATCTACAACGTGACCTTCGAGATGAGGTGAAATAGGGGATCCAGTAGCGTTGTGAAGTCCAGGGTTGATAATTCTGGCTTTTGGGAATACTATTCCATGAGCTCAAATCCATGTGATTCAAAGCGGATTGAAAACTGTACTCTGATGAATGCAAAAATTTAACATCATATACTATACCGCATTTAAAATTTAATCTAAGAATTGATCCAAAGATATGACAAACCTACCCTAATGATTTATCACAAAATATCCTGAATTTCATGATCATGTAATGAGGCTGAGAATTGATATCTATCGTCAGGTTTTTATGCTCTTATTTCTGAAAAATCATTCTAGAATAACATAAATTTCAAATTCTCACTGCTTTGTTTTATATTATCAGAATTAGAGGATTTTTCAATTTCAATTTTATCAATGATTCGTTTGTTCAGTTTCACAAAAAAATTATTGTACTGAGTCAGCAAAAAATCGATTTTATCATATCGATAGTCTCTGAATCTCACAAATAGAATAATCTAATATGAAACGAGTTCGCATGCTCAAAATCACGTACACTACCTTCGTCGTGAAATATTTTCGATTGTCTGGTAATTCCTGTAATTTCTTCTCTTCATTAATTTTTAATTTCACCTATTTGTGTTAGGACTGTGTACATAGACATAACTGTCGACTTCAAAAATCGACATGATATTTAGATTTAAGTACACAACACAAAAAATATTAGTGAGAACTATTACCAACAGTAGACCTGTTTCAATAGTTTGAATTTATTATTTCCAACATATGTACAAATACATTATCAACCGCTTTTGAATAAGTTATCTAGATACACTGATACTGAAGAGTCTTGATAACTGAGTTCAGGTTGATACCGCTTACACATTTGATGATACGAATATAGATTCCTGCTGTGATTGGTTCACTTATAGGAATGTACAAATGCCACATAACCGCTCAAAAACATGAAAAGCTATCTAAACACCAAAACTATGCAAAATTAAACGACGCGCGTTTCACCAACATAGTTATCATCATCAGAAAACTTACAGCTTCTTCTAAAAAGACTACCTATATTGCTCTTCATCCACCAATTTGAATCAAATGCATTCATATGGAATATAAATACATACATGTTTGAGAAGTATCTCATACAACTAAGTATTTTTTATATATTATTATCATATAAATGACCACTCGCCTTTACTTATTATTTTCATCCAAATAAATCGAATAGAATGAAAATACACGATTGACGAGTATTTAATACAACTATTCACTGATAAGCCTGAACTACAAAATATTTTCAGTGAACGAAGGACTATCTTATCATCGATGTCTTTCATTTCCGGTATCTTCGCTTTCTCCAAGATAGTGCTATCGTATGTTGACCTTTACCTACTTCAATATATTTGTTTAATGAATATGTTCAAGGAATTATCTGTGAGGTCAGTTTATAGAAAAATTATTTGGGGTCGTCAGAGGAAAAATATCGGGTGTCCCGAAACTATGGTGCCAAATTGAAACGGAAGATTTTCCTCGAAAAAAATAATTGGACTTCCCCAATGAATTTTTTCTTGAATGTCGTTCGTTGCAGACGTACAGGGTGTTGAATATAAAAATTTAATCAAATTTAGAAGAAGATTCGATATGTAACGATAATAAATTATTGCTGAGATTTGCTCGTTTTTATACAAAAAATCCTTATGGAAAATGGCTTTCTGTTAAATTCCCAAAATTTTTGATATGTTGTAGATTTTGAATTCCCTGGCAAAAGTGTCAATGGACACAAAAAATTGGCCTACTATTTTTTGAGATACAAGCAGTCAAAGTTGAAAAGTGAAGCTTTCCGCTCAGAATTTTCAACAACTCCTAGAATGGACAAAACGCCTATTCATTCAGGGAATACCATGCCTCAATGATGGAACAATATCACCTTGATCTCGTATCCATTATTCTATTATGCTTTGTCCTCTACAACAGGGTGAACAAAGAAAAATCCAATTCGAATAATTTTAAACCAACCAGTTCTCCGATGAGAATTAAAGATTCAATTTAGCCAGGAAGAACTTCCCCAATCTTGATCGAAGTTAATTGACCATATATATTTTTATACAGGGTGGTTCGAAAATAGGAGTACGTCAACCCCTAGTTTTTTGCGTAGTCATTTCATGTTATCAGGGCTGGTAAAAAGGAACAGTCCAAGTTTCTTGAATTTTTTTTTCATTGAATACCCTGAATTTCGAAAAAGAATCGGTTAATTTTCATGAATTTTTGTTATGATGTACGGTTTGTGGAGTCCGCGATATTATCATCAATATTAGCACAAGACTCCGGACTCGTTTGTCGGCTACATACTTTTGAAGGTACGGATTTTATCAATATCCCATTTATTCAATCGGAGACCGAAATATGATATTCAATAGCAATTCTTCTTGTTCAAACATATTCGGACTAGGTGACATGGTTGAGGCATGGTACCTATTTCCAAAATATATAGGCGTTTTGTCAATTCTTGGAATTATTAAAGATTTTGAGTGCATGGAAAGCTTTATTTTTTCAACTTTGACACCATGTAGGTATCTTGAAAACTAGCCGGCCCATTTTCTTGTATCCATGGACACTTTTGCAAAAGAAGTCAAAATCTACAACTTACCAAAAATTCAGGGTACGGCGTCCTGTGTATTTCTTGTCATCATTCTACATATTTTAATCATAATGTTACCAAGTACGGAACCACCGCTATGTGACGTTGCATTGCGCTGTTCAGGCTCAATATTGTCACGAATTTGAGGAGCGACAACAGAAACAATGGACTAATTATTTCACTTCGTGTATTTATAACTTCTCAATTGACAATAAACTCCAAAAATTCAAATACTTAGGTCAAATGCGCTGCTGAAATAGACTAGTCAAAAAAATCAATCTATTTCCATACAGTTTGTAGCATTAAAAACGATATCGAAATGTGTGTCATTGCTCTGAAGTCCAAAACTAAAAGTACAATTATTACGACGGTTTCACCTCCAGGTGATACTGATCAATTTTTAGATATGTTTGATAAAAACAATGAATATTTGTTCACTAAATTATAAATCCTGAAATAATTATATTTGGTGACTTCACCATTGATTCGTTCCGCCATCAACAGCGGTCCACTGATGAGCTCAGGGACTTGAGAGCAGAATATCGTGGACAATTGTGGAATGTTACTTCTATCGAACTTCCTGGTGCAGATATCGATACACTCCATTGATGACATTTTGGAGCGAAATGTCTTTAAGGAGGGGGAAATGTAACGATCTAGAGCCAGATCTGACTGCTTGTGTTTGGATAATCAAGATTGGCTTGTTAATAATGCAAGAGAGCACATCGAAGAAGAAACAAACGGAAAGCAATGTAAGAAACGACTCAACGAGTCTTCCGAACCGTTCTAAATGACAGCGACATCTTTCGGCGTTTTTGGAATGTTCCAACATATGTATTGCCAGTATAAATACAGGAATATCGAGCAGAGTTGGCAGTAGATTACAGTTTACGCGGTTAGTTAGTTACAATCAGAGTTTGCAAATAGACAGTGTTGGCTTAGCAATAGTGACTGTATCTTGTTGAAATAAATTAGAAGTTAAAAGTCTTATTTGATTTGGCGAATTCAAGTTATGTGCATTTTTATTGCACTATATTCGATACACGTTTTACCTCTTAGCCTCTTCACCCGGTTTAAATATCTCATAACAACTTTTTGAGTACCTACCCTCTGGTATTATTCCAGCAAAAACTTTCATTATAGTTACCTGTGTAAGAATTTGAGGAGTCTTAATCAGTATGAGATTCGCCGAGCATTATCCTCGCACAAAAAATTAAATGTAATTCTTCCTAGAATGATTCGCGGTTCCGTTGTTGAAGAATTATTTATTTTTCCATCTTCCAAATATACTAACTGTTTTTATTCATTCAATTCCACTCGGTCGTCCACCTTTGATACTTATTAAAATTTTGATTTATTATCGACAGACATTGTGCAAGACGTCTTACATTTTTGTCTACCAATTTCGCTGGGTAGCCATTCAAATTGCCTGTGTGGGAAGACCGCTAACAAAAATACTAATTTGCATCAATTTCTTGGTCCATTTGTGGATATCGAACCCATTTTTATTACGCCGAAAATTATGTCGATGTGAAATTGGGCTTGAACCGCTACAAACGGCAGACGAAAGATTAAATCTCGGCGCACCCAGTTCACCCTGTATCGTGTGCCGAGTATGTTGTATCTAAAACGAAAACCCACCTGAATTGTCGAAAATGGAATGACAAGTTCTTTAAATGGCACGTGAGTCATTGCCATTATTTTTATATCGCAATTGCGTTGTTGTTCCATACAGTTTTTACCATAAGCTGCGAAAGGGTACTTTTGTTTGTGTTTTGTTAATTACACAGCAATTCTAATTAAGCAATATTTTTAGCAGCAGCATTGAATAATGGAAATGGGTTATTACAATAATTCTCCTGCTATTACTGACTGAAAACGCTTTGTATTTGCCACGGCAAATAATAATAATAGCCGTCCTCTACCCGCACAGGCTATCCCTTTGGGTAGAGGTATATGAGTGTTTATGAGGGAGTTTTTTTTTTTTTCCATACGGAATGTACTAGTTAGGCCCTGTCCCCGGAGCTCCGATACTACCGGAGGGCGCGCTGGTGTATCATTAACCCCAGCAAACACTCCCCACGTCCGTGGGGTGAGTGATTACTGGGTCCGAGAATCATGTGCCCTGAGTAAACGGAGTGAACCAACCAAGGTTTTCTGCCGCATCACGGCATGCCGGTATGATTTTCAGATTTGAGAGCAGCGTGTCCATCATTCCACCAAGGACCCCTATTATCAGAACCACCATCTTGACAGAATGGTTTGGATAAAGACTGCGGAGTTCAAAGAGAAGATCTCGATATTCAGTCCGTTTTTCCTCCTCTTTTCGGACGATGTTCGTTTCGCCAGGAGCTGAAAACTCAATGACGAAAATCGTCCTACTTTGATGGTCGAGGAGGACTACATCAGGCTTATTGGCTTGTATTTGCCTGAGGGTGGGGAATGAGTAGTTCCAATAGATTCGGCACTTCTCATTCTCCACAACGGACTCAATATCCCCCGGAGCATAAGGCAACACCGGTGCCTCGTCTACACCGTACGAGTGTCGTAGATAGTAGTACAACACTCGTAGGGCTGCGTTATGCCTATGGATATAGGCTGAGACCGCATAAGCTGGACAAGCTGACAGCAAATGCGTTATGGTCCCAGCTGCCCCACGACACGCTCTGCATCTGGTGTCAGGTACCTCTATACCCATCACGCGACTACGGTAGACGAGGGTGTTGAAGACATCATCCTGGCAGGCCATTATGAATCCCTCGGTTTCCGACTTCAGCCCACTTGACCTGAGAAAAGCGAAGGTCAGGTTTCTGGATAATTTTATTGAAGAAGACCCCATGCATTGGCTTATCCCTATGTAGCTGTAAGAGCCTGTCACACTCCGCAGCTTTCACGTGGGCTTTTTGCTGAACGGGTTCCAACTCGGTGACAGAGTTTGGGTTCGTCCGTTCAGTGTCGAATATGAAACCGAGTTTATTGGCTGCACGGGTTGCTGCCTTGAAAAGAAATGCTCCAATCCCTGCTTTTTCATGGTCACATACCAAGCAGAGAAGGGGATCTGAACTCCTGATGACTTTACAGGCTCCATCCAGTACCATTCTGTTATGTAGATACTCCAAATTCAAAAGTCCATGGCCTCCCCGTTGTCTGGGGAAGTATAACCGTGGAACAGATGATTTAGGATGCAAGCTTCTATGAAGATGCAAGCATATTAGTTGCAGCAACTTTGTTCTTCCACGACAGTTCTGAAGACCAGATCTGTCGGAGTTTGTGCTGATACTTGCCGCGGAGAGAGCTTTTGGCAGTAGCTACCTCTTGGGTGTGGCGTTGTTCCACCCCTAGGTAGGAATACGTCTCTCCGACATCCAGATGATGTAGGATGCTTCCGTCTACGAGCTGAACGTCCTCTCCGTATTTGAGGGAGTATTAATATTATTATTATTATTATTTGCTTAAGTTTAGAACCCAAAGAAGTAGCTACCTAAAGTCCCTAAAAACTATGAGGTATGACAAAATCAACGTTTTTTCAATTGAGCTCCATCATTTACATTTGCTCGTACATCAATGTCGGCTCCAAATATTTCAATTTTCTGAAACTCTTCTGGTTTTCCTTCAAAATGGACTTGTTTACTACTACTGTTCATTCTAATAATGAAAATTAATTCAAAAGAATTGAATCTTAGAACACAGCTATATGATGTGTTCTGCTGGATTTTTACCGACAAGAATTCCTTCATTATATGTGGAGAATTTTTATTGTATTTTAATTTCTTCTATGCTTCGTTTCTTGTAAATGTTCACGGTATCTTACATCAAAATTTCTACCTTTTTGACCTGTACATGCTGCTGAATATTCCCCACATTTCAATCTACATATACCCGACTTTTTGCTTCGTCATGTTAGAGTTTGGCATTAAAACCATATCATGTCTGCATTCAGATCGATGGTTCGTAGATCCTTTATCCATCTGACAAGATTTTTCAAGAAGAGATAAAAATCATAAAACAGATCGCACTGAACGAACAACTTCCAATTCATCTAATAGAAGCTACAACACGTGAGAAAAAATTCTCTCAACTATGGTATGTTTCTCCCTATTCTCTTTTCTTTATCTCTCTCTGTAGCTCTTTCTCAACCTCTTTTACTTTCTCTCTTCCATTACCTATGAACTTAATGATCATTTTTAGAATCACTGATGCCATCATCGTAATCATTATTAATAATTGCTGGCTTTGGTGGAAGAACAGACTCAGAGGTTCATTCTCAGGCTTCTAATTCCTATTTCATGTTATTTTTTTATTTATGTGGGTGTGTAATAAACATATTTATTATTATTATAATAAACTGAGAACTTTTTGTGTTAAATTGACTGACATTTTGGTTTCATAGACAATGAAAGACAAAATGTTTTCGAGGAAAATTCGCCTGGTTGATCTGAAGGTAAGTGAACTAGAGCAAGAGCTAGAGGAAAGAAGGCCGTACTTCTGAAAAGACTCGCAGGAGGACTGGTTGAAGAAGGATTAGACCCCGAAACCTTTTTATCGAAGTTACTGTTATTGATTTGAGCTCTATAATAAATAAACTCGTCGAAATTACCAAATCCTTGAAAAGCAAACTTCTACAAAATTCGGGCAGTTCGAAAAAAGAACTTCAACAAAATTCGAAAAATCTGGAACATAATTTCTAAAAAATTCGAATGCCCTGAATGAAGAACTTATGGAAAATTTGAAAAGTCTGAAAGAGGAACTTCACAAGAAGTTTCAAGAAAATTCCAATACTTTGAAAGAAGAGCTCTCGAAAATTCGAATGGTTTGAAAGAGGAACTTCAAGAAAAACTACTAGAAAATGCAAAGAGTTTGGAAGATAAACTTCTCTAGAAAACTCGAACATTTTGATATAAGAGCTTCTGGGAAATTCGAATGGTTTGAGGAAAGAGTTTCTAGAAAATTCGAAGAGCTTGAAAGAAGAAGTTTATGGTGTGGCGAATCGATTGAAAGAAAGAATGGGAGCTGTTGAGACAGAAATAGATGAAATCAAAGACGGAATCGAAGTAGAAATGTACAGAATGATTGCTTTTAACAGTAGTACCCAAGAGCAGAAAACAGGAAGTGCTCCGAGAAATTCATGATGGTCTCACCGGAGGACATCTGGCAGTGACAAAGACCTTTCAGAAACTAAGGCCACGGATTTATTGGGCCAACTGTCAAGCTAACATCAAGGACCGGTGCAGAAAATGTACTGTATGCGCTGCCAGCATTAGGCCTCGAACACGACCTACGGTCCCGACGCGCCAAAACAACGTAAACAGCCCAGTTGAAAGAACCGTCATAGACACCGCTGATTACTTCAGCAAGTGGACCGAAGCCAATATGCCCTGCCAAACCAAGAAGCCATCACCGTCGCCTACGTCTTAGTGAAAGAGTGGATATGCCGATTTGGTGTTCCGTTGGAGCTTTAATCGGACCAAGCCAGAAATTTCGAATCCAATATGTTCCAAGAGATGTGTCAGACGCTGAACATCCGGAAGACGATAACCACGGCTCTACATCCACAGTCCGATGGAAAGGTGTAGAGGATGAATGAGACGATAAACCGTTACCTGTCCAAGGTGGTCTCCGACCACCAGAAAGATTTGGAACAGTACCTTCATTTGTTTCTAATGGCCTATCTTTCCGTAATAAAGGAGTCAACTGGCCAAACTTCTGCTAGTATGATTATGGGCCAAGAGCTGCTACTTCCCTGTGACCTGAAGTTTGGGACGCCACCAGAACAAGACACTGTGTGAGAGAATGGACAATTAATAGTCATGAACGAGTCCGTTTGAACATCCTGAGTGCCAGAGACAGAACGAAGGAGACCTATGACAAGTCCGATCATGAAGACGATATTATATAAACGACCTCGTCTACTGAATCTACCTATAAGCCGCCACGACGGAAACCCAGTGTCATTTATAAGTTATTATTATTATTATAGATATTTCCGTTCATTTATTTTCCAATAAACGAGCACCAGTTTTTGTGAAGACTACTGAAATGACATTGACAAAAAACTATTTCGTCCTGTGGTGATGAAATTCAACGTATTGGTCCCACGATGAGTTTATTCCGCACGGTTTTCGATGATATGTTGACTAATTATCCGACTTATTGAGCGTGCAATTTCAAAATCCCATAGTACCCAATGGAAACTAACGCAAAGATACCTTTCAATTAATTCTTATTCCGAAATAGGACATTGGAAAAGAAATATTTTTAATCAAAATTAATAATTGAAGCAATATTGTGATGCTGTTCTCCAAACTTGAAGAAAATACTGGACGAAAACTAACTACATTTGTGGCTAATACTACGACGAACATTGAACTACATCTGTCATATATTTGTGCAACTTTCCTCAAGGACACAGTGCTTCTTGTAATCGAAAGGTACAGAATATGCTTCAATTTCATTAATTCGTTACTCTCATTCACCAATATTTTTGTTTAATGAATTCTGAGATCTCCTTATGTCGACGATTGACACGATTTGCGAGGGTTTTTTATAGATACTAAAAATGCGCAACTGCCTATTACAGTAATAACCTACATTAGTTTACGTGAAATTACATACTGGCTAATATGGCTCTTGAATGAAAGATAATATAACTTCTGTAATAGTTGTAATTGACAAATGTGAATTCGGTTATCGTCAAAATACAAAGAGAAACTTGTTTTACGGTATTGCGGTGTTTGTTAACGACCACTCACTAATTGATTCAAATTGTGACGTAATCTACCGTAAGTACCGCGAATATTAGTATTAGAAATTGAGTTGAAATATCTCCGCGGTGTGTCCTTGGATCCCACAACTTATATTTTGACACTGTCAGAGGAAAACATTACTTTATACAGAAATGTTGCAATCATATTGTTTGCAGTACTGAAGTTAACAGAATATTCAGCGCGCGTCCAATACTTCATACAATACATGTATTTGCTGGATCATAGAATTTAAATCAATAAACTATTGGATAACTGAAGAAGAATTTGCCCAATGTTACGTCGATGATAATAATAACATCATAATGGTAAATAGAAAATGCATGGGCGTCTGTTTGGATCTCACACAGTATGGTGGATCAGCGGTCTAATGCACAGGCCGTTCGAAACTCCAGCATAGCGATAGTTGGTTCGAGCCCAATGTAGGTACGAGAATTTTTCTCAACTACTTTATATCGGATTCGATAGGCGGCCGCATGCCTTGTTGAAAAGCAAGTGTATTGTGAGTTGTCTAGATGCCAATCTCGTCTAGTGCTAGCTTGGAGTGCACACCGACCACCCGAGGTGGTGCTGTAGGTTTTCTGGGTTTTCCTACAGCTGAAAAGTGAATACATCACCTAAAACATCAGTAAGTCGCCCCGGAGCGCCACGGCAAATAATAATAATAGCCGTCCTCTACCCGCACAGGCTATGCCGTTGGGTACACTCAACGAGTGTTTATGAGGGAGTATTATTATATTATTATTATATTATTATACGAACGTACAATAGATGACCATTGGACCATGCATATGAAAGTTCAAGATATCCACTGGATGTCCAGAATTGATCCAATGTACATCATTGGACGTTCAATAGACGTGCAGGACACCATTGTGGACGTACAATTAAAGCAATTAAAGCCCAGAACAATGGATGTCAATTGTACGTATTTTGGATGTCCATTGTATGCCCATATTTGGTAAAATGAACATCCAGAACATATTCAAATAGCAACCACTGAGGATATCAACTGGACGTCTAAAGTACATCCATTGTATGCCCGAAATTAATTCAGAGAATAGAGATTATACTAGATGATATCCTGTAAATAATGTGAAATACTTTGGAAACATATTCTAAAAGTGAAAATAACACAAGTTCGTATACAAGATAATTCATATAACCCAATAACAAAATTTGATAGAATGAACAAACTAAAATATAGTAACCAATTATAAATGTGGCATAAATAAATAAAATGAATATTCACTTCCGATAACTGAAATCACTGATAACAACAAATCAATAAATATGTTACTGAAATCCCGGCAACTGCATGAAAATGGTGAAATATGAAAGACTACGATTTAAAATATCTGGATCGATTTTATTTCACTGACTATTTTTCGGCTATTTCATTATGCAGTATGTACTCTGTTTCTCACATACTTCCTTCATTGTTCAAAGAGAAATAAGGTAGTTAGTCAATGCCTGTGGAATCAGTATTGGAGCAAAACGCTATGGCCGTATAGCGTTTTTAGTTGAAAATTGACAGGATAATTTGTATCTAAAAACTATCTCGTTTTTTGCACCAGCCCAAACATCATATTCCGTATTGATAATTTCATTCCCTTTTCCAGTGTTATTTATAGAAGGTATCGAATTTTGAAATTTAATCGCCACCTATTAGTGATCGTTCCTCAAACAATGATCTACGACCTGACTGGGAGACGAAGTCATCTCCAATCGGATCCATTGTCCCATATGATTGTCTTACTATCTTATTACTCTTCATACAATGCTTCCTCTATAGCATCTGTGAAATGAAATGCGAAGATTAAAATCACAGAAATACAAAGGTCGAAACAAAGATATTCGAACATCGGGAATTTTTTGTCAATATCTGCATACTATATAGTCCAACTCACTGGACAGTAAAAAGGTATGTTATTTGGAATGATGGAATGACTGCAAAAAAATATTATGTGTTTAAAAATTAACTAGTTTCTCTAAGCAATCTTTATCCAATATGATGATACATCTCCCTTGCTCGCACAAGCTCTGCTTTTGAGGGGTGAAAAAACAAATTTTACAAAAAAAAATCCAAAAGAAATTACAGTTGGATATACTGGAGGAGTTTTTAATTGTGTTCTAGCTCATTTTGGTACTCCAGAAGAATGTAGTTAGAATCCAAGCTCGTATTTATCAGAAGAACAATCATCCTCATTTCAAACAGGTGGAAGCCGGTAATGAGTATAAATACCCAACCTCACATATTCTTCTTCTTTTATCGTCCAAATACCGATAATTTTGTCCGCTGGGTTATAACAAAATGTTCTGTGTCATTGGTAATTAATCCATCATTATGAAATAAAGTATAACATGTCATTTTATTATCAATATTACTTAAATATATGTGCATGAATTGGACGTCCAGTCAATGTTTACTAGTGGATGTACAGGTAATGTCCGGATATGTACATCATTTGGCTGATCATCCATCGCCACATACATCGGTTGAACTTATAATGAAATGAGTTGATTTTAATTTCAGATGAAAACTAAATAATCTAAACAAGATAATTCATTATATTATATCAATAAGCATGTTTTTATGAACAGAATCGTTAATATTTTCGAAAACATATGGAAACATTTGGGCTCTATTATCAAGAAATTACCTTAATTTCTTTATCTTTTTTTTCCCTTTCTTAAATGCAATACTTTGTCTTTTTCTCTTCATTGGCTGGAATTTAATTCGATGCAAAATGTAATAGGTTCGCGAAGATACCACTTTCTCTGGTTGCTCAACTCTGTCAATTGAGATCCCTATTCTTAACTCGACAAGACTAGAAGCCAATATATGAACTTTTATAAATGAAAGACAAGATTCAACAACATAATAATAATAAACAGATGAGACCATAATGCATTTGCTATCAGCCTGTCCAGCTTATTAACAGGCATAACGCTGCCATAGGAGTGCTGTACTACTAATATCTTGCCGTTCCGATCGTACACTCAGGAAGAGCTGCGACAACTCGATGTTAAAACTCGCATAATGATGCATCTTCATAGGAGCTTGCATCCTAAATCGTCTGTTCCACGGTTATACTTCCCCAGATAACGGGGAGGCCGTGGACTTTTGAGTTTGGAGTGTCTGTGTCTACATATCAGAATGGTACTGGATGGAGCCTGTAAAGTCATCAGGAGTTCAGATCCCTGTCTCTGCTTGGTATGCGATGATGAAAAAGCAGGGATTGGAGCATTTATTTTCAAGGCAGCATCCCGTGCAGCCGATGAACTCGGTCTCGTATTCGACACTGAACGGACGAACCCAAACTCTGTCACCAAGCTGGAAACCGTTCAGCTTGGCTTATCCAGAAACCTCTCAGGTCAAGATGGCTGAAGTCGGAAACCGAGGGATTCATAATGGCCTTCCAACACCCTCGTCTAACATAATCGCGTGATGGGTATAGAAGTCCCTGACACTAGATGCAAAGCCTGTCGTAGGGCAGCTGAAACCATAATGAATTTTCTGTCAGCTTGTCCAGCTTATGCAGCATAACGCGGCCCTACGAGTGTATGTATCTATGACACTCGTACGGTGTAGACGAGACACTGGTGTTGCCATATGCTCCGGGGGATATTGAGTCCGTTGTGGAGAGTGAGAAGTGCTGAATCTAATGGAACTACTCATCCCTCACCCTCAGGCAAATACAAGCCAATAAACGATTGTTTTCAAGACCAGAAAGGACCTTTTTTAAATTTTTGTGTGGCAATTGTGAATAATATTTCTGGTTTTATTATTCTCTCTGTACGTTTTGACTTGAATTATATATGCACCACGTTATTGCATAAGGAAATAGCGCTAATCATGCATATAGGTATTTTCTTCAGATTTTGGAGAGGAAAGCATTTCGACGACGTCAAACTTATCTTTTTCTCATTTTGCTGTAAACTCTTTTAATTCCATAAGAAAATTAGCTTATTTGCCCAGTACTAGCCAAGAAAGTTAATTCCTTCCACCCTGTACCCATCAGTTCCGCCTGATCTTTGGAGCGCCAGTAATTTAATTGATTAATAACCGAATCATTAGTCAGAATCGTAGAGTTGGTCCATGACATTGGTTAAGATTTTTCAATAACAATTTCAACCTATCTCCATCAGGATCAACCTTACAATCGAACACCGATCGAGCTGCGTGAATCTAAATAAAACCGTAATCAAGGCTGCCGCGGAACAGATACTCCTAATAGGGAAGTAAAAATATTATACTAATAGTGGCGCCGTACGTACTAGCTTTGCACCAGGACCGGTCATGGCTAATTGGAGGCGGCCGCCTGAAAGAATAGTCTTCGGTAACCAGATGAAAAGGCCTGTCTAATAAGCGGTTGGAGTTTTGAGAGCGTTTGTCGAGAAGTGAATAAACCAGTTTCATTAGCCGCAATTATCATCATTAAATACTGTTATTATCACTATAACATCGAATACTTCCATTCAATGTTTTGTTGAATATATAAAATGCGATATCTGATTAAATGAAAATTCACCATTCGTTAATGAGATTCAAAAACATACTGATAAAAAATAGTTATTTATGCAACAAGTGCAAAAAGTAAGTGTTTATTGCACTAGACGTGAAATTGTCCGACGAGGCCGTTAGGCCGAGTTGGACAATTTAAGCAATTTAAATAAATAATTATTACTATCGATTTCATCACCATCATCTAGTTTTCCATTAATATTACTCATTTCAAAACTTTCAGTTCTGTAATTGTCAGAATCAAATTTTGACTTACGTTTATATAACCACAATTGCATTATAAAAATCAAAATACTACTAGCCATGAGCGCGTGTTATCACGAAGTGTGGTCATAGTACAGACAGTTTGCTCTATGCAGGTAGACGGTTTAGAACATTGCGGATCGGTTTTGATTATGGAGTTATTCTCGGGAAGGCATTGTTTGTTCAACTCTGACTGCTAACATTAATACAAAATAATATAAAATATGTAGCTGTTTAAAACGTATGGCCAATCTCACAGAATATCTGATAAATATGTAGTGGGTTTGAAAGTTTATGTTTATCATGATGACAGCACGTTGAAGTAGAATGACAGACGAGTGCAATAAAAACTTTATTGCACTAGTGCAATAAAGAGCTTCTTTTTCCACTGAATATAGTTCAATAAAGTTTTGCTTTTTGCATGAATGTAGAAAAAATATATTTTGAGATAGTTCGCCCAAAAAAGGAAAAATGGCAGGAAATGATAAAACAATTTTCGTAAGGATACTTCTGATAATAATATAATATAATAATAATAATAATAATACTTCCTTATAAACACTCATAGAGTGTACCCAAAAGCATAGCCTGTGCGGGTTCAGGACGGCTATTGTTATTACTGATTTTTGGTGGCGTATTCACTTTTCAGCTGTAGGAAAACCCGGATAACCTACAGCACCACACCGGTTGGTCATCGCGAACTCAAAGCAAGCACCAGACGTCGGGATTGGCGTCTAGACAACTTACATTGCCTATAGACTTTTATGAAATTGAGAAAAATTTTCTCGTTTTCCAGGATTCAAACCTGGCCAACTAGTATGCAAGCCATTGTACAAAATCTGAAGTGATATCCAGCAAGTTGTAACTTTGTATACTGTTTAAATGTGACGAGTCTGACAAAATGTCGCAGAGAGGAAACCTTGATTGTGGTAAGTTTTCCTTCTTCGCCAAAATCGACATCTTTGGAGCGTCGGACTGCTGAAGATCCTTATTAATTTTGTTGGACAATGGTACCATTGAAAATCTCATTAAATTTGTGTATTTTCCTAGAAAAACCAGATTGCTGCCTGTCGCTAATCTAAGTAGTGATATCGACAAGTTTAGAGTGGGGGACAACCTAGAAGTACCGAACTTTTTTGACTGATTTTTCTAGGAGAATACAAAAATTTAATGAGACTCTCAATGGCACTATTGTCCAACAAAATTAATAAGGATCTTCAGCAGTCCGACGCTTCAAAGATTTCGATTTGGCGACAAAGGAAAACTTACCATTTTCAAGGTTTCTTCTCTGCGACATCTAGTCAGATTTGGCACACTTAAACAGTATACAAAGTTACAACTTACTGGATATCACTTCAGATTTTGTACAATGGCTGCGTACTAAAATGCAAGCGGAAGTTTAGAAGGCCAGCATCTAACTGCCTCGCTACCAAGCACCCTGTTCTTTCATATTCAGTAAAAGTTTATTTCTTCTAAAAATTATTGTGTTACCCATAGCAATAATCAATAACGTATTGGAAGTGTCAGTATAAAGTTTCGAAAGTCCAAAAGTCAAACCAGTGTTGGGCAATAAAATTTGAAAAAAAGGATGTCGACCGAAGTCATAAAAATAGAAAAATTGGAGCATCAAGTACCTGTATTTGAAGGGGTTGACATGTAAGCAGAGTTACGAGGATATGCTTAGTACCCTCATATCTTTCATCAATTGAAAAAAAGTTTGAAAGGTCGTACATTTTTGTTCAACGAAGAGTTGATAGAAGTTGTAGAAGCCTGATCACTTAAATTTTGGATGTCCATCGTCTTTGGGAAGAAAGGTGAATACTGTTCAGTTGCTACGAGGTCTCATATAGATAGGTCTGTTGATTTGTTGTTATGGTGTAATTATGGAGATGTTGTGGCGCATGTAGTTCCGCGTTTTTCTTCCCTCCGAAATAGTCTATGAACGGTCTCCATACGCTTTTAATTTTCACGATCGGGTGACTGAAAGCGCCATTGGCTTCGATATACGCGGTTTCCATGAATTTTCGTTTGAACCAATGCTCCCACTAGCATCATCCCAAATAATTCGATGGTGCTCAGTCCAGGCATGCCCCCCCCCCCGATTGAGACCATTTTTTGTGTTCGGTTATTTTTACTGATTGCGGTCTCTTGGTATCGCGGATGAAATAATCTCCACATTCACAGGAGACCTCGTAAATGTTGTTTTTGCTGGTCTTGGTGAGGAAGCTCCGTAAAGTACTGCCGGATTGAAAGTAGTTCTTGATGTTGTACTTGTTTCCGATCCTCCTGATTTTCTTGGAGACATATCTGAGGTATGGAAGGATTATAACTTGATTTTGTGGTCTTTTTTCGATCGTCTTGGTCATTTCGAGTTGTTTCTGTACTTCTCCTGGGATTTTCTCAGAGTATCCGTTATGGCGTAATTCCTTTCTAATATGATGCATATCTGCTCCTGACTCCTGGTTAGTGCAAATGTTCATGCTTTTTCCACCAATGTTCTTACAATCTTCCTTTTTGTGGAATTTGGGTAATTGGAGCAGAAGTTGAGATATTGCCCTGTGTGGCTTTCTATAAACAAGAGGTGCGAATGCCAGCGTCTGTTCTTTCGACGTTTACATCGAGAAAAGGCAAAGTACTATCCTCATATTCTTTATTGTTGAGAGGAGGACCTGAAGATGTTCATGACGATGGTGTTTACCACGTTTCTTAGTCATAATTTTGGTTTGTGTTCTGCCTCTCTAATAACTAATTCCAAGAACCACTTCATCTATATTATGTTGGCGATTACTGAGAAAAGGGAAGATCCCATTGGCATTACGTCGACTTGTGAGAAGAAACGGTCTTTTTCCTGAAAGTAAGAGTAATGTAGGCAGCACTGCAGTAATTTCAATATTATCGTATGTATGGGTAGGTCAGTTCTTTCATGAAGAAGGATGTCTTCTTCCAGTTTCCTCTTGATGATGCTCATGAGTTCTTCTATAGGGACATTGGTGTGAAGACTCTCCACGTCGAAGCTGATGCAACGATCTACAGGTCCTACTTAAACCTCTTTATGATAGTGTCCACAAAATGTTTCGAATTCTTAACGAATGAACTGCTAGTACCTGCCTCGTTAAAAGTTTTATTTGCTTCTATAGTAGACGACGAATTTTCCAATACATGTATCCTCGTATGAGTAAGACGAGAAATTTCAAATATCAGTTGCTGAAAATATTTAGTATCTGCTGCTTTCTGTCATTTGAGTATTTTTAGATGAAGCGTTTCAAACAACTGATCATATAGATAACAACTAAGAACATGCTGTTGATAACAACGCTAATTTCTCATAATACTTTTAGCCTTCAGGATAAGAAAACAGTTGGTTTCATTTTCAAATCCTCCAAAAATACATAATTGGTTAATATTATGTAGAATTTATACATCTCAAAGAGATTTACTGTGTTGTTTAATTCTGGTTTGAAGAGAAATAGCAATTTCAATCTGTTTTACTCAGTTTCCAAATAGCAAGTGCTCTGATGGGTTCTTTCTAACAGCGCACGGAACATAGGTAGGAAAAAAATATTAGAGCAATTAATAATTGTCATGAGATGAGCAAGAAATAGTCTTACGATGCTGTCTACCTCTGATTTTTGGAAAGTGTACGGGTAAGGAGACAATATCTTCAGACCCTACTATTATTGTAATTCGTACTATGGCAATGTCGTTGGACAATTAGGAAAAAGTTAATTGAGCATATTTATTCCCTTCCATGTTTGTTTCATCGTGGAATATCTGTATATTGAGTTAATGTATCTTTTATTTCTGGGGAATTTTTCCATCGGAGATGACTTTCAAAAGATTTGGCAATTTCTTGTGACTTTGCCCTGGTATAAGTTGGCGAAATTTCTGTTGTTTGATTTGAATCCTATTTTGTTCTGCTAGTACTAAGAGATGATTCAAAGTTAAGCGTACTGATCTGGAATTGAATTTTCGACAAGTTGGGAACATATAGTAGTTATTATTTCATAATCAGGGCTGATTCATATTCCATATCGCGCAGCTTGTGTCAAAATCTGGCAACTATTATCCGAATGCATTTCAGAAATGCCCTTTGTTTCCGTCTTAGTCCGGAAATGAAGTAAAACCTGTATGAAGCGAAATTGGCACCCGGCAGTGGGCTGCTAGCATTGCGATAAGAAATAACAATAGATCCGTGAACCACTCGGAGACTATTAAATTAATTCCGTTAACTATTAGTGTCGAACTGCGTTGAATACTTGTATGCACAGTGTGTAGGTATATAGATAAAGCAAGAAATAAATTAATTATCTTGGAAAATACTTGACTATATTCTATTCGAAAGTTTGTGCCAGTTACTGGTGGGATAGTATAAAATTTGTTTTTCATTGCGAGTGAAAATGAACACTTTCTCATTGTGAATCCAACATTGTCCTAGCTGTATTATACTAACCCCTATTTGAACCACAGATTAATATCACAAAAACAAATAAACTGTATGGGCCCGTTCACATTGGGATACCTAGTATGTATTCCACATTCTCCAGCAGAAAAACAGAATGATCACAGCAATCGATGCTACTATAAACACCAAATAAATATAAATATTGGTCAGTTACATATGGATTAGCATCTGACCGATAGCGATAAATCTGACCTTTCACTATTGCATTGAAGTAAAATGCGTACTCATCAGAAAAACAGATTTGAAAAGACAATTTCTATCAGCATCTATTGAAGCAGTCATATCCTCGCAAAACTCCTGTCGTTAATCATTCGATTGATGCCCTACATGAATTTTGTTTGGATGGAATTTATATTAAGTTCCAATTCAAGGACACTTTTTTTCGGTAATTTATATACACTACAGTGTTCTATCATTATCGTACATCATTCCTTTATTTGTAAAGTATTCTTCATTTCAAAATTAATACACCTAGATCTCAAACAGAGAATGAAGCAGTCCAAGCACCAAGTGTTTTTTCACACTGGAGCATTTATTTTTGTTGCAGTAACGCTTCATTAGTATCATTGAATATTACTTCAGATGTCATTTCCTTCATCAAAATTGGTAGTTATATGAATGAGCCACAGCAAAACATATTTTCAAGATACGTGTGTATAGCTAAACACGTCTGCATTTCTTTTATAGCAAAAAATATTTTTTATCACATTGCAGGTTATTGATTCCACTACAGATTTTCATCTAATTTAGTTCATTCAGTTATTGTAAATTATTGGGTACATTAATCTTACTCTTATTGAAATGAACTATTACTGTCTTGGATAAATTCAGTTTCAATCTGTTTTATCGACACCAAGAACTGAAACCATCAATATTGGTTGAGGTTGACATTAATTATCAGTTCTTCATTATCCCTACCAGCAATTGTGAATAGGATCATCTACAAACATAGTATAGGTACTAAGTTCTGATAGTTTTGCTGTTAGGAGTTCAGAAGAAACGACATATAATGCTTTTGATAACAAAAAGAATAAAAACATGTTGATTTTGATGTAGTGTATGACTTATTCTATCAAGTCCCACAAAATACCGTCCTTACTCAAAGAATTCAAACATTGTGATAGACTCAGTTGACCTTTTTTTTGTGGAAAAGGTGAAATGTATCAAAGGTTACTTAACAAATACCACAGTACGTACATTTCAATGTAGATTCTAGTTGACCAACAAAAATATCAATCTCTCTGCCAAGGATGGAATAGGTTCATTCGCCATTCTGTTCATTTAAAGTATTTCTTTTGTAGAAATTCCTGAGCATTCTGTGTGGAGGAACCGAGGAAACGAACCGCAAATCTCTGAATCTGACGTTTGAATGAGACAGTATTCACTATTCTGTCTGGAGAATTTTCTATCAATTTTCTCATGAAGTTAGTTTTTCATCCGAGTTCTTTTTTAACAATGTTCCATAAAGGTTAAGTTTCATTTCAGATTATGTTATTGAAATAATATTCCTGTTTGATATGTCAACAAAATCACAAGTCGATTCAATATACATTCTCTTCATTAAAGTGAGGATGGTAAGAAGAAACCATTATTAGTAATCATTCTCCTCACTTTCCTCAAATATCACCTATAGCAATGAAAATTGCTACAAATCTTCAATCTAATAGACTAGTAGGTACCTACTTCCGGTCCGGGCCCCTTTCGCTGACTTCGGTCCTGCAAACCAATCAAGAAAATAACACATGGAACAAAGTGTTTAATAAATTTATTGAGGAAGGATATTATTCCTTTTAAGTCATTGTTATTGAGAACTGGATGATATTGTCGACTGTAGATTGTTTTTTCTCGTTTTGTTCTCGGATGATGAATTTTCAATGCTTTTATTTCCAGCTGTATGACTGTAAAAGGGCATATCAAGGATCCGCATTGTTTTGAATCTGCTATACACTGATTCTGACATGCATTATTGTATGAGATTTTTTAGGTAAATGATGACATACTTTACATATCTTCGAGATGAATCGAAATGAGTATCTATTAGCTTGACACAGACCTTCGGGCAACTACCTTGGTTTGTAGGCTGTGGCAATGGAGTTTTTAGATTATTATTTCATCATATTACTTTATATGGGGTAGTCGGTAAGTTCGTACGCAAAGAATGCCCGCCCTTTAGAGCATTTGTAACCACAGAGTTTAAGAATCCAATTAACGCGGTTTATATTATTTGATGAAAGCTAAAATCCTTTTGGAGATGACAAAAGAAGAAAAAAAAATGTATAAGACATACACAAGTGTTACTAAAACACTAATCTGGTAATCAAACTATATATATTACAAACAATACACTACTTCTGAAGTACACAAATAAGTAGTATGAATAATAATCTAACTATCCAAATTCCCTGTGTTTGTCACCACTGCACGATTCCACCAATGATGGTATTTGACAGTCGGCCATCCTGGTTTTCGTTTGCATTCAAACTGTTCTACCAATTCCAAACCGGCTGTACCCTTTAAGAACAACAGAACACTACACAAAAACCGAGTATGTGACTTTTCCCGTCTCTCCATATGCGTCTTCATTGACGATGCTGTGATTAAGGCCATACTGACACTACACTTTATTTTTATCCCAGACACGTAATCAAGCATCTCAAGAGAGCTTCCAGTATATTACCCTATTTCTCCGTCAAGCCTTAAGCTGATGTATTTAATCTTTCATCGAACTTTATATTTGATGGTTTTGATCTTCTCTTGGCCTTTTTACCTAATGGCTTTCTTCCATCTGTCTCGAATATCCTAATATATATAAGCCATCAAGTATAAAGGCCGATGGAAGATTGAAGCCATCAGGTACATTCGTGTTGAGCTACCTGCACCTCCTACCCTTTTTACTCGCTGATAGTTTCGGGGTGTGCGTTTCCGAGTGTATGATCACATCAGGCTAGTGGAGTGCTGTCTTGAGGCATTAGCCCCGGTTGGGCTTCGCTTTTTCATATGGAGACACTAATTCTAAACCCGTTCCAGAATTTAAGGATTCGTGGGGGTTGAATGCCTCCTTGCTGCTGAGGCGTACATGACCGAATGAGAGAGCATCAGGTTTGGGTTTTATCCGCGTTTACTCTTATTTTCCAGTCATCGAGATTCTCCAACTCGTATTTGGAAAGTTCTCGTATATCCCTAGGAAAGAACCAATCTACCTCACCAGACCTCTGGGCAATCCTAGGTGACCCATTTTATGTATAAGAACTTCGTGCAGATGGTCGAAGGCCTTAGATACGTCTAACAGAAGCAGATTCGCGCTTCTGCCTCCGTTAAGCTCTGTGGTGGCTCCTGCACCAGCCTTAGACCGTTCTTCGGGCAAGGAGTAGGATTAATGTGGGATCTCCTCCTCTAAAATCCTTGACATCTTTTGGTAGTTCTCTATAGAGAGGGACTGAATAATGCCGTCGGTCTTCAGTCCATCAGGCCTTCATACGATATAGAGTTGATTTTTCTCGGTGTAAAACCCAATTGTAATCAGCCTCATATCTTCCGAACATACTACTCCTCCATATGCAACATTGTTTTTGGATAGGCTTATAGGAATGTCTTCCGTGACCTTGAAAGGTTCCTGGAACGTTTCCACTATCTTTTTACTTTGGCCTTTATTCGAAGGTATCAGAATCAGATCAACTGCCTTACAAACGTTTGCTGCTTTTCTTTTCTTATTGAACGACTTTTCCTGTTTTTCTTTGCATTAACTTCAATCTCCCCCTGTGATGTTCGTCTCAGTTTGATCACGTCTTTTAGTTTTTCATTCTTTTCCATGATCTTCTTGGCTTGTCATATTTATTTCAAACATTAGCTGGTGTTGTTTTATGTTTTGTACTATTCAGTCCATGCTGAATGGCTTCTATTCTATAGAAACATTTTTTTGACGTGCCCCTGCTGAACGACTTCTTGAAGAACTTCCAGACTCACGCAATACGTTCTTTCTTCTGTTATCGTCAGAGCTTCTCGAAGGTGAAAGAGGCAACTTAATATTATAGTTATTTAATAGAAATCAATACTTTGGGAATTTTATACTGAAGAAGCTTTGAAAAACGTGACATCTGACTGACTTTGTGAAATTTTATGAATGACAAGTAGTTTTATAAAAATCACATAGTGAAAATCGCTAACATCATTATGTTCAGATATTTTAATATTGCTATACTATATAGGATGAGAGACTTCCAAGTTTTCTTTGTACATTGCTTGTACGTTATTATACAAATAATATAATAATAATGTGTTTTCTAGACTACTACTTTCTTGCTATAACTTTGCCATGTTTACAGCAAAGGAGATTCGGTAGTCGAGTGGTATGGGCCAATTGGATTATTTTCTAGTCAATGCTTGCCGACAAAACTTCTGTAGTAGAGTAAGATTGCGGAAGGCTGGATTATCGAATAAAATTCATTTTAATTCGATAAAAGTACTTTCTAGCTGTCTGACCAATATAATACCAATATTGAACTCAGGTCAAGTTTTCCATTATAATCTGTAGACTCCTGATTGGACTGCCTTGGCCTGTGAAAATTTATGTTTTTATGTTTGAATATTTGTTACTCAATCACGCAAAACGGCTAAGCGGATTTGGATGAAATTTGGCATAACAGATATTTCCACGGAATCTTATGAAGGCATCTTTCTTGTTGAACAAATCTTCCGAGACATCTTCTCGATTAATTTGACTGCTTCGTATCGCGCTAGAATACATAAAAGATTCATATAACTGATAGCGTGATTTACGTCATTCTTGCCCGGTTTATTTTCGAGTCTGCGGATTTTATGTGAATAAATGCAAACAAGTCGCTATCATTTATTTTCAACGACCGACTGCCACTAGAATATGCGGTGAATCATTGTTTTTTCGATTTTTTCAATTCCTCGATTGTAGTTCGTGTCAAGGTGGGCCGTGCGAGATCCAGGGCGCCATATATGGAATCACCAATCAGTGAAAGTGTTAACACTGGAATCCATGGTCAAGTTGAGTCAAACTCTTCGTCGCTTCTCATCTGATCTATTACGATATAAACCGAAGTGACCCTTCTTTCTTTACGGACAATGAATTCTCGTTCGTGCGTGTTTATTATTGTACGAGGTTATTCATCGGGGGTATTTTTGCATTCAGTCATACTCATCATTGATGAAACTGAACAAACTGTTATAGAAAAGTTAATTTATTTGAGTAGATATGTACAAATGGCACAATCCTTTCTATTGTAATAAATCGCTAGGGTGTTAGGAGAAGATATCTTTGGTTCAATTTTAAACTTTCCTCGAAGAAAACAACCACTCCTCAGTCGCCAAACATAGAAAATATTTCCTTGGGTTGAGATTAATTTAGAGTATATATGTTGTTATCTATACCTTTGCTGTCTCCAAAACCAGAGTATAGTTTTGAATCCGCTCTGGATTCCGGCTCAGGGGATAGTCTCTCCAAAAGCCAGAATGTTCAACCCTCTAGCTCTACTGGTTTTCATAATTTCACCATCATCTTGAAGGCAAAGATGTAGATTTGTAGGTTCGGCCACGGCTTCACAAATGCGAGGACTTTATATGAGGGGTTGAAGGGGTGAATAGTCAGTTAAGTTCCACGAACCAGCTTTATTTACCAAATCAAAATGATAACAACTCAACGAATATATTGTAAATGTAACAAATGAGTGAAATATGAAAATGTTCAAAGAGAACCAACCACAATAATTCGTACACATTGGAATATGTTAACCTATTTCATGGGTAGCAAACTATGATTCAAGTGACCACCAGGAAAGAAAGGAAGCCACAAAGAGTGTTTGACAATTCTTGAAAAATCATTTGATACTCTTGTCGACAGAAGAATAGAGTGCTGCTAAAAATTTCATCAGAAGTGAAAGCGACATCTTTGATTCAACAACAACAGGAAGAACTAACCTGGTCAAACACAGGATCGATACTGGCCAAGCCCATCCGATTCGGCAACCACCAAGAAGAGTTCCATTTGCCAAACAACAAGAGGAGGAAGAGCTTGTTGACAAGATGATGAAAGATGCTGTGATTGAAGAATCGTCGAGCCCTTGGTCTGCACCTGTTGTGTTAGTTTCTAAGAAGGATGGATCCACGAGATTCTGTGTGGATTATATACGAAGAAGGATAGCTACCCTCTACCAAGGATTGACGACACATTAACAACTTTAGCAGGTTCACATTGGTTCTCAACCCTAGATCTGAAGAGCGGGTATTGGCAAGTGGGCATACATGAAGACGATAAGGAGAAGACAGCATTTTCGACTGAAAGCGGACTTTACTAGTTTACTGTTATGCCTTTCAGATTGTGCAATGCTCCAGCAACATTCGAAAGACTTATGGAGCTGGTCCTGCGTGGGCTCACTTGGAAGACTTGCCTAGTATACCTCGACGACGTTTTAGTCATGGGAAAGATGTTTGAAGAAAATCTGCACAATTTGCGAGAAGTACTCCAATGATTCAGGAATGCCAACCTCAAACTGAATCCTCGAAACATAACAATACATCTTCCACGAGTGGGTATATGAAATTTTGTAGTATGAGCGTAGCGAGTAATATTTTCAATATCACTTCTTATCATAAACTTTTCTGTCGTTAATGTTGCATGGTTTAAAGAATGTTTTCTCTGAAATTATTAACGCGGGTTCTTAATCCGTTGAATGAACCATTTTAGATCATTCAAATTTTAAGTTAACCAAGGAGTTGCCGGACGTGTAATTCCAATAGTTCGTTTATATGCAAGAAGATGAAACACTTGAAATAAAAATAAATTGAACATTTCAACCTTTAAACCTACCTAAGTTTTATTCGGAAATGCATGTTATGCCCTTCCGAATCTTGAAAATTTACCATCTTCAAACACGATTTTTTTATTGGAAATTAAATAAAATGCCTCCTTCTTTTTCTTGACACTTTTTTCAGACGCTACTTTACCCAGTTTCACAATAATTGGCACCAAAAACAACCGTTCAACACAAACATTTTACCTTCTTGTATCCAGAAAAAAACTAATTTTTTAGGAACTTTCTGCCATCGCAAATAAGGTTCCCTTCATTTTTATGTCCAATTGTTTAATTTTGCTGATATGATAATTAATAATAGAAAATGGTCTGTTTTTCGATAAACCCCCCCTGTAGAAATATCCTTTCTGTTCATGATTCTATTGTTTGTCCTTCTTTTATGTTCGACACGTTTTGCAACAGTGAAAATTACCAGCAATTCAGAGATTAAATTCTTGTGAGGTTAATAGCAGAATCAAGATAAAAATAGTCAACGGTGACAAAGAACGTTAGCCTCGAGTGACATTTGTTTCAACGTTGTTTTCTATAGGAGTAACGAATAATTTAACATTAATAAAACTAAGTAAATCGACTGTAACGACATTTGTTGTTGATATTCAAATACAATGAGCTCATACCTAGATTTACAACTCTATTTGTACAACCGAGATTATGTAGGGAACAGAAAAAATATGGGAATATTCAGGTGTTTCACAAACTAACACTCCTATTCGGATAACATATGGACTGTGAATTAGCATTTTGACATTTGCAATATTGTTTCAAGGTCGCAGTTTTCGTGAAATCTTTTTATAGGGTCACGAATCAAATATTTATTGCTGTACACTCCCTGTTATGGCTATTCTTTGAATTCCAATCGTTTTGTTATGGTACGTTCACAATAGTAGTTTGTAAATTTTTGTATGCAGTGGGCAGTTTCGGGAGACACTTCCAGTTATAAAAAAATCAATTATCTCAGTTGAAACACAAATTGGTCTCAAATATTTATCTGCATAAACACTATCAAAAGTACTATTTTGTCATACGAAAACCGCTGCTCTTGTTGAAATCTATAATGAAAACTGTTCATAACTGAATTTCTGTTGCTAAGAAAATCTTGGGAAGTGGCAAACTATGCTGAATTTGTATCTTCGGCTGTTTTGATGATTTAGCACGCACTGGAATATCAGTTTCTATGATTTCAATCAGAACAATATTTGTGTAAAAATATCAACATTTTTTCTTTATATACAATGGACCTTTACATTTACAAAAAACCAATAAAACTCGTTTCAATCGATTGTTGATAGTCTAAAATGTATATTTATCAACGAGTGCCACTATACTTTTTTTATTTAAGAAAAATATTACATTTCAAAGTGTGCCTCTGACGTCACGTTCATCGGTAGCATCCCCCACCATAATCCACGTTCCGAAATAGGAAATATCGTTCTCCTATAAAATATAGCTACTGGCTGATTATAAGCCATCGAGAAATAATTAAAACTTTGTCACTGGATCAAAGAATTTTACGTATAAACAATTTTTATATTATTTGTAACTTTAAAATTTTCTGAACGAACCTGCCTTTTGATGAAAAATACCGCAAATTATAATAACAGTTCTTATGGAACAAAAGTTGTTATTACCACAGAACACATACAATTTATTTGAATTTTTGCTGGTGTTCCGACAACCGGGTACAAGGAACTTTTTAGACATTTTCACGGTTAGAAGGAATACAGAAATCACTTAACACAAACAACAAAACTTTGAATTTAAAACCACATTGACCTCAAAAAATAAAATATTCAAGAGTCTGTTAGTTTCCAGCATACAAATTTGATCTACTAGCATCTATCTTGTATCACATTTGGTAAGCAAATGAGTTAAACAGAGAAAAACAATTGTTATTGATCTGTTCCGTGAAACAGACGAACAAACCCATCTGGTATTAAATGACAACTATCATAGAACACAATCCAGGTGTAATGATAATTTGAGATTCTATGGTATTCAACTTATAGACGTTGCCAAGTTAACTTTGGATGAACGTGACGTCACGAATATTTTTTCAAATTATAGAAAAACTGGAGGTCAGAAAAAATAAATAAATAATCCCAAGTGATATTAGCGTATATTCTTTCTAATTATAGTGTTTTCTCATAGTCCGTGGAAAGGTCCATTGGAATTTATGGCTCAACACATATCATGTATTTCGTGGTAGGTTTCCTTACATCAATCATAATGTTTTCATCATTTTTAATTTCGGTATTTATAGTCACTCATCACACTATTTACTTATCCTACTGTGGCTTTCAATATAACAGTTTTAGTATCTGCTTGTGCTCTACTTTTTTCCGAGTTACTAAAAAGGCTCATTTGACAAACCGATTCTTTATTATAATCTAAACACGAAATTGTCAATTCAACTTGGTAAATATGCGACTCAACACAACATTCACAGTTAGTTTGAAAATGGTCCAAATTGATTGCGTGGTTTTTTAGAAATATGGCATATATTTATCGAGTTATACTCGATACTAAACATGTACAAAAGTTTGAGTGTTATTTTCAGCAGTTTTCATCATTCGACAATCGTACTTTCATCATTTCCGCATTTCAAACAAACATTTTTTGAAGTTTTGTTTTCTTCAGTGTTTCCTGAGCCAGTTACTGTGATTCCTTTATTTCTTTCCGCAGTATCCACGTTGAAACCGTTATTGATAATGAATTTTCGTAACTATCATGACGTAATGGGGCGTCATCATCAGAGTGAGCATCTGCCAATAAGCCAGGTATTATGTGTTTATTGACAAGACTAATAAGTAACAACTTGTTATTTAATTCAATTGAGATCCAAGTTCAATGCTTTGCATAATTAAACTTCTTGATGGAAGTGTGAAAATAGCAACTTTTTCATTTCTCTCCATAATTGTAGTTCACTTTCCCGAACATTGAATATCTTTGCTGGAACAGCTGTACTTTCCAATATCTGTAACCGTTGCCGATTTCACCAAAACTTCCCTACTGAATTCTTCAATAGTTTTGTAAAAATCTGGCAGAACTTGAAAGTATGTTATCTCAGAACTACTGCATGAGTTGAAAGAATCTCTTTTGTCTAGCATGTCTGTTTAGTTCCATGGTTATCATTATTGGTATGAATTTGTTCATTATTTGCTCTCAGCATCTGTTATTCGTAGATGAACAAGGGGTATTATTATCTTCGTCCTCAAGTATATTAATTACGCCTCCTGTTTTGTCCTACCAGCTATAAATATGGACGAAAACTATTCAGTTTCAAGATCTTCTCACGCTCATTCCTCACGTCTGAATTATTAACTATCCTCTAATTGAAGGAACAAACTAATAAGTTGGTGAGGTGACTTCATTTGTCTCCTCCTTTTACTGAAACATAAAGTTCAAAAAAAAATATCCAGTATAAATATCCATACCGCATATCTAAATTATTTCTGAATTTGCCTTAGAATCGAAAAGTGTGTTTCAAAATTAATGATGAGTTCGCTTTTCAAAAGTGTATAACTTTGAAACATGATCAGCTAATTTAAGGGAACAAACCATCTATGCCTTTATGAAAAAACAACGAATTAATTACCTAGTCATTATCCAAACTAATTTGAATAATAATACGGATGAGATTACAATCCATGTTCATTTTCCACCTACCTAATGACAAACAAAATAATTATACATTCACGCATATTATCAAGAAAAGTGTTTGAACATCCTTGGCGAAATTGGATTCGCTCTCATGACATGGCTTGCTACGACAAAAGCTTCGGAAAGCCACTTCAAAATTTTAATTCAGTGTTGAACACATGCTGGAATCGAAATCATTTGTGACTTTGTTTATTCGCCTGTTTAAGTGAAGTTGGAAGTAAATAGATTTCACCACAAGTAAAACACATGTTCAAGACGACCTTTAACTCATGTAAATCGAATACACTCTTACCGTTATTCAGCGGCGTAGGTCGTATATAGGGTGGAGTTCTAAATTGCAAATTTTGTTGTTATAGTATATACAGAGTACTATTTTTACATACATATTTTCTTAGCGAGCGCGAAAAAGTCTGTGTTAGATAGGTATATGATTTCTCTACGAAAAATTATTCTTAGGAATTGTATTACCTACAAATTGATATGCATCTGGTACCTCAATCAAAGAATAATAACTTCTTCATTGAAAGTGTTTGCCTCTAAAATATTTATATTCATAATACCAATTACTTTACACCCAATTGAGTTTCAAAATATTGCCTGTTTTAACGTCTTATATACGATGTCTTATTTTTAAATATTTTAAATATTCGCTCAATATTTTGTTCAGGTGATTATCCAAATATGTGTATCCTTCAGCATGTATCGATGTATAAATGTGTAAATCAGTAATGCATTCCTTCTCTTAGTACTTTGAAGAGGTCAGATACTTGCAGCCCCCGAGCCTCAACCATATTATGATATAATGGTCTGTCATTACTGAAACTTGGTTCCCACATTATAATGGTCTAAATTTCTCCATGGCATGAAGGACCACCAAACATTATTTTTCCATCATTATGTATTCGAATTTTGTTTTCAAAAGGAACCGACTCAGATAGCTGATAACGTGTTCCCGTCCTCTCATTTTTGTGAGAGTTTGGATCCAATGCTAAAATTACTGGCGTCACGTAGGAGAACGAAAGGGGTTCAATATCTGGGCATAACCAAATAGGTCCAGATATACGGTGTTCTTTGAGAGCATTGAGATATTCGTTAAAACGTTCATTCCAAACAAATTTTACCTTCTACTTTATAAGATTATAAAAAGGTGTGGTTAATGAGAAGATTTTGGTATAAATCGCTTATATCACGAAGAAATTGCTATCACTCTTCTCAGAATCTGCGGCTTCTTTAGGAACTGGTAGTTCAAGGATCACCTTCACTTTTTCTGGATCGACCATTAGACTTGATGCTCCCACCACATATCCAATGCATTTAATTTCTGAGTTGCAAAAGTAACACTTTGATTAATGGAGGATAAGACCAGCCTTTGTCAGACAAATAAATGAATATTTGGAACCTTTGGTGTGACTAAAATTCCAGAAATAGAAAGGATGCCAACTTTGTTAGAGAACGGCGTGTCGAGTGATATTGATGTTATTTTGGTGTTTTGGGTAGTTTCAATTTCTTGAATTTTTGTCATATAGGTACCTGAGAAAAAGTCTCGATATGTTTTTCAAAAGTTTGCATTCAGATAATAATGTCCTCAAAATATACAAACACATGTTGTTCAAAGTCGACTTCCACTACTCTGCCAATGGACCGTTACCAGATAGCAGGGGCGCTGTGCAACCCCATGGGCATTCAAAAATACTGATACAGAACTCTGTTAGGCACCACGAAAACAGCCAATGGTTTGAAATCCTTCGACAATGGAGTTTGTCAGTAGCATCTCGTAATTTGTCCAGTGTGGCACTAACATAGAGGATATGCGTCCCCGGAAGTTACTTAATTAATATAATCGGAGATGCCCAAGGAAATTCCGAAGGTTCGATGATACCATCCTGCATGATGCTGTAAAAGTTCAGACGAGGACTAATACCGTTGACGAATACGGAAATGATTTGTCCTGATCACATTCTCCACTAAGTTGGTACAACCAACCATCGACCCCATTGGTTGAAACAATTTTTGAAATACTTGGTTCAATTGTAATTTTTTATCGTCCGTTAAGGACTCTGATACACTCAAATCGACGTGTGTTCTAGTTGACTTCCATTTTGAAACTGCCACTCTCCTGAAAAAATATCCGGAATGATATCCATCTTATGCCAGAAGTCCATACCTAGTATTAACGTATGAGGAAAAGATAGAACCACCAAAATGTCCAGAATCTCTTTTTTCCCACAAATATTCCATGGCACCATTACCATGTATGGCTTGTTTCCAGGTTGTTATCAACGTCGCAGAGTATGGCCTCTTAGTGCACATCCATAATATGTTGTTGGCATATGTACGTTTCATTGTATAACGATGTCTTGAAAGCAAAAAAGCTGGCTTCCCTCTTTTCGTTTCGAAAACTTAAATCTCCAAGTTGGAATACTTGATTTCATCAGATCATAGTTGTCTTCGAATATTATATTAAATTGAAATATAATTATTATAAAATTACCAATATAGCTACAAAGGTACCTACGTTACCAGACCCTTTGGTTTATCGCAGCAATAGTTTCTTCATGCGATTTGGACTCGGAGAGCGAGGAAGTCGCAGAAAAACGACACAAGGTTCAGTCAAGGTACGAAACGAGAAGCCAAAAATTAAATAAGTGTACCAAACAACAATGATTCAGGTAATTTTTTTGAGGTGTACGAAACGCGAGCGTGCGAAACAAGATACTACCATTACTTAAGGTTACCATTAGACTACGGATGCCGCATAAACCCTAGTCAAGACAAGCATCAAATTTGCTAAGTTTGGGGTCCATTTAACCCCTCTTCCGATCTTTTCCATTCCCAGTGCAACAAGACAGTCTCTATTTTGTTGATATATTTCTGATATGTAAAAATTACATTTGATAGTCAGAACAATTCAAAATACCATTATAAACTTGATTTTACGACTAGGTATATTCCAATAAAGTTATGTTTTAAATTTATATTTGAGAAAATAATCATTATTCCATATATTTTGCAGAGTCCTTCATCCAAGAAGTATATTTTGAGTTTTTATACTCTGTTGCATACATTAGGTGTGTAGATAGTTTTGACGGCGATTTTAACAATAAATTTAGAAAGTATATTTCAATCTCCACTCTGAAACTCAACAGATTTCGAAGAAGAGTTGGAATTGGTTTCATCATGAAGTCGACGTTAGGTAACAGGACTTTCTGTGCTTGGTCATGGAACCGAGAATAATGAAAATTATAAATAAATATCTATTCAAATACATCATTAACTCCAAAAACAATTTATACAAGATATTGTATGCTCATAATTAAATGCTAGTCAGCTATCAAGGCTGGGCCGGATGCAAATCGAAGTGCTCCGTATCATCACGAACAATGACAGATACATTCGGTTGGATGACCTGCGAGAACTTGCAGGAATCGACTCAATCCCGAAGTATGTGAGACAACTCCGGTGTACATTCTACAAGTACTTTTTTCTCGAAAGCTCACTAAAACTTAAAACACGCCGTATTCCGAAGGTTGTTACTAGGTAACAGCGACCAGTTCTTAGTTTTATCTCGGTCGGTGGCTCAGTGGAATCATCCATAGAAGACAGACAAAGAGAGATAGGAAAATAGTATAGTGGCGTTACAGAATAATATGAAATCATCAATATATGGTCATTATCTCCAAATTGTGATTAGTTTTGGCCAAGGCTTTCGCAGAACAAAAATCAATATAAAGGCAATCAACTTGACCTCCTATTCCTAAGTATTTTAATTAAATTTGAACGTGAACTTGTTCACACCCTATTGATTCATGATTCCATTAGTATTAGAATTTTCACACGGATGTTAACTTTTCTCAAGCTACTAATTGATATAATTCTCATTGTTAAAAATAAAAGAGATCTCTAATTTCGTTTGTTTTCCTTTTTCTGACGCTCCTTTGAGTCGATCTAGTTTCGGGAACAAATTCAGTACACATTATGATTTTGTGATGTACCTACTGAATACCTCAGTGGCGTATTCGAAACTTAGTTGGGAGGAAGAAACTCTTTCTATATCTTCTGGTTCACAACATCGAGAGAACCAAAGAAAAGTAGGAAGGAATTTTTATTTTTCTTGAAGTTTTTAAGTTTTGTGTCTCATATAATACCACTCTAGCCAATGTCTCGAAGTATGTTGAAAGTCCTGGGAAAAACAAATTCAAAGAGGTGTGTAAGCTGAACTCGTCAAGCCAATTTCAATAAAACTGCTAAAGTGGCACAATTAAAAGATCATAAGTCATAAAAATATCTGTAGAAGAAAGGCCCAACTTCTTGCAGTTTTCCGGAGATTTTAGCAAGTTTTTGAGCGTGGCAGCACAAACAAGTGATGAAATGATATATAATGTTTATTACGCTAGAATTCAAATTTCGTCCTCTCAAAGGCACAGTTTCTTTGATAGAAGCTACAGAAGAAAGAAGCTACAGAAGAAGAAGCTACACAAGAAAGAAGCTACAGATGAAGAAGCTACAAAAGAAGAAAAATGAGTTTTAAAATTGGTGTAATAACCGAAACTAGTCAAGAAATATAAAATTATCGTGGAAAATAAACAAAATTTTTTTCAGTATATTCTTAGAGAAAATACGTCTTGAAAGAACTTATGTATTAACATATGATCAAACGCAGTTATCTATCATTCAATTTTCATGTTATAAATAGTTAAAAGCCTTCCCTGTAAACTGAGGTCAATCAGATCGTACTGCTTCAGGAAGAAAAGATAATAGAAATCGCAATCGTTAGTTTGTCCCCTTTGTTTAAGAATGCTCAAAGCAAGCGAATAAATCGAATAATGAATATTCACAGTCATGCACGGCAATGCCAAGTATAGAAAATGAACGGATGTCACTCGGTGAACAGTTTCCTTCCTCTTGAATTGATAACGAGCCGAGTTTCATTTCACTCGACAGTTGATGATGCGTTAAATGACGCCAGTCGTAAGTGGAACATCGCGATTGGCTTTGCCCATAAACCATTTGAAGATTCTGATTCCTAATAACTCATTGGTTGGATCTCAGTACAAAATGGGGAAGGTCCTCAAAGTTTAAACCTGAAATTTCAGCATAATATATGGTTATGAACTTGCTTTGGTAGAAAAATTTTTCGGGGTCCTAACGAGAAATTAATATATTGATATTTTTTTCAATGTAAGACCCTTTCTAAATGTGATATATTGATAAGTGTGACATGTGATATACCTGACTAGTTTGCCTGTACAGGTTACATAACCATTTCGTGTCGTTTCCACCACATCGGAAAGTAGTATAGTACTAGAAATATGTAAATTCGTAGCATGTTTATGGGAGATAAAGAATACCATGACCGTGGCAGATGGAATGTTGCATATAAGAATTAATGCAAAAACTGAAAGAAATAGAACCAGAGGCAAATAAAACCGCCTTCTTTGCTTTTTTCGAATCTTAATGGCTATAACACCAGGCTTAATACCGCTACCATATCGTCCGTACTTTCAATGATCTCGGAATAACTAAGTTGTAGTTTTGCTTGTGTAGATCCGGTCAACCTGCATAGTTATGAATATTCAGGCAAACCTGTCATGTCCATCTTACATGGAGGCTTTGAGAAATACAAACCTATCGCGTGATGCTATAGGTTTTCCGGGTTTTCCCATAGCTGAGAAATCTACACGTACAGGTTATGCCTTTCGGCACACTCTACCAGTGTTAATAAATCTGAAACTCACAGGATTTGTTAACAATCGACAACATTATTTTCATTATCAAATGTCAAATGAAGACGTACTTCCGCAAGTCTTAAAGTGAACACATTGGTTTTCGATACAGTCTGAGTCATATTTATTTGTATATTATTTGCGTTTACGCTTTGGCAAGAGACCTTCAGTGGTTGATGTCAAACCTTAGTCCACACTATAGAATATACATGACACGTCTCACAAATAAATGTTTGCAACGAAGAAAATAATAAAAAGGAAAGAAGAGAAACAGAAAAATTTAGAAGTTTTCAGTAAAATATACTGTCTAGATTGTGTCTTAACTCATATCTGTCTCAGTTGAAGTTAGTAACAATACTATCTGTTATCTTTATTGACCTACCCTTGCATTGATGATAGATAAAACCTCGAAAGTACTGTAAGGTAGTTTCTCTGTCCAAATCAAAACAAGATATTTCATGTGGTTACAAGGAACACTTGCAATTGCATATTCTGCAATAAGGAATAATATTGCACAACTATCTCTTTGATATAATTCAATGCCTGTCGTAGTATCAGCTGGGAAAGTAGTTATTACGAAAGTCGTTTTACAATTTGAAATGGATGCATTTTGAAATTGCGCCTTTGTTGCACCTGAATATAATTCATAGAACAGCTTTCACAAATTGAATCTTAAAAGAGTGGTGAAGTGAATATTTTCATACTTCAAAAATTTCACTCAAACAAATCGTTTTGCCGTAGAAAATTTTGAATATCGAGTATTACTTTTCAGTTCATTAGTTTATAGATGAAAGCTTGTTTTTAAAAAAAATTTTCGGTCATTTATTGTTATTACTATTACTATTATTTTTTAATATTCGAATGCTGATGCTGTAAGAATGAATTAAACTAATATCCATGATATTTGAACAAAAAACACTTGTTTGATCATCTTTGGATGTTGAACGGTTTATTGTAGGAGTAAACTTGCAGGATGTCGATTGAAGTGAAGTAACTTTCGTGGTTCGGACGTCATGATATAAACATCGAAAAGATTAATGTACGTAACAGCACTAGTTTCGACGTATCTACTAACGGTCTTATCCAATCCTGGTGACCTACAATAAGTAGATACATTCGGGAACAACAAAAGAAATTCTTCTATGAATGAATGACCACTCAGTCATTTGTTTCAGCCGTTGCAAGAATGCAAAAATAATGCAAGTAGGCCAAAGTTGAACAAGTCATTCGGCGATAATTTTTATGTAGTTTCCGCTTAGTCATTAACAATGTAAGCAATTTCATTGTTTGGTTATCACAAAAGATATTGATGCAGGTGTTCCGCGAGAATCATTTCTTAATGACTAAGGTGTTCCTCAAGGAGCTGCACTGAAGCGTGAATAATGGTCTATTTATGTACCTTTCTTCTGTAGTTCACGGTATTCACAGTGTGTTGTGGAAGTTTTCGAGAATATTCTGTGATAGTTCGGATGTATTTGCTTTTGAGAGACTGACTCATTTTAAGCTTACTTGAGTCAATGACTTAACATTTTCGACTAGTAAAATGAACCATATTTTCAGGTTTTGATGCATGGCAGTTCTAGATTTCTATTCTGTTTTGATTTTCCTTTCTCTGATATCTCATTCTAATGACATACTGGTGGGATCCAATAAGAATTTGTATATTTTCAAAATTTAGGTACTGGTTTCATAGCGCCACGGCAAATAATAATAATAGCCGTCCTCTATCCGCACAGGCTATGCCTTTGGGTACACTCTACGAGTGTTTATGAGGGAGTATTATTATTATCATTATATATTATATTATATTATATGTTCCCAAAAACCCATCGTTATCCATACGACACTAATCTTTGAGTATTTTAGATAAAACATAAAACCGTATTAGGATTATATATTATTATTTCACAAGACTTTTATGACAATGATCTATTGATTGAATGATTATCTTATTTTATTAGTGTACGATTTTTTTTATTTCATTTGCAGTTGTTCTTATATGTGAATGAACCGGAACTATATGTGATATGACCAATATTTTATCTATATATACATGGATTAAAAGCATTTAAAGCTTTGTCAGCAAGATTTACCATATTTTAACAATTGGAAAATTGATAGTCGTCAAGATCTATATCACTAGATATGTACCCATAGTATGCGAGTAAATTTTGCAAAAAAAAAAAACACAAACACTAATCAAATGTTATCATATTTGCTAGAATAATTCAACTTTATTTCTTTGGAATAATAACGTATACCTAAAATAGGATGATTATTATGTACACATGTTACTACCAATCAATACTTTGGTATCAGATCCTTCCTGCGAGTTACTGACTGGTGGTTCTGTTATAACCGTCATTCGTGATTCCTCATATTTATATTCAAAATATTTGAATAGACCATCTTTATTCACTTTTGCATAACATTTGTTATATGGTTCGATATTTTTGCAGCATGCACTCTTCATTTTCACCTTTAGTTTGATTTGACTATGAAACTGAATATATTTTTTCTGTTACAGCACGCCAATGCAGTGAAGGCTCAAGCTCAAGAGTATGCTGAGAAGAAACAAGCGAAAAAAATTATGACCAGATCAGTAACTGGGTCGTTGGCAATAGCCCAAGCCCTTGTACGAATCGCCGAAGTGAAGTGCTTCAACACGGCCAAACCGGGGACTTTTTTCGCTAGGTGAGTGAATCATTTATCCGAAGAGGTAGCGCTCTCAGTAGATTGGAAATTTCCTCGGCGGAAAGCTTATATTTTACCGGCACGTTCGCCATTTCCTCGGGAATGTTTCTGAAGCGGGTATCGTTTAAAACAGACACTAGCAGTGGCGTTTTCAGAATGTATATCTGAGCACTCAAGTGAATTGTTTTACATCCAAACTCTCTGAGAACTTTTTATCTTTTCTAAGAATTTCTTATTAACTAGTGATTTCCTCATTATATATTGACTTGGCCTAAGACGAAAATGTGTACTTTCTTCTTTGTGAAATATACAATAATTGCATAAAGAAATATCCTCAATAATGTTGAAAAAGAAAACATTCTCTATTGAAAACTGGACCATTAAAAAATCAACATTTAATAAACTGGACTTAGTTTATTCATCAGGTTTTTTCTTGTGAGTGCCCTTGTTAAAATTGTTAAAATTGTTATATCCGTCAACCGGTTGCACCCCTACGTGCAACCCTCAAAAGTCAGAGACTTGTGCGAGCTAGGGGAAGACGTAGCCCTTACCTTTTATACGTGTGATGCCATGCCAAGCTTGATATTAAACTACTGGTCTGTGGGCCTGCAGATTCTCTCACTGGCTCTGCTGTCTCCAAAGATGG
This sequence comes from Chrysolina americana, assembly GCA_958502065.1. Taxonomy (NCBI): domain Eukaryota; kingdom Metazoa; phylum Arthropoda; class Insecta; order Coleoptera; family Chrysomelidae; genus Chrysolina; species Chrysolina americana. The sequence goes on from OY293410.1 coordinate 97,118,315, forward strand.
AGTCCCCGAAACTGGTTCTTTTTAGGTTTCTTGAAGAGCATAACAACAAAAACGAAAAACAAAATGCTGTCACCACCCCAATTTTTGGTTTTTAGGGTTGTTATAACCAAACTAAAAGATTGTAGCTGACTAGGGAGTACCAGCCATCTGAATGCTTGAGACTTACCGGTTCTTTTATCTGGAGCTACTTCTCCAAAAATATAGAAAGTTCTGGCTTCTCGCGCGGAGGAGAAGTCTTGAAGTAATCTTGATTTCAATTAAGGTGTTCGGTGTTAATGGAATGTCACATCAAACACAGAGGTTGAAAAGACAATTTATAATAAATAATTAAATAAGTGAAAACAAATAAATGTATCATTAAATATTTAGAGTCTCAAAGGTTAGTTACAACAATTTTCCAGATATATCTTACTCATCCTATTTAATCGTCTGGAAAAACAATAACTTTTAATATCAAAATCCACGTTCTGTTTATTATTCATTACCAATGAATCTTGTACGAGTCTAAGTAAAGTACCCAAGGCCCGCGTTGACATTTATTGACGAAAAAAATCCGAAGTATATGCCTCCCATGCACAGCACTAACTAACTCCAAAAACATCTCCCAGTCATTCGTTCAGTACAATTTCCTTATATCTCCTCTTGTACTTTATTTTAAGGTCGTCATTTCTCTCACTTGAATTATCTCGATCGCTCCAGGCAGGATTTTTGATGACCCATTATTTCATGAGAAGACCGTTAATCGCCTTTCCCAGTAAGTTTGCTGAGGTAGCAATACTGCCCGTTCACCTATACTGGTATTAATTCACCTAACTGCCAATAATCTCAGATCTGGGCCTACTCATTATCCATTTCAAGTTTAACCAAACATGAGTCGGGAAATAGTAACTTTCTCACAGATAACATATTCGTTCAGTCATAGCATACAAATAATATTCACAGGACGTTTACAGGATAGTATTTTTTTCAATACATTTTCATAACATAACAAGTGCCTTAGCATTTGTTACAAATACTGGAGTGGAGTGTAATGAGATAGCAGACGTACTTGCGGAATACTTACCAGCACAAAAAAGTATATAACAAAAGATCCCAGTACTAGATAGAATCACAAGTATTGAGGTAGGCCAAGATACTACTGGGAAACAACAACCACAAGAGATCACATGACTGCAACAGTAAGAGCAAAAACAAACGTAGAATACTAACAGGAACTGAGGTGGATTTAGACTGAAATCCTAAAGGGGGTCATGGAATTTTCCCTGACCTGACTTCACTCAACTTAACCTACCCCTCCCTGCCTAATTTAACTTACTTTGACCTGATTCTCACTCATTCTCTCATTCATCGATCTTGAGTTGTACATGTGTGAAATCAGGGGATTGAGTTTCGAGAGACATCTAAGAAGTCGTCGTATAGACTCGATAGATCGAGAACTGTAAATAGAATCTGCTTGCGGGTATATGAGGCGCTGGACAGCAAGGGCAGACATATAGTCGCACTGATCGCAGAGAGTTGCAGATATAGTTCCAGAGTCCGCAGACAGACAGCGACAGTGAAAATGAATTGAAATGGTGAAGTTAATGTTTTAGTTGAATAATTGTTTAAGTAGTGTTTTAAATAAATAAGCAAAATTAGTTAAGAGCATTTTTACTTCAATATAATTAAAGTTGATCATTAAGGACAGAAGCATTAGGGATTTCTTTTGACTTGTTTATTTCCAAAGACTCATTTTCTACTCTCGCACAGTTGTAGACATTTCTCTTGATTTGCTTGGATAATGCGTCGTTGAATTTTCTTCCGTTTAGCGAAATCACCAGAAAATAGTGAAAGTTGGACTGGTCTTGGGGGGGTCATGGCCCTCATGACCCTCCCCTTGGATCCGCCCCTGAACGGGAATTCTAACAAGGCGCTGCCGGTTTATATCGCACCTAAAACTCAACTTCTCATGACCTGTTAGTATTTCTACAAGGAGGCATAGTGCTTGGCGGTTTCTGCCTAAGAGCCATGCCGTCTCTGACTTGCTGGAGCCGACCACAAAGTCTGTCGACTGCCTGCAGCGGCATTATCCCCCCATAGTTTGTTCAGCTCTTCTCCCGCCCAACCGTTAAGGGCTGAAGAGGTTTGGCTTCTTGCGATGCCTAGTATAAGCTCCGGCCGACAGAACGGCGTTGCGAAACCGGTTCTAGTAAATTCACCTGCAACCTCGTTTCCGCGCACCCTCTGTGACCCGGAACCCCTACTGTCACTTCCTCGTTTCGTCTAGTTTTTCGAGAGCATCTCCACATTAATGTGGAGATGCATGTAGTTCTGAGCGCTGCCTGACTGTCCGAATAGATGTAAATAGATGTAAATTCCCTGTTCGGGCCCTTCTTTTACCTCTTGTCTCATAGCTACGGTTAGGATGGCGAACACTTCAGCTTGGGAAACTATTGTGTGTCTACTCAACGCGTAGCTTTTTCGTACGTCTCTTCCTTCCAAGTAGATGCTAGCACCCGAAGCCTGTTTGTCAGTCAGACGCGAACCGTAACATATTAGGGTTCCCGTGCGAAACTCTACTGTGTTTTCTGTCCATTGTTCCCTGCTTGGAATTGTGAGGGAAAACTCTCTGTACCATCGCAGTCTATCATGTGCGATTTTCACTCTAAGGAATCTTCTGCTCTGCCCACTTTGCGATTTCCGCATGGCCTATCATCGCTTCTTTACTTACCCATACTCCTAAGTGCCGCATCCTCAACTAGGCTTTCATTGCCTTCTTCTCGATCCAGACCGGAAGCAGCGGCAGCCTCAACAGTACCTTTATCACTGCGCGGTTGGAGTCGTTCTCATTGCACCGGTTATTACCAAACAGGCCAACCTCTGGAGCTTGGTAAGTCTTCGGCTCATTGCCCTGTTCTGTGCGTCTGGCCGCCACACGGCTGACCCATATTTAATCTTTGGTCTCACGACAGCCATGTACAGCCACCGCATAATATCTGGGTTAGTACCCAAATTACTTCCTACAATCCTCCCGAGTTGCTATAGGATTGCTACCGACTTCTGTAAGGGCTAGAGGAATTGTTTTTGTCGTTGAACATCCTGGACGGCTGAGCAGCAGGAGGGTAGGTACACCATAGAATAGACCTTTTAGTTGGCAGCGTATTGACAACCCTTCTAAATAGTTCAACGTCCAGCGCCTTAGACGGGACAGTAGTTGTTTTCAGTTGGATATCATAAAATAATTCTTCATTTTTAATGTAGGTTTTTACCATTTTTGAAAAAATTGCATTACCGAAACCGAATTTAATTTTGAATGACAAAAGTTAATGAACGAAATATTTTTCGTTGTTGTTTTGGTTGGTTTCCGGGTTTTGCCGTGGCCTTCTTTAGTTTAAATCTCCAAACGTTTCGACTGCAACTGCGGCAGTCATCTTCAGTGGCGTGGTCGAAGTATTCTTCGAGACGTATGAACTGAAACAATGTGGGCCGGAGCTTATACTAGGCATCGCAAGAAGCCAAACCTCTTCAGCCCTTAACGATTGGGCGGGAGAAGAGCTGAACAAACTATGGAGGGATAATGCCGCTGCAGGCAGTCGACAGACTTTGTGGCCAGCTCCAGCAAGTCAAAGACGGCATGGCTCTTAGGCAGAAACCGCCAAGCACTATGCCTCCTTGTAGAAATACTAACAGGTCATAAGAAGTTGAGTTTAAGGTGCGATCTAAACCGGCAGGGCCTTGTTTGAATTCCCATTAGTATTCTAAGTTTGTTTTTACTCTTACTGTTGTAGTTTCCCATTAGTATCTTGGCCCACCTCAATACTTATGATCTTTTGACTTATGAATATGAATACTTTTGAAGTATTAAATGCATGGTGAAATTTTCAGTTTTATTCTTCATCACAGAAGATAGTTTACATTTGATTAACAATGGAACAAATTCCTGACGATGACCACATCATTATTCTATGTATTGAAATGAATTTGAACAATATTATAGCAAGTTCTGAAATTTAAACTGAAATAGTTTGAATAGTCATTCGAATTTTGATATGAACTATATACCATTTTGGGTTTTTGGAGTATAAATATTTGCTGCAGTTTTTGTTCTAATACAGTCTCTGTCGGAGGCTGAAAGAAAATTGTGCGCATTTTTGCAATTTTTCTAAAAAATCATTGAAATTGTTGCTTGATGCACCTGATATTGTCCCTCAAATTACATTCTCACCTATTATATCTGGTGTTTATAGGGAGCTTACATTAAAATACAATAAAAACAAAGAATGATTACTTACTTGTGACACAGGTCATTCTATGATTAACAGATTCAATAGCTCCCACGCAATGTTATCCTTCCTACATATTATTCTTATTCGACAACCTCTTTACTTACAACAACCTAAGCCATACAAATAAATGAATTATTTTTCCATATCAAGACGTTTATATGTATAAAAGCTTGTTCATCTAGACTAATTGAGTTGTGACAAAAAATGTTAATATCTGACCACAAAAACACTCAGATCGCCGTCATCTTAGAGCCACTATCTTGAATTCTTGATTTCGACTCAAAATTTCCGTATAGAATTGGGCCACAAAACTCACCCGCCATCTTGTTTTTTTCAATATAAAAAGCATTGTCACTGAAATGATAAAAATCCGACAAATTTCAATGTTCTTAAATTTCACTCAGAAATTTTCTGGCCAACAACAAAGCATGTTATGCAAAAACTTTCAAACACCTGCATTTTTCATTAAGCAGCCGCCATATTGTGTCTATCATTGTGAAATCGTCAACTGTGGCAATGAATTTTTATTCAGCGACCCTCGAAACTTGCTCATACAAATTTTTGATATATTTATATTTATTGTCTGGCTTTTGGCCAGGTTTTCGGAATTTTGCAACAGTGTGGGTTGTTTAAAATCTTCTAGTCTGAGTTTATGAACTCTTCTGGTCCTGTATGGCTTGAATTTGTGCTTTTTCAAAATCCGCCTAACGTTAGTTCTTGGTAGGCCTGTTGATATTTTTAAATTTTGTCTTGACGTTTTGGGATTATTTCCAACAGCTCCTAAAACGATTATTTCTTACCCCTATACATATTTGATGCAAATCATTTTGTCCCTGTCCTTCCACATTGACCAACATCAATTAGGTTGTGCCGCTAGGTTGTCTTTTCTCTGGATACCTCTCGTGGTACAAATTTCTTGCTGCCTCTGCATCTTACTGAATGTCACTGAATTAACCCAAACGAATTATGGACTGTAATTACGAAAATAAATCGACTCACAATAATTATTACTATTATACGAACGAGTAAAAAAAAAATTAATACTTCGAATCTTACTTTTCTCTGTTTGGGCGTCGGCGTAGTCCTTCCAGGTGACGATGGGCAGGCCTGCCAGAGCTTCTTAGTATTTGACTTGACTTCAATATTGTTGCACACACCACGACGTGAATATCAATATCATGCATAACACTGCACAGTTAATATAACTCTAAAGTAATTGGAGTTCCGAACTTGTTCGCCAATAAATCGATTCTGCTTTTTCTATATCAGACTCATTGAGCGCGAGGCGCAAAAAAAAAACTCTTAACTTCATTTTTTACAGTACGCGATAAATACCGCGAAAGAAGGAAACATATTCTATTTTATCGTTGCCATTCAAAATACGAGGTAACTCGATAATTAATAGAATTTTGAATATATTTATTAAATGACTTAAAAGTAATATTGAGGACGAAACAGTCACCTTATTGGATAGCTACGGTGGGGGGTCCTAAATATCATTATTTCATAAAAAGGCAGAAACCGTGGAGCAACCTTCCTGTTTTCATGTTGAGCCATTTTGTTTCCTATAATCTTTGAGAAACTGGTTGTCGCCATTTTACGCTATGCATGAATCTTAAACAAGAATTTTGAATCGACAGAATCGATCGATCACACAGTATGATTTCAACATTTCTTGGTAAGAACCGACGGCGATTTCCATAAAGTACCTACTCTCAAATTGATGAATACTCATTGAATAAATCACGTGTTTGTGGAATCTCATTTCACTATCTTTGATGACAACCAACGTTATCTTTCTGATTATGATTAATGGGGGTTTTTGTACTAAATTGAATCACTTTAGATATATTTATAATAATGAGGAGACAGGATGTTCATAAAGTCACCCGGGAAAGTAGTTTTCTGTTAGATATTATACAAATTATCTTTACTTTTATCGTAGGTTTCAACAATTTTCAATTCTCATTTGAGAATATTCCCTTTTTTCAATATGAGACAGTGTTCCTCAAATGATGCTGAGATGAGGCTGTTTCGACCTATTGATTAGAATTTCAATAGACCTGTATATTTTATATTTTTAATAAAACTTCCACTTTTATTGATTTCCGTGTAAGACTAGTAGTTTCTTCTGTAAGTTCTCCATTCATTTAGGTTTATGAAAAACTCATCACTTTTACTCAAAATCATTGTGATTTTACATTAAAACTCATGCTAAAAAAATCTTATATCACCTAAAAAATTGACAATATTAAAGAAGATACTATATCCGAATGATAATTACAAAATTAATTCAATTCGATGTGAAAAAATTATGTCCAGGGTCTTCTGAGAATTTTTTTTTTCCCATGTGGTACAAACATTTTGAAACTTGTATAAAGATACTTAATACACCTTTTTTTTCAGGGACAATGTCAGCAACTTCATAAATTGGTGTAAAAGTTCTCTGAATATAATAGAATGTCTTCTTTTCGAATCGGATGACTTGATCTTGAGGAAAAATGAAAAACACGTTATTCTTTGCTTATTGGAAGTTGCCAGAAGAGGTGCCAAGTAAGTATCCCTTCTATAATGTTTCATGCTCTGCATCAGATTCGAGAGTTATTTAAAAACCGAGTTTTCCTGAGAGACTTGGAGCTATTTTTGATTTATTAACAGTACTCCTCCAATATTTCGATGAAAATATTTCTGAAGTTATAAGCAAAAACTATAGTGACTTGCAACTCAGAATTCCACTAACATATCGATAATTTTTTTTTGTTATGTTCCATCTTCTCATATTCTTTTTTTATAGACTAGACTTTCCAAAATGTTCTAATGTTTTGAAATTACTATAACGCTTAATTCAGCCAATTCCAATTTAATGACTGATTTCTTCATATTTTATCACCTTTCAACTTTTTTTCAAAGGACATGTCATCCTTCTCTTTGAATCATGTTATAGTCTTCTTTTTGTGTAAATTCAGCCAAAAATTTATTATCCTAAAGCATTTTTTCGAATATTCAGCAAATTTCATAAAAGAATAAATGTTTTGGAACCCCCACTTTTTATCTCCCTTTCTCAATACAGGTTCGATTATTTTCCAGTCAATATTGTTTGAACTTAAACTGCTAAAACGGTCAAGTGTATTGTAATAGTTTTTTTCCTGACATTTTTCTAATTTCTCGTCGCCAGCTCCTTCTAGATTCTGCCGACTAACGCTTGTTTCGCTTATTAGTTATATTCAAAATATCATTTAATAATAATAGTGCTGCTTCCTGGACTATTATGTTTTCTTCCTCAAAAAAAATAAATGTGGTCGGAAATACTTGGCTGAATCACCCGGTATACAGTGGCACATTTTTGAGTTTCGGGGAACTTTTGCCTTAGTTGTTGATGTGCCATTTATTGTTTGACTTTTAATAAAGTATGTAGTCACATTGTGAACTATCATTGTTAGCGGTATAAGGGCCACTTATAGGAGCTGAAAGAATAGAATGGAATATTAATTTATTACTATACTATACCGCAAAACACATGTGGAATGCTATACGTAGAATACAAAACTCGAATCACAAAAGGAACGATTCAATTTAAAATATCGAAGGTGGGAATGGCAAAGAGACATGTGAAAAAAATATTATTTCAAATATTTTTTCTGAGCATTCATAACATCCAACCCTCTGAAAAACACAATTTACCTCTGTCATATAAGTAACCGGGAAGTACTTACTAAAAACAATTGACGAACTAAAAGTGAAAAATCCCCAGGTTTAGATAAAATCATGACAGACAGAATAAAAAGTATCAAATCGCAAATAGTATAGAACAACTTGCTTATATGATGAAAGGGTCAATAGACGAAGGAATTTTTCCAAAAGATTTGAAAATCGCAGTAATAGAGCCTATATTCAAATCGGGAAAAGTGAATGGATTTAGAGGAAATGCTTATAATCTACTGAGAAGCTTTTTAGCAGAGCGATAACAATCTTTTGAAATTGGTAATTGCCAAAGTGAATTCAAGGTCACATTTAGAGTACCTCATGGTACTATATTAGGGTCCCCGCTTTCCACACTAAATGTTAATGAGCTATGGGAAGAATATCTGCATATTTTGCAAGAAGTACTTCAATGATTTAGGAATGGCAATCTTAAACTGAATTCCCAGATATCCTCATTGTTCCAGAAAGAAGTGGATTTTCTGGGCCACACAGTTTCATCAGACGACATCCGAACAGACAAAAGGAAGATACAGGCGATCGTTAGACTGACCCAAAGACAAACATGAAGTGAGGAGCTTCCTAGGTCTTTGCGCTACTACCGTTGGTTTAAAGAAGGATTTGCTGATATTGCGGCACCCCTACATAAGTTGACAGAAGACCGAGTCAAATTCGTCTGGTACAACGAAAGTGAAAGGGCATTTGGAAATCTGAAAGTTGCTCTATGTTCCAGTCCGATTTTAAGTTTTCCACGTCAAGGAGGCGTGTTCGTTTTGGACACAGATGCCAGTAACAATGGTATTGGAGCCGTACTATCACCAGAGCAAGATGGCCAGAAAAAAGTAATTGAGTTTCAGAGCAAAGTACTGATGAAGCCAGAAAGAAATTATTGTGAATCAAAAAAGGAATTACTGAAAGTAATCAAGGCTGTAGACCACTTCCACAAATATCTATAAGGAAGAGAGTTCCCCATTAGAACAGATCATGCAGCTCTGAAGTGGTTACTTGAGATGAAGACCCCTAAAGGATAAGTAGCAAGGTGGATTGAGAAGTTGAACCAGTATCACTCTTGCCAAAAGATCTTGTTCGGATACATGTGAGCATTGTGAGTGAATGGAACGTCGCGAAGGAATCAACGGCAATTGGATCACAGCGAAAATGAGACAAGACCAAGAAAGTGATCCAAGCGTTGCAGATATTCTTCGATAGAAGGAAAGCGGAGCGAAAAGACCCACTTGAAAGGAAATCTCCGTTCGATCACCAACTTTCAAGGCATTGTTGGCACAATGGGAATCCCTGATTGTTGAAAATGGTCTATTAAAGAGAGCTTGAGAATCATCCAATGACAGAAAAGTGATTTCTCAATCGATTGTGCCTAGGTCGAGAATAAGTGATGTCTCGGAGGAGATTCATGGCGGCAAAACAGGTGGACATTTTGGAGTAAATAAGACCTCGGATAAAATACAGCAGAAGTTTTACTGGGTACAATGTCATGACGATGTAGAAAGATGATGCCGAAAATGTCTGAAGTGTGAAGCGAGCAAAGGCCCCAGTACAAGATCGTGAGGAGAGATGAAACAATACAATGTGAGTGCTCCCTTCGAACGAATCGCCATCGATGTAGCTGGACCGTTTCCGATGACGAATTATGGCAACAAATACATCTTTGGTGGATTCAAAGAAGGAGATAAAGTATAGCTGTACAACCCTCGTCGTAGAAAAGGAGTGTTTCCCAAAGTAACACCATCTTGGGAAGGACCCTATACGATAGTGAAGAGAATAAACGCAGCCCGAGAGCAAAAATGAACGTTATAATGGAGACAAAGTCACATGGTTTAATCGGGACGATCAAAATTGAGAGGGCGATAATGTTACGAGATTGAAAAAAATCCCCTAGCTACGCCTTTGGCGTGTGCCGATTATAAAACGTAACTCATTTGGGTAAGAAATAAACCTATGCCGATCATATTTATTATTTCCTTTTCTCGAAAATGTTTTTTTTTTAATTTTATGTACGGATCAATCTGGAGAACGGAAGAATCCCGAAAACTTTACTCTGCTCGAATTGAGTATATAAGGCAACACATTTCACATTAACATAAATAAACAGAAGTAGGGGTGCTGGGGATGAAGGGGATGACAGCACAATAACGATTCATGTGGTGGAAGAGTTCTCCTCGCAATCAAAATCAACGGGTCTGAGCAATTTTCAATTTTTTACGACTTTGGAGATAAGGGGGGTGACAAGTTTTAGCTGGTACACACTGAATGTGAATTAGGTGCGCTACCAAAACCGTAACAATGTGTACAAATACGATAATTTATGAAATTATTTTAAAGAATATAGATAGACAGGATTCAAGCTTCTACTCCTAATGAATCAATTTAATCTCTGAAAAACGAAAGCGAAGCGAACAACCGTCTCACAAATTATAACCTTCCTAACAAGAAGTAAGTAGTTCAGATGTCTATAAAATTTTTCGAATTGTTTCACTTTCAATCAGTTCTGTTCAAGAGCACGCCATAATAATTGTCGGAACGATCATCTTAAGCAAAACAAGTGGGCAGATAATGTCGTAAGTGCATATTGCATCGCATTTTAATATTTAATATGAAGTCCTGATCAATTGTTATGCAGAAACGAGTTCCGACTGATCGATAGTCCGCATGAAACGCGAATGCGCACTTTAAATAAATTATATAATTAATTCACCAGGAGCTATTCATAATGAAACTAAAAAAACAACATTATTATTTTTTGTTTTATTATACAGGGTGTCCTGAAATGAGTGCCCTGTACTTCAGAATCGCACCCTGCAAGCAAAAATATAAAGACAAGTTCCTTAGGACATAGTACTGAAAATGCTACATGAGGGATAGTAGGCCCCAGTAGATAACAAAAAAAATCCTACGGCCATTTAGGAAAGTAAAATATATGGCACTGTATAGTCTTCCAGAAAGTAGCTTATATCCGCACGTGTGCGGAAAGTGCTTCACGAACTAAGCTAATTCGCTGTTTATATTTAGTTATGAATTTAGTATGCATTAATACTTTGTATTTGTAGTAATCAAATTATATTGTGTCTGACCAGATATGCCCAAATCACTTTGGGGCCAATAACAAGGCAGTTATAAATTATTGTTAATTCAGAATAGAAAAGTGTACATAAATTGTGGTTTTCAAAAAAAAGCGTTTCAAAAATGTTTTGCTGTGTGTAATATATAGAACAATGGGCGTGAGCAATAATATAAGTACTTTCAAATAGTAACTATTTATTTAGTACGGTATATTATCAAACATTTAACCAATGTCACACTTTTAACACCTAGTGGATAGAACCACTTCTAGTTTGTTTTTTTGTGGTATGACTAAATGGTCCATTCGATCAAAACGTAACTGTAAACCCATAGTTTCATCCCTCGTAAGTGAATTCTCTTTTATTTTGGATGAGTAGGGTATTGCCTTAATTTCTTCTGAAGCTATACAGGTGATCCATTACTCCTCCACAATTTTTGTGCAATTGCCAAGTATTGTTTACTGCAATGTCTACGCAATGATGGATGACTAAGGGGAAGTACCACTACTTACCTCGTACAGATGTGCGAGATTAACACTTTTGTTTTGATCAGAACGATCACCTCCAACCATACATTTGTTATGAATTTTGACGACATGAGGTTGATCAACTTGAATGAACTTTTTTTCTTTTTGGGAGTATCGTCGAACGGTATATATTTGGTATTGATATTGGTAAGTAAATATGGTGACTGATGCGCTGCGACCTGATTAAATCTATTGTGCCCCATCTTCTTCTGCTATCACAAGGTGTTATGGTTTACAGCAGCCCCTCAAGCCTCAATTTCTTGAGGAATTCAAGGATTTTAAGGGTTCCTATTCGTGGCATTCAATCTTTTGTAATGTCACCAACATATGGTGGGGTGTTTCTGGATATTCCCCACAGAATCTGCAGGGGCTGTCTTCCTCTAAGCCTAGCTTCCTTTGGTGTATTTTGAGTCTGCAGTGTCCCATCAGAAATCCCGTGATTACCTTTAGACTAGTTTTGCAGAGGTTATTCAATGTCTTCGATCTTGCTCTGTTGAAATTGCCGAGGAAATCTTGTGGCTGCCTTAGCCCTGGAAGTCTTTGCCAGTATGTTGCTCTCGTTGCTTCTTCGGTTTTAGTGAGTTCTCCTTAGAAGTAAGACTTTTCCAAGTCCGCAGAATGGTTCTGGTCGATCAGTGGCATTGATGCCCCTTTTCGGGCCAGGGTATCTGCTTGTTCATTGCCCTTCACTCCGACGTGTCCCGGCACCCAGAGGATGATCACCTTGTTGTTCCTACCTAGATCATTAAGTTTGTCTAGGCATTCCCAGACCATCTTTCAGTTGATGTTATATGAGCTCAACTCTTTGATGGCAGCTTGACTATCGGAGAGGATTGCGATTTCCTTGTTCCGGGATTTCCTGTCGAGTTTGTACTGAATGCACCTTTCTATGGCGTGAATTTCCGCTCGAAAACTACTGGGGAACTGGCCCATGGGTTCGAAGTATTTGGTGCCCAAATACTCCTGCTCCAGTTACGTCGGCAGTTTTGGACCCGTCCGTGTACCATGTTATGGTATTGTTTCCCAGTGTGATGGATTCTATGGTCCATTCTTTCTTGATATTTAATTATGTTCGAAAAAATTTCTCGAGACTAAATTTCCTGGTAATTTCGTCAGTTGGGAGATCGGCAAGGTGTGCACTTTCGGTGGGGGTTGAACCTCTTACACTGTGTGCTGTCCCTTCAAGTCCAAGTTTAGCCAACCTGAGGTTTGCTCCCCAAGCAGTTCTCCTCCAGAATGAGAATATTGCTGCTGTTGGAGTCGACCGCATTGCTCCTGTTATACAAAGACATGCTAGTCCTTGCACTTTCTCCAGAATTTTCTTTGTTGTGGCGAGTTCGGTTTTGCCGTGTCACACTACTGCTCCGTTGGTGATCATAGGCCTCACTATCATGGTGTACATCCATCGCAGTATTGATGGGTTAGAGCCCCACGTTTTTCCTGCAATTTTCTGGCACACTATCAGTGAGGATTTTGCCTTGTTAACGATCTTTTCAACGTGTCTGTTCCAGAGTAGTTTTGAGTCTAGGGTGAGCCCTAGATACGTCACCTTTTGTTGCCATTCTGAGTCTGCTCCATCGAGGCGAAGAGTCCTTAGGTGCTGAAGCTTTGTTCTTCTGGTGAATGATACCACTGTAGTTTTTGATAAGTTGATACGGTATATAACGGGTTTAATTGACGAATATTACGTTGTTCACTAATTTTATTGTAGTCATAGGTTCCATGTTGAGTTTTTTTTTGTTGTTCAGAGTTACCTACACGGAAGGTACTGCCTGGAATACGGTTTCCACATATTATTCCATTACCATATAACTTTTTCTGAGTGAGAGGTTCTAGTAATACAATAGAGGGGAAAAATTATCGAAATATAGATGAAATTTCAGATTTTTCCATTTGAAGTGAATGGTATCAGCATATTTTAGTACCACCGCAGTTCCAACACCCAAGTCGTTATATATTCTGGTGGGACCAACTTATGAAGACTTGTAGTCACGACCCATAACTTGAAACCATATCGAATGGGATAATGAAACGAATAAAATCGACAAAGTCGAAGCACCCTTTCTATCTCCACACGTTTCCACTAAGTGGGCTTTCAATGGACATATTCCATGGTATTTTGTCTTCCCGTATAAGGAACCATGGCTTCATTAATGCTATGGTCCTCTTTGATGTAAGCACGTTCTAGAAACTTCTCCTTCAAATGCGTAAAAACAGCCCTGACTTTGTCAAACTTATCTGATTGATCCAAAGTATTATTATTTTCAAAATGAATATCTGAGATTGTGTTTAAATTTGTTTCTAGATATTGTTTGGAAAACTAGATCACTATTAGTATCTTGTGCACGTTCCCAACTTCACTTTGCTAAGCTAAACTCTACCCGAATAGATCTATTTTTCTAAGATGCATAATTTGTTTCTTCAGTGATTTTCCCAAGAATTGTTTCATCGAAGAAAAACAACTGGAAAGGGGTTTATTCGGTTTCATCATTACTTTGGGCTTTTCAAATATATTATCATTGCTCTGAATATCTTCTATCTCATAATTATGAAGTTTTTTTTTCTTTTTTATGCTTCGATGTATGTTTTTCCCTACTTTTGGAAAATTTCTTCATATTTTCTTTCATTTGCAACAATGGTATTTCATCGTCTGAGTCCCAGTCATGATCATAGTGATATGTAGATGACACATCACATTCAGTTTGCATTTGTAATGCAGGCAAACTATTTATGTCGATGTAATCTTCCTCTCCAAAATCTTCATCGATGATATCACTACATGCATTACTGGGTGGAAACAGGGTTATTGTGTCTGCTCGTAAATCATCATCTTCTATCATCGCCAAAGTTTCATGCAGAGAAAATACCCTAAACATCATTACGGTATAGTATCTGCTCATTGTCCTACATATGGGACACCTATGTTCGCATGCGTAGAACAGAAATACTAAAATAAAATAATTTTTCAAATGTATGTAAATTATTAGATATTCCTTCCTAGTAAGTGAAAACGTCAAAGGAATTGTTTTATATTCATCCAAAATAATTGAGACCAACCTTGTGAAGGTAACACCTTATTCAGCAATTTCAAGAATTTCTTAAATTTTTTTTCAACCAAAAATGATTCGCCTATCTACTAATAACTGAATGTTATGCAAGGCATCCGTGTACTGAAGGAATGATGCCAGTATTGGATCGTTTTATTCCAAGTTTATACAAGATTTGACAAATTTGAGGGGTACTACATGTGGGACAATAGGCATATCTGGGTTTTAAGATTTTAATCTCGCAGTTGCATTTTAAAATAATCATTCAATATTGGATTTTCTCTGATCAAAAATGTCACGTCCATATCTACATCTGACAATCAGAGAAAACTTTAAGTTGAATAAACTCTTCGTGGTCAACAATTTTGATAATACTTTAAAAATAGCAACCGTTACGTTTCGTTCTCAGGTTTGGCATGTTAGCACCTGTGCTAGTGCAAATGGAACGACAAATAGACAGAGAAATAGCAGCGGACCAAAAGAAAATGGGAGTCAATTTCAACGAGAATTTGAATAATCAAAACGGCCTAGACGATGACAGCGATAGCGATCTGGAAGACGAAGAAACTGTGTTGATGTATGGACCCGTTCCCCAAATCATTACTAACGATCTGAAGAGTTTAGATGAGATGGTAAGCAAATGAATTTCCTTCTTTAAATCTGAAACTAATATACGAAACAAACCTCCTGCATGGGCACAAGGAATATTTGGTATTCCCTAATGGGGTAGAATCTGTTTAAAGGCATGCGTGATTTCCCATAAACTATATTTTCGATGATACATTACACTTGAATCTTGGCGTTCAATATTAGACACGAAAAAGTCTCTCAGTATGAAATTTCTACTAAAATGTTTATGGTTTTAAGTGTGTTTTGATTCAAGTACTAGAAACTACCCAAACACCAAAACTGCGTCAATTTCACTCGACGCTTGTTTCGCCAGTAAAGTTAGCTTTGAAAATGTATTTACACTACCTATTTTCTACAAAGTTTCCAAAGATTTATTTACTTATTTGACAATTCTATGGATACACTAATAATTCCATGAGTTGCTGTTTTTTGTTGTTAACAATTTCTTAATTTTTTTTAAATATAACCACACCACTTTTATCTGTTAATAATAACCGCTGTCTGCACTGTCGATTGAAACAACTGTATTTATCAAACTGTGAAAGGCTTTCCATATGTTTAGGCCAACATAAATGACGAGATATTCTCGACGTTTTGCTTACACGAGTGGTTGGGACTCTCTACCTTTAGAATCCATGTCGAAGAAGGTATAATTAAGACATTATTAGATGGAGCCAGGAGTATCTGTGAACTCGAAAATCTGGAAGCAATAATAAAACACCTAAAAAATGGTATTCTTTCAAATGGATACAGAGAAAGAGAGTTGTATGCAACACATGAGGGATAATAGAGGCGGAATTATCGACAGTAGACCGAATGACAGTCCAGACAGTGAATCCAGTAGTAGTCAAAGGGAAAGCATTTCTACCATGTTCCAAAGTTACAGTTCGGATGTTTCTGTGACAGCGTTTGATTCGGAACCACAAAGCGATCCTTTAATATAAGAGTCAAATAGCACAAGAACAATCATCGGTTAGAACACCCAGAAAAATTCCCTGAACATACTCCCAACAACGATAATCACAGTGTGAAAATCGATGAAACCCAGGTCATGTATACAACATCTGCAAATTATCCAAGACTCTTCCAGGAAGCAATCGATATTCAGAAACACCATAACAACTCCAACAATCCGAAGAAGGATAACAACAAAACAAATCTTGACTACCATTTCTCAACAATACTGAATTAGCACCTTACCCACATAATAAAGGTACGAATGACTTTAATATCATGTTACCTAACGCAATTGACAAATCATATATAAAAACGCCAACTTACAAATAATATTTGAGACAGCGGATCAGTGGACTGAGTAGCTGTCAACATGTCAAACATTCTCTCGAAAATGCCAACCACTCGTGTTGACGAAACGTCCAGAATATCTCGTAATGAACGTCGGCCTAAAAACCCGAAAAAACTTTTAGACATTAATTTTTTTCCCAACAAATTAATTTTTATGTCTGATCCGAGGACTACATGGGAACATTCACTATCGTCGAAACCTTATAAATAATAATATTGTCGGTCATCTACCATGGAAAAAATAACATTGTACGCGGATTCTATGCGAGAAGTTGCATGTTATCTGGCATGAGACACTTGTATGGCTCTTCTTCATTACTAATCCGGATTATGATTATCTTGGCATTGTTTCGCAAAAACATGTATTTTTCTTAGCCGATCAGAGGGAAAGAATGTTATACACATGATTTTCTTAATCATATACATTTTAGCAACTGCCACTTTTATGCCGATGACATGCAGATTCATTTGTCCTTTTCAGAGACCAACCTGTTAGAGGCCAATACCAAACTGAACTCTGATTTAAAGTCCGTTTAATCGACTTCAGAAAAGTTTTGCCTTTCCATAAATCTCATTAAGATGGGGAACGCACAATCAATTCGCCGTCGTCGGTTGCTAAAGGCACTATTGTAAAATATACGAATATATTTAGGTAGCAGTAGAATTAGAACAGCCGTCGGCATCGGTCCGGTTAAGGCAGCAGGCACACTGAGCAACCATGACTGACTGCCCGCGACCGTCCAACTACGACCAAAATTCCCAAAACGTGTATTCTTATCGGATAATTCACACTGAATGATCGTCTTCAACTGGTTTTCGAAAACCATGCATAAAATTGCAATCCGCTGAAAATTTTGGTCGATCAGTGTGAGTTTGAAAGTTTTTATTTTTTATTGATCCCTTTCAATTTTTGGTCGTTGCTGGATGGTCGCGGACGGTCGATGCTGGTCGGTCAGTGTGATCCCCATCTGCAGATGTCACTCAAGTCTTCTAGTTATTCGACATCAAAATGGTGATAACTAACAAGTGTGCCGAAAAACGAGATGGACGAATATATTCAGATTATTTCAGCATATTTCCACCTTTTACAGGTTTCTTATTCAGGCCACCATATGCAATAATGAAAAAGTTGATTAATTTGACAAACTTCTCCGCTGCCAACTGATGCATAATGTCCAAACTATCGTTTCTCTGATATACGCCACCAAAATGACAGCCTTTTCCTCAAACAAGTAGATAATTAGATACATAAATAACGTTTTTTCGGCGTAGTTCTACCAAACGACTGATATTTAGGAGCTGTTACTTTTTTTAGCTGTCGTAAAATATGCAACGCAGGTATTGGGAAGTTTTCATTAAAATCTGAGACAAAAAGTTTTCTGTTGTCATTTGAAAAACTTTATGCAGATTCATTTCTAGGCTCAACTATATCTGCATCACATCTCAACACCTATTCCCAACCTTCTATATGCATTAACTCCATCAATTTCAAGTTAAAGTTGGAATTCGCACAAAGAATGGCCTGAAAAAATAGGTCTGAATAGCCGTTTTTCTGCAATCCCCATCTTAAATCTGTGGCAATGTTGTTCGGTAGAAAAGTGGCTAGTAGCCGATGTATCGATGCCCTGAGTATCAGAATTAAAGATCTGCCAATTTTTACAACCTTAAATTGATTGATTTACGCCAATAGAAGAATTCTTGATAGACGTAGTAAAATTACTTTATGTGAATTCCTGAAAAAGATCCGCAACGCATACAGCTAGTTCAAAACTCTTGCCTTCGTCCTATCTATGGACTAGGAAGCCGAGCTCTATATGGTTCTCTGCATGGTTTCGAAATATTGGCGAATTAATCACGTATCTTTAGTTTAGTTATACCCAATTGGCCATAGCGCTCGCTGTTGCGTTAGAAACAATCAAGTGCCATGAAAATATCGCTGTAATCAATCATCTAGACTTGTTCTAATTATTCAAATGAAGATTTACTTACATAGAAAGGTGCATTCAATCCTCGACCGGAAATACCGGAACAAGGAAATCGCAATCCTCGATAGTCAAGCAGCCACCAAAGCGTTGCGCTCATATAACATCAACTCAAAGATGGTCTGGGAATGCCTAGACAAACTTAATGATGTAGGCAGGAACAACAAGGTGATTCTCCTCTGGGTGCCGGGGCACGTTGGAGTGGAGGGCAATGAACAAGAAGATACCCTGGCACGAAAAGGGACATCAACGCCACTGATCGGGCCAGAACCATTCTGCGGACTTGGAACATCTTACTTTCAAGAAGAACTCAATAAAACTGAAGAAGCAATGAGATCAACATACTGGCAAAGACTTCCAGAGCTAAGGCAGGCCAAAGATCTCCTCGGCAACTTCAACCGAGCAAGATCGAAGACACTGATTAACCTCAGCAAAACTAGTCTAAAGACAATCACGGGATTTCTGATGGGGCACTGCAGATTCAAAGAACACCTAAGGAAGCTAGGCTTAGAAGAGGACAGCATCTGCAGATTCTGTGGGGAACATCCAGAAACACCACACCATATATTGATGGGGTGTTATACTGTACATCACAAGAGATTTAATATACTGGGATCACACCAGCTGACTGTGGGAGAAATACCACGAATAGGCCCCCCACATAATCCTTAAATTCTTCACGGAATTGGGGCTTGAGGGGCTGCTGTAAACGAAAACACCTTGAAATAGCAGAAGATGGGGCATAATAGATCTAATTAGGTCGCAGCGCATCAGTCACCATCCATACTTACCGCATTACCATTAGCATTACATATTTCAATTATTTATGGAACATGTAATACAATTGCAATCCGGCATCCGCAGATACCGAAGCTCTCATGAAATACTGTTAACCATCAGTATTCAAGAAGTTTTCTACAACCACATTCAGAGTACTTGAATAGAAATTCGCCATACTTTTCATTATTCAATTAAATAAACAAGTTTCAAGGTGCACTTGAATAAGATACAATATTATCAAAATTGAAAAATATTCAATATTCATGAAGACACTTGAATAAGGCCGTATGTCCAATCCGTATCCTTCAAGGCTCTGACTACTTTGTCATGAGGTAATAATTTTCAGTTCACTATTAAATAATCGCCTTCTCATCTCGCGATGAAGCAAGAAGAAATTATCCTTATATAGTACCACCAGATCAACGATAGAAGCTCAAAGTCATAATGAAAGTAAGTGGTAGGCAAATGGGATGTTAATTGAATAAAACAATAAATAAAAGTTAATTATTCATAATGGAAGCTCAAATTGCCTTCATCGTTAGGCTCACTTGAGATATTTATGACTCCTTTCATTCAACTTCGTAATCTTTTGGTTTAGAATATAACTTTTTCAGTTCAATGTCTCTTCAATTTCTCATTCATAATAAGCGAAATGAAAGTAATTTAGTTTATAAAACTCAGTTTATATCTTGAAACAAAAATATATTCCTCCTTTTTTTTAATCTTTCAGTCGAATTACAAGTATAAAAATGTATTAGGATCATCATATTATGAATAAAAATTATTTTCTGGGGATCGGATTCTTAAAGGAGAACAATCCACATCTGCACCTACAACATTTGGAAAAAGAGCTGTTGTTTTCTGACTGATGTTTGCCTTTATTTTTCCACTTGGTGGAAACTCCAAGAGAGAAGGGTACTCCGTATTCATTCGATACCTCTCTGGCACCATATTTTCGAACTTGTTTCGAAATTTTCAGTTTTCTCCTCCCGGGAGTCTGTGCTGCTTAGGATTGATTGCCTTGTTCTTGATTTACCGTGCGGATGGCGCTGCGATCAACTTAGTTGTGGGTCGTAATGTCACCCGTGGGGAAATATTAGTCAAACAGTTGATTATTATTCATTTGGCAGGAAAAATACAATTTTAATGTTGTTCGACCTACCCTGTCACTGATGAGAGGCAATAAACCTCGAAATATGCATGTCTGCAGGTAGTCATTCCCAGCCAAGTGAAGGATAATCTTCTGTTTAACTACAAGACAAGCACTTTGCAAATAGGTCTTCTTGGAAGAACGTTGCACAAATATCTGTCAGATGTAGTTCAATGTCCGTCGTGATATTAGCCAGGGGAGTAGTTGTTTTCTGACAGATATTTGCCTTTATTTTTCCACTTGGTGGAAACGCTAAGAGAGAAGGGTACTCCGTATTCATTTCACATTGGAAAAGGAGCTATTTAAAAAACAGTTTCTCTTTCTATAGCAAACTGAGGAAAAGCTTCCTCGTCGACGAATTCCCACTGGAAGAATACATAATGCAATTAAAAGTCAGCCAATAAATTATTGGAGCAAACAAGACGTATTCATTTCGAAGCCTACTGTAACAATTCCTCATAATGCAATAAGAAACAGTTACGCTATTGTTTAGAGACAATTGAATGTTGTTTCATGGTAATCTTTGACTTTCTATCGGCAATTCAAACTTAGACTTCGTGCCTTACTGTTTATGAAAATAAAAACGATTAAAGTACGTGGGAAATTTTACTACTGATAGCCTGTTGCAAGGTATATTGAAAATGACTTTATTTGGTAGTACTTAACGAACAGGAACATGAACACTTCATTGTCTTCGTTCAGAGATAATGACGTTCTATACGATCGGCATACAAGGTGTCTTCCTGAATTTTCTGAGAAATTGATGCATGATGATCATTTAGAGAGTTCAATGCGTTATGGCCCTGAAATGTTTGTTGGATCAAACGAAAGGAAAAATCATAATGATCAGAGAACGTCGTGAAAATCAAGTCAACGAGATCCAACGCATTGCCGTTCGATGAAAGAACGATCTCGGGATGTTGTTTCCTAGAAAACCCCCAGTATGTTTTTCTGGAGCTTGTGGGAGCAAAGGAGATCCAGGACCTATAAGTTACGTAAGAATGGATTCCGAACCACTCTAGCTCCGTGGCAGACCGTGGGATTGTCGTCTGTGTGAGAGGCGAACATCAAAGCCAAAAAGCCAAAAAAGCTTAATTTATAAATAGTCATGCTCACAATACAATATAAACACCTATCAGCTATTTCTAACACCTCGACACCGTCACCATGTTTTGGAGGAATAACTATTAAACTGCGGCACAGTAAAGTGCAGACGAGGACGAGGCGAATTATAATTTTTTAGGGTATGTTTCGAGTATTGCTTTTCTTAAGTGTTTAATTTGCTAATTAGACATGTAATGCAATAGAAATTTTTTCCACAGCTTGATATATTATAATCGCGAATTTTATTCCTAATTTGAGGGCTTTTTTGAATTTTATGAAAGTTGGCTTCAATATAATGAAATAGAAATGATTGATTTGGATGAAATAAACCATCGTTAATCAATGCATGGCTTCATGAGATGCCAGATGTGGATGAACATCGTGGCAAGAGATGGAGAAACAGCGAGATGAAGAAAGAGCTAAATGAACATAAATTGAGCTGGTATGCTGGCGAAAGTTAGAAAAAAGAAAAAAGAAAGAAAGGGTTGGAGAGAAACAGGAATAAAGGACTTCAAAAAGAAGATTAAAAACGATAGTCCAAAGACTGTAGAAGAAAAAGAGAAAGAACGTTGACAAAATTTGGAGAGTAAATTTTTTTATTGCAAGAAAGTTTTCGAATAGATCTGAAAAAACAAATTTTAAAAATATTAAGTAGATACACCCAATCTCAATTTATTCCAAAAATAAATGCACTGGGTTATGGTTAAGGGTGATTGATTCTGCTAATAAAAACATATCATCTCCAGACGTTACCATATTATTAAAGTATATTTACCATTCAAAGTCTTAGATTCTCATATTCTTCCTTTTGTGTTTTTCAGGTTAGAGATTTAGTAGAGAAATGTACCTGCCCAACACAGTTTCCCATGATCAGAGTGTCTGAGGGAAAATATAGAATTGGAGATACGAAAGTTTTGATTTTTGTTAGGGTGAGTATATGATTGTTCCTACAAAATATACATACGTTGATCATATTCAAACTATTCGACAGATACTTCAGACATAAATACAAGCCTATCGCAGTTCTTATACAAAAAATCAAAAACATCTACTGGCCTGGCTGATACCTTGATGATTATTTCCCTAGGTGGTCCTCTATTTTATGTGATTCTTTATAGGTTTTCGACTTAATTTTTTTCTTTTATGCATAACATTTCCTGTATATAGTGGTGGAGTTTCATCATTTGTATATAGAAAAGAGATATAAAACTAATCATTTTCTCCTTTTTTTCTTTTATGCATAACATTTCCTGTATATAGTGGTGGAGTTTCATCATTTGTATATAGAAAAGAGATATAAAACTAATCATTACCTTTTTTTTCAAACTCCGTTTAATTTACTTTTCTTTAGTTGTTTCGAAAACATATTTAAAAATATCGAAATATTCTCTCATTTAAGCAGGTCTTGGATAAATGGTGTTATTGGTTTTTAGTACTGGATTCACGTCAGGTAATTTTAAATGTTCAACTTTTTTAGGATAGACGAGTCACTCTGCCTTTAGGTCAAGAAATTATTGCGATTTTTCTCAAAATCTTATTTCTATCGGCAGCTTGGAAGCTTTTACCTTAACAATAGTCATTGGAAAGTCCCCTGAAACGATATATCCGATCACTACATATGTTTCCCATATTGTCCAATCAATATAAATTACATTTTTTAATGCTACCCTTTCACTTTGTGCAGCACTTATTTGTTCAAACACGTGCCAGTTTATGTTGTACTATGTGTTTCAAATGTTTGTTTTTCTATCATACACAATATCATTCCTAGAAATTTGCACAAGGTTTTATTGTCCTGGTTTAAAAATTTGTAAGTTGAATTAATTCACATTTATGATGAAATACCAGTATTGTAAAAACTAGAACAAACTAGATTGTAATTCAGAGATAACTTTTGATCAATCTGTCTGCGCCATGTGGATTGCTTATCATGTTAGTAGAAAAGTTATCGTGTTGGGATGAAAGAATAAATAATTCATGAAAACTGCCTTTCCTGTATTGATTTCTTCTATATACCCAAATGAAGTTAAATTTAACGAGGGGCTACATATAAACATATAAAAAATATGTATTGTAGAGCAAACATTTAGACGTGTTTCAAACTGTTGATCATCATCAGTACGGTGTAACTAAGTGCAAAGACATTCAAAATTTAGTAACAGAAACGAAAGTAGCCAACAACGGAAAGACAACTGCACATTGTGGCTTCTGTTAGAAGACCTTGTCGTCACAAGACAACAACTAAAGTCTTCGACTTGTACCAGTTAGTAGGAACTTACTATAGACTTTACTCTATACAAAAAAGTTTCTGAGCATTTTCCTAATCAATATCTTCGATTTTCAAAAGAATTTCAGTTTGTTAAATACCTACTATTTAATTTTCCCAAACTGGAAACCTCTTATCTCAATAATTAAAAGTATATTATGACATTTCCTACTACACTTGATTACTCTTGTTTTATTGATTTCTTTCAGATTCTTCGAAATCACGTCATGGTAAGAGTAGGTGGAGGATGGGATACATTGGCTCATTATTTAGACAAACACGACCCTTGTAGATGTCGGAGCCAACACAGAACGACACAAAGCGCCAAACTTGTGAACAAGCCTGGGGCAGCGGATTTGCATGGATCTCACGTCTATTATGAAAGGTAATATAACTTTTCAACTCCTTGACTCTCTCAGAGGAAATATATATACTTCACTTATGAATATAATGCAGATGTAACGTGCGGGAGCCGGACCTATATTAGTACACCTGACCGCTTGTTTGGACAATCGAGTTTGGCTCATGATGCATGACATCATCACTCGGCGTTTTTGGGAGCGCTCGATATGGGATGGAGTTAGTTATAGTTTGCTGTTTATAGACAGTCAGGTTTGCAAATAGACAGAGTTGGCTTAGCGATAGTTATATAAATCACTATATTGGTTCAAAATACATAAGAAGTTATAGTTTACGAGTCCATAATGAATTTATGGATTATAGTTGAATGCATTTTTATTACAAAATTATATCGTAGATTTGCATTTTGGATGCTCCTCATTGAATCAGTGTCATAATCATAGCTCCTTTTTGTGGCTCTTGAATTCTTTTTACACGACAATTTCATCTGCCAAAAACACGTAAGGATTTCCTGATTGGTGAACTAGCATTCCTCGACGGAATACTATCACATTGTAAGGGGGTCGTACAGGCTGTGAAGCTAAGTTCCTGATGTCGGACGGCGTTAAGAAGGCCCCTTCCAAGAACTTAAGCCTCTTGCAGAAAAGCGCTGGGCATTCGCACAGCAAATGTTCTGCAGTTTCCGCGAAGTTCTTGCAGTAGCGACAACTATCACTCTTTGATTCACCCATCTTTTTGAGGTGGTACCCCAGAGGGCAGTATCCAGTGAGAAGTCCCGTTACCATCTTCAAGCCCTTATTGTCCAATTCGAGAAGCTGTTTAGCTCTCTTTGGCGATAGACACATCAGTCTTTTCGCTTTATTTGTCCTGGCACTTCATTTAGGTGAGATTTCATTTCATCAGTTTCCCAGCGTCAAAATTCTTCTTTTAAGTGGGCTCTGGAGAGTCCACAGAAGGGTTCTGGGCCGGTAAATTGTGTGTTTGCCCCTTCTTTGGCTAGGCAATCTGCTTCTTCGTTGCCTTTAATTCCTCTGTGACCTGATTGTCAAAAATATCCCTTAGCCGGCTGCACACCTACGAGAAACCCTCAGAAATCAGAGAGACTTGTGCGAGCTAGGGGATAGGGAAAGACGTAGTCCTTGCCTTTTTAAACATTTGATGCCATGCATGAGGCCGGTGGCTACGCTCTACAGACGATTGGATTATGAAGCGAGCACTTAACCCACACGCCACCACGGCTCATGCGGGGTAAACACCTTATACCATGCGTTCAAGCATGTTATCGTTCTGTAGTTCTTGGGTGCAGACAAATCTCCGTTTATTTATTGTTATTATTTTATCTCGTGAATTTCTCAGTCCGGTACTGTCTCCGGTGCCCCGATTCTTCCGGAGAGCGAGCTAGTATGTCATTAACCCAAGTCCGTGTAATGGTTTCATATTATCTGTTTCGCGCTTTTTCGTGATTTTTAGTAATTATGAAGTGACATAATTCTATTCCCTGTGCAGTGGAAATAAAATGTACGGAAATAACCGATAATCTTCTGACACATATATATTTCTTTTCAGGGCACCAGCCACCAACCCAGAGCTCAGCACGTTTTCTACCGGTGCTCTCAGCAGTTTGCAGTCTCTCAGTCCGCCCTTAAACGCTCTCAATCGTTCGAGGTCCCGCTCTCCTTCCAAAAGAACGCTCAGTCCTTATGATTCATCCAGGAGATCACTCGCTCCCCCTCAGATGCGATCCAGGAGCCCTACGCCGAACTACACTTCGAATCTTGTCGCTAAGCTCTCTTCGAGTCGGAGTCCGCAGCATAAAAACCATGGACCTCAATCCCTACCCATCACGAATCCGAAACCGAAGAATGTTGTTAGTTCTATGCATATTCCAGTTGATTCTAAGGTACGCTTAAATACGAAGGTTGCCTTTTATGATAATTTTGAGCGATATTTTTTTAAGAGCTTCGATGTGGTTTCAATTCAGCATCATTGCATTACTTTGTCTTTTGGTGATGAAGCCCCACACAAAGCTCCGATGGATCGTTGATTCAAAGAATTTAAACGTGGCCATTGTTCGTTTGGAACTCGATCCAGAGAAGCCCGTTTCACATATCGGTTGAGGTGCTAGAGTGTATTGAAACTGTGCACGAAGGTTCTTAAAAAAAGAATCGTGTTGATTGATCAAAAGAAATACTCAATAAATACACAATCGTTATGCTTTACATACCACTTTTAATATCTTCACAGGCAGTGAGTCTTCGATTCATGCGTATGGCATAAAAATTAAACAGCAGTGCACTGTTATGGGTCTTCCAAGATGAGCGAAATCCAATAAGACCAATGCACTTGCACGAAAATGTGGGAAAAACTGAACCTATTGTAACCGTGGCATTAGATGATCGTAGAATTCGGATTAGTCTACATCCATTTGTTCTCCAGAAATCAGAAATAATAACGCGCAACGCTGGTTATTTCTTCAACAAGACAATACGAACTCAACCATATCGGCGGAAACAATTATCGTTTCAGTTAGTCCAAACATGGAAATGGGGGGTCATGTGTCCTATAACCCTGATTTATTTATACAAAACTCTCTTAATATTTTGTCGCTGATTTCTGATTGAATATTAGAAGCTGCCCTCTAAGTTTCATTTACTAACGAGTTAATTTCTTTATAGGTGCTGAAAACCGAAATCAGTCTTCATGTGAATGACACCGACCATAGTGATACCACGTCAGAGGTATCTGATGAAGGATATCGAAGTTTAGGCATAATTCAAGATAAGAGCAAACAACGGTCGTCTCTGTATAGTCAAACATCTGCGGATGATGCAGAAGAAGCAGGTGAGTCATAAAGTTGATAAAATATCAAATCAACTCCTTTGAAGAAATTATGTTGATAAAAAATCGAATAATTTTCAAAAAATTCTTTGGCAGATATCTTGGGCAACACATGATGCCCAACAAGCTATTTGTTCAAAATTTCATCGGCCCCATACTTACTAGCAACCCTCGAGCATTCCCAAAATTGATGAAGAAAAACACTATATCATTAATTTCTTCAGTTACCAAGGTGCTAATTAAAAAATGTTTATATTTCTTAGTACATACATATAAATAATAAATGAAAAATGCACATTTTTTTATTGCTAAATCTATGACTATTTGATATACATGTTGGATATTCTGTATGAAAAAGATGAAAAAAATAGAAATTCAAATTAAAAAAATTATTTTAAAATATAAACTTTATCAATATTACAGACTCGTAGATAGCTTCTAAATCATTTTTTCTTTAAGTAGGATGGGGCGTCACCCGATTTCATCTTGAAAATGAATACCAACACTTGCATCTGTACGTTTTCCTTTACTGTCAACCATCTTGTTATTTACATGATGACTTTTCGGGTTATAAGGACGACGTTGATTACGAGTTAAACTCGACGTTTTGCCAACACGAGGTGATTGACATTTTCAAAAGAGATTTTTTGTTGTTGACTGCTACTCAATTCACTGTCGATTGCATGACATTTGACATTCGTTGTCGCAATAGGTATCTGTGAAAGTTCTTACTTCCGATTGGCCCATAACGTTAGGTAATATTATCGAGTCATTCATATCGTTTCTATATGGGTAGTAGTAGTACTAATAGTAATTTGGGGAGACAGCTATCGCAGCCAGGCAAGTAGACCCACATGGACCCTTTTTGCCATCCCCAGTCTTCCACAATTCTACATTCTTCCTCCTAGGTTTTCTTCTCAAACCTCCGTCCATTATTCCAGGTCGGTAAGTTCCTCTTGTTGGATTTTTTCAGCTCCAAAGATTTCAAATCTCAGCCTCCCGTACGTCTCGCACTCGCCGAGGAAGTGAGACGAAGTTCCTTCTAGTGCCTAGGTGCCTAGGAA
Organism: Chrysolina americana; assembly: GCA_958502065.1. Taxonomy (NCBI): domain Eukaryota; kingdom Metazoa; phylum Arthropoda; class Insecta; order Coleoptera; family Chrysomelidae; genus Chrysolina; species Chrysolina americana. The sequence goes on from OY293410.1 coordinate 97,146,409, forward strand.
CCATGTCGTCCTAGACTTGCTGGAGCTGGCCACAAAGTCTTTCGACTACCTGCAGCCGTTATTATCCCTCCAAAGTTTGTTCAGCTCTTCTTCCGTCCAGTCGTCAAGGGCCGAAGAGGTTTGACCTCTTGCGATGCCTAGTACAAGCTCCGGCCCACCTAACGGCGTTGCGGATCCGGTTTTAGCAAGTTCGTCTGTCACCTCGTTTCCGCGCACCTCTCTGTGACCCGGAACCCATACCACCTGAACTTCCTGAACTTCCAAGTGCTGAGCTTGGTTTTGGATGACAGATGGCTCTGAACGCTGCCTGACTATCCGAACAGATTTAAATTTTCTGCTTGGGCTCTTCTTTCACCTCTTGTCTCATAGCTATAGTTAGGTTGGCGAACACTTCAGTTCGCAAAACTCTTGTGTGTCTACCCAAAGCGTAGCTTTCTCGTACGTCTCTTCCTCACAGGTAGATGCCTGCACCCGAAACCTGTTTGTCAGTCAGACGTGAACCGTCCGTATAACATATTAGGCTTTCCGTGCGAAACTCCACAGTGTTTCCTCACCATTGTTTTCTGCTCGAAACAGTGAAAGTAAACTGTCTCTGCCATCGCAGTCTATCTTGTGCACTTTTCACTCTGAGGGCGGAAATAGGAATCTCCTGATCCGCCTATTTCACGAAATTCGCATGACCTATCATCACTCCTTCGTTTACCCAGACTCTCGAGTCCCGATCCTCTAATGAGCTGCCATTACTTTCTTCTTGATCCAGACCGGAAGCGGCGACAGTCTCAGCAGCACCTCCAACACTTCATTTAGAGTGGCTCTCATTGCACCTGTTATTGCCAAACAGGCCAACCTCTGCACCTTACTAAGTCTTCGGCTTAGTGTGCTGCCCTGCGCGCCTGGCCATCACACAGCTGACCCATATTGGATCTTTGTTTTTACGACTGCCGTGTACAGCCAGCGCATAATCTTCGGGTTAGTACCCCAATTACTTCCTACAATTCTCTTCAGTTGCCATAGGATTGCTACCGAATTTTGTATAATCCTATCTACAAGCGGCGTCCATGAAATTTTGGATTCATGTGGGTTAGGAGCTATTGCAGTATTTTTGAAAACTGGTAGCCAAACTTTATTAACGTTCTGTTGAAGTTGTTGTGGATTGCTTCCCGGAGGAATCTTGGGTAATAAAGCAAATGTTGTAGAGATAAATTGGGTTTCTTCAAATTTTACTCTGTGATTATCGTTGTCGAGAGTATATTCTGCGACAGCAGATTTATCTGTGCGTTCTAACCGAACATTGGCTTAGCACGTCTCGTTTGTCCTTCGCTGATTTCAAATGGTTTTTCAGTTTTCCTTGAAATCCTGAGGTACAATTCTCACCGACATTATGAACCGAAGAAGGACAACTGAACAAAGCTTGGCTACCAGTTCTTAAAATTACTGCATTAGCTCCTTCCCTAAAAAACAGATACCAGCACTTTCTCCAGCTGAACCGTCTACTCTGACAAGTTTGTTTAGTTTGTATTCTGAGTTCTCACTATATTCTCTGAACAGTATTTTTCTTTTCTAAATGATTTTTTTTTATGTTCGAGTCCATTGTGTTCCTTAATATGGCATTTGACATTTTATAATTATTTTTTATGTTTCAGAGCATCAAGTCTACACAGAGGATGACCTCAATGAGTTCGGCTTGAGAAAAACTCACTTCTCACAGAGAATCTATGAAAATGACACGAAATCTAAACTAGAAAGGAATCTTCCATCCATGGAGAAACTTTCTGAATCTCCAATCAGTTCGTCGGAGCCTCGGTCACAAGATGAGTGTACCCTTCAGATGGAGAAGGAAAATTCGATCTATAGTATGATAATGGATGAATGCCGGATTCGAAGAAAACAGTCCAGCCGTCCAAACAGCCCAAGGCGGAACAAAGAAATTCAGGTTACGACGAAGAAAGCGACGGCGCTGTCGAAGAAGCCAGAATCGAAAATCAGTACTTGGAGTGGTCGTCCCAGGAGTACGAGGTCAAGTCTCACCGCGGATACTTTCATATCTCCTTTTTCCAGAAACTCTACAGGTATGATCATATTATGTTATAATTTGCTGCAATGTTTTACAATTTTCGAACAAAGTTCCATCTACTATAATATTTCGAACAAGTTCGACAGGAAAAATATAATGTTATCCGACCTACCCTGTCACTGATGAGAGAAAAAAACTTCGAAACATGCATGTCTGCAGGTGGTCATTCCCAGCCAAATGAAGGATAATCTTCTGTTTAATTACAAGACAAGCACTTGCAATTGGGTGTTCTTGGAAGAACATTGCACAAATATCTGACAGATGTAGTTCAATGTCCGTCGTGGTATTACCCAGAGAAGTAGTTGTTTTCTGGCAGATATTTGCCTTTATTTTTCCACTTGGTGGAAACGCTTAGAGAGAAGGGTACTCCGTATTCATTTCACCTTCATCAACTAGATATATCAAAAGTAGTTAAAATTACTTTATGAACTTCTATGAGGAGAGTGTCTCCATCTACTCAGCATCCCAGATACAAGGGACCATGACCACTAGCTTTCCGATGCAAGTGACGCATTCACACCAGAAAAAACTGAAAAAACCCATGGTACCGTAATGAAGGTTTTTTGTATTTTTATATTTATGTTAATTTAAGAGCATCTTGCATTTACGAGTACCTCCCGAAGATTATTCTGACAATGACCCAGAAGCTTAAATTTCTCTATACGATCCAAACTCGTAAGTATCCCAACGGATCTCGCTCGTTTTGGTCTTTTGCCGAAGCCCGAAGCTGTGGGAAGAAATTTCACCAACAGCTCATGTTCTCCCCTAACCCAGGAAGATGAGGCACTAGCGGCAAACTCCCAGGTGAAATCAAATATTTTTCAACAGGTTCGTTGAAAATTTTGCCCTGGATTCGTTGGAAAAACAACCACAGATTATAACTCTGATAATAATAATCGTTGTCGCGTGATAGGTCCCTGACACTAGATGCAGAGCGTGTCGTGGGGCAGCTAAGACCATAACGCATTTGCTGTCAGCCTGTCCAGCTTATGCGGTTTCAGCCTATATCAACAGGCATAGCGCGGTTCTACAGGTGTTGTTCTACCACCTCTGCGACACTCGTACGGTATTAACGAGACACCGATGTTGCCCTATGCTCCGGGGGATATTGAGTCCGTTGTGGAGAATGAGAAATGCCGGATCTATTGGAACTACTCAACCAACAAAGTAGAGCGATCTTCGTCACAGAGTGTTCGGCTCCTGGCGAAACGAACATCGTCCGAAAAGAGGAGGAAAAACGGACTAAATCCACTCTTTGAACTCCGCAGGCTTTACCCAAACCATTTTGTCAAAATGGTAGTTCTGATCAAAGGAGTACTTGGTGGAATGATGTACACACTGCTCTCGAATCTGAAAATCATACCGGTTTGCCTTGATGCGGCAGAAAACCTAGCCGGAAGAATGCGGAAGGCCGTAATTCTTGATTCACTCCGTTTACTCAGGGTACATGATTCTCGGACCCAGTAATCACTCACTCCACGAACGTGGGGAGTGTTTACTGGGGTTAATGACACATTAGCACGCCCTCCGGTTGTATCGGAGCTCCGGAGACAGGGCCTTACTGGGTATTCCTTATGAAAATAATAATAATAATAATCTTTATTTGTCTTAAGAATCATAAAGTTTGTAGACACGTCAATAACATAAATTCTTAAAAATTCATTCATTTTGTTTTTGTTGTTATTTCCGTCAACCAGCTGCACACCCTTAAGAGTACAACCCTCAAAAGTCTTCGAAAGACTTGTCCGAGCTAGGGAAGATGCAGCCCTTACCTTTTAACGTGTGATGTCATGCCCGAGACCGATGACCATGCTGGGAATCGAACCCATGACCCTTAGGTTAAGAGACAAGCGCTCTACCATCATGACCATCACGGCCCATATAAAGTCATACATTAAAATGTCGTAAAACTAGCACAAATAGTACAATTCTTAACTTAGCTTATAATAATATACATATTAATATTTTCATTTAAAAGATAAAAATGAAACCGATATAATATCAAAATACATCACTTCGGGTGCATCCCTATAGTTGGATAACGTGAAAAAATCATCAACTTCATTTAGGGGGTCATTACTACAGTTTGCTTGATTGGGTTTTTGTAATTTTGTAGCGGCATGTTGCGTAGTTCAAGTGGCTATGTATTTTAGAGTTTGATACCCATGTCTTTCTTCTTGCTTGATCTGTTTTTTTGAAGTGAATCATATGCCTGAGATTAACTTCTGCCAACGAACCATCAGACGCATTTTGCTGGGTCTTAAGAACAACAAAACTAGTGGATCTGGCAGTATTTCGCCGATCATGCTCCAGAACTATCACTTGTTCTTCGCGAATTATCCAACCTCTCTTCGGATTTGGATGTATTTCCGTTTATCTGGAAAATTTCAGTACAGACCTATCAATTCCAACGTGGCTCCTCTTTTTTTATACTATTCGTCAACGAGTATTCAATGTTTGCCAATGACCCTAAAATTTTTAAAAGTTATGTATAATGACCAAATTCATTGATGCAATACTAGATTCAGAACTGACTTTCACATTCAACATGTCACGTTAACACATACCCAAAATTCAATTTACTTCAAGGGGCTTTTTTTTACCAAAATTGTTTTTTCTAAACATATGTAATTACTAAATGATATCCATATAATTAGAAATGTATGGTCTGTTTAGATGAAATAAGTAAATAATTGAATAAATAAAAAAAAGACCAACAACAAACAATTGTAAATAAAAGATATAGTTTTATAAAACCAGTCAAAATATAATATAAACTACGAACAATTGAAAAACTAAGAATGTTCGTTAGGCGACAAAGAAAAGCAACAAAAAACACAACACACAACAGCCAAAATATATTAAAATTATAAACCTTTTCTTGGAAAACAAAATCTCTGTAACTAAACCAGAATCTCTGGAAGATTTACGAAGTAGAGTTATTGAAGAATGCCGTTGAATAACGCCGGAAATGCTACGAAATGTGAGGTCTCATTTTGAACAGAACTTGTACTATTGTGTGGAAACGGGTGGTAGAAAGTTTGAACATTTATTTCATTGACAATAATAATTATTGCAACAGTTGCTTTATCAGATATTGTTGTTATTGATTGATTGAATGAAAAGTGATTTCCCAACTTGAAGTTCCTATATGTCGAAAACGAATCGATAGAATTGATATGTTTTTGTTGTTCGATATTGAGAAGGAAAATACCTTTCAAATGAGGTATCACATGCCATATGTTGCCATTTGAAAATTCAGGGGTGGCGGTCACAGCTTCGAGAGATGGAATGTAGTTTGGGTGAATTTCACCACTAACGATGTCCCCTCCAAAATGTAGTTGACGTGTCCGAGCATTTTTATATAATTCGGTTCTGCCGACCTACAGAGCCGCTGTTTCGTTTTCAGTTGCCCACTCTGTATAGACCAAGGAGCATAAATGGATCAAGGGCCTCCCTGTGAACCACCAGTGATGAGGCGGCCCGTAAATATTTTGCGCCCAGGACCCAGAATTAGCTTAAAGCGGTACTACCTCGGCTCACGTTATTCTCGGATCATTACAAAAATTTTTTCTTATCGTGGGTACTAGAACATGAAAAATGCGAAATATATTCTTGATTAAAAATAGTCCATTCATTGATTTCAGGCAGAAGAAGTGTTTCAGCAGCAGACAGGCGGGCATCGTCAGCAAATACTTCACCAACGAAAGGAAAGCTGAAGCAAGACGTCTTGCAAGCGGTACAAAAAACAAATGATGACGGAGAAATAGTACATGAACTACAAGAACTATTGAAAAAATACGGTAGCTTGACCACGCTGAACGACGAAGATGACTTTCGAGGACCGCAATTCACCAGGATCTCTCCAAATCGGATGTCCTACAGGAGTCCCAGAAAAGATCCCAGGCACGAAAATATCTTTTCCAGGATACCAGCGCCGGTGTTGTAAATTAAATCGTAATTTTGTGAGAAAAAATGTACTGTATATATAGTATTTAAACATGAACTTTCACCATCCCAGGCAGTAGTAGGTATCTACTAGAATACAGTCTTTAATATACTATGAATGTTGCTGGAGTACTCTAAATGGCCGTGAAGTATTCCTACTATGTTTTGGATTATTTTGATGTTAAACGACATATATAGCAAACTTGATAAGTCGCAAGAATATTTATTGAATTATTTTTCGTTGAAGTAGATATAGAAAAGCCTCTTCTCCTCAACTCTTGAAAAACCAAATGTGCAGAGATGTAGGGTGCAACATGGACAAGCAAAAACCTATTCAAAATTCTTTGCGCACGATCGTGCAAAACATATGTACCTATCAGAATCATCGAAATCGATTTTCTACCAGCTTCTCTTAAATAATCCTGAATAAAACATACTGGCCGTATAATTTTTCAAAAATTATTTCTCCTACACAAGCATGATTCACCCAATTCCCGTACGCAATGTAGTTGGGGAAGTGTCATTTTCCCGCACTAGTGTGGGAAAAATATTCCCGCACGCTAAAGTCACTTCAAGTGAGTTATTCCCGCACGCGAAAGTTTGTTCAAGGGCGCTACATTAAATTTGTTGATGCGCTTGTAGAAAAAATCTTGATTCTAACTCATACGGAAAGGTACTCTCTGCTTTGTGTCGTTCGGGTAATGGCAGTCGCATGCGGGAAAGGTACTCTTTCCGTACTTGTTGGGATAATAACCATATCACCATGCAACATCCTGCACAACTACAGGCTTCAGCAACGTCAATTTTGAGTTCTCAATATTTGACACCTCAAATGGAACATAACTCTTTGATGCAATACCTTTATTTCTTCACCATGAAATTAGATTTGTTCAAAATATTGAAAACTGTTATTTTGTAATTAAAGTATTGGCTACTAAGAATTCTTCGATGGTAATTAATTCAAAATTGAACCATCCTAGAGATTTTTTTAACATTTTACCTTTTAGTTCAGTTAATTTTAGTAGTTTGAAGTTAATTATAGATATAGAAATGAATTAGTTGTTGAACATAATCAATCCAAAATACTAAAATCAGGCTATTTTGTATTTTAAACTAAAATATGTAATTAAATGTAAATAAATTATGTATTACGAGGAAATTTTTGAGTTTATGGTTAAGTTACCTACTCTAGGCAGATCTAAAACTAATGGTACTAAAATATACTGTTCCAAATTTGGAACTTTTATTTTTAATATAATTTTAAGTTTTACCCGATTGAAATATATCAGTGAACCAAACTTGCATAGGCAACATACAGAGAATTGCGTAGTTGAAAAAATAAACGGGTTCGTTTTATATACTTTGTGGAGATTCAACTAAGTACCAATACCGGAATTAATGAAATTGAATGAACAAAATAATCAATTTCCTTTTCTCCGAAGAATATAGAAAAGCATTTAATCAAATTAGATTACTCCTCCTTTTATTTATATAAAAAATCTTAAATAACAGAAATAAGTGCGTGTATGACTTTCTATATTTCTGTATGTGTAATAGCTACCTTAATTATAATATATACAAGAGAGAATTTTTATGGCAATAAAATATATGAAGAATCAATGCGCTTGATTTATTTTTCACGTTCACTTTCGATGCTTGAATAATAATAATAATAATATAGGGGAGACTAGGGAGGCTTGATACACCCAACACTCCATCCAATATTAAAAAAAATATTCATCGTGAAAACTCTCTAAATGGGTACCCACACAACTGAATAAGTTGCAGTCAATTTCGGATACTTTAAAGATGTCAGTTTAGAGTCAAGCTATTAACTATTTTACTAAAATATGCAAAGTGTATCAGTCCTCCCATTGTGAGGGAGCTTTGATACGTGACTTGGTTTTTACAATTATTATAGACATTACTTTATTTAAAGCGGCTTTTACCTCTAGAAGTTTTGAATTTTGAATAATCTAAATCATCTAGCACTTTAAATTTTTGTGGGTAAGGGTAACTTTAAGTAAACCCGACAAATTATTTACAAAACATTTTTTATTGTTGAAAACATTACAAACTACTATGCAAAACTTTTACAGAACATTATTATATTTTGAAAAATTAATAGAAAATCTCAACTTTTTTGAAGATCTGGCAGTTCCGCCTACAAAACTCGGTGGTGGCGGCAGTTTAATGACATCTTCCTCGGACACAGAAATTCATCTTTTACATCTGGATATACAAAATGGAAATCAGGTTATTTTTATACAAGGATGAGACTTATTGTAAGACTAGGCCAATGTAGTATGCTAATGTCTTTTTGTGGCAAATCGTACTAGCACGTAATAATTTACATTTACTATTCCTGCAACAAAATTTTCTTCCTCTATTTATTTCTCAATTTGTTTATGTATATCAGTGAGCTCATCAGATGATCCGTCGAATTTTGGCTCCTCCGATGTGTCAGAATCTTTGTCAACAATATTCTTTTGTTTCTTGTTCATTTTACCTTTGTTTTTTGTCTTATCTACTGTGTCGTTTACAATTCTTCTTTTAAAGTTCTTTTTATATTGCGCTCCCTGTTTCTTTTCCTACCTCTTTTCATGCTAACTTTCAATTTCCTCCATGTTGGTGTGTCAGTTAGAATTTCAGCTTTTGTGGGTTTCCTGCTTGAGAGCGGCCTGAGGAAGTGGTCGTATGCCCTCAAATGTGATATTTTGTAATTTTTTGTAAAATTTGTTTTTACGAAACACCCAGGTTTTCGGAGAAAACCCCTCAAAAGCAGAGCTTGTGCGAGCAAGGGAGATCCGGGACCTACAGTTTAAATAAAAGTGGGTGGGTGGGATCGAACCCGGGCCGTCTGGGTGGGAGCAAATACTCTAATACCACGACCAACTTCACTATAAGGGAGGCCGCACATCAATGAAATATGAAACGTGAAACATGAAGCATGAAACGTGAAGCACGTTTCATAAAAATAGAATACGACTAAACGAATGGAAGACCGCCCACTGATGAAACGGTTGAGATTCATGTGCGTGAAACAGTTGTATCATTTGAAATCGGGTTGAAACTTGTTTCATGAAATAGATCGTATTCTATTTTTCTGCTTCAGTTTCATTGTTGTGGCAATTCAATATGTTGTATAAAATAATAACGACCATGAAGGTAATATTGCTAGGACCCACAGTAGAACATAATGTTGTAAATGTTTGAATACTCATCCTATAAAAATATTGAAATTTGGCAGGATGATTGTTTAATTCCCTTGCAACCAAATATGTACTATGTTTGTGATTCATAATATCAGACGGATGCACCCAGTAACGTCGTTGTCTTTTTTTCTTTGATTTTGGACGATAATAAAAGGAAGAAAAGAGTTTCCATAGCAGCAACGGCCTCGTCGACATCACTTTCCATTGTACTATCACGACTATTTAAACTTTATTTTTGTTTCTTTGATTAGTGTGTGAAAATGACATGGTTTCGTTTTTCTTAATTTATTGTTTCATGTTTTATGTTTCATGCTTCATGTTTCACGTTTCATATTTCATAGATGTGCGGCCTCCCTAAAACTGTGGTCGGACCCTAAATGGTGTTTTTGAAGACCCAGGAAGGCTTGCAAAACACTACACACGTATTACCAATACACCATTTTAGTGCTGACGTCAGAGCTGTCAATTTTGTAGAGTGATTTTATATGCATCCAAACAAACTTGTTTTGTGTTTGATTCCTATATAAGCTGTTGGACTTTTGTGAATATTTGATTTATTAAAAGGTTTCAAAGCGGATACCTTAATTATCTTATGTGTAAATAATACTATAAGTACCTATAGTAAAGTTCAAACATAATATATTTTTATATATCTTCCATTTGTAGGTTGAAAATGGTAGGGAATGGAATGTTTTTGATCATTTCTCTGCACAAATTTCGACAAAAACATAAAAAATATACCACATACACATTCTTTCAATGGTAAATACGGTTTATTTGGATAATGGTTCGTGACTCATTCGGCGTGACATCACACTAAACTGGTCTATTTGGCATTCATAACTCATACTTCGAAATGGTCCCAGTATTAACACATATAACTGTGGAATATGGAATGGTTACGTGGTTACACTTGGCACTTGGCTGCCCGACGCGACGTTATCTGTCGACCTGTGCCTAATGCCAACCATACGACACATGACACATGACATTATTGACATGACAGTGATGGAGTGATGACTAAAATGACATTCAAAACATAACATTCAAACGTTTATTTTTTTATTTCATTAATAATTAACTGGATTACTGTACATAACTCGAAGTTTAGATAACATAACTATTTCCGGAAGCTTTTTCTAATCAGCAATTAATAATAATCACCTGAACATTCCGCTGTTTACTACGAACTGTACAGAAATTATGAAAACGCATATTACATATTAGTAGCTTTGAACTGTTTACGTATTTGAGTTGAATTTCATTATTCCTTGAAGGTTCTCAAGTGCCGAGTGCTATGTCTGTTCAAATTCCTCTAAAAACTAGAGATTTCTACAAAAACATCTTCAATAAGGTAAGCTGAATCATAATCCTATATTTTCAAACATTTTATCAATATTGCAGTACGATAGGAATAGAGATGGCTTTATAAGCATAAATGAGCTGAATGAGATCATTGAGAGTCGTGAATATGAAGAAGATATCCCCCCATATTGTGTGAAAAAAATTCTTGAACTACATGATCGTGATGGAGATCGAAAATTAAGCTTTGAAGAATTTTATGAAATGATAAATAACCCAGAATTGCAGTATGTTTTTGGTCATTATATAAACAGGTAAGAACTCAAACCTAGCATAAAATATCATTCTCACATTATTTACTAAAGGTACTTTCCCTGTGAATATATTCACATAGTTTTTGAAATAAATACTTACAGAAATACATTAACAATGAGAAGTTTTGCTTTTCAGGTACATCAACTGGATCATTCCTCGAAGACAGCATCCAACAAGAACTGTAACAGATGGATTATATGAAGAGGAATATTCTTGCTATCCTCCAGCAGTTGGAATGATCATACTTTCCCTTGTTGAAATTATATTTTTTTGCATCGATGAAGCTACAGAGTATAATTCTACTAAAACTGCATCAGGACAATGTGCAACTATATTTATTTATGAACCCAGCCGTAGGAGGGAAGTTTGGAGATATTTGACCTACATGTTTGTTCACATTGGGTTGGTTTTTTGTCAAAATTAAGATTTGATATGAATCCATCTGCTATTTTCTCAAGTTATTTTTCATCTACCTAAAGTACATTCAAAGGAAAGGAATATTTTTTGCTCACAACACAACACATGTTTATTCAGGAAATATCGTGGAGGAAATTAATGGATGATTTTTCTGTATCTTCTAACAATGAACTAATTTTGATTGATTGTAAGTCTTTAACTATTTTTAATGTTTCAGTGCATTCCACTTGGTTGTTAACTTATTGGTTCAGATTCTGCTTGGAATACCATTGGAAATGGTACACCAGTGGTGGAGGGTGCTTGTTGTCTATTTGGCAGGAGTACTTGCTGGTTCTTTGGGTACATCCATTGCTGATCCCACTGTTAAACTTGCCGGAGCTAGTGGGGGAGTTTATTCTTTGGTCACAGCACATGTTGCATCCATCATAATGGTAAGTAGCTGAGATTCAAAAATATTAAAATTCATAAAATGAGATTTAATTAAACCAGATGGAATTTTTTATTTATTTTTTATTTATTTGTTTAAAAATGACAAATACATAGTTTCAAATATAATTAAAGTAAATAATATTTCATGAAAACATGATCAAATAAGTTTTAAAACTTGCCCAATAAATCACTCAATTTTCCTTCATACTTAACTTGATAACTGTAATGTTCTGAACACTGACAAAAATTGCTCATAATATATTTTGATGAACTATACTGCCCGGCATAAAAAGTGGGACAGCACAACCAATTAGGTTGCTGTCCCACTTTTTCTGCCGGTCAGTATATATTGAAACTTTTTGTTCATTTTTGAACAAAATGTCACTGAATTGAATTGTGCTAATGAAAGAGATGGGTATTCTGTTTTTGTAATTCAAAAAGTGGTTAAACTAAGTTTTCCAGGTCTCCTCTATCTTCTATGAATGGATTTTCAATCCAGAGGTGAGATCGCAAACACTGATCAGTATTGGTTTTTGAATTTGAAGCGTATTTTTATATCTCACAATGAAAAGTCAAACCCGATGTTCATTTTCTTCCTTGAATGTAGAAGCATGTATTTTGCCGAAGAGAGAAAATAATATCCTGTTTTCTTTTTGAAGAAATTTCCTGATTATTATCAGCTAGTAAATTTGATATAAACTACACTATTTCTATGGTAATGAGTATGAATACTACTTATGAAACTGTTAACTCAAATAATTAGGCAACAAAATATGTATGATTCTGAATATTAATAGTAGCATACTTACTCAAAGTTATCCTTTGCTTAGCAGTCATTACAACTTAGTATTGCCCTGATGCATCTATTTTATAGCTTCTGTAATCTTTTGGAATTGCTTACAAAAGTTTTATTTTTGAATCTATATAATATGGCCATTTTTTGGTTGTACAACCAATATTTCTTCAGTCATCTCCAAAATCATATTTTATCTTGTACAGTTCCTGAATGTTTTATATTTCTCAATATTAATATTATGTTAAGCCTCCTGCCCCAGCATTCCAGATTATTTCATCTATAGAATTTGGGCTAAGATTTAGATGTGTCTATACAATGTACATTTTTCTATGAATACACACTAGAAAAGCTTCAGCAACTGGTCAGGAAGGTGGGCAAATATTTCAATCTTTGTCCCTTTGGAGCCTGACACAATGAAATCCCATTTTGTTATCTTCCACCACAATCCATCAGCCAATATTCCCACTGCCTCCAAAGCAACTGTATGCAGGCCATCATATAAATACCTAGGTATAAATATGGAACAAAAACGCAACTTCGCGAGTCCTCCAGAGCGGCATCAGCTGTTCAATGCATCTCACTATTTGATCGGGTACTGCAAGGCATCTGAGCAAATGCATGATGTGCGATGTTTTGTCAAATGCCCTGCGATAATCGATCCAGGCCATTGAAAGGTTTTGCTTGTACTGCACGGAGTCCTGCGTAATGCATCTGTCGATCAGCAGGTTCTCCTTGCAGCCAGCGACCCTTCTTTGACCCTCTTTGCTCATATATCCGTTCATACACCGGCTCAACTGCGGAGAGTATTCGCAGGTACAAGATGCGTGTAAACATCTTATAACATGCGTTCAAACATGTTATCGGTCTGTAGTTTTTCGGATCAGATGAATCTCCGTTTTTGGGGATTAGCACGGTTCGCCCCTCGACAAACCAATCCGGAATCTGTTGCTCCCCATCTCGCCATGAGTTAAAAACTCTTGCTAGATGGTGGTGGGTGGATGGAAATTTTTTCCACCAATAGTTATTCAGGCCATCAGGGCCTGGAGCAGCAAAGTTCGTCGAGCTTTTGAGGGCCCGTCGAACTTCTTCCGGGGTTATCGGATTGCGCAGCTCATTGAGCCCAGGCTGACGAAGCCTCCTGCAGAAAGCTTCGATAAATATCTTTTATTATTATTAGAATTGCAATATTCCCATACAACTTATAACCTTGTTTGCATACCTACTGATATCCGGCATTGAAATATCCCAGCAAACCAAGTTGAGTGTGTGAACCTGAAGTCGATGTCGATCATTATGAGCTGTTGTAATATTTCAGAACTGGAAGGAGATGTCATATCCGATAGCCCAGCTTCTCGTTTTCATCATAGTAGCTGGCACAGATATTGGAACAGCCGTTTACAATCGATACATCCTAGATATTGATGAGCATATTGGGTATGCAGCTCATATAGCTGGTGCTTTAGCAGGATTACTTGTAGGAATCAATGTTTTGAGGAATCTCAGCGTTACCCGAACAGAACGAGTAATTTGGTGGTGTTCCATAGTGACATACAGCGTTTTGATGGGAGCTTGCATTATTTGGAATTTGGCATGGACCAGCTACTTCCCTAAAGAAATGTAGTACCAGGCAGCACGGAATCATCCGCAATTATTGTGATATTGGCAGCGTACTTGGTTATACTCGAATTTTTTCAGGAGGTATCTAAAAAAAGAATGGACATATTCTGGTATACTTTTCAAAAGCATTGACTTTCGAAAAGGCCTTTTTTCGGAAATGCTTGGTATTCAAGATATAGGATACTGAGTTGAGATTATATAGAAACATCGACTACAACTTAGAAATTGTTGTGGAATCAGAAATGTTAATATTTATGAAACATCGAAACCAATGAAAATGAATATAAATAATGAAGTTAGTTTTAAATATTTATGAGATTTTCTTCTTGACTTGAATAATTTTTCTTCATTTTGAAAAATATGTACTGCATTCCATTCAAAGAGCCTTGCTGGTTACTTCTATTTCATTTGTTTATTAATTTCCAGTATTTAAACCACCCCTTCTCTTATTTAGGCATTATACACTATTTATTCATGTATTTTTAACTATTTAATAGGTTTATAACATCATTAAATACATATTGTTAATGACTGTATTGAAAATGGAATAATGGACGACTTTGTTCCAAAATGAGAAAAAATAACATGTTTTCCCTTTACCGTATTCTTTTTTTCACACATTCCTAGATGCACATTTTCACAACTAAGTTATTCTCAGTAGGATTTGTTCTCTGTGACAGTATTATTATTTATTCATTGAAGAATATTTCGATTGATTTTGTGATAAACAGTATTACATTTCTCCTAACGGTTATTCAATGAAGAACAACAACGCACTTAGTTTGTGAAGTGAAAGTCCACAGCTAATTTATTTATAATGAATGTTCATAATATCCAAGAATGAATGTCTCTGATATTTGGTTTGTTTTTTATAATTATAGTTACGTCTCAATAACATCCTCATATCCTATTTTGACTTTTTTATTAACTGAACTCTTTCTCTTTCAGTAAAACTTACAAGATACAAATTCGATTGTTTTATCACATTCAGTGCCCCTGCTCTTGGCCCTAGCCTACTCTATAACATATCGAATTAATATTCTTACTTAAAGTGATGTTGGTGTATGTTATTGATATTTTTGTGATGTTTCAGGTGGTCTAATGAATCTTCTATTTCAGGTCAGAATAGAACAGACTATTGAGCATGTCGATCTTGTGATCTCTAATCCGTATGTTTTTCAGTATCTCCGGTTCGACCAAATTCTCCCCTCTTTTTAATTTGATTCAGGTTTTATTAAAGAGTATTTGTTTTTTCGGAAAAATGTCTCAAATTTTGAATCATTAGATCATGATTTTGGAATGCATCTTATCTACTAGGGCGCTTCTGAACAACAAGCTGAATAGATTTTCAAGTATACAATTTAAATTTTTTTCAAATGAATATAAACCGCTTTCGAATAAGAGTTATGAGAAAGATTGAATATATTGCCTACCTCAAACCAAGCTTCCTTTGCAATCTCGTGAGAAACTATTTTCTCTCAATCATGAAATTTCCGATATGTTTGATTTTTGTCACAACATATAAGATCTTTCACTTGGTTTATTTATTTATTTTTGGTTGCCCTCTTGAAGTTTTAGCAACATTCCTGTTTTGAAGTAGTTTGGTAGCTCTTACTCTCTGATTTCAATACAATAAATAGCCTATTATTTTCTGTGATTTCATGGTACCCACACTTCTGTCGCTCATGTTGAAATCGATTACCTTGTTTTACTAGTTTTTATTCACCATTGATCCATGTCTATTTCCATTTGCAATAAAAATGTACGTCTCTCGAATGTTGAGTTCTACTTTGGGTCAAGTATTTGTCACACTCATTTTCTGGTACTTTATTAACTGAATTCATCTGATAAATACTTTCTCTTATTAAAAACTCGTTAAGACTACAACTGGCCGATCTTAAGCAGGTAATAGGCGATTTTTTTTTTGCTGTGGAGCTCCAGAGCCATTTATTGGTTTTTGGTGAAAGTTCAACATTTCTTGACAAAGTATCAATCCATTGTTATATATTTCTACAATCTCTGTTGAGGTAATAAAATTATACCTATGAGATATACCAACGACCAAATTGACTCATTTCCAGGTTTTAATTTGATGCATATAAATGTTGGCATATTTATCAGAGCATCTATATGACATTAAATGATTGTGTTTTATGACAAATCTCTTTGTATTAATACCTTTAGCCATTCATCTTGACAGAAACCTCATCTGAATATAAACGCAGCATATTCATATCATCTTTGTAGTTTTAAATGATTATATTTTATGACGAATCTCTTTAAATTAATAGAGTGTCTGCCTCATCCATCTTGATAGAAACCCCCTCTAAATATAAACGCAGCATATTCATCAGAGCATCTTTGTAGTTTTAAATAGTTTGTGACGATTGTTTTTGGATTAATACAGTGTCTGTCTGCCTTGAGATATTCACCTGGTGGAAATCTTATCTAAATATAAACGCACTGTATTTTTCGTGTGATATCACCATAGTTATATCAATTAGGACAAGATATCCATAAGATGTGTGAAAAATTGATGCATAGTTCATTAAGGCATGCAGTGCAATGATTGCTTTACAAACTTATTACAAAAGCGTTCCAAATATATACATTCCTATAATTATTGTATTTTTTATATTTTATCAAAATATTCTATATTTTTGTACTCAAATGTTCCTCAATAAATTGAGTTGTGAATTTCAAAGTTTTGGTTATTTTTATGTTTTTTTTCAAGTGTGTTTGATATTCCTGGTTACCTTCGATCATCGCCTGAGAAGGTATAGTTTCACGACCAGTAATCTTTGAACTTTCGGTGGTTATCTGGTTCATTAGTCTTGGGCTCGAGGTAATTTTTCCAGACCTTTCGTCTTTATCTGCGGTAGATTTTTTTCAAAGGCTGTACGGTAACGGACGAAGAGTTAAGCCTGACTAATTGCGTAACCTATGGTCTAGTTCCTAAATTGCAGATAGTGACTCATCGTAAATTTTCTGGTTTTTACGGGATTTGAAAGTGCGGAGGGGATGTACGAAAGTGGCAAAGTAAAACTTGATTTGAAGCCAAAGTACCTAGCTTATTTCTGTTCTATTTTTTGACCTGCTTTATATGAATTATGAACCGTACAACCGATGAGTCACTATGATTGTACAATTAGACTATAGTTGCAGATACTTGCGCATGTTGGATCAGATAAGTCAGATATAAACTATTGGCACAAGGTCCTAATGGTAAATTTTCATGTAGCTGAATTTCCTTTTATTTATTTATGAAATGTCTGATTATTATTTATTTCAGTGAATTGCATTGCAGCAAATCAAAAATAATATAATGAGTCGAGAATGTAAGGAATAAAGCTGGTTGCGGACAATGATTACAGTGATTAAGTTGGTGTTTTTTATTTTATGCTCGTGGTAATACTCAAAACTTCTGTTGATGAAAATTTACCTGAACAAGAAAACCGACCGACGATGGCGGTTTACGCAAGTATCGTGGAAAATTCGGAAAACACAACGCCTTTTCATTTGTTTCCTCGTAATCAAGCTGGTGAATGTCTCACGTTTCATTCCATACCTTTGCAGGTATCAGTAGGCACACCAGGGTTTTAGGCATCTTAGACGATTCGACTGGAGAACGGATGGATTCAGCACTGATGCGTGGAAAACCTTGAAATTAGTCTGCAGGTTCCCCACGCATGTCCGAGTAAAAAAAATGAGTCTGCTAGTTTGTTACTTGGAACACTTCTTTACTTTACATGAATATGAAAGAATTAGAACATGGATGAAGGATTTATTTTTTCATAACAACAAAATACATATCATTTTTTACCTTTGCGACTAAGATGTATACTCTTATATACTGATCTTACTGCGACATATATCCTCGCTAACTAAGAAATTAATTATATCCAATAGTTTGAATATGTGTGACTTGTACATATGTTATTACTTATTATATATTATGTGATATTGAGATCAAATGAAAGAAGGCAGAAGGTATTTATTGAATAAGATTTCCTTATACATCTCGTTAAAAATTCCAGTTTGTAATAGAAGAAAAATATTACATTCATATACATTTTAAAAAGTTGATCAATTCGGTTCAAGTTCAAAAAATAGAAGAAAATACACAAACCTAATTTAAATTGAATGATACATAATACAGAAATCATATAAAAATAATACATGATAGACTAAATTAAAAAGTTTTACACTTACAAGAAGTGTCATCCATTTCCTCAAATCAATAATAACAATTTTTACAAAGTTCCAGCGTCTCCATAATGTTTTCAAAAAGAATATTATTTTCATCTGAGAATATTCAAGATGATTCTACTACGTATTTCAAGATGATAATACTGATCACATTCTAGGATCATTAATATTTGAATCTATATTGTTAACATATTTAATATTGATTTTTTTTGTGTTTGTAAATTTTTCCATTCTCTTTGATATATTTATCAATAATTGTTTCAGATGATGGTTTATCTCAGTAATCATAAATGTAGGAGCAATTTCCCGTACCATTTTTAATATATTCACATTTACGTGGGAGAGATACATCTAAAGCAATAAGAACGATTGCTATAATTATCAGAGTCACCCAGCAAGCATGCCAAATGATAATTTCGATTTTGGTAACTCTCAAATTTTTCAGTAGGTTTACCCCAAATAAGAGTCCAACTACAGCACCTCCTATATGAGCTGAATAACTTGTTTTCATGTCATCCATTAGCACTTTATACACAACATCTATAGTGGTTATGATGCCAAATATTAACAGATGTACAACGGGATGGCTCATTTCTTTCCAATTCTGAAAATAAATTAATTCATTGATACAAATTGTTCATAATACAGTGTATTCGAAGTTCGTCAGAAATAGTGGTAAACTGAAGAGATTACCTACCTATATTTTGCGTTTCTGAAGGTTTTGAATCGTTGTAGACGATAAGTACTTGATGAAAATCCATTTTAACCTTTATACTTAAACTATAATGTTGATTTTCACACTGGGCGTTTATAAAAAACAAATTGAGAAAATCCAGTTAATGTCCAAATCTAAGCGGAGAAGTAATAGAAAACGTAAGGAGAATCTTAAGTAAGGAATATAAAGATCTTTGGCAGGAATGCATTTTACGTGATTTCAAAAGAACGTGAATATCCCCTTTTGTCATCCATTCAACCAGTAATCATAAACCTGGGTGATCTTGCCACGACTTAGAGATGTGTAAATGATAGCCGTATCATCAAATAAATTAACAATGTTTCCTGATATTTTCTTATTGTATTTTTTTTTAACGACTTGTTTTCGGTGTGTCAGATAACTTGTCCCGTACCCATACACACCCATACACACGCAATCCTTGAATTCTATTCATTACAAAAACAAGAAACATTATATTTGCAAATTTCTTCGTTTTCGCTCTTAGCTGATCTATGACGGAATATTCATACAGCAATACGCAAAGTTATACCCAAGTAAGAGAAAATATCTCCGCCTATGGTCGGTAAGTACGTTCAAAGAGGCGAACTCATTGAATGGTGATTTATGGTAATTTATGCAACAGGCGGTCAGCGCATTACTGATTGGTTTCTAGACGAACGGTTACACGTAAAATATTCTGTTTTCTTTATACAGGGAATTATGAAGTCCTATATTCAACTGAGTTTGGATATACTATACCTATTTACACGTCGTTTAAATCAACTTCATCTGTATGAATTTTGAAAAATAAGCTGTGAGTAATTTACTTGTACCTACCAATATAACCGCTGCGATGGGTATTGTAAGAAAGGCATATGTTCCTGCACTAGCACCAGTCAGTGCAAGATTTCGATGTCCAACGGCATGCGCCATGGCTCCCCCCAGAACACCCATAAAATATACAGGAATCACCCTCCACGAATGTATTACTTCCATAGGAACACCCAGCAGAAGTTGAATAACGACGTTCCCATACAAGTGAGTGTTACTGAAATATTAAATATATGAATAATAATAGACATTTGGCTCTAGTAGTACCACAGAATAATACTAAAGAACTATTCTGTGGTAGTACAAGATCCGACAGATATTATTGTTGATTATTTGCGCTCATCCTGTTTTTCATTGAATCTTATATTGAAGTTTAATTTTTGCTGTGCACGATAAAACATGGCCGCAAAGTGATTATTTCATGAACCTTCCTGTTCCATACTGGTACGCCATTGAAGACGTTATGTAATTCGTTACTTGCAATTACCTATAGGCCAAGATGATGATTATGAAGTATGAATCACGGTTTCTAAAACTCCCCCCTTGTAGAACGAATACCATTACAGTTGATATATGGCATAATAAAATCTAATTGAAATGATAAATTGTGCATTTTTGAGTGCAGATCGTAATTCAATAATAAGAGACATTCATTTCCGGTCTGACCAGTGCCACGGTCAGAACTCATCAGTTACCAGTTTACTAGTGCAGTACCGAGATGTAGTGTAATTGTTCGCAAATACGGGATCGCCTCGGACTTAATTTGGAAACTGTCAACATTACAACACGATGTTAGTTAACCAGTAAGATGAATTTGATCGAAGTACTATTCAACGTTTTATGGAACAATCGCGAATAAAATTACTGATCAAATATGATAAATTAAACTAGGTCCGTTAGTGCTGCTAAGAATAGGCCGTCTTGAAAACCATCTGCTGCAATATTGACTGATTTATATGTTCCTGTATGAAAAGTTAAGATCCCGTCACATCTGTATGGTATACATCTCTATAATATTCATGTGCGAATCTGAATATTATACCAGGTCGTTCGCGACGAGAGTTGGTTAGGATTATATGGAGATCTATTCAAAATAAAAACTTGAAATTATAAGGTGATTGTGGATAAATATTATTATTCTTACTTACTCTGCATGTACGAAAGAGTATGTCAAATAACGATAAATTTCATACTCCCTGCAAGGCATAAAACTCAGGGTACAATAGTAAGGCCCAGGTTTTGCATCAGGAGTGTTTGATTTGTTGATGTAGAATAAAACTACTTGGACAGCTGATACTAATAGCATTCGAATGGTTGTCTTTTTCAATTGAAATTTCGCTTCATACTTTCCAGTACCGGTGAGAGTTCTCTTCAGTTGAAGTGCCTTTTTACCACTTGGTTGAACGACGATGAACTTACATATCCTAAAATGAATTAAAATTATGAATAATCATAAATGTTATTAGGATAAAGATAAAATGCGAATTCCGTATTTTCTCGGTGTTGAATGATAATAATGAGAATAATAGAAATGCTGAATCTATTGGAACTACTTATTCTTCGTCCTCAGGCAAATACAAGCCAATACGCCTAATGTAGTCCTCCGCAATCAACAGGCTAAGACGATTTTCGTCATTGAGTTTTCGGCTCCTGGCGAAACGAAAATTGTCCGAAAATAGGATGAAAAACGGACTACCGACTCTTTGAACTCCGCAGGCGTTACTTAAAGCATTGTGTTAAAACGGTGGTTCTGATAATAGTGGTCCTTGGTGGAATGATGTACACACTGCTCTCGAATCTAAAATCATACCGGCCTTACGTAATATGGCAGACATCTTAGCCAGACGAATGCAGAAAGCTTTCATTGTTGGTTCACTCGGCCTGCTCAGGGCACATGATTCTCGGACCAATAGTCACCCGCCCACGGCGCCGGGAGTAGTTATTGGGGCAAATGATTCATCAGTGCGCCCTTTGGAAGTATCGGTGCTTCGGAGACAGGGCCTGACCTGGAAATTCCAGGAAAAAAATATGATAATAATAATAGAGCAGGGGAGCAACTACCATCCAAGGCCTTGGTGAGTTGGGACACCACACTTTCCTAAGCAATAGGTGCAAAACCGGACCGGCAGCCAAGTCGCACCCTGGAGGAAATGCCTCATACCGCCAATGGAAGACATTAGAAATCGCAGGGCGCTTCATAACACCAAGTCACTGAAACCACATCTGGCACGGGTGGATCCGGAAATTCACAATGTCCTTACAGGCACCTGACAAATCAACTCTGCCGCCATATGACCCCGCTTAAACTTTGTCTCAAACAGAAAGGAGGGATACCGCCCCTCTGATTGGGAGGCATGAGCAGTGCATAAACAAAATGGAAGCTAAGATCAAGTCGACGAGACAACACGTGTGTGTCGGACTACGTGGCAGCTCTTCAAACCCGCAATGCGGCGAATTGCCGCAAATTCATAGACGAGCTCACCACACACCACAAGGCGGCAATGTAAAATATAAAATGTTAGATGTAAAATATAAAATAATAGATGTAAAAATTATGTTAAAAAACAAAAATGTAAAAAGTGTAATATAATTTAATAAATTTGTGAATGCTTGTTTGCAAGAAACTTTGCTTACTCATACTGAACTCACTTAGTTGTCAGTCCTTGAAAAACATTCTTGAATTTGGGATTGTTTACCATGTCCAGAAATTCTTTAAAATCAAGCCGTTCATCTTTGTTCGCATCAAACTGCGTATAAATTTGTTCGACCAACTCTTCAGTTAAATCAATGTTTTCCTGGGTTTCTATAAATGTCTTCAGTTCGGATATGCTAACAACGCCATCTTGGTTACGATCGCACTGAAAAAAATTTAGATAGAACGAATAAACGTCCAACATCATTTGATGAGTCATGAATTCAAGCGCCGGTTACTATCCAAGTGGAAGACGATAAGGATGGTATTTCTACGAGATGATAGGTATACTACTAACACTAGGTTATATTGATCAACAGTTTTTTCGGAATATCTCTATTTATGGTGTATGGAAAGCAGGTATCGTGAGCCAATCGCCAAATCACATTTTTTTTATGCAGATAGAAGAGCAGTGAAGTTTCATGCTCTGTGGTGTGAGATACCCAAAAAGCATGCCGCCTTTTCTGTCCGAAACTTAGGGATTATGTATTTGTTTCATATCTTCGGGGTCAGAGCATCTCCTCATCCAGTTAGCGAAGTGTCATACATGCCACGTGTCGTTTTGCAAGATTTTCCAAAATAATTTTATAATTCCATACTTCCATATAGACTGACCACAAACCGTTTCAGATATCAACGTGGTGAACAAACTCATCTTGGACTGACTGTATATATATTTGTCTCAATAGTCCTAAATGTAGCCTCTAATTGATATCACAGTGCGACACTTTTGTAATTATTTAAAATGCGGACTTGTATAATACCTATTTGTGACTTTTTTTGTTATGAAGCGAAGTAGTCGTGGTGTTAGAGCGTTTGCCTGTCATGGAGCAGACACGTTTTTTTTTCAAGTGACATCGCATTCCATGTTCAAAAGAGGCCAGAAAGATTTTCTTTTAGGCGGACATTTTCACATCGCCTCAATGTATTGGAAACATGTTTGTGACTTCAACTGAGATTTCGCATGTCACAATGTGATGTCACGTATACATGTTTCTCGTATCACATTGTTGGCTGGGGCGTGAAGCAACAAGAAGAACACTGAGCCAAGCTCCAGATTCTTTCGTACTTACTGCCTTAAGACGACCTCATTCATTACAGCCAAGCCAATGAGTTGTTTAGAGTATGATTTAATGAAAGGAAAATATTCCTGCTATATGAATGGAGCACCACGTAGATTTCTACTCCGATAGTCAAGGTCAGGTACTAGAGAAAGAGTCAGGTAAAATATGATCGATCAGATGTTGAATGCTTTTTTATGAAGAAAGGAGTACTGGTAGTGCGAGTGAAGGGTACTACCTTTACTCACAAGAAGTGTTGCTTGAAGCCATGTGGTTGAACTGAAACTGTTGGGTAGCTGCTTCACAATCAAACGAAGTGTAGGTCATTCACATGCATTGAGATTGAGATATCAATGCATAAATTATTGCATGTATATATGGCTCACCGCAGTGACAGTAACATATGACTCTAGTGTGTTATCTGTTAATAGAATAAATATATTGTAACGAGATTGAAAAAATCCCCTAGCTAGGCCGCTGTCGAGTAAAACGTAACTCATTTGCACAAGAAATAAACCGGCACCGATCATAATTATTATTTCCTATTTGTTAAAACTGTTTATTTTGTTTTCTTTTGTACTGATCAATCTAGAGAACGGAAGAATCCCGAAAAATCTACTCTGGGCGAATTGAGTATATAAGGCGACACATTCTACTCGAAGTTTGGAAGTTTTTGAAGAAGTTCATACGAAGTGTTTGAAAGATTGAGCTAGAGTTGATATCAGTTGAGCAGTTTAACGAGATCCAAGTGTTTTGTCAGTCAGTTGTAGTAGTTGTATTATTGTATTTTATAGCGAAGTTAATAAAAACAGTTTAGTAGTGTGCTCGGTGTATTATTTAGTAATATTGTAACAATATAAAGAAAATGAAAAGTAAATTCTTTGTTAGAATTGTTACCTAGCAACCTTCAGAACACGGCGAGTTTTAATCACGAAATTTTGCATCTTTTAGTTTATTTATATATTTATAATAAAAATGAGCGTTTTTCTACCAAATAATGGCTTGTGCTAGTCCGGTTCTATTTATAGATAGTTGGTTTAATTCTGTTCGCTAGATGACTGAAATGAACTAGTGCCGCATGGTAATAAAAAGGAAACAATGTTAATAAGAATGGATGAAATTTCTTACACTATCAAATATGCTTCTGTAGTAATCCCTGACTTCGGCGTTACTCAAAATTGTCGAACATCTCACTTGCAATTGCGTCAAGCGCCCCAACGGATTTCTTGGGGCTCTTGAAGAATCTCTCTCCACATCGGAGAAATGAACAGAAGTTCCCATATCGTGGTAGGTACTGATGGAACACTTTTACTAACAGATTAACAACTATATTTACTTGTTATCTCTATACACATCCGCACATTTTCTGTGATAAATCCAGTTCCTTCGGTTTTGAGGTTCACGCACTGTCGGTACAATGAATCATTCGGACAAATGTGAGTACGTATGTAATTTTGTGGTGAGTACACCTTAAACAAAGTGCATCTCACAATTAGGTACAATATTTTCGCTTCATGAATTCTCCTGATGGTCCACTAGTCTACTTTGCGTCAGCAACTGCTACGTAGCACGATGTTGAAAAAAAACTTTTTAACTGAAAAGGGTACTGTCTCTTTGTTCGAGTCCTCGAATCTGTATACAGGGTGTTAAATTTGCAAAGTTGCCTGAGGGAATGAATATTTTGGAAATGAAAAATAACAGTAAGAAACGCCCAAATCCCCGTTTAGAGGCACTGTCGGAATAACCAAAATGGCATATTAGCGAAGCACGATACTATCACCCCTCCGCCCATGGTTCTCAACTATCAGAAGTTTAAATGGCAATCCCCTCATGTGACCTTTCTGAAGAGCTCTTTGAAAATAGTACCAAACTTCGGGAATGTTGGGGTGTTATTGTCTTGGACAGGAATTCAAGGTATCACTACTGAATGAAGATACACTACTGAATGAAGATACGCCAAATTTATGTTTTGAAATTATTATAAGGCTTCATGAATAACTCTTCAAAATCTTTGGACCATAGAATGGTTCCGAGGAAAGAAGCAGCATTGCCTCTCTGGAATGCCTTACTTTATTTTTTGAATCAAAAAAGAAGTAGCCCTGGGTTCATTTGTTTCTTTCGTGATCCTTTTTCCTATACCCTTGATGAATTTGGATGCTTGATGGTCAAAAACACCAAACGTCTCAATGCCAACAGGACAAAAAATGTAATTTTCATACTTGCGGGACTTCAGTTTTTCGCCTGCCGCGGCTGCTGATCCTGCAGAATCTGACGTGGTATAGGAATATGAGAAGGTGCTAAAGTGTCAACGCAGATGAAGTCTCAAATAACCGGTTTACCATGCTGCCAAGGTATGATAGACATAACGTCTGGACGTTTATCGTCATCTCTGCTGGAACCTAACGGCTCTAAAACAGCAGGAACTTTAGCGGAAACTAAAGCACGCCTTATTGAATCATTAACAGCCTGATGGCGAGAAAAATGGCCAGCACTAAATTTACAGCTGAATTGTCGACAAGAGAACCACATATGCAAACAACTGAACCCAAACGGAAGCCAACAGCAATTCTGAATGATTCATCATCCAAATAAAGTGTTCCAATTTTCCAAGACAAGAAACAGGTAAAGCATTTAGTCATGCCCCTGCATCTTTGGTTATAACTGCTCCTAGGCGATTCTTTTCATTCAGATTTGTAGCAACTTTCAGTAATTTTTCTGCTATAATTCTGATGAGTGGGAGATCACAGGCCTTTTGAAAAATTCTTTCGGGGTTTGGCAAAACGGAATTGCTTTATCAGAGCATATACGTTCTCTTTCTTTTAACGCAACATAAGATGGAACATATATAGGTAAAATGGAATCAATAACGTGAGATAAGCTACAAATGTACGAGAGAAATGCTGGTAATGCCAGAGAGCTGGTCAGACGGATCCCTAATCATCCAAAGGAGACTGGAAGAGATGCCTGTAACCTTAGGGTTGTTAACAATTAATTGTAAGGCATCACGCACAGAATTATTGTCGAAAGTCTTTAAAGAACGTTGATCATGCCAAGAAGGATTGCATCTCAAATTATAAATTTGCAAGGCAGTGTGTTTGAGTAAGTAAAAGGCTACGTGTGCAGGAAGTTTTGTGAGTCGAGAAGACATTAATTGGAAAGAATTAATTTTTTCTTGAAAACAAACATCAGAGGAGTACCAAGAAGGAGAAGTTCTGATCTATTAATAGTTTTTATACCTGGAGCAACTGCATTGAATTTTTTTGTAATGATAGAATTAGAACCATTCAGGAAAAATAGTTCGCACTTATTGTAGTTTAAATCAAGCAGCCCAATATCCTTAGATTTTGAAATTATAGATGAAATGTGGCATCGAGTACTGAAGAAGCATCACCCCCTACACAGCCATCAACTAGATACCACATTGAATTCTAAATTGATGTTTTTTGTAATATATTCTTTATGGTAAGACAGAAAAGGGCTGGTGCTAAAGGACCCCCCTGTTGAACACCAGGCTCAGATATTAAAACGTTTTCACCAAAAGACAAAAAGGAAGGGTGGCGATAACACTGGAAAATTAATGGAAACAATTCGGGAATAGTGACTAGAACAATATGCAGCATAACATGCCGATGAATCATATTAAATGCATTTCTGAAGTCAAGTTTCAAAAAAACCTTTCTGGAAGAATTATTTTGCTGGTTAATATAACGTATAGCGGCATGAACAACAGCTTCACAACCCCCTGGAGTGCCGAATCCAAATTGAATCGGACGAAAATATTGACTAATAAGCTTGTCCCTCAATTTGAAACAGGCAAGCTTGGCGACCAAACGACTGTAAAATATACCTACGGCTATAGGACTAATTCCATCAGATTATTTCTTCAGGTCGCAAACAGGTGCCCCATAAATTATTTCTAACAAAAAATTTCAGTTCTCAGAAACATATTTTTTTATCATTTAGGGATACTTCTTACACTGGGGCTGCCCCCCAAAAAAATTCCTGGTTACGCCACTGCTAGGCATAGAATTATAAATGTTTTTTCGCAGGTACCGAATATAGGGCAAAAAAATCACAAACCAACAGACAATTTGGTGCCTGCCATGTTTTAACTGTTCCTCGGTAATTTTTGGGTGCAGAATCCAAAATAGCCATCAAATTTCGTGTAAGTATATCTAGTTTTTTAGATAGGCAATATTTACTATTTTTTAACCTTATAGATTTTATAACTATTACTATTGTCAGAAAAAAAAACACAGCGTTAAATATTAATTACAAAAAGTATATTTCGGCGAAAATTTATACAAAATAATAGCACAACTTTACTTGCAAAAACTCAATAATACACTAAATCGAGAAGTTGTAAGAATTAAGCATGTATAGGAACATCGGATCGTAGTATATAAAATATGTAATAAGTACATACGATATATTAATGCCGGTTAAACAGGTAGAAAGGTTGGTTCACGAACTATATATATAGATATATTTATTTGTTTATTTTAGTCTTGTTTCAGAACTAAATTCAATTAGCCTGTATCTCAAAAACTAGAATCGATAGAAAAAATCGGCTGACAGATTAACAATCAGCACATAAACTATATCAAAAATTAGTTCTTGGATTTTCGGCACAAAAAAAATTTGTTTTTTGTTGGCCTGTGAATTCTTCTGCATACCGCATATTACAACATTACCTGACCGTTTGGTAAGTATTGTCTTTTTAACAGCTTCACATAAGGAATCACCAGTGTGTGCACTTAAATTCAAATGCCATAAGTCCAACTCTAAACATGACCGATTTCTATGTTCGCGGCAAATTTTTCTCATACGCGTCTCAATGGGTAGTATGAATAAAAGCTAGCAAATGCTCAAACTATAGGTTTGTCCTTCTCATAACAAAACACAATGAATAGGTCTGTTTTAAGAAGTCTGAGTAGAAGCAGTTGCTCAACGTTTATTCATACCACTATATCTATAGATGCGGTCTGATGAATGTTGCTATACTACACATTTTTTCCTGTTTGCGATGTGTTATTGTGACTGTAATATCAAATATACGTCGATTATATACATAATATAGGTCAAGACTGAACTTCGCATTGGTGCAACATTGTTACATAACATAACTCTTAATGTCACACGATGGTTAGCTGGACAGCTTGTATGTCAGAACACTTGTGAAAAGTTCATCATGCATTCTGTAACGCAGCATCAACTAGCCAAGATAGAATATGGACCAATTTTGATGATCTCGAGATAAATCTAGAAGTTCTATAGTGGTTTGAAGAATGCCAAGATTCGTTTAGGAAGTCAAAATGAAGAGCATTGATCAACGCACCAATGCTATCCAGCAAGAACAGGAAAAAGTCATCGGTTACTTCAGTAAGATCCTATATGTAAATCGGAGTGCAAAAAGGAGTAGAGCACTTTTACAATCACGTGTATGGAAGAATATTCCTACTGAGAACTGACCATATGCAGCTCTCAAATGGCTTTTACAGTTCAAATATTCCGAGGGTCAATTGGATCGTTCGATTGAGAGGCTCCAAGAATTCGACTTCGAAATTAAACAGGGACCAGCCATAAGAATGCAGATGCCATATCGCGATGACTATGCCCAGATGACTGCGCGAGTTGTCGACGACCAGAGGAGAAAGCGTCATCGTCTCTTTGTTGAACCATGGCGGTGGATGACAACTCGAATAACAGAAAGATCCAGAAGGACTAAGAGAGACATCCATGTCATGGTTTAGTTATCGACTGAATGAAGAGCAACCGAAGACCAAAATGACAGGGAATATAGCAAATTATTCCCTAGCCATTAAATCCTACTGGTCTCAATGGAACTCTTTTACCCTGGACAATGGGGTCCTGAAAAGTTTGTTGGAATCCGAGGGTGGTGGGGAAGAAAGGCGTCAGACAGTAGTATCCAGGAGCAGAAGACAAAATGTGCTCTGAGAAATCCATGATATGGGGTCAGCTGAGGACATCTGGGAGTGACAAAGACCCTCCAGAAAGTGAAGTGACTGTTGTACTGCGTTAACTGTCAATCTGACAATAATGACTGGTGCAGTAAGTGTACTGTAATTGTTACCAGCAATAGGGGCCTCAAACAAGACATAATGCCCCGATGCGCCAGTACAATGTAGGCAACCCATTTGAAAGGATCGCCATTGACATCGCTGACCCGTTTCCAAAATCTAATCCCGGAAACAAGTACATCCTTATTGTGGCATTGGACTACTAGGCCGGAGCCAATACCCTCTGCCTAACCAAGAAGCAATCAACGTCACCGACTTCTTGGAAAAGGAGTGGATATATCCGTGTTCCGTTGGAGCTGCAATCGGACCAAGGCAGAAATTATGAGTCCAAACTGGGGCTTGATTCTCAAATGTCTATTACCCTCTGTCGCATGCGACAAAATATTTCCATCCATCCATTTTTCAATATACATTCGAGAAAGGCGATGGACATATTTAGGGGTAATAGCCATTTGAGAATCGGGCCCCTGTTCTAGGAAATGTGTGCTGAACATCCGGAAGAGGAGAACCACAAGCCTACATCTAAAGTCCGATTAAATGGTGGAGGGATGAACAAGACGATAAACCGTCACCTGTCCGAGGTATAGTCTCTGACTACCAGAAATATTGGGACCAGTATCTTCATTTGTTCCTGATGGCCTATCGTTCCGAAGTACACGAGTCAACCGGCCAAACTCCTGCTAGTATTATAAGCTGCTAGTATTATAAGGGATCGAGAGCTACGACTCCCCTGTAATCTGAAATTTGGGTTGCCACCAGGACATGCAAGATACTGCGAGAGAAGACTACGTCAGTAAACTTCGACAGAGAATGGACGACCTCCATAAACGAATCCGTCTGAACATCCAGAGTGCCAGCGACAGAATGAATAATCCTAAACGTCGCCATGGACTGTCACCAAAGTTACGGAACTCGCGGGAAGGTTCGTACAAGATCATGAAGAGGATAAACGACCTCGTCTACCGAATCTATAAGCCACCATGTGGAAAACCCATCCAGGGTCGTTCACTTCAATATGTTGTGGCAGAAGACCTTATTCAAATTCCAGAGGCATCGCCATGGAATTCTTCAAGAAGTTCGGTCGATTTCAGGAACTACGATGACAGAATCCAGAAGTTGGAGGAGCTACCAAGAAGCATTCTCCATATAAACCGACCTAGGAAGATGTCCGGAAGAGCCTCGCCAGATAGGATAGTGGACCAGCATCTTGTGGATCTGGCAACTCCATAATTGTACAGTGAGATTGATGGGCTGGATTGGAGAGTTGTAAGAAGCATGCTGGAGACGATATTCAGATCCAGCGGCGTCAAGATTTTGGTGTGCTGTAACATCTTCCGCCACCCATGAAGAGTGTTACTTCAATCGAACTTCAAGATGCAGATATGGAGAATCTTGCAGATAACGCTACACTCCAAGATTGACAGTTCGAGACGAAAAGTCTTTAAAGAGGGGGCAATGTAACGCTCATGGAGCCGGACCTGTCCGCATGAATAATATACCTCGGTTTGCTTACAATGCATTACATCATATCTGCTCGTTTACTACACGTGCATGATTCATCATCTCCAAGAGAAGGAACGAGATTTAGAGAAAAAACATCTAGATGAGTCACGGACTATTTAGAACTATTCAAAACTATTCAATACGGCGACATCTCGTGAAAGACTCCCGGTGGTTCCAGAATGGCAAAGAAATCGTCTTGCCGGTATATAAGACGCTCAATATTAGATGGCAGAGTATGTCAGAGTTTTCATGAAATACTGGTTCCCGATAAATAATAGTAATACATAGTGTGAAATATAAATCGAATTTGTGTAAGAATATTAGATAATCATTGTTTTTCATTACAATAGGATTCACCCCATAGAAAGTTGATGCAATCGTTAGGACAGAGCGTGTAATCCATCATCCTTATGTTAACATATAATGCCATCGTCAATTTTCAAACCGAATCTCCTCGATCTTCTTCAGACATAACTTTCTTGCCGATTATGGATAACTCTTTTACTATCTATTATAGTACACGCGAAAAATCCATTTGCTCCAAAATACCTCCAACTGCAAAAAAACAAACCAGCCGTTAGATGAGCGTGACACAAGTGCTGATTACAATCATATTTTATTATTATTTCATTATTCGGAGAGTTTCATTATATTATTCATATATTGAGGCAAATATGAGTCAATAATAATTAAATAGATTAAATATAAAGTAAGCCTTGTTTGTTATTTTAATAATAATGGTAGTGATTTCATTTTAAATATGGCTGTTGTTTTATAACCAGCACGTTTTAAAAGTGAATTTATGGTTAATTAAGAACGATACCTGCAAATATATATGATGACCATTTTATTTAACAAACATTATCATATTTACGTTTATTTGAGTGCAAAATAAATTGATTCAAAAATATGATTCTCGAAATGGTTGCTTCTGCTTCATCTTCTTTCTAGTGGTAAAATAACTTTATAGCGTATACACATATAAAGTCTCATGAAATTTCTGTAGGTAGAGGAATTTTGGTTCAAGACCGAATTCAATGGTCTTTGGACCCGAATCACAGGAATGATCCTTTTGTCTGCTACGAGGTGTGATGTAGCATTCCCCACATTTTGAATCGATTGCAGCTCAGTGAAGATTCACAAAGGAAATGTGTCAAACCAAACGGCAAACCATTTAGTTATGTGTCTCAGTCCTCCCATGAATTCAACTATAACGTCTTTAGTAATATACCATAGTCGATCAAATAAGTAAGATGTTCGGTCGGTGGATCAGCGGTCTGATGCACAGGCCGTTCGAAACTCCAGCATAGCGATAGTCGGTTCGAATCCGATGTAGGTACGAGAATTTTTCTCAACTACTTTATATCGGATCGATAGGCGGCCGCATGCCTTGTTGAAAAGCACGTGTATTGTGAGTTGTCTAGATGCCAATCTCATCTAGTACTAGTTTGGAGTGTAACCGACCACCCGAGATGGTGCTGTAGGTTTTCCTACAGCTGAAAAGTGAATGCATCAACTAAAACATCAGTAAGTCGCCCCGGAGCGCCACGGTAAATAATAATAATAGCCATCCTCTACCCGCACAGGCTATGCCTTTGGGTACACTCAACGAGTATTATTATTATTATATCGTTGACTTCATGCGAGAGAAAGAGACTATATATAGAATTCAATGGTACACGGAATCTCACCCCAGTTCTATAATATAGAAAAATTATGTACTAGTCCTAGGACGTCAGAACACTTATTCTCCTTAACTGCGCATTATCTTGACGTCCTAGAACATATTTCTCAAAACCATAAACAAACCTCTACTGTGACCGAATGTTGGTGAAAAATAGTCGGTCAAAATCGGCAACACTGCAAAACCAGAGCAAACTGAATAAAGGTATGTGACAAGTACCCTTACCACAGAATAAGGCCGGATTTTCATGCATCCGTTTATCCGACGGTACGATGATACGAAAGTGTTCATATTGGTCGAAATTTTATCCTTCCATATTTGACCTTACCTCCCAAAATCCGGAAGTCAGTTGCCGCCATTTTCCATATACATTCAAACCTTGAACGGGTACCACCATAGAGAACATGGTACTGCTATTTTCTGAACAGAAAATGCACCGACCCATAAGTAGGTTTGTTGGCAACACTGTTTTTCGTCTTCCAATGAAAACTTTATAATTTGGGTTTGGGAAGTTATATTACAATGGCTAGTGATGGATGGATATATATAGGTATGCCAAAAGACAGCGGTTGGAGGTTGAAGCACAGTTTCAAAATATAATTATTTACCTATGATACATACAAATTCGTAAAGTAGGATTTTTTTGTAGGAGCGTTAACTATACTACAGATTATAGAAACTTATATAGTCTGTGACTATACAAGTTGTGTATGATTCATGTGTTGAAGTTTAATTTTTTTTTTATGAAATGGTGACTTATAAGTAAAATTTGACGATAAAAGTTTTCAAGATTTATTTTTTAATTCTGTTTCATTTCTACATCTGATATCCTAAATCGCATATTTTAAAACTTACTACATAAACCTTCAGTTTCTGTTATTTTACCTCACAGCTGTGGGTAATTTGTTGAATTTTCATTGGCAACTCTGATTGTCACTGGCTGAAACACAGAACACAGAATCTATGGTAGTTGTAATGATGTAAATACTGAAATGTTTGGTAAAGTTTAGAGGGGATGTCGAAATGGGAGTTTTTCAATGGGAATGACGAACGTAGAAGCGAAGGGGATTACCCGATTTCCTATTTTATAACAGTTTGACGGAAAAGGTGGAGTGTCTAAAAATGAATTGTGCTATAAACGTTGTAAAAGGCACATCAATTCACCTGAGAGAAGCACAGCAATCTGAGTAAGTACATTTACTGAGAATACATTTATATTTTGCTTTCTAACCTCGATTGTAGATCCTGACGAATGCGATGGAATTAAATAAATACGTCATAAAGAGCAAATATCATACTCAAACTATTTATTACCCGAAATCCGAAGTGGTGGACGATAAGAATTACGTACTTCTGGGTTTTAAAGATTGCTTACCTGTGGTCTGTAGAAAAATGAGTGATGGTAAGAATGCAGTTAAAAAAACTCTGAAAATTGAAGTTAACCCAAAAACTGGAGAAAAATATATAAATTTAAATGGGAAGAAAATAAAGATTATACCAGAGTCTGAACTTCCAACCCAATTACCGAAGAATGCTCAAGTTACGAAGATAGCCTCCTTGAATTCGTTTTCGGCTGGATCATCTGTTAAGCTCAAAGTTTTGAGAGGAGTGCCATTAAAAAACTCGAACTTTTCTATCACAAGATACACAAACAAAGATAATCACACTTCTAATGAAAAAGGTAATCAAACTATACCAGAGATATCAAAATTAAATTTCTTATCACAGAAAACATTGATAAAGGAAAGTGAGTTGAATGTGAAATCCCTTAGTAGTAACATGACTATCAAAGTAAACACAGCTGATAACAAGTCACATCAAAATTCAGATATGTTTGAAAGTGAAAGAAAATCAGTTGTAGAAGAAGAAAAAACTGGTTCCAAAGATAAATGTAATGAAAATGTGAGAGCTTTGGACTTGACAAATTATTCGGTGAAACCAAATAAATCTGAAGTTGTTCAAAAAGTTGACAGTTCCACACAAACCGAAGATAAAACTGAAGATAAGAAACTCATTGATACTTCTATGCAAACAGATAATTTTAATTTATTAAATTATGATTTGGATGAAATAATGCAAGATCTGACTCCTTTGCTCCAACCAACACCAAGATCTTCTGAAACATTTGATAATTTCAATCCATCAATAGATTTGCTGGACCTGAATAGTAAACCCATCAGTCACAAAACTATAAGTAATCTGAATCAACATTCGGAGGCAGGCAACTTTTTTACGGAACTGAGGATGGCCTTACAGCCAGATGAAAAAGGAAATATGTAAGTAAAATTTCTGATTTATTTCTAGATCATTTAATAAGGGCTTTCATTCAAAGTGTTTGTGAGCAGCGTTCATTCCATTGTGAATTATAATATTTATGCTACTTGGATTCATAGGAATATGAAATAAAAGAGGGATTCTTGACTCTAGTAAAATTAGATTGGGAGTTTCATGCTACAAGCCTTTGTACAGCAACCTTTTCAGATATTCTGTGTATGCCTTCTAAATCGTTAAGGATCATTATGTAGTCCTATCGTCATGACAAGGCCTCATAGGCTAGTTTTTAAATTTCCTATGTGTTTGAGAGCTCTTGGGTTTTCTTTTCTCAGCTCATTACTAAATTCTTGCAGTGGCCTAGTAATATGTGCCCAAGAGTTCTTCTCAGATTCATTGTACTTATGTTTATTGAGCCTGCAATGCCCATAAAACCAATCTGGCCCATTCAGAATCTTACTTGCTCCTTCTTGGGCTAGTGAATCAGCCTTTTCATTGTCCTCATATACTGTAAGTGCAAACTTTTTGGTAAAGTTGAACTGATTGTAGTTGAAATTTTTAGAAGAAACGTTTCCACGTTAATGATTACCAAACTTATTTCATTACTTACATATCGTAAGAAAACAAAGATTCTTTTTTGGCAGGGGTTGAAAATATCGTGATATTTATATAAATATAAAAATATGGGATATTATATATGTTATAAATTGGATAAACAACAAATACAAATTATAATAAAGAAAATCGGAAATTAACAAGTCTTCCATGCTCTGGTTAAAAATGATATAGATTCAGACAAAAATAAAAGTACCTATGACTTAACTTTATTTTACCTAACTAATTATTAGTTCATCATAGTCATGCCCTTATTTTTATAGTAATAATTACATTTTTGAACAGCGCCGCAAATTTTTATTTTTTAATAAATATCCATGATATATATCATATTCTTCGTTCCCTGTTCTTTTGGTTCTATACTTTGCAGTATTATTGTTACGAATTGGTTTATAATTATTCCAGTTCAGCTTTGATAAGCATTTGAGATATCTTCAATTCAAAAACGCGACCGCGTGAGTTTGATTCTCAGTTCCCCTGCTTGGCATATCACACCTTAAAAGGTAAGGCTGCGTCCCCCTAGCTTGTACAAGTCGAAGACTCCTGAGGGTTGCTTGTAAGGGTGCAGCTACATAAAAATTACAAATTTTTCACATCAATCATTGTTTGTCTAGGATAATAATACAAAATTATTTTACTTGTATTGCTGTACAAATATGGTAAATGATATCAATTCATTCCCGGAAAACTGTGGTTTCTGTTGATAGTAGACATGTCTGGGATTCCCAATATTACTGGAAACGGGTTTTATCCATTGATTAATTCTGGATATACTTGAATCTCCCTTATCTAGGAATATTTTTAATCTACTCAATGTATTTTATTGAATATTTCAGTTATACCAGGTGTGAGATATCTTTTTTTTGTAATCTATTGAAAACAACTCAAATGAACATTCCTTGAATCGCATGATAAAAAATATCGAGTAAATAAAAAGATGTGTATTTAGATGCATTTCTTCGTATTCTTACAGATTTACACAAGTTTTACGTTATACCTAAAATTAATATGGGATTTTAATGAAAAGTGTTATTTAAATATCAAGGTCATATGAAAAAAAAAAGTATATAGCCGGTGTCACTGGGAGTCCTTTGAATGATAGCTTATCTTTCCTACCTTTGTTGATTTTAATTTATTGATAACTTCTTGATCCGTGCATACTTGAAACTTTGCTATTTGGTTGGATTAGAACATTATTTTAGTTTGATGTTTACTCAAAACTACCTGTTTTTAAATGTTTGCAAAAGCAAGGGAAATCAAAAGCTCAATTAGGAGGTGAAAGAAACAACATTATCTGCTAATGAGGAATTACATTTTTTATCAAATTATTTTTCGACTCACATACCTAAAATGGCACATAGCCTACGCTAAATGATCGATTAGTCACAGTTATAATCTTTATATAAAGCATATTTTTAAAATATTTCTACACAACTCCATTCTCTAAATACATCACTAAGGTTTCTGTTTGATTTCATAGGGTTAAAACCGCCTGACAGAGTAGGTTTTGATCTGCATTAACATTACCAAACAACATTGAAAAAATAAAATTCTAAACTTTTAATTTAAATATAAGTTCGTAGAAAAAGTACAGTATGAACGGTGTTTGTAAACTCTCCTAGACACCCGTTTATAAACACTCGCTTCGCTGAGCTCATTCTTAAAATACTCGTTACTGTAAGGGCATTTGTAGCACTTTTTGAATAATGTACAGTTACTGTTTCATATTATTATCAATATCTTGCTTGGGTTTTTCCTAAGAATTGAAATTATTTTATTTTCTTTTACATATTTCAAGTTAAAATTTTATGATAGTGTTCAAAATCTAACCAAAACAATTTCTTCTGCCTTTGCAAAATTTTCACTGCTAAAACCCCACAAAGTTTCATGAATCAACTTTAAAAGGAAGTATTAGTGATTGTGTAAATTCGCTGTTCTTTTTATTTTTTTTTGCGGTAATTTTTGCTGAATTTCAATTAAAAGCCGATTCTAAATATCAGAAGTAATTTTTCAGTTAGTTGTAAGAACACCCTTCCAAAAAATATAACATGTCTTATTCTTTCAGTACTAATAGAGGGCAAGGGGATTCCCAGAAAATAAGCTGGGAATTACCATTGGCCTACATCCTTTTCATTATATTCGTGGATTTGAATGTATTTTAAGGTTGAAAGAAACCACTTTCGTTCATAGATTCCATCTTTTCATCATGAAATCCATCAACACAAACTAGGATATCAGAAGTGTTGAATTCTAGTCAATGTGGTAAAATACCTATAAACAAGTATAGAGAATATCAATATCCGAAACGATTTCATTATGTCTACGAACTCCCATCTTCACCTGATTTTTTACTAAATTAAACCAAAGTCAGGATGAGCCCCAAAAAACTGACTTGCAGTGCCTTCGGAGACACAATTATTGACGGATGATATTTTAGAACGGACAGAAATCAGCGAGTACTCTTTTATTAATTCGTAGGTACTTTGATGCTTTGATAAGTTGTTATTTATGGATCTAATATGACCATTGTATTACCAA
The DNA here is from genome assembly GCA_958502065.1 of Chrysolina americana. Taxonomy (NCBI): domain Eukaryota; kingdom Metazoa; phylum Arthropoda; class Insecta; order Coleoptera; family Chrysomelidae; genus Chrysolina; species Chrysolina americana. Next base: position 97,184,682 of record OY293410.1, read on the forward strand.
ACTCGCTGTAGCATGTCTTTTCTCTTTCAGAAAGAGAATCAATCCAAATTTCTTTCTTTCCTTTTATAATAGATCCACCAAAAACCCTTTTTCATTTCATATCAGGGGATTCACATAAAACTGGCGGGGAATCACAAAATAATTTTACTGAATGTTCTATAGTCATGTACGTTATTCCTGTGTAATGATCTATGATGATTTTAATTTTATTGCCCACGTAGCTCGTGAATCAAGATATTTTCACCCAAAGAAAATCGAAATGCGCATCTAGGAATTGAATTACTTCTGTGGTGAAGGGGACAAATTCTTTTTGTTCTCACTAAATAGAAAAGTTTAAATTTTCTATGCTTATACTTTTCATTATGTTTACGTACCCGAAAACGTTCAATGAGAGAACTTATGAAAAATAATTTTCCTACGAGTGCGGAAAAGTAGCATTATTATAAAATCTTGTTTATTAAAAACTTTTTTTTTCATGGAGAATATGGACAAAAACACTTGTGGGAAAAACATTGTACCTAAAACGCGTGCGGAAAAGTACTACTTTCCGCACTTGTTCGGTAAATAACTATTCTGCTATGATATTCGAATATAAAGATCATTGCAAAGTAGTTCTTGTATAAAACTCCGCCAAGTATCAAATAGATATAATTCAGTGGTCGTAGCTGGCAGTGATTGTTTTCTATTGGATATTTGCCGACGAAAATATCTACACAATGTAGTTTTTTTTATGGATTATGTTAATTTTTCATAAGTTAATGGTCTTCTGTTATACAGTCTTCTTGAAGTAATTACTGTTTATAAAGCTCATTCTAAAACTATGTATACAGGGTGAGTCAGAATAAGACCAACAAAATCCGGCTACAGATTCCTCGCCTTTTTTCCTATCAAGGTATGTCCTAAAACGCATCCCCTCTGAGATACAGGGTGTCAAAAGTACAAAAAAAACTCCAAAATTCCCGAAGCAAAAAATATCAAACTTGGTACACTAATCAAGGTTTATCAACGTGATATTTTGAAGTTATACTCAACTTAAAAGTCATATTTATACATTCATTCTCCACAAACACAGTGAACTGAATTCATAGGTATAGCCATTCTCCTTGAATACATTTTTGTTATATTTTTTCATTCCATCTGTATATTGGTGTTTTACATTCTGTTTATAAAAAAAGTCAACTTACACTGTCATTCACAATAATTTTTCTTCAAAAAGATAACGTCTAATGTTCCTTTCTATTACAATTTTTTAGTAATTCATGTTAGTAAGTATATTTTCCAATGTGATTTTTGTAATATTGATCACACCTATTATTATAGAGAAGTCTTGGTGAAGAAAATGAACATTTTCGAAAGCTCGACTAAAATAACGAAATTTTCATTGAATTGGTCAAACCTGACTGCTTCCCAAATAAAAACTTTCTGCATAGTTATTTCACAGTCAATATATTTTTGAACCGGAACATATTTCCACATACCAACATAACTACGCCACTGGTTTACGAAAATTAAAAATTATAACTTCCAATTATCTCGTTGATAAACCTTGATTAGTGTACCGAGTTTGGTATATTTTGCTTCAGGGATTTTGGAGACAAAAAATAAATCTAATTTTTTTTCGTACTTTCGACACCCTGTATCTCAGAGGGGATGCATTCAGTACATACCTTGATAGGAACTTTTCACCTCGAAATGAGGTGAGGAATCTAGTCGGATTTTGTCGGTCTTATTCTGACCAAGTCTTGTCGCCTATTACTAAAATGTAAAAAATGTTGAGTTCATCCGAATTTTTAGTTCATATTTCGAAATTTCGATTTCCGAGTTGCTTATGATCATTCACTTGCACATTCAGATATGCACGCTTCTCATTTCTTGATGTTGAAGTTCAGATATTTCCGAAATAGCGAAAAGATACCAATTTTCGCGTCAATATTATCAATAGAAATAAATGCTTGCAAATGTTCAACACTATCCTATACCAATTTTTGAGAACTGAAGCAGATAAATGTCTACCAACATCTGTTATTCTGGTTAGATTCTCACCAATCATTTCACATTGAATGATTCTAAGTCATCTTTGAACTTTCGTTCATTGTGATTATATCTTTTATTTCATCAATTTCAGGCGAATTCATATGGCCGTGTTACAAAACGATCTGAACATGGTGAAAAGGAGCTGTTTACTTCTGAAATCCTTAAACCAACCTGTGGATATACCTAATAGTAATAATTATGTAAGTGTTCGTTATGTTATTGTTAAGTCCATTTATGTTTATTCAAACGAAATTATTTGTTTTACAGACTGCCTTACAACTTGCCATCATAAACGATGCATCAAAAGAAATAATTCAGTTTTTAGTGTCAAAAAAAGCGAATCTAAGTGTTAATGACAGTGATGGCAACAACGTAATTCATCTGACTATAGAACATCGTAGGGCAGATGCTTTGCCAATTTTGTTGGACCACGCTTTCAAAACTCGATTCAATTTGGATCAATACAACCATGAAGGTAAGTTGATATATTTCAATCAAGTTAATTTATTCAAAAGTGTTTAGTGGAAATCACAGAAACTTGAAAAAATTACAGTGAGAGTTCCTCAAGGCTCTATTTTCGGTCCACTGTTCTCGAATCAATCGATTTTTCCATGCATATCAACGAAAAAAATTACTAATTTTGACAATGCCTCTGACAGGCGGTGATTTTGGTTATATAGGTGAAAGTTTTTTTTTATTTGCTGTGAAAATGTTTTTGATAGATCTGCTGAAAGTATATTAAGAGATAATCGAAAACACATTAGACAAAATCAAAAAGTCAAATAATAATATAATGATTTTTTACAGGACTAACACCGCTAATAATGTGTTGTTTGCATGGCCTACATCAATGTGCTAAATTGCTGTTGGACTTTGAAGCTGATATAAATGCACGTGATCTAATTTCTGGCAGGACAGCACTGTTTCACGCAGCTGAATGTCATGATGGTAAGTGTAAATTCGATTCTTTTTATAAGACAAAAATATAAATATTGGAATGATGTAAAGGAGTTTGAAATTACTTTATGGGAGATCATTGTTGAATAATGATACAGTAGATTATAAACAATTACTACTACTACTATTTTGAATAACAAAGTTTGACGTAATGCATGTAGCACTGCAAAATTGTTCTTGTAGGAGCTTTGTCAAGAATCTAACAGATATGAGTCAACGATCGTAAGGGACAGTAGTTGTTTTCTGTTGAACACGAAAAATTCCCTATTGCGTGGTTTATACGGAGGCTCGGATCGTTAACAATCAATTTTTTCATAATTTCATTCATTTTGGAACCTTTGGTATAAGTAGATAGAATTGCAATGAATAGAAAAGTTTCCAAACACTACAATCAAATACGGCTCCACAAATAGTCAAAGTATACTTTGTCAGAAATCACAAAAACTTATAGACAAAGCTTCGTTTACTTAATGATAATGTTAAAATGGATTTAAGTAATTGATAATAGTAGTAGTATTAGCTGTGGGGAGGCTACTACTGCAACCAGAAGAGTGAACCCCCATGGGCCCTTTTTGTCTATCTCTGCTCTTATCAGCCATGATCTAGTATTTGTTGGAACTAATTAACATATTCTGGGTAGTTCCAGAATAGAAGGGACAAACGCTCTTGGTAGAATCTTCACTTTATTTTAATGGTAAAAGTTAAAAAAAATCTTATCCTCTGAGATGAGTAATAACTGAGTTATATGGTTAGAAAGTGATAAAAAAATAACTCTATAAATACTTGACATTAACTGCATTCAGTTTCAAATTTCAGTGCTATTCGTAACTTCAAACAGTGGCGTATGACAGATGGGCATCACTAGTTACACCTCCCCAACTTTCACGTCTTTGGATTGAAATAGATTTTATCTTCTTTCTTTAATAATTTTTTTCTTTACCAGAAAGACATAGGTTTCATTATTGAAAATGTCGACGGCTCACAAGATATTGATTATCAAAATTATCGACTGTTTTCAAGATGAATAAGTGCGTACATCAGCGATATGATAGTATTATTGATAGTAGTAAAAAATAAGATAAAATACTCTGCTTATCAGTTTGAATTTGCATAAATATCCAGCAATATTGAGCATTTCAAATATGAACAGTTTGTCTTATGGGAGACCCAAAACAAGGAATAGTTGAACTTATATAATTTGCATATTTTGAATATTTTGATTATGAAAATTGTCATTTCCTTCAACCGTCTGCAACCTTACGACTCTCAGAAGTCATCGAGAGACTTGTGCAGGCTAGGGAAGACCGATGGCCGCGGTGGGATTCGAACCTACGCACGTACCGATGATTAGGTTAAGAAGCGAACACTTTAACCACGCGTCATCACAGCCTATATAGTGATAACCCCAGGTGTTCAAAATGATTCATTCGCATTCACTTTCAGGATTTTGTCACGTCTTATGCGTGTATGTGAGAAAATATGAGGGTTCTGAAATAGTTTAGTATTGAAGGGTTTTATTGCAGTCATTGAGAGTAAAAGCAATAAAATAGTGAAATTGAAATAAAATATGAGGATAACAGCAATATACTCCTAAATCTATCATCAGTAACATAAAACACAAGAAATACCAAAAGTACACCAAATCGGAAAGCACAGGAATAATTAAAAAAGTTGAATATCTTTGAAGAAAAAGTCTCCCAAACCAAAACAGAAGGATCCGGGAATATCTCGACCATCGCAGATGTCTCAGCAGAGACATTGTACTGTGAATAATGAGATTCCCGAGGTATCCAGCCAAGGCAAACCAGGAGACGCTGCGAATTCCTTAAAGTTTATAGACCCACCCTCATCTACCAGAGAGGAAAAACCTCATCACCAAATAAACTATTGCCGAGACAAGCTCATCAGAAGACAAAAGTTCACAATAACGCACAACACAATAAGATGAAACAACAAAGCAGAATAAACAATCTGTGCGAACAAGGTCCAAGAACAAGATTTGAAAATTTAAATAAATGTCGTGTTCAAAGTAACAATTTTAACAATGGGAGTCCGAAATAGAAGTAATCAATTCACATCATTGTCTAAATCTTTAATATAAATATTCGTCACCTATCTTGAAGTTGTCAATGAATAACAGACAGCAGTGATTCACATCCTGACCAATATTGTTCTCTGAATTTCAAGTATTGATAGAATTTTTGGAATGATCATAGCAATAATAGTCTATAAATTCACCTGTAGAAAATTGCCGACGCTCTCCTTCAGCTCATATCGTAACCCACTTCCTTTTTATGAATTAATAGCCAATACTATGTGGTTGTTGCATAATGGGTCTACTGTTTTAATGTTTTTTTTGTGATATAGAGTCTGACTAGAATTACATACAGCCACAAATTGAAACTGTTTGCTTCTTCACTATCAATTAAATAAATATGCGTGGAAAACTTTCGACACGCCTCTTTCTCTAGTGTGTGCGTTCTGTTTTTGTTCGAAAATTTGTATTTCTGGATAATCATGACCTGTTGTCTGAAAAGGACAGATTCCAATGAAATTTTTCAGTTACCGCATTTCAACTCTTATTTCAAACTAGTGTGTTTGAGAAAAATAATCGGTGAAGGTAGCAACTAAAGATAAATATTTTCTCTGAACCTTGACATTCTGTAATCATAGTGATTTTTTTTAAGTAGAAGTAATACTGAATATAGTAAATTCAGAATGCAGTCTCACAAACAAAAACAATGCTGAACTCATTACCAGGAATACTAGCAATTTAACTCTACTCCTCAGATTATCATTTATCATGCTTGACCTTGACACATGCAGTGTGACACAATGCTCTGGGAATCACCGATTTATGATATGAATAGTTCTAGGCTTGTTTGTTTTTATTGTCCGTTCATTGCATTTTATTCATGATAAGCATTGTTTTCAATATCTTATTTATAATTGTGCGTATATAGAGTGACCCATTTCAAATCGGCTGCTTCGGATCAACCTCATCCGTTATTTGCTACATATCGGCCTTGTAACGTTAATAACTATTTTGCTATAGCATCATGGCTTAGATCCGAAGATGGAGATCTAAAATTACATATTTTGGAATTTTATTTTAACACCACTATACTAAAGGTTCCAAACAGTGCAATGCAAAATTGTGATAGTTACAATCTTTTTCAGTGGATATGGTTCAGTGGTTGCTGCAGTACCAGGCCGACACGAAAATAAAGAACTTTTTTGGCACAAGTCCCCACGATGCCATGTACGAAATCGATGATGTTCCCGAACAAATCAAATCCATGATATTAGGTAAAGCTAACAAGCGGAAAACTACCGAAGAACCTCGAGTTTTGAAGGTGAGGAGAGAAGAGTTCAGAAAGAAGTCCAGCCTAAAAACCTACGCCAGGTTACAGAAAATAGGTTCAACTGAAATGGCTGACAAATTTCTCACTTCGGTGAAGTAGGATTAATACATAAGTAGCATGGCGTTGGCCATGAGGCTTCCCACTAATCCACCCCCTTGTTCGAGTACCAAGTCTCCAGTATGAAGCAGAATGACTATTCATTTGAAACACATGCCCCATGACGGGGGCCAAATGGTAGTAATGCTGATTTTTACCATTCTCTCATACTGAATTCTTGGTGCAAGTTGGATAGATTTTGTGTAGGTGGCATCAACCATGGAAGTGGAACTGGAGGTTTTTTTACTTATTCTTCTCAAATCCAACGAGGTAAAAATATGCAACATACTCTTTTGACAAGATGTATCACAATTGAAAGCTACTAAAATATGCCTGACCCAAAATTATTTCAGATTAGTAAAAATTCCATAAGTTTGAACTGGGGTAAATGTGAATTTGGAAAGAGGAACAGATCTTCAAGTATCTCTATAATAAGGTAAAACGTTATATCGGTAAAGATTTCTCAAACAATGGGGACATTCCAGAAGCAAAGATTTCCATGAGCAAAACACAAAGAAAATCTGGAAGACAGTGAGGGTTCAAAAAGATTTATATGGATTTATTACTTTAAAGTCGTTATCTTTTTTATTGTTGTGTTCCAGCTTTTCTTATGAAGATTGTCCAAAAGTTTTTAATTTCTTCGATTTTAAATGTTTTATTAAAGTTTTTCGTGGTAGCCGTATTCATTGGAAAAATGTATTTGGTAGAAAAAAGCATTTGAAAACACAAAAAACCTTTGAGAGACTCTTATAATTGTCAAAGAAAATGTCTGATATTTTTGTTTGAAAATAATGCATTTTTCACTACAAATCTACCAGCACATTCATTCAACAATTAATAGAGTCTGGCACTAAATACATATCATTAATGAAACAGGGGCACAATATTCTATGATTTTTTTTAAATTCAGTATCCCAAAATACTCTGATTAAAAGTCGAAAAAATGCATTAAACCACTTGTTAGTAGATATTGAATTGTACGGTTCTTTCGAGAGGTTTATTACATATTTACCAAAATAACATTTTATTTTGTCACATTAATTTTATCTTTAACTTTCACTTGACTTTTAAGGATCATTCCTCTTGAAACACAATAGTTTCAACAATAGTGTCAACTAATACTTCATGTTGTTTATTCATCATACTGTAGAATCCGATTTGGTTTTGTGAATATTTTCTCATGACAGGCAAAACTTAATGCTCACGAAAGACAGAAACTCCTCGTGGTTTTCTTGACAAGATTTCTTAAAATATCTTCAGTTTTCTTCGGCATTTATTATCCAATTCTTCCATTCATTTCTAATTTCAAGATTTGAAATAATGTTGAGGAAGCTATACATTGAAAAAACTTCATGGGGTTTAAACGTATATTTAGACTATTTTGATTGAAAATGTTACGAATTTTACTTCATGATAAGTCTTCTAACAATCAAAAAGATCAAGTATTTTCCATTTCTATCTCAATATTTATGTTGGAACAAGATCCTCAAATCACATGCAAAGAAGGAATTAAGTCAATGTAAATGGAAATCAATGCAGATTTCAAAAGTTGAACAAAGCGAACTATAAATAAAGTAAGCTATTGTTCTCAATGAGTTAATACAACTTCAGTATTTTTGACCTTCTGTTAAGGTATGTGTGAAAATATTTGGACAAAACAACATTGACAGACCTGTGGGAATTCAAATACAAAGGAATAATGAACTCGCGGTTTTAATAATAATAATATTTATTTCCCAAGAAACATACAAGTTTATGACAGGGAAAAATAAACACATGTTCAACTAAACTAAATTAATTACTAACTGGATATTTCCAATTTTCATATATTTATAAAATTCATGATAACAATAATATTTTTTCAAATTTACTTTAAATCTCATTTTACCATAGGATTTTGAAGATTTTGGCAATTCATTGTAATGCATTATTCCTTTGAAGTATATTGCTTACAAATGGGAAAAAAATTACAATGGGCGTTTATTAAAAAGCGTTACTCTTCATAAAAGAGGCATCTCTTCAAAATCAGAATGTACCATTCAAGTCAATGAGGCAATGTAAATAATAGAACAGCTCGAGTATGAAGTCCGTGAATTACCATTGTTTCTCAACAACACGCTAATGACAAGCCTAAACCTGCAAACACCACTTGTTTCATGTTTTATGATTGATGATGACCAAATTGGGGTTTCCAGTATTGTAAAATATGCACTTTTTTCACTTGACGTAATAGAGGGCAGTTTATAACATAGTCCTAACCATTTATTCACTCTGAATTTTGAAAAACTGATTTATTATTCAATAATGAATACGTGATTTCAGTATGTATAAATTCAAACGCTGCTCAGCTATGACGACATTGTCTTCATGTAATACGATTGGCTGAAGTTTGGGATTGCGCGGACAAAGCCAAAAGTGACTGAGGGACGCCGCAGTTGCCAAGTCTTTGTAAAATCTAGAAAGTACTTACGCGTAATGACAAATTGAACTTAATTATTAAGAAAGTGAAATAGTCTATTCTGGTAAATCATATATTTTTGCGATATGGCAACGCTGTCAGGCACATTATTTCATCTGCAAGGCGAATAACACGAGTATAACCAAATAAATAAATTCGGTGGTTAATTCCGGCGTTTTCAATAATTTTTATCTCGATAAATTGATGAAAAAAAAAAATCGAAAACTGAACACAAGGTACTTATGAATGCACTATATCGAAATATATTTTTACTGAAAATTACTGGAAACCCCAATGGAATTATAGATGGTTTGGAATATCTTGCCACCACCGTCTCTCTATTGTGACAAATATTGTCTTAGTGAATTTTTCGAATATCATGAGAATGAGCAAAAAAATTTGGATTTTGACCCAAAATTATCTTATTTAAAATTGGTGCTGACAAAACTCATCCGATCATTGATTTGCTTTGTCACTGTGGTTGCAAACATGAGGTTTTGTTCTACGTGGTAGTAGGGCAATACTGAAAGTGTTGTCAGCTCCCCATAAATTATTTGACTTTAGCTTCTACGGTTTATGATGGTACAACGGTGATTAAAAATAATAATAACATATTCTGCATTTTCAGTTTTCAAAAAAGTAATCTATGAAGTTCTGAACCAAATTTTTTCCTGTTTGTATCCAAAAACCTACTAGAGAGTGTATATTCACAATATACTTGAATCAGGTTGAAGGGCAGTCGTATTTCAGTAGTTTTCAATTGAATATTGCTTCAAATTCGAAAGTAAAGAATGTTTATACAAAAAACATGAAACTGTGTGGTTTGTATATTTTTAAATAGTGATCCGACCAGGTTGTTCGAATCTGCACAAAACTATTAATTTTATTTAAAATGAAATGAACACCTTGACTTCGTTTCGTCGTTTGTTTCTATTGGAAGGTGACCCAAACACTATCAGATATATTGAGGGCTATTAAGATGTTGAAGTGGATTATATGAAAATTCTAACTGGTAGAACTATTATCTTTTATAGAATCTAAATGTTCCACCTTGTCTTTCATAAACTTTACCTTTTGCTATCTGATAGAGTTTGGACCGATTTGAAACAAACAACTGATATTGTACATTTGCAAATATTATTTTTTAATTGGACAGAAATCCTCTTTGGAAATCGTTCTTAACCAAAATATGGCACACAAGATCATTCAGATTCTGTTGTCTTCATAGGGATCTTGAGTAAGATTGAGAATCTATAGAATTGTTTCAAAGAAAAACGAAATAACTTGTGTTTTCAAAATAATTTTTCATGAACGTTCATTAGTTGTCATTTGAATCAAAATTCAATGTTTTTTAGCCGCTAACGTAATTTTTGTAAAATTTAAAAATTTTCTTGAGAAAGACTCAAGTTTGGATTTTCTTTAGGAAATTTCGTTAAATTTCCAATTTCGCAATTTTGCATGAATTTATTAATTTTTCATGACTACATGCAGACAATAGAATCTGAATCACTCAGGATCGACTTTGGCAAAACAAACGGCAAAGTTATTATTGAATAGATAATTTTAATTTTTTTGCAATTTATGTAATTTCTGTAAATATATATTGAATTGATTGGTATTTATCTCTATTTAGTTATTCTAATTGAACATTTTTGAAATATTTATGTAATTTCTTAACTTATTATTTTGAAGAATTCTTGTAATTTTTAAAAAGATGAATTGTAATTTTTATATCCGTTAATTGTCACGATATTTTTTTTAAATAATTTTTTCCAACTGAAGTTGATGTAAACCACTACTTATTTATGTGCCTGAAACTCGAAAAAGAGTACAAGAGGAAACTTATTGATCGCATGTTCAGTAGTAAAACATTCATTGAATGTTCATTAAATATTAAATGATAGGTATTTGTATCTAGTTGTAGTAGTAGTAGTAAATTTGTTAGAAAATAATGAATATAATGTAGAGCTTTTGTATTAATCAAATTCACCATCAGTACAACTGAACTTGGTTCAGAAATTAAATATTTCTCAAACGAACGTCGTTGAGTTGAACTGGAGTAAATCTGCGTTAATACAATTGCCATAATATGAATATTTTTGAAGCTTAGTTAATCTATAATACCCTGGGTTTGGGAAAGAATATGTATTTACTAAATAACTTAAGACGTTTGATAGAGGAATGGAGATAAAAAATTCTTTCTGTATTTTTCCCATGAAGAAATGTTGGATTTGGTGGGGGTTAAGAGTTTCAAAAAGCTCAGCAATACTGAAACGGTTTTTGGATTTGTCTAGATTTTTTGCATTCTGTAGCAATTGACTTCCTGAAGAAAAGTTCCCATAGGCCTAACAAAATCTATAGACTTGAAGTGACTGCAAATTATGGCCTATATATCAATAAAAATATGTAGGACTAGCTATGGAATTAGGAACTAGTAATATATTCAAGGAATTATGTCTTCTTTCAGGAACTGAAAATTACAAGGCAAGTTCTTTCACTTGTTTCTTTGAATTTAATTATTTGCAAAGTATTTCTGAACTGTCTCCAATAAAATATGATGTTCTGGAATTTCTGAAGCAAATCTCAAATAAACTCAAAGAAAACTGAAATTTAAAGCAAATAGGTGGCAAAAAACGTCCCGAGTATCGATACTTGCAGTATACATGAAGTATTTATAAAATAGGCCAATCTTCGTCGTTTCTGGACCAGAGTCTAGTTTTGATTTTGTGTTATTTTCAGTAGTTTCAGTGTCAGTGTTGAATCAAATTTTAGAAGTTTTATGTATTTTCATATAAACCTTGAGAACATAATATCAAGCTATTTGAAATTTTTTCCTTTATATCTTTTTTGATTTGCAGATTCCCATTTTGACAGCCATTTGTTCTGTTTCTGAATCATCACAACTTTGAATACATTCAAATTATGGTCTTTCCTATTTATATACAGCTCAAATCTATCTAAAAATATGTTCATGGATCACTCCATTACATTCTTTCAAAGCGATCTACTTAGTCATTGTTTCATATTCATGCTCACCTCGTTACATTCGGCAACATTTTGGAAATCATCTGTGGACTTTATTGGACCTATGGGCACTTCTGATCAGAAATCAATAACTGCAAATTTGCAAAATCCGTCACCAGCAATATGAGAAATTTTCGATTCTTTGGAAGATAAATGCATTTTTGTGAATCACAATTATTCTCTCATCTCGTTTTTGTCTACAGTGTCTATTTTAGATAAGATTGGATTAAGACTTAGTTATCAGGATTTTTGTCAGATTCAACGATATCTAGACAAAAAATATTGCCTTACAGTTCACTTGCGGCTGTTCAGTTTAATGAATCTGGTTAAAGTTCTTCTGTATATGGACTTTCTCATTCTAAATTTTTGATTAGTCGTCTGAAATTGCCCCCATTTTGGAAAAAATACAGACTGGGTATTTTATCATCCGAATCTCTACCGAAATGTATTAGCTTGGCTTTTTTTCAAGTAAAAAAGAAGCTTCAAATTTTTTATATTGGAGTATGAGTGTCTAACTTGGTTTCTTTCATTTTAAATTCGTTTCAAAACGAGTGGCAGCTTGAAAATTTTATTCAATATTTCTGAATTTATCCTTCAGTAATTATTTTTACTTTTTAATTGAAGTATAATGATACAGGGTGATTAATAAGAACAACAAATTATATGTGAAGTCCCTACCTCATTTCAAGAGTAATGTTTCTTCAACATCGGTACTGTTTAAAATACATGGCATAAAACTACAGGGTTTTTGATCAAATACTCTGAAAAATATGGAACTTTGGATTCTGAAGTTTTTCATCAGATGAGTTAATACATACATGACATACTTGACATACTTGATTTTATAAACCTTTCTAAATTTCAACAAACTGATTTATTCTTTATATTTTGTGAACACTTAATATTTTTGTTGATTATAATGTCAGAATCAGATTTTTATGTAATTTGTCAAATAGATATTTTTTAAAATCGAATTCCATAACAAATGGTTTCAAAATTACTTTATGAGTACACAAAGCAATATATATTAGTTAATGGTATTAATTGGCAGTTCACTAATGGACAGTGAAGTGTGGAGTACTACAAGGATCGATTTTGGGACCCGTTTTATTTTTTATTTATATAAACTGAATCACAAATTTGGAACTAAAAAGATAAATTAAAATATTTTGTAAACTATCTGAAAATATATAGAGTGATCTGATAGATATTTCGTTTTGGTTGCAAGTTGTGAAACTCACTTTAAACTTTAGTTAAACCACAAAGAAATCATGGGCCAGAATGCCACTATTGTTTGGAACTGAATCTATTAAATATAAAAGTTACTAAATTCTTAGGTCTTATAGACGAGAAACTAATATGGAATAAATATACAGAAAAGTTGACGAAGAAAATTGATCCACTCATTGGCGTTCTGTTCAAGATTAGGAAATTCCTTTCTTTTAAATACCTGAAGAATATTTACTACTGTCTAATTTACTCAAACCTACAGCATTTGATTTCCATGTAGGGAACCGCCAATACTTGTCTTGAGAACTCTTGAAAAACTCCATAATAAATCATTAAAATGTATTTATAACTTACCATTTGTAAAACCCACAGCCAACTTGTATAAGCCAAAAAGTGAAACTTTGTTCGTTCATTCATTCGAATCTAACAGAACGTTTATGATTTAAATTTAAGTAAATAGTTTACACGTTCGTTAAAAAAGATGAGCAAACTTTCTAGGCCTGGGAAATTTCAGAACTAACTTTGATGGTATAGTAATTTACAATTCACTTCCAAATGGAATAAAAAATAAAAAAATTTGACGATTTTCAAGAGTAAAATCAAAAAATATATTCTTTGTTTAATCTGAATTGTATTCAATGATCTTCATAACGAAAAAATTTCATTATATTAATTTCAACCTTTTTTAATTCATAAATGTCTCTTAGCTCTCAGTACTTCATTGAATCTAGTCTGGATAAAAAATCTATATTATTTATATTTTGATTTGTTATGAATTATACTTGTATATATATTACTGTCAAATAATTTTGGATATTTTGTATTTTTTTTTTCAATTTTCCTATTATAAACGAAAGTGTTTCTTGGGATAATACTATAATTATATTCACAGCAATTTGAAATCTTGTCTGACATTTTAAAATACCAGCAATAAATGATGACATTGGTAAATAATACATTCTTATTTTGACACAATAGAGTGAATGTGATCACCATTCTCTCAGAATTTAATCCCAAATCTATAACACTCAATTATTCTACCGGATGGTTCCTAAGAATAATAGTATAAATCACTTTTGCCTATTTTCCTCGGATAATCTCATAATTTGCGACTAGTTTCACTTATGACACCATCTGCATAAAGCTAAGTTTTCATGCATCCGAATTTTCGGTTTTTCGTAGGAAATCTGAAAGAAATGTCACTTTTTCGTACGAATGATATTTTGAGCGGTTTTCATTTGTGCGAAATGCCTTCACGGAATACATGAAATATTCAACGTCAATCCCGTAATTTACCGTCCATTTTCTCAAGTAAATTCCTCAGCTCGTTAATTAAGCTGTGGTAATTGTAATGTAATTTTCGTAGTTTGAAAATGGGTCTCACCCAAAAACGTTTGCGAGCCCTTTTTCTTTTTTTCTTCAATTCAAAATTCCATTACATCAACAAAATCAGTAAAATATAAAATATTACGGCTGTTATTCTTATCCTTATATTATTAATCATGAGATTGCTGTCCATATTTAACATTAAAATTTTTAATATGCCTGGAAACAAACAAACATAATCGCACTGATCATTGTTTTCCTTTAAAATTTCGGAGAAGTTGACTTTATTTCAACTTCTTGAATTTATTCGTACCATCAGTTAAAATTTGCCGCCACGAAATATACTTGAAGAGCTTTTGAAAGATTTCGTACGAAAAACGTATAATTAGTGTACATGAAAACTTAGCTTAACTCAGATAGGTATTCTTCAAGGAGTGAAAACAATATTCAGGTGATACTTGTCGATTGAACTTTTGAATTTGTTGAAAAGGGTGTTTAATGTGTTTGGGAGATTGACATTTTGAAATTTTTGTGATATATCAAGTCCGATTTGAATAATTTTTGTTCTGTTGATGTGGTTATGAAGATCTGATGTTTTTTTTACTGGTTTTGTTCCAGTAACACATGAAGTTACAGGTGTTCAATACTGCTGGACTACTATGTAGTTGAAATTAATCTTGGAATTCATTCGGTTTCCTCATATAATCACTATAGTTTTGTGCCATGTTCCTCAGCTATGAGAGATATATAACAACCGATGTTGATGCTTTCTTTATCTTGAAATAATATGAAATTCTAACTCAGAGTTTGTGGTACTTAATTAACTCCATATGCACCCCTTACCAACTCAGTATTATTAGGAAAACTATACAATTTTTTGCCGCATAGCACCTGCTACTAAAAAAGAAATTGCGATTTTCTTTCTATTTATAGTGCTGTTAGTGATAATTTTTATAGACATCTCACTTTTAGGAAAATTGATAAATAAATGGTGATATATTTACAAGCAGTTCATGATTTTATTGCCAACGTTTTGACAATTCCGTAAGATTTCTGATTTAACAAGCTTTTCAAAACTTGAATAGAAAATCTTGTTCGAATCCTCTTGAATTTATAACTGAAGTAAACAGTTGTGAACGTCTTTACACAAAAAATATTTATAAAGTGTGTTTAACTTCTCATGAAAGAAAAATCTGAATTCTATAGGATTGAGTGATAAACTAATAATGACTTTGAATTTGCCATTTCAAGTGATATACACTGCACGACAACAGCAATGGACCAACCGATGTCTGGAAAATCGTAGTAGAAAGCAAAATAGGTTAAACATTTCTTTGAAAATACGCTGCTGGCGTGCAGTGTATATCACTTGAAATTATCGCTTCGAGTTCATTTATTACATTTGTATTGTATCTATCGACTATGAATTACATAGAATTCTACGCAAAATATTCCATGAGAAGTGAGACACACTATATCAAATCTCACAAATAAACAACTTTTTTGGTTGTTAACTGCTTCAAAAAGAAATTGCAGAATGTAATTCATTTAGTTCAAATACCTTTTATCATTAAGTGCACTTTGAAAACAAAAAAGGGGAGCATTTAAAAAATTTTACATTTTGCCCATTACACCGTATAGTGATATATTTTGCTGGAAGTCAATGCCGTTTCTACCGAAAGAGACCAAGACAAGATGAGTTATTGATGTACTATTGTATTGTCCACTTTCATTTATTTTATTGTAATTCATATCAGGGAAAACAGAGATTTTATGTGAAATATAAAAGACATTCGTGCTAGTTTTTCGTTTCAGCTGTATATAATGAAAAAATCGAAATGTTTATATATTTTGGAATTGTAAAATTGATATGCCAGACATCAATATTTATTTTCTTAAGTTATCCTATTTTTTAGATTTTATTTTATGTCGACCTTTTTTGTTTTTTACAAATAAATGTTAACAATCAGTTTGTATTTTGCTTCATGTTCTATAAAAATTCCGAGCTCGCTTTATAAATTGTTCTTTCATTTTGTGAGCAATTATGGAGCTTAATTTTCATCATTGAACAGCATATCTCAATCATTACATGGAATTGAGAATACACTATACTGGTTATACCACCACGAGCGGGGTCGATATGTATATGGAAAACTACTTGCAGTATTTTTCTGAAAATTGGTATGTGAGAGTGTTCCGAGAAGCTCGTTTCAGTTGAACTATTTTCAGTTGTATACGATTTCGGATTTGTTTTTCAAATGGAACACCCTGTTTTTTAACAAATGCTGAAACGTCGATAAACAATATTTTCAATAATTTGACGTCGAAGCATGATTTTATCGAAAGCATTTATCATGTCCCCTTCAAGTTTTAGTAACGAAGATTACTTCAATTTGTTAATAATTTACAGTAATGGGGTTATCAAAAGAGCCTGTGAAGCCTCGCCAAACAATTATAATGTCCATTCTCTACCAGCACAGTCTATGCCTTTGAGTACACTTCAACTTCTGTCTGACTGGTTGAAATACTGCCGAACCTAATGACTAAATTTATTGAGTCTGATTAGTGAAATTATGATTTACTTTATTGGAGGTCTTGGAGAAGAAATATGCGCTTTACTTGAGGATTTAGAATTTTTACTGAGTAAATATAATTTTTTTTTGTAAATGGACACCGCATATCAAAAGTGTCCATAGTCTCAAAGCTCAATAATGGACAGTTTTCGAGATATAGAGCTTTGAAAACGGATTCTCTTCCATTTTTACGGTATTTGCTCGTCAATTTGAGAGCTCTGTTTTCGGGTTAGGACTGAATTTGGATGTTCTGCTGCCAGATCCTATCCGATAAACGATCCCTTCTCAGTTATGGTAGGCACCGCCATCGAAAATTTTCAATACATTACTCCACACTAGCCGTGAAATGAGATAGAAAATGACAAATTTTGTCAATATTTTGAAGATAGATCGAAATAATTCTGAATATACCTGATGTCCAATTATATAGAATATGTGCTCCGAAATGTTCATAACGAGACTCAACGAATTCTAAAGGGGGAATACGGAAAAATTATAATCAAATATTCTCAGACAGTTATGGTCACTGTTGATGTTATTTTCTTGTGTGTATCTTTGATACCTGAATACTTTCCGAATTGAATGGGGGAGTTTGGGTGTTGGAGACAAACTATGAATGGAATTTTGAATATATACGTTAGAATATTTGAAAATGCTATATTTCTTAAGTTACATTAAAGTTTATACATAATATGGATGAATACTATCTACCCTTATATATATATATATAATATTAATAGTGATGAAAAACAAAAAACAATTATTTAAACTATCTTAGCAATTATGAATTAGATTTAGTGCAAAATAAATGCCATCCTTTTTTTTCGGAACCGTGGTATCTGCTGTTGATTCAAGAGTATCCTTCTCCCATTCTTCAAATGGCCAAGGGGACAAAGTCAATTTAAAACGGAAGAAGCCAATAAATCCAGATGGGTAACAAAGAGCCGATGAACAGTGAAATTTCGAAATGGTGACATAAAGTGTATGCTTAAGTTTTTTTATAAAACATTTCACATGCCTTATGTGTACCATTTCGGACAATTTTACCGAATAGCTAGACCAACCAATATCTTTTCCGCTTGTCATTACCTAGAAGGAGCAAATAATGTTTTTGTTTCATCATTTTACTGTTATTATTATTGTCAATGATGTTACTCCTACAATAAAATATTCCGTTCGATTGTTTCACTCATTTTGCAAACAATCATATGAATAGATAAAATTCATTCAAACGGCGTGTATATAAACGTTTGTACAACTATATCAACAAATAAAGCAAATAAAGCCATTTCCCATAAGGTGCGGAGTCCTTTGTTTTTACAAGTCACCCAGGTTTCTGTAGAAAACCCCTCAAAAGCAGAGCTTGTCTGAGCAAGGGAGATCCGGGATATACAGCTTACGTGAAAATGAATTCTGAACCACTTTAGCTCAGTGGTAGGTGGTGGGGATCGAATCTGAGCCGCCTGGGTGCTAAAACCAAGACCACTTTGCTTGAGTGATTCAAAGGTTTTAAATGTGCCTTAATTTTTTCAAAACAATTATGCAATGGAATATCTGAAATTTACCTTATTGTTGTTGGCATTCATAATAACACAGAAAAACTAGAAATTTTGATTACAACATTATAATTAATAAATCTAAGCAATATAGTCGTACATATATTAGAGAAATACGGTGCTACATAGCGAAAATAAATACGGGTAATAAGACAGTGCTTGTGGACGAAACTGCATCGTTCATACCATCTTTCGTTCCTTGGAATATAGCGTTCTTCAGCAGACCTATAAAAATAAAAAAAATACAGTTTCTTAAATCAATGCAGACGACACTACCCTCCTTTTTTCCCTAAAGATTATGACTACCTGATTTTGCTTGCTGATATTATAATTATTATACATCTTTACAATATTTGATAATTGAAGAACTTTGTTGACAGAACTAAAACATCCTATTTTTCAGTCGTCTTTTCAACGTGTAAAATATCAGTTCAAAACACCAGTGTGAAAATTAATCTTTCTCTCGGTGTTTGTTATCAGTACTTCAACATTATATTTGCATGCTCTTGACATTTTTCATGTTATTTAGATTGTCCGGTAGTAAATTGTATATATAAGGTGCTAGAAATTCACCGAATCGTTGACCAATAGTTTTTTCTTGGTTTTGTACAATTGAAGATCTCTTTTTTGTTCGGGTGTCGTATCGATATTCAGTTGGTTGTAATTTATTTTTGTCTCTATGAATATTCGTAAATATTCGATAGCAAAATGAATGCCTTTTATCGAAAATTGCATTTTCTGAATATAACAGGTCACTGGGGTATCTTATGTTTTGTTGTTGATGATTCCCAGAATACATTTTTGAACAATGTTCGTGTTAAATAGATACCTTATTTCTTCCACGCTTTCCCAACCCAGGATTCAGCAGTAATTGCATACAATGAGGCATACAGCCTCCAGAAAATAAAGAACACCAATTCCCTACTTGTTGGAATGCGTTCTTATCCCAAATTAATGCCCCTGTGGCGGTTATACAGGATTTTGAGATATTTGAGGAGACAAACGTAACCATCAGAATTTTTGTCTGTATCTTCATTACACCACAAAATCTTGACTTACCAATTCAAAGAAAGTACTATCCTTTATGGAAGAAGTTCGAT
Source organism: Chrysolina americana (assembly GCA_958502065.1). Taxonomy (NCBI): domain Eukaryota; kingdom Metazoa; phylum Arthropoda; class Insecta; order Coleoptera; family Chrysomelidae; genus Chrysolina; species Chrysolina americana. Next base: position 97,204,401 of record OY293410.1, read on the forward strand.
GTTGCTTTCTGAGGGGTGTCATATTATATTGGAGAAGCAGTATATGATTATTCTCGTGATGGTATAAAGCGATAAAGTCTGAATTATTTTCTGGAACCAAAATAACCTGAAAATTGAAGTAATCTTTTTATTTATATTTTCAAATTCTTTATGGATACATTTCTTCACAAATATATATGCGGTCAACATTTTGCCGTGTTTATCAATGAACTCATATATATTGGAAAGACATTCGTTCTACAATCTATTGCTAAATTCAGCATGACTCCTTATTTTTCTGCAGTGCAGTCCACTCAGCATCCTAATCTCCATGAGAATACTCAAATAGGATGTTCTGATTCCAGCATCATATTTAAGCAAACGCGCATAGTCTATAATGTTTTGCCCTTAATTACATCTTAATTTTCACGTACGTGATTGATACTTCGACAAATTTTGAGAAAGAATATGTGCCTCAATGCTCTGTTCTGGGTCCTATTCTATTTTTGATTTATATAAACGAATACTTTAGATTTCAAAAGTATCTGATGATGACTGTAGAAATGAGTAAGAGTGACTATTAACAGTGCGTTAATACTTAGTTTACGCACTGTCGTAGATTTTTTTTATGAATTCTGATTTTTCCATTAATTTATAATTGCATGACTCATGTTTTGATTACATACCATTCGCAGTAATACAGCTAACTGTAAATTAACTACGACAACGCTGAGCAAAATACGTCACGTTTATCGTGGGAAACATAAGCTGAAAAAATAAAACTTTCAAAAATTAAATCAAGAAACTTGCCTGCGTAGTTTTATCCTCGCTTGTTCCAGACTGCTCATATCGTCCTTGAGGATGTACTGTCTAACTCCTATTATGAAATTTTTGATATACTGATCCCAACTGAATCCGTTACTTTCGCTTATGTTTATTTCAAATTCATCGCCGTCCTTAGCAATGTCAACCGCGTTTTGCAGGGTCTGCATCGTCGATACTTCAAAGTTCCATTGATTCGTAGAGAAAAAGCTGCCAGCCTGCAAGGCATCGTGAAATTTGCGGCTTATCTTCAACATGCTAAAAACGGAATGACTTTTATTTTGCTGAACTGTTTGGATTTTATCAGTAGAATATATCGACTATTCATCTTTGCAATGATCGCAGAGATATCCGTTATTTTTCTGTCATCCAAGCTGGCATATAAGAACAAGAAATTATATCCTTTGATCTTCTTATCACTAATAGGACCTCCACCGTCACCTATACTAAACAAATTCCATATACTATATATGCCATGAAAATTTACCGTCATATGACTAATACTTTGGCGAATATTGGATCACATCTAACAGATAGTCGTCTGTGAGTTCTATACACTCAGCGATATACTTATCATGGAAAGTGGCACTCGGAGCAATTTCCTCTGAAATGTGTTGCTTATCTTCAAAATTTTTGGCCAGGAATAATGATTACGAGTGTGTATGAATGTTTCCCTTTTTCTTACAGATTCATTCGGAAAAAAGGTTCGAGTCATCTTCCCCTTGAAACAAATATCGCACTGATTGATTCAAATCTACAAGCTACCACGTCATGATTTCTTCTGGTTTTTGAGAGTTCAGATGAGTCATGAATGTAGTACAAATCCCCATCACTGGTAGCTTCCAACAGAAATTTCCATGATATAAAAGCACCATCGTTCGAGAATAAAACGTCAAAATTATTCTTGGTGATTTTTCCTACAGAAAACTAATTCTTATGTAAATCCGGTACATGTAATGTATCATTAAGAGTACCTAATATTTTTTACATGGCCGCAAACATCGGTACTTAACGAAACAGAACTTTCAGTTATTGTAGTGAAAATACACTTAATTATAATCCGCTAATTTATTAAAAACTTGTAAAATATAGATTCTGATTAATTTCAACAAAATACGATCACTATAGATAAGCCAAGCCGAGGCCAAGCCTGTGTATTTGCAAACTCTGATTGTAACTAACTAATCGTGCACTGTAATCTACTGCTCAAGATTCCTGTATCTATAACGGCAATAGGCTTATGTTGGAACATTCTAGAAACGCCGAGTAATATCGCCGTCACTCGGTGACTCGTCTATATTTTTCTTACATGATTCTCGTTTCCTTCGATATGATTAGAACAGTGATGATGACATGCATTGTCAACAAGACGAGTTCGATGATCCAAACACAAGCGGTCAGGTTTGGCTCCAGAATCATTACACCGCTCCCTTCTTAAAGATATTCTGTCCCAAGATGTCATCCTTGGAGTGTGCCGATATCTGCCAGATTCCGCATATCTTCAAAGTTCGATGGAAGTGACATTCCGCCGTCTTAATGTTTGGTTGTGGTGTAACAGTGAGCACTGTTATTTTTATTAATGGTGTGCCCTGTATAAATTGGTCCTTTTGTTTGAGGGAAATATTTGTATATCTATTTTGGGTTATTTTCACTATGCGATAAGGATTCATACTTCCCAAATATAATCGGTGAACAAAATTGTGTTTAAAATATTCAAAGGTCGCTCTGGGTTGAAATTTAATGCCTTTTATCACTTTGACCTGAAAGATAAAGATAGGCATGTCGAGGGTTGGAAGGGTCGTGTGAAGAAACTTGGACGAAATATTTTGTTAGGGGATTTAGTGTTTGAGAGTGTTAGTGAACAGTTGTGAGTTTTTGGACCGACCCCGCGTGAGAGGTAGGCCGAGGCCACTCTCTAAAATGAGAAATCAGGTATGAATTCTTCATAGGCCGACATGTGTGTTTGTTATTTGTGTATAATTTTTCCAAGACAAATAATAAGAGTAATAGTAGTTTCGTTAAAAGCTGGGGTGTGTTTGGTCTATTTTAAAGCTATGCTAGTTCGAATAGAAATATGGGGTGTTTACTGTATCGCCGAGTTATTCAATACAAGCTTGAGTAATTTAAATAAGTTCCAGGTAAATAATAATACTTATTACTTAAAACTGGGTGTTTTGTTTTTGTAAAGTGAGGAAATTTCATTATAATCTTGAGGGTGTTAGGACGGCGAGCATGAGATAATAATAATAATAGTTCAAATGTAAACTTGGTCATAATTTTTGTTGTAATAATAATAGTAGTGAGTTAATTTAAAAATATGGCTATTGATTTATTATCGGGTGCATTTTGAAAGTGAACTAGGGCTAAGAGAGAGATTTGATGGACAAGATAATTGAAGATATCGTCGCCTTACACCCTAGCGATTTATTACAGTGGAAGATGGTTACAGCCCATCAAAATCTTGACGCTGCTGGATCTGAATATCATCACCAACATACTTCTTATAACTCTTCAGTCCAGCCCATCAATCCCACAGGACAATTTTGGGATTGTCAGGTCCACAAGATTTTGGTCTACCATCATGTTTCTTAGTTTGGTGACCAAAAGTAGTAGATGTTTTTCTGGCCCTTCTTCAATTGCGAACAAATTGATTCTGTTCCTGATGTTCGTGGAGTCGACCGAACTTCTTGCAGAATACCACGGCGACGCCTCTGGACATTTGAAGGTCTTCACCCACATAATACGCTGGCGAGTAATCAGCAGTCACCTTAAATAGGTCTCGAATTATCTCTTGTAGAACTTTCTGTCCATTATGTCTGTCATGTCATCCCCCGGTATTATGAGGGTACAAACTAGGTCGGGATTTCCAGCGTAAGGGGTCATGCTATTCGATAGACGAGGTTGTTTATCCTCTTCGTGACCTTGTCCGTACCTTCCCTCGAGTTCCGCAACTTTGATGATAGTCCACGACGCCATTTGGAGATATTCAGCCAAACTAGGTCACCAAGCTGAAATCCTCCAGCATCGGCCTTAATGTCATAGGTGTCCTTCGTTCTGTCGTTGGCACTCTGAATGTTCAAACGAACTCGTTCGTGGATATAGTCCAATCTCTGTCGAAGTTTACTAACGTATAGAACTCTCTCGCAGTGTCTTGACCCATAATAATACTAGCAGGAATTTAAACGGTTGGCTTATGTAATGCGATAGGCCATTTGGAACAACTGAAGGTATCTCAACCTTTCTGCTGTTCAGAGAATCAGAGACTACCTTGGACAGGTGATAGTTTATTTATTTATTCATTTATTTATTCACATTTCCTAGAACAGGTTCAATTTGAAATTTCTTCCTTGGTCCTAATGCAGCTCTCTAACGGAACGCCGAACCGACATTTTACCAAGACGTCGGCAACGGCGATGGATTCCTGGTTTTTCCTAATGACAAATTGATGGTTGTCACAACCTAACTAATCGATTGCGATATTAAATTGTGAAGATGACATACGTTATGAAAATTCGCCTAATTCACATTGCTTTTTTGATAATAATGAATACTTGAAATATAATTTATTGAAGGTATTGTTCTACAAAGGTTTCTATTGTGTCAAACAGAAATAAAGGTATGATTGTTTTGAATAAATTAAATTAAATGTTAAATAAGTAACAAGATAATTTCAAAATAATGTTTACTAATACTAATATTTTCCGAAAAAAAGCATAACATAGTAGTTACCAACAGTCGAACTCAACAGAAAAGAGAGAAACAGTGGATTTGGTGTGATAAAAAACTGTTTATCATTATTCCAAACTGCCAAGCGAAAACTACTCTCATGGAAAAGAAACGAGTATTGCGTCATCAATGATGATATTTTCTATAATAAAAATTATATAAAACGGGTCGATATGGAAATGCGGTTGAACACAATCAACAAAATCAAGATATGGTTGCATTGAAGACTTGAAATTGAATTTCTGGCGGAGGGTCCGACACAACTTCAAAATTTGGTGGAGTCACTGGTTGTAATTTATACGTTTCAGTCGAGGTCTCTGGGGGTTAGAGTTAAATCCAAGGATTCTTCGAGTACAACGGGTAATTTCAATCACAAAATATAAGAAAGCTGATTTACGTAAGACAATATTCATGAAACACGCCTTTGTAGAAAATTTCACCTGAATTCAAGCCTGATCTGACGTTCTGAAGCAGAGCGGCATCAGGATTAAATTCATCTCACTGATTTATTGAGAAGCTACCACAAGATATGTAAGCAATCCATCACATAAGCTAACGCGATGTGTAAAATATCTCGCGATAATTAATTCTACGAGCAGTATTGCTTCATCATTATCATCCCAGTGAAATTATTTCAGTGCTTATGAATCGAACTAATACTTACATCGGTTTCTGTCCCGTGGCACGCAAATATATGTCCAATATGGCGGAAGGCAACAGATGAAACAGGGTGGCGTAGAAGATGTGCATTGTTCTATTCGTTCTGTAGGTGAATCCAGGATACCAGGTAACAAACTTGCTGGGATATTCCAGGGAATATTTCTGAGTGAACTTTCTCATTTCCATCCAAGTCAACGGATTCGTACTGCCACTGGTGCAGTTGTAAACTCTCATGGTATTCGACCTTAAAACATTCATTACTTATTTATTTATTTTTTTATTTATTTACGGGTAAGCCCAATTTATAATACAAACACTTGAGATACAGTGACAAAAGATAAATGACTGAAAATGACTGACTAAAAACATAAATAATATACAATGAACAATATAAACGCAAATAAGCAAACTTTATACTGATATTTATGGTACAATACAGCACTAAGACTACTTAAACATTAACATTTCTTAAGTGGTTTTTGAATCAAGCAATTGACACGTTCGATGCTGTTCAATGAGTTGGCCAGACGAAGGGTTCTTGGGAAATTGTATCTATGAAAAGTAACATAGAAAGTTTGTGATTGCCTAGTTGTACGCGAGGGTACATACAATTTTATTTCTGATAATAATTCCGGACAGTTGCATTGGCCGTTGATTATCTTGAAAAGTAATACAAGATCTTCTATCTTCGAGAGATGTAATATTCAAAGATTGTTCCATTTGAGTTACTCACAATCGCCTTGAGCTTTAAAAGCTATGAACCTCAGAAAAGTATGTTGGACTCGATCTAGCTTATTTTTGCGGAATTATGTGGGGACCAGACTGAAGAACAGTAATCCAGATGACTTCTAACCGATAAGCAGTAATGGATATTCATTGTAAATACGTTGGTAAAATCACGGGTGGTCGTTTTAATGAAACCAAGCATTTTTTGGCTTTTTGGGCAATATAACAGATGTGGTCGTTGAAAGATAGAGTACGGTCGATGACGATGCCTAGGTCTATGATTTGGTTTGCAGAGTGTAGGGGTTGTGCGTCAATATGGTAGTCAAAAGTTAGTGACTGGTGTGTGCGGCAAAATCGCATAATATGGCATTTACCACTATTGAGGTCCATGCCATTTCGAGAATACCAGTTCGATAGTCTATCTATATCGGACTGTAGACTTATTGCATCGTTTACATATAAATAACCTTGAAGCACTTGAGGTCATCTGCAAAAAAAAGGACTTTGCTGTATAAGAAGCAGAAAGTGATGTCATTTATGTATAGATTAAACAAAACGGGGCCCAAGTGAGCACCTTGAGGTACCCCGGATGGCACGGAAAAAGTATATGAATAGTGATGGTTCACCCGGGCCATTTGAGACCTATGGATTAAGTAACAAACAACTGAGCCACTTCCATACTGAGCCACTTATTCCATATAATTCAAGTTGATGGAAATTATGGAGTTTGTTACGACTTTTATGATTTCTAGGCCTACTTCAAAGCCGTGTATACAACATTCAAGAAAATTACAGGAAAATTATCTCCATATAATTTATTTCTCGGAGTTCGGAATATGTTGTCCTCATCATGAAATGAACTGTTAATAGACTTTTGTATCTTTGTTCTGTATTTTAAAATCATATTCGACAATCAATGAAAAATAGATTCAAAATCCTATCTACAGCAATATCCTTAACAATAATTATTTCATCGACAACATTCGACAGAAAATAACCAATGTTCTTTACGACCATTGAATCATGGCTGTCAATTTCCCAATAGAGATTCAACAAGAAATAGTTGTGAAAAATAATAAGATAAAGTTTGCGGGAGTGAATGAAATGAATAAAATAAATAATTTTGACAAAGTTAGTACACACTTCCTTCCAAAACATTCCTACAAAGTACGAAATATATCATAGAGAACAAATGATTTTCTAGCTAGTACCATGAAGATCATTCAATCATTGATAGATATTTGTACAACGTTCTGATAGACATTTGCCACATATTTTTCACTTTGTTTTATGTCTCTCCTATACCATTCACTTTTTGTAGTTTTTTTCCTCAAATAAATTGATGATGCTTCTGAAGCCAATCTGGTAACAGTAGGGAAGGAAAATAAGTGACCAACAAACTAAACTAATTGGAATAAACTGAGCAGTCCGTGTTGTCCAACGGAGAACACAAGATCCTTTTCGAAAACATCGGAATGCTAGCAACGTTGGAACATTATCTAAATGTGCCACAAAACAGCATCATAAATGGCGTGCCAAGAACGAGAGAGTCAGCTGATACGTCGCGAAGAGTACTTCTGAAGATGACTGCCTCAGTTGCAGTCGAAACGTTTAGATATTTCACCAGAGGAAACCACGGCAAAACACGAAAACCGACCAGAACACGTATTGAGGTTTCAAAAATGATTGTTTGGTGTTGGAATAAACTCAAGTGTATTTTTTGGATAACTTGAAAACTCATAACGCAGAATCTGAAATACCCTGTGTTTCTCTTGGTGATTCTATTCAAATTATACCTGAATGCGACGGTGTGCCAAGCTGCAGCTATGAGAGTGTTTACAACGATATCAACTGGTATAACATCTATTCTATATTTCTCCTCACAAATGATAGATTTAATGGTACCTCTTCCACATTCCATGAATATTCCTGTGATGCCACTTACGCTGTCCACCCAACCTGGGAAGGGCTCTTTCCATGCTGCCGTTACTGGAATACAGAAAGAATATTTACATAGAAGAAGGGTTCTTGAATTCAAATGCTTATTGAACAGCTGAGCTGGAAAGTGGCATACCATTTTACAATGTATGAACTTTTCACTGTCATTAAATATTAAACAATACATTTTAGATCATTCAAACAAGGCTTGTGTTGAACATTTTCTTAAAGAGCATATGTCACTGGCGATATTTTTGGTGAAACGAATGGAAATAACCATACGATTTTGGTATTCCTGGTAAGATGAATCAACAATCTTCATTTGTATAACTAAATGGTGCCTCAGTAGAATCTTTCTTATCCACCATTGCCCAAGATTGATGATATTCGGTAAACAACGAAAAATATTGTGTGATTCAATTGTTCAGTTCCATTTCAATTGCTGTGTGAACATATTGGATCATGATTGGACGGTCTCAGTGCTACATGTGTTCAAAATCTACAAATTTGTGGACGAAGAATTTTTAACGAATGCTCAAAAGAAAAAATTCTGACACTACTTGAAGAGAGACCATTGAATCAATAATGTGAAATGCTTTCCTCGGAAAGTACTCTAATTTTTTATTTTATCCCAATTTGAATTTTTACTAAAAACTGATTATCGAATTCAACTAAAAACTTACCGAGGGATTACAGTGTTTTTTGTACTTACTGATGGATGGCCGAACTATAGCTGATGGAATGATATCAGAACTCTTTAAAACAATTTGTTCCGCCAAAGCTTTGGTCAATGTGTATGTATTGGGATGCTTTCCCTGAAAATCATAAAATTTGAGTAAAATGAAGAATTGAGATATTATTAATTTGAAAGTGGTTTATGAAAATGCAGCGTGAATGGGTTGAAAACTAAACAATAGGGAGCAAAGACCCAGAGACCCATCTGTAGTCTTCTAATCCAGCATTAACAACATTCTGCCGAACGATTTTGACAAAAGGAGAGGGAATAAAAATCCAAATATAGCAAAGACTACTGGAGTAACTACAGAGATGAAATTCGTCACCAACCCCCAATGGCGGCCAATCCGAGAAATCTCTTTCCTGTAGTGAAAAACAGTGAAGAACCAAAAACCAAACCAAAATAACAAACCAACTCAGAGCCTTTGTAAGAAAGGGTGAGTGACAAGGTCGCTGACAAAGTCTCCTTTCCTGTAGAAACAGTAAAATTCCGGAAGAACTAAAGGAGTCTTCCTGACTGAAAATCAGGGAAAAGAGCTTTGGAAGTTGCTGCACATTAGGGGAAAAATTCACAGAGGAGGTAAGGCTATAATGCTATAAGGAGCGCCTCGAAGGAATGCTGAGGCTACTGAAGGCCCCAAGGGCAACAACAAACAGAAAAAGATGAGGAGGGATTCTTGAAGCAAATATGCAAGAAAGATCAAATAGCCCCCCCTCAGCACAGCACACCTGCCCTTAGCAACTCAAAATTTCTTCAAGGCAATTTCGGATGATGAAGAAACCGAGGCACCACAGAAAGAACAACCGCAATCGGGTTTCAGCAGGGACAACCCCCACCCCCAATATGGAGGAGAAAATGAAAGCACCGTACCGACGGTGGTACAGGGAAAGAACCGAAAGTTCCCTCCAATAATTATAGAGGGTACGATTCAGCTCAATGAAGAGACTAAAGCCACCCTCGACCTAATGTATAATTTTACCAATTAGTCTTCAATGAAGGCGGCCGAGATGGAGTTCCATACCTTTACCACCCCGGGGAACACGCTTTCCTTTTGCCTACCCCAGAGGAGATCGAACAGGACCTCGAAAAACAAGGGCTGAAGACATATTGAGTACTCGGCATCAACAACACGGAGCTCTACATTGTCAATACATACAGGACGAAGATCTTCCTCAACAAGAATATACTGGCCGTGGAAGGAGATATCGTATACTGAGAGGTAAAAAAGAACAACAGGTACCCAGCGTTACAGACCATAATTTTTATTGAACATTCGTTGTTTACGTTCATTTGATGTACCTATATGTTGTAGGATGCAGAGGCGTACTTGATAACTTTCCGCGTCTCATTCGACGAACCGCGAAATTGATTGGTAAGAGTATTCTAGAGTATGTCATGAAAATTTCCAGCTCCAGGAAGTGTCGTACAGTACGCTTCACTTTTCGATGTCTCGATACCTTGGCTTTTTCTGACACCGAGAGTTTATGTCTGAGAATTGGTCCACAACAGTCACATGATATTTTAAAACTCCATACATATCGCATAATGTGGGTTGGTGACAATATTTCAGGCACACGAGGAATAGAGACTAATATTTTTCTACGAGCAAATGTCTGTGTCGATAAAAAAATGACCAAACACCATCTATTCTGTACTCACCAGAAGTTTTTTTGATAAAATGTCCATCGCCTCTTTGGGAAGGATATCAATAGACTTTATTATAGCATCGGGATCATAGGGACTTTTGTAAACAGATTCTTCAATGTTTTCTATATCCGAATTACTGAAGGCAGTAGAAACGTAAACAAAGCTCTGGAAATACATTATTATGGATTCACTAGGGCTTTAAGCCAACACCAAAACACTCTTTTCAACACCTCAACACTTATTCATCAAGGCACTATCTTCTCAAGGAAGAATAAACTAAAGTAATTTACAAAATTTCCCTTATTTATTCCCCCGTCCTTATTATAATTCACAATCAATCCTTTAATTCAAATTACATAAAATTTTGATGATAATAATAGTAGCCTGAAGCAAATATTTCAGTTGCTCAGTTACACTAATTACACGTGTGATCTCAGATAATATGTAATTGAAAATGAGTAACAATAATAATACTCCGTTATAAACATTCATTCAGTAGAGGTCGTCTATTATTATTATTGCCGTGGCGCTCCGGGTGATAGATTATAATTAGGAAACAGGTATCTGCCTCACACCGGAGTAGTATAAATAAGTCGAATTCATTAAATTGGTGCAAAATTCCTTCAGAAGTTGGACGACGAGGTGTTAAAAATTGTGGTTCAGTGTTGGGACAAATACACACCAAATATTCCAAAAGTGTAGTGCAAAGAATATTGATCTTTTCTCACCTTGAGTTGTTGCATTTTGGCACACACATCTAATACTTTTCTCGTGCCCAACGTGTTGTAAATGATGGCATTTTTCAAGTCTTCATTAAATCTATAGAGAGTTAAATACTGTTTATATGAACAAAATAATGTTAAGAATTGAAAAAATGGCTAGCTTACTTAACTGTCGCTGCTGAATGAAAAACTATATTGATTTGCTCTAATACCAAAGACAGCTCGCTTGAGCCCATTCCAAGATTTGGTAAAGAAATATCTCCTGCTATGGGCTTTAATTTCTTTAGTCGACTGGGGTTCTGCTCTCTGATTTTATTGAACACCTGAAAAAAGGCAAATGAGAAATTAATTTTCTTCCTTCCAAATGGCTAGGTGACTGACATGGGAAATGGTATTCAATGCTTGGTTATAATTAATACTAGGTACTTGTTATATTGTCCTCCTGGAGAATAATTGCACAAATAGATGTCAGATGTAATTCAATGTTCGTAGGGAGAGTAGTTGTTTTCTGAAAGATTTTTGCCTCGAATTTTTCACTTTGTGGGATAGTGCGGAGAGAAGGGGAATTCGTTTATCTTTCATTTACAGATGAATGGTGAATCCTTACTTCAAGATAATAACAAAACGAATAAGGAAAAATTTTCGATAATGCTCAACTTACCGGATTGTTCCACAATTCTCTCAATCTTTCATCAATAGCTATCCCCTTCTTTGGTCTCATGAGTAGGTAAATCATATTGATATCAGAACACGATCTGAGGAGTTTTTCTATCAACGCTTTTCCTACGAATCCTGTCCCTCCAGTGATGAAAATGTTTGCATTTTTATAGAAGTCTCCAATGTTATTTGTGGATGTGTTTACTTCGCAGTTATTGTTGAAATCGTTGTTTTCTTGGAATGTGCAGTTCTTGTTGTTGATAATGTATACATTGTTGGACGTCATAGTGAATTCAGAAACGAATAAGTGCTGAATAGCCCTAATTTTTTTGAAAACTGAAAAAAATTATTAGATAAATTTTGTTATGGTATCAAATACAATACGTTATTTCCAGGTTGACATATAATAATGACACATTTTGTTAATGAGCGATATTAAAATTTTTTAGTTTAGAATTATTAACAGATAGAGAATATGAGAAACTGAGAAGTCTATACGTGGGAACTATAATTTATTCGTAGCAAAGAAAGTATATGAATATTGTTATGAATTACCCTACGCCACTGGTCGTCAATGAGGCATAATCTCGATGCTATAAGAGTTCTCGATGTTTCGAAGGAAGTATATAAGGAATGCGGGACGAACAAGTGAGTTGAAGGTTAACTTGAATCATAAACTAAAATCCTGTGAAGTACCCAGGGTGTTTCAGATATGAATTTGAGTTGATCGAGTGATTAAGTTGTCACAGTTCATTGTTTGTTGAAATCGTTTTCTAAGATTGTTGCTAATCTCCTAGCAGATCATTCCTTGAAATGACCCATATTGCAAGCTACTATAATGGAAATGGAGAACTTAATTGGTATGGACACTCCTGACATAATTACGCTGGCCACACTTTTCAGAGAAAAAACATGCTTGCTTGAATATTGTTCGCATTGAATTCTACCAATTCTAGAATTTTTCCATGTTTAAATCGTTTACGTTCTTCTTCCGTTTACATAATGTTTGCTGACCTTGTGGACCTAGGGAGGGGGTAATGGGGTAATTACTCCCCCATGACTGCCCTACTGTGACTGAAGTTTGACATTTTTGAAAGTATTATATGAAACCTTCATAGTGAATAATATGCCAGAAAAGGGTGATTACCGCCCCCCACACATGGAATTAGGCACGCGCCTGCCTTGTGAAGCAGCTGAAAGCGGCATGGCACAAAATAACAGAAAAAAAAGGAATGACGAACAGAAGATAAAGAAGGAAGGTTCGAAGAAGAACGGGAAGGAGGCGGCGAGAAAGACGCGAGGAACAAGAAATATGGTAGTGATAGGTATCTAACATATTTACAATATGAGTCAAGAACAGACAAAAGAAAGATGCCAGATGGAACAAGAAGACAACAGAGTACCAACAAGAACTGACCCGGCTTCCGGAAACTTCGCAAGAACAGAAGGATGGAAGTTACGAAGGAAAACAAGAAGAACCTGTTGCTGGCCATTTTGCAGGACCAGGAAATCAGCATAGCTGAAGAAGCACGAGAAGAAAAGAGTCAGTTTGCAACTAGAACTTCAACCGACCTTCACTTTCCCACCAAAATTTTCATAACAGTCGACCAAGTTTTTCTTACGTTCAAACAGAATTTATCACTCTGTTAATAATGTTTTCCGAGGTGGATAACAAATTGGGTTTTTTTGAAAATTTCCTCTTTATATTTTCTCACTTCACTACTCAATAGTACTTTTTTTATGGATTGATTTCCATTATGAAGACAAATTTTTCACGAAAATGGTTATCAAATCTAAAGAAATAAAGAGAATATCAATTAAAATTAAATTTTTGAACTGTTTAGATTATTTGGAATTATAAGTACCATTATGGAGGTCATAAAAAACAAAAGGCTCGCAACTTTTCACGTAGAAGTGTGAAGTTTCCAGAAACGATATATACATAAAACATTTACAAATTGACCCAGAAGGGGTGATTTCGAGTGATATACCAGGTGACCCGGAACCAATTCACCCCCCTGTATTTTCATTGTGATTTTGTATGGATGTTTCATATTCCTATATCGATTCAATATCATGAAAGTACAAATTCTACTGGTATCATACCAAATATGACCCTTTCGTTTTGACAGGACAGGAAGTGCATCCCATTTTTTTATTTCTAATAGTGATTTTTTAAAATCAAAATTCGGTATAGAATTACATTTCCCATGATGTATCACAAATACACTTGAAATTCACAATCTAATGATATAATAGAGATTTTGTAAAAAATAGCTCTTTGCTTTCCTCCCTCAAAAAATATTTGCATTATATGAAAAATTGAACAATACCATGTAAGTATCCATAATTTTTATGCAGACTTATGCCGTAGACACAATGAAAGCTTTATGTAATAAGTTTTAAGATTTGGGATTTTGGATATCAATTTTTAAAATAGAATGTAAAACAGTATTGAAAAATGAAGCTTGAATTTTATCAACAAGATTGTTTATGACGCGTGATCAGAATAATAATGGCAATAACGGTTTCGCGTTAAAAAAATATCCAAAATTATGAAAATTAAAACTAAAAACATAAAACTTCCATTGTGTTTCAGCCTTTACTTATTTTATAATTGAATTGAAAATCCAAATGCATATTACTTAGTTTTTATTCAAACAAAGGACACCGCACCATACTAATGGAAAATGGCTTTCTGTTCAGAATTGTAAATAATTCCGAAAATTAACGAATCTCCCATTTTTTCTAGGAATACCATGCCTCAATGACGGTACAATGTCACCTTGATCTCGAATCCATTTTATTCGTTTTGTGCTTTACATCAGAGGGAACAAAAACAAGGGGTTGACGTAGTCCTATTTTTAAACCATTCTGTGTAAAACAAAGTAATGTCAGTTAACTTCGATCAAGATTGAGACAAGTGAAAGTCTCACTTTTCATCTTTGACACCCTGTATCTCGAAAATCAGTTGGCCGATTTTTTTTGTGCCCATGGACACTTATGCTGAGGTAGTCAAAATCCACGGCATATCAACTATTCAGGAAATTTAACCGAAAGCCATTTTCCATTAATATGGTGCGAGATCCATGTAGATATTATTCAGAATTAAATTTATTCCAAAAACGAAGTTAATCAGCTGGACTGAAATCAGTGATTGGAACGTGTCCACTGTAGATTAAGACAGTAATAGCTAAATTTTAAAATATAAGAAATAATTGGTTACAAAAAGTGAAAAATTATTCACTTGTATTCGGATTGTCATGTGGAGACCAAATAAGTAAAAATATACCAGGTGTCCCATTTAAAAATCGAAAGTTTACCGGAAAATGCATTAAGCAGAGTTATTTGTAAAAAAAATGCAGTTTTATGACGTCTGCAGATCCTCTGAATTCAGTTCCGTCATCTACAGAAACAAAAAAGTTATAAGGGCACGGACATCAGCTTTTTCGTAAAAATTTTACATTTTGTGTGCTATTTGCAGGAGATTGAAAAATTAAGAACCAATCTTCGCACAAAAAAACACGAAAGCAACGTCTTCACAAAACAATAATTATCCACATATAACTGAATAGTCTTTGAATATTCCCAAAAAATTGCAATAGTTTTATAGATCAAAATTAACTTGAATATCGACGTAAGCATACAAGACTCACCAGATAATTTCACTGAACTAATAAACCGTTCGATTGAGTGCGAAATCTCAAGAATGATAGTTCACCATACTAAAGATATCTAGATGCTTATTGCTATTAGATACAACTGCATACATGCAGTTAGGAGAGTGCATATCTGTAAAGAGAAAGCAGGAACAACAAGAAAGTCCCATATTATGGCAAAGAAGCCGTATTAGATATTTACCGTATGAATGTAGGAAATTATACAGGGTGGCCCATCGGAAAGTTGACATGGGAGTTTTGGATAACATATCGTAGATATGGAAAAACACTCGGACAGGTTAATTTTAATTTAGAGGGAAAAATTTTGTTGTTCTACCTGCAGCATCGTCAACCTCTTTGAAACCCGCATCACACGCTAAAGTAACCGGTAAATTTTACTCATAATACATTAATATTTCGTTTTAAGTCAATTCTGATTTGAATAATTCAAGACTTTCATTTTTTTTTTCCATCTTCACATATTATCCTTTTTTAATAATAATGGATATAGTTTTTCACTAAAATTTTCAATGAATTTCCCGTGAAAATTTACTAAATTTGAAAATGATTTCAGTTCCGTTATATTTGAAGGTGCGCTCAAAATTGCTTGAATTTTAACTTGAGATGTTGATAAGTCATATTTATCAGTAGTGTATCCCAAAAAAAGTAATATTTTCCTGAAAGAAAGAGCGTTTATTCAATTTCACACGGAAGTTACATTCCTTTTATTTATCAAAAACGTTGTATTCATTCTTCGAATGATCTTGAATGGAATTTCCCGTAATCAATATATGTCGTTTAGAAAAATAGCCACGTTTTCGAATTTTGCCCTCTGAAATATACCGGTACTCAAAGATGCTTCAAAGGGAAGACGATTCACTTAAAATAGCCCCTGGGGTGTGTTACTAATTTTTTTGACTCGTCAAATAATTAAATTTGTGCATATGCTTGAGATAAATCAATTATACGTATTTACGTAATTTTACAATATTCAACATTACTCAGTGCAGCAAACTAATGTTCTATTTTTGGAATGGGATAAGTGTCGATGTGCAAATCAGGGTTCAGGGTAATTTTGAACTCACCACAAACCCTCATTTCATCATTTTTTTAAAGGATAGGTACAATGGGGGTGGCCAATTCACCATATTCAATTGGTTGCAAAATATTACATCCAACAAGTTGAATTAATTTACAGCTATGTTACGTGCCTCACAAAAAACACGAAGAACATGTTCTTTCAAATGCAACTCAGCTGTTCCCGTATTAAATAAATTCCCCAAGACCTTCTAAAACTTCTGGATATTTGGATTGCAATAGTTTCGAAACTTTTATAATTTTTTATTCTTCAACTACCCGCACAGGCTATGCCTTTGGGTACACTCAATGAGGGAGTATTATTATTATTATTATTATTATTATTATTTAAATGTAACAAGTTATCTATTGAGATATTCAATTTTTTTATCCAATCCGTACCTAACAAAGGTGGACTGCCATTCACAATAATATATAATTTAAATTCACCGTTATACGAAACTGTAACATAAATGTAACCTACAATATTCAATAAATTACATAAATTACCAGGATACGATTTCAAGGTTAAGTCAGATTAACGCAGAAACATATATTTTTTCATATACTTTTTGCGATATTGCAGCATAATAGGTGACCCTGTAAGTATCGCATTCCATATTTAATTATATATCATTGATACATAACTCAACTCTAATTGGTTTTTCTTTTGCAGTTCTAATATTAAACATTCTAAGCTGTTATCAGAATCGTATTGATTTTCATTGGTCCCTTACTGTAATGTTTTTCACCAACACTTTTTTTTCTTCTTTTTACAAATTGTATTCATATGCCCTCTTTCTCCATACATTCATTACATTTACATTTTTGAAATATCAGAAACTACTCGTTTCCCCGCGGTGCCTACAAGGAAACTTTAATTATCAGTGAGCTAATTTTTCCATTTTCTTATTCGCTGGACTCAATCTGTGTAAAGTTGTTGGTTCGATCATCCCGATTTTTTTTTCGTTGCTTCCAGTTTGTTCCAGTTCAACGGTGAAAAAAATTGCAGGGTGGTCTTTTAATAAAATGGATGCCTTGTACTGCCCCACATTCAAGAAACACGCTGTATATTTCAAAACATTTTTTTATAATCCTCATGATAGACGAGACACTGTACTTCCTCACGTAAATGGACCAGCCTGTATTTATACACCCCACACATCTTAGAAAGAAGAATCCCCAACTTAGAAAGAAAGGGCACCAAATTTGCCTTGCACATAGGGCCCTCAGTTACCTTAGTCCGCCACTGAATAAAACAACTACTCATGTAGAGAATGGAATCGTCAATGTTTTATTCTCATAAGGCGGACGAAAGAAACTCTAGTTACTTTTTATAGAGATATAAAAAGTGAGTACATTTCCAACACAAATGATACCAATAGTTCCTAGCTTATTTAGTATACAGTGTGATACAAATAATCTACAAGTACATTACACAATATACCTATGTTTTACGAAAATGGAGATAAGAGTGCATTTACTATAAATAATAATGCTTATTTCGCAGTTCATCCGGTGTATGAATGAATATATGAGCAAAGAGGGTCAAAGAAGGGGGTCGCTGGGTGCAAGGAGAATCTGCTGATCGACGCAGGACTCTGTGCAGTATAAGTGTAACTTTTCAATGACATGCATCGATTATCGCAGGGCATTTGATACAACATCGCATGAGCTCATCTTGCATTTGCTCAGATGCCTTGCGGTACCCGATCAAATAGTGAGATGCATTTAACAGCTGATGCAGCTCTGGAGAACTCGCGTTACCATAACATCTGGTCAAGTCAGAGTCCAAACAGAACAGGTTACCTTCAGAAGGGGCGTGTTTCAGCAAGACTCCTTCAGCGCTCTTCTCTTCTTCATCTCACTATTGCCATTGTCCATCGCACTATGGAATACCCGCGGATACAACTGCAGCACCTCCAGTAACTAGAGGCATGAGGTCACCCATCTGTTATTCATGGATGACCTCAAACTATATGCCTTTGGAGAAAAAGATCTTCAGTCCTTAAGGGTGGTGCAAGAGAAACGCATTCTATCGGAATGGAGTTTGGGATCGACAAATGTGCCACGGTTCATCTCAAAAGAGGACGATGCGAGGAATACGGAGAGGACGTTCAGCTCGTATACTCATCTGTTATTATACTATTAAAAACTCTCTTCGCAGCAAGTATCAGCATAAACTCCAACAGATCTGATCATCAGAATTGTCGGGGAAGAACAAAGTTGCTGCAACTAATATGCTTGCCGTTCCGATTCTACTTTACTCCTTTGGAGTAATGAAATGTAGTCCTAGATCGTCTATTCCACGGTTATACTTCCCCAGACAACGGGAAGGCCTTGGACTTTTGCGTTTGGAGTGGAGTGGATGGAGCCTGTAAAGTCATCAGGAGTTCAGATCCCCTTCTCTGCTTGGTATGCGATCATGAAAAAACAGGGATTGGAGCATTTCTTTTCAAGGCAGCAACCAGTGCAGTCGATGAACTCGGTCTCATATTCTACACTGAACAGACGAACCCAAACTCAATCTCCGAGGTGGAACCCGTTCAGCCTAAAACCCACGTCAAAGCTGCGTACAGTGAGAGGATCATGCAGCTACATAAGGAAAAGTCATTGCATGGGGTCTTCTTCAAGAACATTGAAGACCTTGGCTTATTTAGAAATCTGACCTTTGCTTTTCTTTGGCCATGTGAGCTGAAGTATAGAACTGATGAATTCATAATGGCCTGACGTATTCTACCGTAGTTTACCGTAGTCGCGTGATAGGTTTAGACGTCCCTGATACTAGATGCGGGGCATGTCGTGGGGCAGCTGAGACAATAATACATTTGCTGGCAGCCTGTCCAACTCAGCCTATATCCACAGGCATAACGCGGTGCTACGAGTATTGTACTACCATCTGCGACACTCGTACGATATTGACGAGACATTGGTGTTACCTTATGCTCTAGGGACTATTGAGTCCGTTGTGGAGGATAAGAAGTGCCGAATCTATTAGAACTATTCATTCCCCACCCTCAGGCAAATACAAGTCAATAAGCCTGATAAACTCCTCTTCGACCATCAAAGTATGACGATTTACAGCATAGTGTTTTCGGCTCCTGACCTACGCTTTGAATTCCGCAGGCTTTACCCAAACCATTATGTGAAAATTGTGGTTCTGATAATAGGGGTCCTTGATGGAATGATGGACACACTGCTATCAAGCTTAAAAATATATTATCCAGGATAACAAACCATTGCGGTTATTAATATTATTTGCCTCGGCGCTCCGGAGTGGATTACTGATTTTTTTTACGGCCTATCCACTCGTCAGCTATAGGCAAACCCGAAAAATCTACAGCAAATCCCCGAGTGGTATGTATGCACTCCCAGCTAGCATCAGACGTCGCCATTTGCTCAAGACAACCTACATCACAGTCGTTTTTTCAACATGGCACTCAGGAATCGAACCTGGTCCATTACTAACAGAAGTTCCAACGGCCGACAACTAACTACTAAAGAAAGACTTTGCCAAATGGTAGATAATGATGAAGAATTATATGTTATTGAGATAAATGTCTGAAATAAGCTCTGTTATCTCGACGAGAATAAAAGAGCAGGTATAGACAATATTCTAGCATATTCTGTGAAAAATTGTGCAAACAATTAAAAAGCTCGTTTAACTATCGTATTTTATTTATCTCTAACTGAAGGTAACATTCTTGAAATATGGAAAACCGTCTATCTATGAAATACAAAAATTCAGGTGATAAAAATTCAGTAACTAGTATTGTGTACCGGGAATGTTCCAAATAATTTTACTTGACCTCACTTATTTGCTTTATCAACTCATCAATTAATTTCCAAACGGAATACATAAAAAACAGTGTGTACAATCGTTAGTCAGAAATGTAATAATGTCACATCTCATTTCGAATTGCGAACAAAGGAATCGAAATATGTCATGTTGCAAAATGCAATTTTCGGAGAAGCATACCTGGACTTGAAAATGCCTTTATTAAAATGGTTATATCCGTCAACCGGCTGCAACCTTTAGCCAGAAAACCAGGACCAAAACCGACCGTCCGCGACCGTCCAGCAACGACCAAAAATTCAAAGGGATCAATAAAAACTTTCAAGTTCATACTGATGGACCAAAATGTTCAGCATACTGAAATTTCAAGCATGTTCTTTGAAAACCGGTCGAAGACGATCATTCAGTGTGAGTTGTCCGATAAGACTACACTTGTTGGAAACTTTGGTCGGTTGGACATGGTTGCTCAGTGTGCTGGCTGTCTTACGAACAACCCTCAGAAGTCAAGAGACTTGTGGGAGCTAGGGAAGACGTAGCCTTTACCATTCAACGTGTGTGCCTTCTCATCTAATATGAAAATTATACTCTGAGTTGAGAACATTTCTTTTGAATGATATTGTGAACGAATTGATATTTATATACTGGATATCGTATTTCTAATGTCCTTTTCAAGGATACTTAACACTAGCTACAGGGGAATGAGTAAATTATGTATATTCAGCAAATTTCTTCAAAGTTCAATTATGACCAGTTATTTTCTAGCATAAAGAGTGTTATTATTGAAAAACAACGCGGTTTTAATGCCATACGTACAATTGAAACTAACCTTGCAATATACAGCCCATACACCTCCGACTCCATAGAAGAGCGAATTCAAGTGGACGCAATCTACACTAATTTCAGCAAAAGCGTTTAAAGAATGTACCCTGATATGGTAGCCTTATCAGCTTGCTGATATCGGTGTACAAGGTGATCTCCTTCGACAGTTTGCCTCCTACGTACATAACGGCTCAAATAATTACGATATATGGCATCAAAACGTTACCAATTGTTATCACTTCAAGAGTGTCACAAGATTCTCACCTAGGCCCTATTTTATCCTCAATATTAATCAACGACGATGCCCTGAAAATATTCCCAAGAATACAGTCACGTACTGGTTGCCTTAGGACACAGTCAGATCTAGCTGGATTCACTGATTACTGTAGCTATAACTGATTGTTTATTAATCTTACTATATTATTCACAAGAAATTGGTATCAGTTCAGATTTGGCTATAATTTTTCTGATAGTGACCTCGATAGAGAAGAAAATATCAAGAATTTGGGTGTCAAATCTTACACTGTTGAAGAGGTATTCGATTTACTGGATCACGATACCCTATGTTCACAAATAACTTGCTTTGAAATCAGCAACGAAGCTTCTAATTTATCTAAAACCTATTTGAAAAATCGAACACATCGTATGTCTGGAAAATATTCCAACCTGTCGATTACAGAGTACCACAGAGTTCCATTCTTGAACCACTTTTGTTTTCATTATGTTTTTCACCAAGTAATTGATTGACCACTGCACTACCCACCGCGATGCGACGATACTCAATTATTTCACCACTTCACTACAAAATCTATTGGATATATCTACAGCGCATAACCTTAGACTCAATCCGAAGAAGTGTCTTTTCATTCCTTGTCCGAAGATAGCCGTCTGGTCAAGTTCACGTGTAGAAGCTCTTGAAGAAAACAAAAGTTTTTCCCTATGCAAACAGTGTAATAGAAACATTATTAAACAGTTTTGAAACAATTCCTTCACCAAAAATGTAAAAGAAACATGATTCTTAACCTTGGTTTAATGAGCGTATTGCACAGCATATTAAAGTTCGCGATGAATTCTTTTATAAAAGAAAACTGAACACTCATTCTGAATTGTACCAAAAAGACTATGATCATTATACAAGATTAGTGAAAAAACAATAAGAGAAAAAAAATACAAATTCTATGAAAATATATTTTTCAGAGCTAACTCAAAAAAAAAAGATTTAGTTTGCATTATTATATAATTTAAATAACACCAAAAAGGAAATCAAACACATTACCACGAATAAAATAAAAGTCAGTGATCCTCTTCATATATGTGAGGAATTCAATAATCATTTCGTGAATAGTAAATTTTGTCTCTATTTCATAGAAGTTGATATGCAATATAATTTGTCTAGATGCCAATCCCGAAGTATGGTGCTTGCTTGGAGTGCACACCGACCACCCAAGGTGATGCTGTAGGTTTTCCGGGTTTTCCTACAGCTGAAAAGTAAATACGCCACCAAAAATCAGTAAGTCGCACCGGAGGGCTACGGCAAATAACAATAATAGCCGTCCTCTACCCGCACAGGCTATGCCTTTGGGTACACTCTATGAGTGTTTATGAGATAGTGTTATTAAGTATTATTAAAACTATCTTCAACGACTTATACACAAAATAATTCAATTAGGGATAAATCAAGGGTTCTGTGTATGTTTTCGACACCAGTAGGTATTGATGAAATTGAAGAAATCATTGATAATTTGGATATTCATAAATCTTCTGGATTTGAAAAAATTAGTACTCGAATTGTGAAAATTGTTAAGAATAAACTCTCTCCTATTTTAATGGATTTAATATCGAAGTCATTGAGAACCGGCTGTGTCCCAAAAAAAATAAGATTGCTGAATTCACCAATATTCAAAAGTGGTAACAAAATTATATCAATAATTACTGCCCTATTTCAGTTTTACCAGTGTTTTTACAAAATTTAAAAAAATAGTGAATGTCAGGCTTTTTAATTTTCTTGAGAAAAATAGTTTACTACGTCAGAGTCAACACAGTTTTTGCAGGTCAAGAAACTCAGAGGCAGCATTCTTGGATATTGTTTCAATTGACAACAACCAGAAATAATGCGGTCTTTTGTCTTTTGATTTATGCAAGGCATTTGATACCGTCGACCACAAAATCTTTTTGGTAAAATTATACTCAACTCTATTAAAAATTTGGAACTGAAATGAAAAATTAAACTATTTGCGAATGACACCACGTTATTAATATATTTTGCGAACGATCTCAACGAGATTTCAATTTGGTTGCAAGTTGTGAAACTTACTTTAAATTTTAGTAAAAGCACATTTATGCGCATTTCGAGAAAAAACATGAACAATAATGCCATTGATCCACTATTAATTGGAACTGAATCTTTCGAATATACAAAAGTTACTAAACTATTAGGTCATTATATAGACGAAAAACTAATATGGAATGAACGTACTGAAAAATTGAAGAAGAAAATCAATCCAGTCATTGGTGTTCTGTTCAAGATGAGAAAATTCTTTCCGTTTAAATACTTGAAGAATATTCACTACTATCTTATTCACTCAAACCTACAGTATTTGATTTCCACTTGAGGAACTATTAGCGATTCCTTCAGTCTTGAGACCTCTTGAAAAACAACAAAATTCATTATTAGAACATATTTATAACTTACCATTTTAAGAACCCACCGCCAACTTATATAAGCCAAAGAGTTCACTGGATTTAATATCTATATAAAGTGAAAATTGGTTCATTCATTCATTTCATTCGCATCAAACAGAAAGTTTCTAATTTAAATTTCACGAACGTAAATAGTATCCACATTAAACAAGACGAGCAAACTGTCTGAGTCTGAGATAATTCACGATGGTTTAGTAATTTACATTTCACTTCCAAATGAAATAAAACCTATAAAAAAGTGACCATTTTCAAGAGTAAAATCAAAAAATATTCTCTGTTGAATCTTATTCATTGATTCTCATAACCTAAGAATTTCATTATATTAATTTCAACGTAACCCTTATTCATTCATTAATGTCTCTTAGCAGTCCTTCGTTGAATCTATAAAGAAATCTAAACCTTAGGTAGTATTTTTTATATTTTTATCAGTTATGAATTATAGTTGTATTGATTTTATGTATTACTGTCAAATAAGTTTGGATGATTGTTTGTATTGTTTTATATCCCTATTATAAACAAAATTGTTTCTTGGGATAATAACCATCACTATTACAATCCTGTAACAAGATCTTAATACAATTTTCACCCAGGTTGCAGGAAACAGTCCCTTTAACTGAAAACCCCACTTTATATCATATCACATTCGGAAGGTGATGATGATTATGCTGTTTTTTATGCAACATCGAGAGAATCGGAAATAGTGAGTTGAAAACCGATTTTATGATGATTAAATACATCCTGAAGCAGAAGGATATAATTATTATTGAATTGAAAAGCAGAATAAGTCTATAGAACCTACGAATGGAATCTCTGAAGGAAAATAACACCAAATTTAAAGGAACAGGTATATCCAATCCAACAGGAATAAACATACCTAATCTCGTCCAGGTTTCATTCATAACAGAGGTAAAAAAACATAATGATATTATTTGTCAATTATATTTATCAAGTAGAAATATATAAATGAATACAAGGATAAAAATATATAAAACTTCATAAAACACTAAAGGCATATGAAATTATTCACCAAACGCAATACTTTTTCGGAATTACCAGGTTGTGCAATTCTACATCACGAAAATATTTTACCTAGATCACATAAAATATCAAAACAATTCCAGATGAAAAACTCTTATCACGTTCTAAACAGGTAAAGCTGGCCACATAATATCATTATGAACGATTAGTCAGAATCAACACTTGAACGTTAATTATTTTAATATTATCAGTTGTAACACTATTTGTTAGTAAATTTCAAACATGTGGCTCATTCACACTTATTATTCGCTCACTTGAATTATAACATTCAAAATATAAATTGCGAAAAGTTATATGAACTAGAAGTCTGAAACAGCCATTAGCAACACTCTGGGTAAAATCCGCTTTTTTGAAGTTTCCACAATTGATTCAAAATGCATCTACAACTTCAAAAAAGTCGATAAAATCACAACCCAAGCTATACTTCTCATAAAATGATCAAACATATCAATTAGTTAGTGGGTTTGTTAAAAAAACAATGTTTGGTTAATGTGAACAAAATGTACGTAATGTACGTATGTACTTAATATATCAACGTGTGCAATCATCAATCGAAACGAAAGTAATACAATATCAATTTGTTTTCTTGAATTGGCGATGTTTCATTACAGATAAAAACTCTTCCAATTAGAAACTGTAACTAGGATACATCCAATTAACCAATTAAATGATTTCAATCGGAATAAGTCTGCTAAGTATGACCAGAGTATGTGTGAATGAATAGCATTTGAAGCTAATTCTTTTTTCTTCCATGACAATGTTTAACAACGATTCATCTTTGGACTTGGGAAACTTAACACATTTCGAAAAACAATTGAGAAAAAGCTTTATCCTAGTAGGTTATAGTTAGTATGGGAACACTGTATATTGAAAACTTACGAACATAAATTGATAAATTTCATATCGGAGATAAACCCTGAATATGGTCCATAACAAAAGCAAAGGAAACATCCACTGAAGAGAAATGTTCCAAATTAGTAACAAAATCATTCATTATAAAACAGTAAAGATTATCGATGCCCGCCTTTTGTTAATGTTATTATAAGAGGCCCTGAAACGAAACCAATAAAAATTTGTTTCAATTATAATTGTTCATCCCTTACAGCCTCTTTTCTGCTCAATGTGGGAAAAAACTCCTGAAACCCTTTGACCGACAACATCCAATGATTGATTTAAAAAACGATACTGAAATCGAAAGTCTTGTCTCAAACTCTTTGAAAACACATTCCCAACAAAGACATACTTTTGAATTCCAAAATGTGGGACTGATACTAAAGTGGCTTATCAATGTTTATAAACATAATGTGTTCTTGAAAAACTATCATGAGGAGCGACATTTTATCAGTAGAACTGGAAATCATTGTTTTCATATTCTTGAATTTGTTTTTGATGATAATGGCATTGGTAATCAAGTTTATGGATCCTGCTTGGACCAAATACAGTAGTGAAATGCAAAAAGTACGAAATTGCTTCACGAAGTTCATTTTAAAACTAGAAGCGTGTACGTCTATAAAAATTGAATCTCAACACTGAACATCAACGTGAGAAGGAATCATTAATCAGGTTCGGAAATTGCAAACCGCCATAACTCAATATCTGAAAGAATGCATGTAGCTTCTCAGCTCTCTTGACATGTTTTTCAGGGATTTTATCTTTCCACGGTCTAAAAATTCAAAATGAAAAAGATTAGTAGTATCTTTTTTTGGCTGTAAAAGGTAAAAATTGAAAAAAAACAAGTTTTCATTCCCCACATTTCATAAAATAACTGTAAAATATCAATCGGAAAAAACATGTCAATAATTCTATTAACGATTGATACTCTTTCATTTCTAATGCTTCTACAACAAGAGTAAGTTGAGATGAAAAGATGTCACTTGATGATGTCCCTCCATTTAATCCTTTGGTAGAGAGGTTGTAGTTACGTGACATCTGAAGAATCCTTATCAAAATTCATTATTTTAGAAATTAAAATTGTTCAGTTTGAGTATGACCGGAATGAAAAATTGTCAGTGGATTCAGTATAATCGATAACCTTCTCACATAAAGCAAAGGTTCTTATTAGGGCAAGGTTAGCTATAAAACTGTATATTGTTAATAGTTATATGGTCATAATCGACAACACTTCGTAGCAAAACAATTCAACTGAGAAATTTCAGATCTGTGGCCAGCTCTTCACGAAAATATCACCAGAAGAATCGACAAATTCTCCCATTCAACTGTAGTTGAACAGCAAGTATTTTTCTAAACACTTCGGCAGATCGAAATCATCAACAGTTTCCATGAGCTTCGTCCCCAAAAACTTTCTCAAAAATAATCTAATCTGCCTCTTCAATGACAAAGGGTACTTGGCGAGTTCTAGGAGGGTTGTTTTCTGTTCAGGAGATAACACGTTGTTTCGTCTTATCATGCACGGGTCGAAAGATTCGCAGGCTTCCAATAAAAGATAGAAAATTGAGTCACAGTTGCCTGATATCACATTTTGGAGAGAATTGAGCATGCCATCTGGATCCCTGAATTGAGTTTTCATCACGACCTAAAACAATAAATATTTCATACAAATGTCAAGAAATACGTTAGAATAATCAGATAAACATAAATTATTAATTAATAAATAATAGTAAATAATGACGTATACAGGGTGTCCCAGCTGAAACTTGTTACTGCCCTTATCTCCTAAATTCGTAAAAAAAATTGAAAATCACTCAGGCTCGTCAATCTTGATTCCAAGGGGGAACTCTTCAACTCTTTATTTATTCATAATTTATTTTTAACTATTTTCCGATAAAAGAATCATTTATTTATTACTCTGCACAGTAGTCAAGAAGTACCTCTGCGTGTATTTTGTTTTGTACTCCTCTCGCATCTGTTACAAGTTGGCGTTTACCATTTCCTGAGTTGTATAATAGAAAGAATTACTGTTGCTACGATTTGTTATTAATAAATATTTAAATATTATTTTTCATTCATTAACAGCTATTAAAATATCTTGTGTAAATCGACAGTCAGAGTTACACTTGTGAATACTGAAAATTAATATAAATTTAGAGGTTTCAAAATATCCAGCACCGATAATGTATCATTTTATAGATTTTTATATAGATGTTAGGCGCTATCTAGATTTCACGAAAACAGAGAAGTTGTGCTCAGCAGCTCGAGTATAAATTCTGAAGTTTGTCAGTATTTTAGGCCATTTCTGAGCTCCTCTGCCACGTACGGAAGCTTCTTTACAAGGTGACAATTTCTCAAGAGAAATTACATTACCAAAAAATAATATCGCGGACTTTTTCACTAGCAAATTGGAGTATATGGCCGACTACTAATGATTGCTGAATGCTGTATCAAACGATTCTGGACCCTGCTTTTATCCCTTGCGATTTTTTCTTACCTTTGCTCCATACTGAAGTAACAAATGAACCACGGCTACGCTAGGATTTTCGTTGCTAGCTAAATATTCCACCAACACAGGCCTCAACTGCGAGTTCCTATCAAATTCGTCGCTGTAAACCTTCAAGTTTGGGTCTGCACCAGCTTTCAAGAGCATCTGAAAATGTATCAAATTTGTAGACATATGGATATCACATCTTGAACGTTTACAATGGTGAGAAACTGTCAATATTTCGAGGAAGTCAAATCACTCTCTTTTCAGTATCAAGGCGAATCAGCTTGAAACAGAATGATTTCACAAAAAATAAATCTTCCACTACACGACTGGTTGACAAAAAGGTTTGCATATTATTCTCTCTCAAAACTTTTTTTAAAATGATGACTCGTATTGAAAGGACCAATGCAGTTTCATCCTTATTGGCCACCAATCTTTGTATTGGTGCATCACACAGAAATACTTGAGTATAAATAGTTTTTATAAATTCAAATGACAACATGACATTCGTCATTAAAAAAATCGAATCAAATAATTGAAAATCTCATTTAGATTTAATAAAAAGAAGAAGAAGCGTGATATTTCTTCTTATTGGTAGAAGAGTATTTACGCAGTTTTAAACGATACTTTTTACCTTGTCTGAGATTCCCATACTGGAAGCCGAATTGAAATCGCCCTGTATATGATTACTACTATATTTATCACTGCAAGCCACTTCATTGGGGATTGATTTTCCTATTACGCGAATTCTGAGATCGATCTAGCAACTTTGATTGCAAGGTCGATCTTGCAATCAGTTCTTGATTGCTAGATAATATAATAATAATAATAATACTCCCTCATAAACACTCGTTGATTGTACCCAAAGGCATAGCCTGTGCGGGTAGAGGACGGCTATTATTATTTGCCGTGGCGCTCCGGGGCGACTTACTGATGTTTTAGGTGATGTATTCACTTAACAGCTGTAGGAAAATTTGGAAAACCTACAGCACCACCTCTGGTGGTCGGTGTGCACTCCAAGCTAGCACTAGACGAGATTGGCATCTAGACAACTCACAATACACCGCTTTCCAACAAGGCATGCGATCGCCTATCGATACTATCGCTATGCTGGAGTTTCGAACGGCCTGTGCATTATACCGCTAAGGTACCGGCCACCCTCGATCTTATCAAACTTATTATAAAATCGACCTGGCAATTACGTATTCGTGAGTTCGATCGTACGAATGAACCGAATGAAGAATAAATCTTACAACTATTGCTTAATTTATCTAGTAGGTGAGCCCTAAATTTTTGAAATCAATCTTGCAATCTTTCAAATAGTCAATTGCAAGATCGATCTTATAGTTAGCGTGATTGCAAGATCGATTTTGCAATTAGGGCTTTAATTGCTAGATCGTTCTTTCGGTGGGCCATAGAATAGCAGAATTATTTTTGTAATATCGATAAATGATAAAACCAGTAATATGTAAAACCAAGAAAATGGAGAATCAATTATGTTTCAGAATAACATTTTATAGGTCTTAAAAACAGAAGAATTGAATGTATAGAAATTATTTATGATCCAAATTGAAATTCATCTAATATGTTTTTATAAGAAACAATAAAGCATCAGAATTTAGTAATATTGACCGCACGCTGCTCCATCTCTGAGAGACTAGAGCCATCTGCTATCCCCTCTCCAAATTCTGGTATTTTTCGGTTCTGTCCTTTTCGATTCTACTATTTATTCTTCTGATTATTTTCAATATGGAAATTTTAGGTCTGGTACTCTATGGATTCGACGATTTTAATTCTTATATTATTCTGTTCCGATATTTTTCCACTTCTACAAAATATTGATTTTCTGATTGCTGGTTTGGTCAAATATCTGTCTTTCCATTTTCTGTCATTCTGCTTTGACGGTATTTCAGTTTTATATTCTTGTAATGTTCAGTTCTTCGAATTTCAGTTCTTCGAAAGATCGATACGATCATTTATGATTCTCGAATTTTTAGATTTTGATGAATATCCGTTACTGCAATATATTGATTTTCCAAATTTCTCGTTCGATTATTTTCGATTTCTTTAAAATTAATTCTGAACCATTTCGCTTCTCTAGAATATCTTTACTGGATTTTATTGGTTTGATACTTTTAATTCATAGTCAATTTCAGTTTGAGATTTAACTTTTCTGATGGATTATATGTAATCGTTCTTTCAAGTAGCTCAATTGAAGAATCGTTCTAGCAAATAAGCACTTATTATAAACATGATCTTGCAATTAACTAATGATTAATCTTGCAATTAGTGCTCAATTAATCTAGCAGTTGAGCCCTAAATGTAAAATCGATCTTGCAATTAGAGCTCAATTGCTAGGTCGTTCTTTCAAGTAGCTCAATTACAAGACGGACCTCACAGCGTGATTGCAAGATCGATCTTGCTTACTTGCTAAACCAATCTAACAATCGATCTTGCAATTACGGCTCAATTTCAAGATCGACCTTACAGTTAGCGTGATTGCACAAATTATAAACATGATCTTGCAATTGATAAATGGTAGATCTTACAATTAGTATATTTGCAAGATTTGCAGCTGAACCATAGACCTCGCAATCAAGAGATATTTTGCACTTATAATCGTAATCTTGTTTCATTTACTTTTATTTTCACTGTGATATCATTTTTATACCTCCTATTATGGAATATAGTTTTTCTATTCTTCTTGTTTCCTCAGACAATTTTTTGAAATGAACCAGTTTTTGGTTTATTCAATATATTAGTTAACGAGGGCTATGATTGAATGGAAAGTTTGAAAGATTGGCGAGTTGGCGTATTTCAGGATTATTCTTCAAGTTTTCTTACGAGATAGGAGATCTGTAACTCAGCCATACCCTAGTGGTATCACAACTATTACAAATTGTTCTAGCATGGAATAAAGATATTCTATTCAGTTAGCGTGCCAACACTGAATTTGCAACTCCATTATTGTTTTGTATATCTTCGAATTCGTTAGTCTTCTTACCGTAATTATGTCAAATCTGCTTGGTATATTGTCCGCGCAAGCCACGTGCAAGGGTGATCCTATTATCGGAGAGCTACAGTTAACATTAGCACCTGAAAAATAAATCAAGATGTAATCCAATGTCTTGTCTTCGACTTTCTGCTTTCAAGGGAAAAAAATTAACTGAACCCCTTTGAATCAAATTGATAGTTATAGTCCATGAAATCATATTTGTTGAAAAACTTCCCTAGAACACGTTGAATGATAATCACCCTTCTCTATCTCAGCATACCTTTCATAAGAAAGAGTTTGATGATTTATGAAAACTCTCATAGCATGAGGAAGTTCGCAAAGTCGCATTTATATCAATATTTCATGATATTGTTGACATCTGTATTGCATTTTAATTTTCAAATATCTCAACTTCCCTGAAGATATGTACGAAATCGTAGAAGGACCACAAATAATTGAAAAATATAAATTCGACTTCGCAACACGGAATTAACCTAATTCCGACTTAACAATCCGAAATTAGAGTATGATAGTGAATTAGAATAATTCTATCTTTGCAACTCGTAATTAGTGTAATTCCGACTTTACATCCTACATGTATTTATGTGCCAGATAATCAAGAGTATACTAGATTTACGTGCACTGCATTTTTCTTTTTGTCCACCCGACTTTTTTCTCAATTACTCACGAATATGGAGTTAAAAAGTCGGAATTATACTAATTCCGAGTGTTGAAGTCCGAGTCATATCAATTCCGAGTCGGAATTATACTAATTCCGAGTTGTGAAGTCGGAATTATACTAATTCCGAGTTGTGAAGACAAATTTATACTAATTCCGAGTGTTGAAGTTAGAGTTATATTCATTCCGAGTCGTGAAGTTGGAATTATATCAATTCCAAGTCGAAAAATCGGAATTAATTCCGAGTTGTGAAGTCGGAATTTCACTAATTCCGAGTTGTGAAGTCAGATTTATACTAATTCCAAGTTGTTAAGTCAGAATTGAGCCAATTATGAGTCGTGAAGTCGGAATTATACGAATTCGGAGTGTTGAAGTCCAAGTTATAATAATTCCGAGTCGTAAAATTTGAATTATACTAACTCCTAGTTGTGAAGTCGAAATTACACTAATTCCGAGTTGTGAAGTCAGATTTACACTAATTCCGTGTTGTGAAGTCAAAATTAAGCTAATTATGAGTTGTGAAGTCGGAATTAGGCTGACTATATTCTTTTATTATTTGTGACCCTTCTGTTCTTTCCTAGATGTGAGATGCATCATTTTAATTTTGTACACAGCTGCTTATTATAATTGTTGAGTTAGCTCTATGAATGTCGATTATTCAGCTGAAAGCAGAAACGAATCAACTACTCACCAGATCTGATGAGTAGTTCAACAATTTGAGGATCTCCTTTCAGGATCGCCAGATCTAAAGGGCTTGGCTTGCCTATGTCATATTCTTCATCGTAATTCAGTTTGGCTCCCTGCTTCACCATCAAATGTACTATTTCGTAGTTTCCTGATAAAACTGCATAGTGTAGAACCTATACGAAGTACCAAATAAGAACTATTTATTTGAAATGTGGTTATGTTCGTGTTTGTATGTCATCAGCCTTGTTAGTCAGTTTCGCAAAAAGTTTAATTTTTAATAAATAATAGAAAATGCATGTGACTCAAATTCTGACAACGTCGTTCAATTAATATTTCTTTTTTTTTTTCGAAAAATAATGATACTTTACTTCTGAATAGCTTCCATATCCTTTTTCTCTCGTATATGGAGTCCAACTCAAAATTGGTATTTTGAATTTGAAGAAATTCAGAGGGTTTTATAAGATATCAACTCCACTGGGAGATTCATAAATGAAAAAAATATAAACGATGGCTTAGATGATCAATTCATTTAATTCTAACAATGTTATTTCCAAATTTTTCGGAAAGTTTCCTTCCGTACTTGTTAATATACGAATTGGCATGTTTCTTGTATGTGGTATAGTCACTATTCTAATCGAATTTGTTTGACCAATTTTTTTCAAACTCACCGTTCTATAGTCGTGCCTTTCGTCAGCGATTGCATTGACATCTGCGCCATATTTGAGTAAAAGTAAAACAGCTTCCATTCCCTGGAAACAAATCAAACTTAAAAAGTTTCACGTACAGGAAACACCAAAAGTATTAACTTTGTTAACATTCATCGGGTTCTACACATATTTTAACAATGATAAATTTATCAACAAGTTACGTCTTTAAGGTATGAGACTCGGGATAAGAAGTACTTCGACTTTATCGATTTTATTCGTTTCATTATCGTGATAATATCCAGCACATACTTTCGAACTTTGTTCGAATTAATACAGTTATGGATAATTCCTAAGGAGGAACCCATGTTTTTATTAGAATTTTCCTCACCGTAATTTTTGTCCCGATGTCGAATTTTTCCCAATTTCAACATTGTTTTGTTTACCAAGTCATAATAAAAGTTCAGGTGATGATATTCTTCTTCCAGCGCCTACGCATACCGAGGAAACTAACTCATATAACATAAAATGTAATGTGTGGAGTGCATCAAGGTTCAGTAATGGGCCCAAATGTATTTCTACTACGCGTAAATGATCTCACCTTGCCAATAATAGTTACCAGATAATGCGGGACAAAGACTGGAGTTTTGTCTTAACACCGAGCCACTATAATTTTAAGACCACGACTCGTGATTCAGTCACCAAGTGACCAACCATCCTCTAGAGGAAAATAAATAATACCAATGAAGTTTATTTGCAGAATGATGCATAACAGAATAATAAAAAGATGTTTTTTGAATCATGCCGTAAAATAGAGAGGACATGCAGTAAAACTGATACAAGTGTCATCTCTACTACGGAGAATGTGAATAAAGTGCTAATATCTTAGTCAATTAACTAACGATTAGCATCCAAAAATAGATGTATGTAAGCTGTCCTAAACTTCAAAGTTAGGAATGTATTTAGATTTGCTGGAACCTGCTTGTAGAGACTATAAATATTATAGGTGAAGGACCTACTGAAAACATTTCGATAAGGTGGAGGTGAAATTATTCCCCTGAAACGAGTGTTCGAGGATAAGGAGGGATGTTGCTCAGAATAACTTTATGAAATAAGCTGCAATTTTCTCCTAGCAGTGTATGCGAGATGCATTCTTTTTTCTTATGCCATTAATATACCTGAGACAGGACAGAGGACTCAAATTTCTAGCAACTCTGACGCATGATATATTATAGGTATAATATCAATATAATTTTTGATCTGTATTTTATTTTTATCAAAATTTAAAATTTATGGTTTAGAAGGATTTACCTGAAAAGGCGATTCAGTGTGAGGTAGAGTGAATTACTGCTATATTACAACAGTAAATCAACATCAGCTGTGTTTGGATTTCCAGAAGGTAAAAGTAAATTCGCATCTAGCATTTATTTCACAACGCCTTTTCAGTTCATCTGGTAATTTATTTGAATTCAGGGCCTTGTTTTATTAAAATATTGTTACGATTTGCTAAATAATAGGTCGAGCACACAACTAAAATTGTTTATTTCTAACTTCACTAAAAACATACAACTACTTCACTGACTAATAAAACACTTAGATCTATACAACAATACAACTAGCTAAATATTCCAAACACTTATAAACTTCTTCAAAAACTGCTCATCACTTCTTCATAAACTTCTTCATCATAAAACTTCTTAATCTTCTCTTAAACTTCTTCAAGTGAGATGTCCGTCGCTTTATATAATCAAGCCATAACCAGATTCTTCGTGACAATTCCGCTATCCCGACTTTTCAATACCGACAATTATCTGCCTTTTTCTAAGAAATAATTATCGACGATACACTTGCGAGTCGACCCAGCGGCGTAGGGGTATTTTATCAATCTCGTAACAATATTCAAGTGTTTTAATTTTTCCCATAAGTAATTTTTTTTCCATGATCTCCAAGCTAGTGTTTGAAATATCCTTTTTTTTATTGTTGATAGCCGAGTGGTCACTGTTTATTGATTTTACGAACGAGCCTACATAAAAATTTTACATGTGAATTTTTTAAATTGTATTTTCCTCAACTTCAATTTATTGTTTAATGACTACATTCAACAACATTGAAGATATTATTTGTCAGGAATATACCATTTTTATATTGCTTTTCAAGTTTCTAGGCGTTCAACATACATTTTTTCGGGAACTAAGAATTTTAAGACACATCTTTGAAGGATTTTTTGTTATAAAATATCACGGGAAATTATGATGTATCAATCAACTTACTTGTGGCTGCCTAACAGCTTTCATCAGAGGAGTTAGCCCCGATCTGTCTCTACTATCGGGGTTAGCTCCAAACGTCAACAAAAGCTCCAGAAATTCCAAGTCGGTCACCAGATTGATTTCGGCCCCGAAGAAGTACCTTTTGTTTGGATCAGCACCATGTTCCAGAAGCATTTTCGCAATGTCCATGTGTTTGTTGCGAATGGCCAACCTGAGAGGTTCATCGCATTGTGTAGTCCTGGGAAAGTCTTCGTCTGTATCGGGCCTGTAGTCCACTTTCGCCCCTGAGGCTAACAGAAGGCGAACTACCTCTATGTATCTGAAGAAACAAAAAACCTTTTGGATCAATATTTTCAAAGAAAAAGTGAAATTTCTTTGTCGACGTTCCGAATTTCAATAAATCCATTATGATCCTTGTATCCTTATGTCCACAAAAGAGTGAGGAAACTCGATAGACGAGTATACATTGAGGAGGTGAGCCAGATGATGGGAGTTTGATGCGAAAACTTTGGCGCCAAAAGCGATCAAACTTCGTAGAGGTATCGGCTCGTTTTGGTTCATTTTTAATATACTGTGTATGACAGAGGAATACAGTTTACTTCTCTTGCTTTCAGTAATGAACTGTATGGCCGGAGTCCCATGCATCCGTTTATCCGACGGTACGATGATACGAAAGTGTTTATATTGGTCGAAATTCAAATTTTATCCGTCCATATTTGAATTTCGACCAATAGAAACACTCTCGCATCATCGTACTGTCGGATAAACGGATGCATGGGACTCTGGCCTATGCCAGGGTGACTATGTGGTCAGATATACCATTACAAGCTACGAGCTTTCAAGTTTGATTTTTTAATTGTTTTTTTAAATAATTTTTTCCGTTAATAAGGCTGTCATCCCCCTACGAACGACAGTCCTCAGAAGTCGAAACTTGTGCGAGCTAAGGATTAACGAGGTCTTACCTTTTAACGTGCGATTCCTAGCACGAGACAGTGGCCATGCTGGGAATCGAACCACGTCAATTACTGAAATAGTGTGAACTATTAACAGTCGAATCCACCACAGAAGGAGTTTTAAAATGAAATTAAGGAAAAAATTCGCGTAAGCGTCAATTCATCAATTTCCAATTGGTATAGTTATAATTTATGTAGTTTTATGTACGTCATGATTTCACGGTACTTTCTCACGAACCTCATAAAGCCTTTTCCACTCGAATAATATTTACCCATGCTCGGCAGATAAATGAAGAGGGCTGTAACCGCACTCATCAGTTGCATTCACATTACCACCTCTGGTCAGTAAGAGCTGCGTTGCTTCATAGTACCTTTGCCAAACTGCATAATGCAGCGGCATTAGTCCTTGAGTAACGGGCTCATTAACCTGGAAAAAATTCAGAGACTTTTATGACTATTATATTATCACCAATTTTCAGCATTGACTTCATCATTTGTTTCAACTCAAAATATTTCAACCATACTATATTCATTTCGTTTGTTCGATTATTTTATCTTTACCCATGCGTCATCAATTTATGATCGAAGAAATCACACACCCTCTATCGAACATCTCTTTCTAACAACCGCTATGAACGAATCAAAATTCGTTAACATTTATCTTCTAAGCTAAAAATTATGGTATTGTGATGATGACGCACGGCTAAAGATAAAATAATTGAACTGTATGTCATCTAGTCGTGAATACTTATATAAAACAATATGAAAACAATCCACCATAATGGAAATTTCATACTTTTTAGGTGAACTTTGTTAGAGCTGTGTACACCTAAATAGTCAATTAAGAGTAGTTTGTATTTCGTGTAAATAAATTTAGAAAATTGCAAAGCGCTTTCGGCTATTATGCCATCATCAGTGCGATACTCGTTAAATATACTTGAAGTTCCATGAAATCGATAACCATTGTGTAAACCCTTTGGGTTTTAAATATTTTGTTTAAAATTATTTCGTGTCCAACGTGCACGTCGTTTTTACATGCTCCAAATAAGCTGCAATGAAAGTTTCAATTGCCTTCTCATTATTATGTATTTTATCCAAGACAGTATTTTTGGATTTTTGTTGCCATGAATATACCCGATAGAAATCAAAATCTAGCTGACGTGCTTATTTTCTCTTTAAAAAATTGCGACATGACAACAATGTCATGATTAAAAGATGTTACCATTATTAAAAAATGATACTTTCAGTACTAATTGAGTATCACTCATCTAGGTTGTGTTATTTGATCGGAGCTTTGAGCTTAGGTTTGAAGTGCAGTTGTTGTTTTTTCAAGATCATCAAGATCATCCAGGTTACAAGACATCGATTGGCTGCAAGGCTTACTTATCTGACATTTTTCAACGAATCAATAAGGTAAATCTGAGCCTTCAGATAAGTTCAAATCACGAGTATCAGAGAAGATAGAATCTTTGAAGGAAAAGATTAAATTTCAGAGATCTTGTATTCTTCAGGGTCAGACAGAAGTACTGAAGTCATCATTTATAAGATACCATCCAAAGCTCAACGAAGATATTCACTGGATTCAAAATCCTTTTTCTGAAGAGAATTGTTGGATGATGCACAGAAAGAAAATCTGATTGAACTTTCCAATGACATCACATCAAAATCAGCTTTTGGTTGGACCTCAACATTGAATATGAACGTCTGCCTGAACTAGCAACGATAATTTTGTTGCCTTCTCCATCCACTACATTGGTGGAAAGAGCTTTTTCATCCTGCGTTTTCATCAAAAACAAATACAGAAAGAAGTTGGACGCTGACCCAGATATACGAATGTACTTAGCTTCTTTCGAGTCTAACTTCAAAAAGCTGTGTGCAGCTAAGCAAAGATATGGCTACCATCATTATTGAAGTAGAAGAATTGAAGAAAGGGTCCACATTTTCGGAAAACCAACTGTTGGTACAAAAAGTCGAATTTTGAAACATCGAAATGAAGAAACCACTACACCACACTATTTGATTACTTTGTACAGACATAAACATTCATGTTTTATTCAATGGAAAAAAGTCAACTATTATTATCTAATATTTATTTCTAGTTATCACAGAACATCTATTGAAGTTTGAATTTTTTCTTTCGTTATATTTTGCAATTTAGGCAAATCAAAATTATGATTATGATTCGGTACAGTGACAGTGGAAAAAACATGAATATTTCTATTCACTTTTCAAGAATATGGTGAGGATTTAGACTAGTCAGTCTAGTAATATATCACATGCTCAAATATTACTGTTTTACACCAAATCCTGCTGATGGATAATTACGTTAGTTGTGTAAGGTTATCCTAAATTAAGCACAATGCGTGGTATACGTGTCGCATTTTTCATTATTTCCAACCTCACCATAATATAATATGCACAAATATGTTTCACCTGAAGAAAATATCTATAGAGAACGCCACTGGAGAAACCAGAAATAAGTAATTGCATTGCTTACCTTGGCTCCACAAGCCAGCAGAATTCTTATTTCGTCTAAAGGAACCATCCTTATAATAGAATCGGCCAATTCCCTCTGTAGAGGGTTGGTTATGCATTCTGTTGGCATCTGAAAATTAAAAGAGCTTTTAAACAAATGGGATCGTAATGAAGCATATCACATCGGGTAAAAAACTGGGACATTTCTATCATGTTCGAGGTAAAAGTAGGTATAGAAAATTACATATTTTTTTTTAATTCCACAATTATTGTAATCCAATTAAAAATGTAATATGTACTATTTCACTTCAAATACTTCAGTAGAAATCAAAAACAGAATGAAACTTTCGGCATATTTTCAACAGGATAAGCATAATTTTGCCTAGTGAATTTTAAGATAAATGTACATTATTGGGGAATATCGAGGTTTGTAATGAACAAATAAAAAATATTTATTACAAAAATCTAATTTAACACTGAATGAAACTATCGAAATATGTTGTAGTTTGGAAATAAGTGTAAATACACAAAAAAGTATCAATAGTTCAACAAATAATTCAATTCATTTGGATGATAATGTCCATGTAAATTTCATTTCGAAACCATCTACAAGTACACAAAATCATGACACAAATTTCAATCAATCAAGAAGGAAAATTCGTTGTTTCAAATTTGGATATTCACATCATTTCAATAACTATCTAGCATTTTCTGAAATCTGTTGCAAATGTGAAAAGAAAGGTCATTTCTCTCACATGTGTAGAAATTTCGAATTTCAAGAAAATACTTTAAATGAATACAAACTGAATGAAATAAATATTGAAAACCCAAATGCATCAATTTCTGGTGTAAATGCTGTAGATAATCAAATTGTTTGGTCAATTACAAAAAGAAATAACGATTGTGTTGAATGGAATTAATTCATAATCATTTCTGATGCAAAACTGAAAATTAAAATTGATAGAGAAAGTGACATTAATATTCTTAATGTAACTGAATTTTTGAAAATCAGAGGTGAGAATTGGTAAGTTGTGCAATTGAAAATGTAAAAAAACATTCAAAGAACAAGCCCTGACAAAATTTCATTTAGCAGGTAAATTTCCTTTGGCATTAAAAAATTATATTAACTTAATTAAATGGAAAAAGATTGTTTTATCATGAAAGTTTATAAACCCTTTAATTGGGTTACTCCAATAGTTGTTAATGGGGATGGTAGGATTTGTATGGATCCAAGAACTCTTGACGAATATATTAAAAGGGAACATTCTGTCATTCCAAAATTCGAAGATTTGTTTTCACAACTAAATGGGTCCAGAATATATTCATTATTAGAAGCTTCGTCACCTTTTCAACAGGTGCTATTAGATGAAGAGTTCAAAAATGTATACAGTAGCAATACCTTTTAGTAGATATCAGTATTGTGACGTGTGGGAGCCGTACCTGACCGCTCATGTTTGGAAGGTTGGCCTCGGCTTGTTTACAACGCATGGCAGATATCTGAATTGTTATAGATGGCTCCATCTGAACGCAATCGGAACAATGATGAATAAACAAGAGTATTCGAGAAGAACTCTACAACGATATATACGCCGGACGCTCAAGATTAGTGACACATATTTATAGTTACAGAGTTTACGTTAAATACAGAAGCTATCCTGGTTACATATAAATAATCATAGTGTGAATGAATTATAGTTAAGTGCATTTTTATTACATTATCTAAAGATGCCATACGTAATTTCTAGTCTTCAAAAATTTCCAAAGAATCATGATGAGTATTTTAGAAGATATTTCTGGTGTGATCGTATGTACATATTAGTTTATGTCGATGATATTGAAGGGCATAATGAAAATGTATCGAAAGTTTTGAAAAAATTCAAGCTGCAGGTATGACACTGAACAAAGAATAATCAAAAAATGTTCTCCTTCAACATCAGTACAATTTCACGAAAACCTTACCAGTTACAGTGTTCAAAAATAATGAAAGAAATCAGAATGGTCAATTAATAGTCTAGTGAAGCATATACTGAAATTGAAGTGCCACTTGAGAGCTACTACAACCAGTGGGATAACAACAACACGAAGTGACAGAAAAATTAAAATTCCAAAAAAATTTATAATTTTTTTTTTCAAAGAAAATGATATGTTTTTGATGTTCATCAAGTGGTTTGGAATTAGAGTTTTTGAAGGAAGATATTAAAAGTTGTCAAGCAATAAAATTTCAGATTATTCTCTGGTATTTAAAATACCATTTTATTACTGAATTTCAGTTCTAATATAATGCAAAAAGATACCACATATCTGATGCTCACTTTCTTAGAGGGTGCTGGATTTATCGTGGGGCCAGTTGACAAAACCAGCTGGAAATCGGTTTCATGTTGTGAACGGGTCTGTACTGATGATTGGATGAACCGTGAAACTAGTATGTAGATAGTCACACACGTTTTCGATTAAAATATTATGGTTTCTCCCCTCACTGCTGGGAGAGGAGAAACTACAAAATAAGGAACACACACCTCCGTATTCCAGGCGGAGATGTACGCTACCTTGCAATGCGTGAGAGAGAACAATATGAGGAAAATGCGCAATGCACGGATCAAAATATGCACAGAGAGTCAGACGTCACCAAAAGCTGTTAAGAACCCAAAATTGACATCAAGACTGGCATGGGAATGCCGCGAAGAAAATAACCTTGATGTGGGTTCCAGGACACTGTGGCATCGATGGCATCGAAAAAGCTGATGAATTAGCCAGAATGGGCTCATCAACTTCATACACTGGCCCAGAACCCGCACTTGGGGTTACCAAATCGGACATCCGAGGATGCATACTGGACTGGGTCAAACGAAAACAAAAAAAAGAGGTGGAACAAAGCCCCTCTCATGCACCACGGGAAAACTTTCATTAAAGAACGGTCAAAACACGAAACTGAGGAACTGCATAAGTTAAGCAGGAATGAAGTTAGGACTATAACGGATTTTCTCACTGGTCACAGTCCAATGAGAGGACACCTGCACAAAATGCACAATGGAGAACTTTCCTGCAGACAATGTGGTAGAGGGACAGAAACGGCCAAACACGTAATGTCAGAATGCGAGGCGTTAGATCACAAAAGACAGGCAATATTCGGGAAACCTATGCTTACTCCCGAAGAAAACAACAGTCAACCGTTGAAGAACCTGTACAGACTGGTACAGGGGACTAGAGTCACCGAGTGGGTGCTGTAAACTAACCCGGAGAACACAAAAAGCCCAATAGGCTGAGGTGTAGCTGGCGACAGGACCAGCATCCGATGAAAAAAAAACATATTATTATGGTTGCCTTTATAGGAAATATTTACATTGCCAGGCATCGGGCAGGATTGATTCGACAGTCGTATGGACCTGTTGAATTAGCGAAAGGCTGGATTGATTTTAATTTATTGTTTTTTTCTGAGTTGATTGCTTTTCGTCAAGCACAAACAATTCCACATGGCTTATTAATACTCAAAAACAAACTTTTGTATGATGGTATAATCTGTAAATGAAATTATGAACTCACAGTTTCTGAAAAGCTGATATGATTCGAAAGAAGAATGAATAGCAATAGCAAGTGTTTATAATTTTTTATTATTATTATTAATATTCCCCCTGTCCTACATATCTGACTAAACATTAAATAAAATAAAAAATCAGGTTAGTTAAGCATAAAAACTCATTAAATTCTCTAGGTTGCGTCATTTTATAAAAACAAAGAAGTCGTAGGTTCAATATTCACGATCTACACTGTTTGTTATTTATTAGCTGAAAGCTGAAAACTTTCAAATTCCCGTCAAAATAATCTGGAATTTATCTGTATTCAAACATTACGGTGCAGATCTTTTGTTCTTTGGTAGAATATTTTAATGTCTGTCTGCTAATCTAAAATATTTACTGCTTTCTTCATAATATATTTATAGTACGAAGTCGAGACTTCGTACAGTACGAAGTCGAGACTTCGTACAGTAACGTATATTTTGATTTGATTCGGTCCGTGGTCCTAAGTCAAAACAATAACGACAAAAACTGATAATTTTCCAAAATCAGTCATCTTCATTCAACACTTCACCATAAAAAATGTACTCACGCAATATTTTGTCAAATAATATAAATTATTGTGTAAAACCAAATCGAACAACAGCATCTCTCTGGAGAAAGTTCTAAACAGTGCAAATATTGCTGTGCATTCAGCTAATGTGAATAAATTTATCAACACTAGCCTTTCATTTATATTTAGACCGATATGACGTTTTTTGTGCAAACAGTGTTCGATGCCTATCAGCTGGAATGGCGCAGCATAGACCGTGACTTTGATTTTTTGGTCACCAGCCCAAGGGATCAGGCCCAATTATGTTGAGTATGCAATGTGAGTGAATGTGACAGTATCAATATTTGCTGTTTCTTTGTAGTGGAAGGTTTCTTTTATTTTAAATTCACAATCATTAATCTTTAAGATAATTAAGAAAGATGTTTGTTAACGCTCATCTACCGGGTGGCTACGGAAGTATTGCCTACGGAATATCTCAGTTATTGTATGAAGTAGGTTTGTGAAATTTGGAGCGTCGATATAATGACATAAGAGCTAGAATTTGAGCATATTGACATGTCGAAGTTACCTTCCGGTCTGACCGGAAGTAACATCAACTTTCTTATTTTAAATGGAAACCCTATTTTTTTTCTTTTCGCTTTATTCAGCATTCAATTCCCTTTCTAATGACACATCACAAGTTGGTATCTAACCAGAAACTAGATCAGAAAAAAATTATTATTGAAATTCACCGAGTAGGCCGTGGAAGCAAAATGAAAGCCAAAAATTGAAAAGTTGGCTATGGAAACCATACGTCACTTGATAACAGTTGCTACTACTGTGATATTTTATTTTCATTCGTCGGCGTTATAAAAAGCCGCCAAAAAAAATATTGGAAAAATTGGGAAAAAAACAATACTCTGTAGGTCCATAACTTAAATAGGAACATACAACTTTTTCTTGCCTGCATAACCATTCCTTTCTAATGATATAATAGAAAGTAATTTTTTTAAATGAAATACCAAAAAATCTAATTATTATTCTTCAAATAACAAAACAGATTTGTTATAAAATATCACAGTAGTAGCAACTGTTATCAAGTGACGTATGGTTTCCATAGCCAACTTTTCAATTTTTGGCTTTCATTTTGCTTCCACGGCCTACTCGGTGAATTTCAATAATATTTTTTTTTCTCATCTAGTTTCTGGTTAGATACCAACTTGTGATATGTCATTAGAAAGGGAATTGAATGCTGAATAAAGCGAAAAGAAAAAAAATAGGGTTTCCATTTAAAATAAGAAAGTTGATGTTACTTCCGGTCAGACCGGAAGGTAACTTCGACATGTCAATATGCTCAAATTCTAGCTCTTATGTCATTATATCGACGCTCCAAATTTCACAAACCTACTTCATACAATAACTGAGATATTCCGTAGGCAATACTTCCGTAGCCACCCGGTATAAAGGCGCTGAAGGGCCAATTTTCATTTTTAATAATCCCGACTTCAATCTCGGAATCCTGACTTGACTGTCGGTACTCTGAAATTAATGTCGGGATCCCGACTTTAATCACGAGATTACAATCAATAACTTAGGAATGAGTGGGTATTTTTTTTTTAGAGTATGTTATTCTACTCTATGAAAAAGGTAAAAAAAAATACATCGTAAATAATGCAACATCTGAAT
This sequence comes from Chrysolina americana, assembly GCA_958502065.1. Lineage (NCBI taxonomy): Eukaryota > Metazoa > Arthropoda > Insecta > Coleoptera > Chrysomelidae > Chrysolina > Chrysolina americana. Next base: position 97,248,912 of record OY293410.1, read on the forward strand.
CTGATTGATTTCTTGTGTGAAATTTGTCTGGTCATCGGTTTGTTTGTGATATAGGTAAGCTTTCGATACCGCGGTGTTTTCTGAAATATTGGGCATCAAGCTATCATCTCTTGGGAATACTATTAAAATTGTTGACAGTTTGGAATCATATATAGCACATTGAAAAATGATAGCAAGGTGCAACGATTTGAGATCCAATGCATATACCGTGCAATTGGGGTTCCCCAAGGGACCTCTCCTTTTTTACAAATGCTCATGTCTTACGATACGACGATCGCAATTTAAGGAGACAATGTAGAAAACAAAATTGTTAAAACTGTTATATCCGTCAATCGGCTGTACCATTACGAGCAACCCTTAGAAATCAGAGACTTGTGCCAGCTAGGGAAGATGTAGCCCTTACCTTATTTGAACATGTGATGCCATGCACGAGACCGGTGATCGTGCTGATTCAAACCCATGTATCAAGGTGTGATTGGATTGAGAAGTGAGTGCTCAACCCGCACTATGAGAAAGGCTAACGATAACGAGTAATTCTCAATATGTGGACAAACAATGCCAATCAATTTCCTTCTCACACAGAGAAAACATGGCCAAGGGAACCCCATACTTGAAAAAAATCAATCGTGGGTACCAAATTTTTGCATATCTACTGTAAGAATATGAGATACTTGTAGTAGGCAAAACAATGTTTCTGAAAGTGAACTCATCAGAATACTTAGCGAATCGAAATATTTTCTTATACTTGTATTCTACAATTATTGAATCGCTTTATCTGAAACAACTTCACCTGGTGTTAGCCATCTCATTAATACCTTCAGTCGATTGTTGATGGGGGTAGTTATCAATTCACTTATACTGAGTTAGTTTTGTCGATTCGGGTGTTTCCGCGATATTCTCCGGACGCGGAAACGGTTGAATTGAACAGAGCGACGCCGACGTCGAAATTATTTGAAATGATTATGTATAATCAAGTTTATACTAATATTTAGTTGATAATTTCACCAAATCAGTACGGATTTTCTTTCTAGTCAAGTAAAAAATCGTGTACCTATAAGCAATTTAGCATGTCTCAATCAATTCTGGACGCTTCGATACATTTTCGAAATTGAAAAAAAACACGATTTTGACTTTTTTCTGCTACAATCGAGAAACTGCTCTCCTCCATGAAGGTATTATCTGAATAACAATTTTTTTTTATTCTGATTGGATTGGCATTAGCAGAATTGCTCCATGTTCAACCGTTCGTGAGTTGAAAAGTTCATCTGGAGATGAGAGACATATATAAGCATTTTTGAATATTCAGTTTTAAATAATTAAAAATGCGAAGTTGGCGCGTATTTTTTAATAACAACGCCATTTCACTTGGCAAATATTGATTTTGTTGATAGGTGATTTTTTTACACAAAAAATCTCAATTTTGTTTTGTCAATTTCTCATTGAAATTTAGTTTTGTGGTATGAATCGGAATCATATCGTCGAGATCCTACATTTGAGGGACGTTAACCAATTTAAAAAAAAAATTAAAAATACAAAATTTCAAAAATTAGAATGCGCGAGGGAATTTTCGACATTTTATTACTTTTTCCTTGGGACTTTTTTCGAATAATTTTTTCCACCCATCGATTCGAAAATCACAAAATGTAGGTACTATTTTTATCATTCTGAATCGATTGGCATTCGCAGAAATGATTTATCTTGAACCGTTCGCGAGTTGAAAAGTTCATCTGGAATTGAGGGGAAGAACGTAACACAAATAACTGTCAGATGTAGTTCAATGTCCGTCGTGGTATTAGCCAGGGAAGTAGTTGTTTTCTGACAGATGTTTGCCTTTTATTTTCCACTTGGTGGAGAGAGAAGGATATCCCGTATTCTTCCACATCGTTGATACCTCTCTGGCACAATATATTCGAACTCTAAATTTACACCATGAAAAATATTTAAATATTTCTCATGTGGAACTAGAGTACTTGACGAAAGGCAATAAATTTCAAAACAAAATTTGATTATAAAAATAATCCAGCCTTTCGCAAATTTTCCTATACTATAGGATTGTCGGCAAACGTCGAACAGAAATAATTCAACAGCCCCATACGACCGCCGAATCACGTCTATCCAACGCCTGGCAAAGTTTTCCTACAAGGATATACTTTGCAATCTTCCTGTATCAACCACCAACTGGCAATCGAAAACATGTGACATCTGCAGACCGGTTTCGCGATTCAACTCGCTCATCAGTACAGTCTCGGCCACAATATGTAATTGATTTCCAATCGGTTTTGTTAACAGGCACTACGATAACTCCGGCACCCACTAAGAAAGTGGGCAGCAGAGCCATCTATAGAAACCATAGAAAGATTCCGACCAGTACCACGACTTCGTTTGAGCCGAATATATCTAAATTTACACCATGAAAAATATTTAAATATTTCTCATGTGGAACTAGAGTACTTGACGAAAGGCAATAAATTTCAAAACAAAATTTGATTATAATAATAATCCAGCCTTTCGCAAATTTTCCTATACAATAGGATTGTCGGCAAACGTCGAACAGAAAAAATTCAACAGCCCCATACGACCGCCGAATCACGTCTATTCAACGCCTAGCAAAGTTTCCCTACAAGGATATACTTTGCAATCTTCCTGTAACAACCACCAACTGGCAATCAAAAACATGTGACATCTGCAGACCGGTTTCGCGATTCAACTCGCTCATCAGTACAGACTCGGCCACAATATGTAATTGATTTCCAATCGGTTTTGTTAACAGGCACTACGATAACTCCGGCACCCACTAAGAAAGTGGGCAGCAGAGCCATCTATAGAAACCACAGAAAGATTCCGACCAGTACCACGACTTCGTTTGAGCCGAATATATCTAAATTTACACCATGAAAAATATTTAAATATTTCTCATGTGGAACTAGAGTACTTGACCATCATTCCTTTTCTATCACTGTGTTCTCATAATAAACAGTTTCTGTAGGCTGACAAATATGATTTTTTCGATTGTGAACAAACTTCCAGAGTTGGAGGAGCTTCAGTTTCATTATATTCAAGCCGCACTCAAATCAGGTCGGCATCATGTGGAGTGAAACTACCAGTAACATTGATAAGCCTTCAAGATTTTTTGGTTGAATAACTTCCGGAATTGGTTTATTTTCCGCAGTCCGCAGTATAACCAGAAGTGATTTCTTTAGGCAAGGCATACAGCGAGAGCTTTCCTATTCAGTTGAGTGAAGGTTCTCTCTGATTACGACATTGTTTGACTGTGGAATCATATTTTTTTCATCATTCGATTATACGTAATTTATCACAACTCTCATACCATATTGGGACTGGCTTCAATGTGAGAAAGAATTTTCTTTCAGCTTCGTCCATTACCACCATACATTCTTATGGAGCAATCGGAGGAAAGGCTTCGTCAATGTGGCAGGAGCAGATGGTAAATATTGAGCATGAACAAAACTGCTTGTAGATCTTGTTTGCAGGTCGGCAAAGGAGCTTGATTCATGGCTCGTACCTTGTCTTTTGTCGGTTGGATTTCCTCAGAGAATAAAGAATATACATTTGTCTCTTCCCAAGCGAAGATCATCTTAACGAATGCGACCCGAACCACGCATCAAAATATGGTGAAATTCCTGTGATTCCTTGTGAGAATCCATGAACCGTTGACCTAGGGTGAAACATATACTCCAAATTGTATTAGATTCAGACTATATGCTCCCTTCTGACTCATTATTATAGCCTGAGCTTCCCTGCGCATCTGGTTCTATCAACTGACAGTTAACTTGATATGCCTGTTGGAGATCTAATAGTGCAAAAAATCTTCCGCCAGCAAGTGTGCCTTATATTTCTTGAACAGCTGAAATCGGATAGGTATCTTTGATCAGTGTTTTATGGATACGAACTTCTTATCAGACTACACCACAGGAACGATTGGAGTTGCTTATACTGAATGAATAGCAGGTTCTGAAATACCTTGTATAATCATCTTGTTGTACTCTTCTTCAATGAGCAGTTTTAAAGAGAACAAAAACTTCCCGGCTTTTACTACTATTGGAAAGGGATTCAGGAAGGTACCTGGAATCTGTGCATCCAAACGCTACTCTCACCTCCACGTGGTGAATCCTGGGCAACGGCATGTCCTGGCGGCTAATAACGAAAGTGAAGCGAACTCTAGTGGTAGCTGAGGCGCCGCAGCCAACCGGAGTAGGGACCAGTGGGCCTCTAGCTCACCATACACCGATACCATAAACATATATGATCCTTCGACACTCGAACCATACACATTCATACATCACAGGGGATAGCGAGAAGTGACAATCCTGTCTTCAATGGAAGCCAATGGAAGCCGGATCGGGAGCTGCCGTGAACGAATCTTCCACGGCTGCCGTGCCTACCGATTGGGAACCATCGCTGCCAGGACTTCCTTGGAAGGTAGATTGAAGGAACTCGCAGCGAGAACTGGAAAACCTGTCTTCGACGGGAACAGAGGAGGGGCCTCAGATCGGACGCTGCGGGACTGGTAGACAGTCAACGAATCACCCGCAGCCGCTGTAGCGTCCAGTCCAGTCCAGTTGAGAACCAGCTCTACTAGGATTCCCACGAGAGAGTGGTTTAAAGGAACTCGTTGCGAGAACTGGATAATCTGTCTCAAATGAAACCCAAGGAGGGGCCCTGGATCGGAAACTGCGGGACTCGTAGCCGGTGATTGAATCACCCGCCGCCGCCGCACTGCCCGGCCGAGAACCAGCCCTACCGGAGCTTTCACGGGAAGGCAGATTGAAGGAACTCGCTCCTTCTACAAGCACCAACACACTACACACACTTTGATGCGCATGCCATGGATGACAAGACCAGGGGATGGAATAAAGGTCCCAAGGGGGGCTACTTGTCTGGCTGCAGTAGCAGTCTCCCCACCAGCTACAACTACTACATCTACTACTACTGTAGGATAAATTCAAAGGCGATTGGTAGAATCCTGAAATTTTCTAAACCATCAGACAATTCTTTATGGATATGATCCGATTTTACGTGAAGATCAATTTTAATGAAATTTACTGGAAGTACTATCAAAAAAACATTTAATGGAAGAAAACTACCTAGTAAATTTGCACTCATGTTTTTAACAATCACACCTGTGGCAAGTACTGCTAAAGTTTATGTCACTGGCACTGGTGTTTTTTTTTTAATATTGGCTCTTGATGAGTAAAAATTTCATGGCTTTGCTTGATACTGATCGTTGAATATATAGCACCACTGTTTATCTATATTCATATTGAAATAACTCGAAACATGTCTAAGCTGATGTAAGTCTTCCGACTACATTTAATACTTATTGAAGATTGATTTTTGGCGAAGTTGACTGAAAGTTTCTTACCTACCCTGTTTGACTATTATCCTAATATTTTCATAATATTGTACCAACATTATCACAATATAAGTGTGAAACTTGGGTAACATTTGAATATTATTGAATCCATTTCAAAAACACATTATAAGATTGTTCTATAATTCGTTATTAAATCATAGCATCTAAATTCAGTTTATCGATTTGTAGAGAGAAGTCATGGATAAAAATAGGTAAAAGTTTTCGAACGTCTAACGCGATTTGGCATAGACATCACTATAACAAAACGGCAAAATGTGATTTATGCTACAAAAATATTATTTTCTTATTCTCGTACACCTGAAAAAATAAAAACGTCTGCCGGCTTTGTTTTAAATTACTGAGACGTAGCTCAGATCTGTTCTGCTTGGTGAAATAATAAAAGATTCGTTAATAAAAAGCAAACAAATCACCTAAAAATAACTTCGTAGACCCGAATCTTCCCGTAGAGGGGATTGATACCTACGTTACATTTTCTGAAAAGTTCAGCTGTTTATATTTTGACGCGTGAAAGCATAACAAAAACAATACCTACGCATTGCAGAACGAAAGGGCATGACAATACAAAACTATTTTCTTCCTGACAAATCTATTTCAGCCCGAGTGGTTTATTTACTTGGAAATTAAAACGTACTTAAAATTATTCGAAATTCCAATAACAAACTACTCAATGAAAACAAAACATCTACGCTGAAAGTTTATTTCTCACATCTGAAGTAATTTTTTCACATCCTCTAGTTCAAGAAACGGTATTGGGCGTTGAAAAGTTCATCTTCCAGCCACAGATGATTCCACATCTGATATTATGAACATCCTGTGCATATTTTCAAAAAAAAAATAAGTAATTCGACATTAAAACATAAAATATTGATTAGATATGCGGTGTTTGGAAAAATGATGCACTTTGGATACCGACAGGAAATTTAAAATTACGTGCCTCAAACTGAAACATTATTCTTGTTCTGAATAATATATTGTTTCTGATATGTTATAAATGCCAGCTCATTTGTTTTTGAAAGATAAAAGTAATACCTATTTGCGTGTCAAGATAATGTACACTGACTGACAGTTATGTATTTCGAAAAAACATTTACTACACAAAAATATAAGAACACGAGGCTGAAGGACCTCGGTCAATTGCCTTTTGAATTATAAACCTCTTTATAATTCAATAAAGAGCATTTATTATTATGTGAGAACACATCTTTGACAGTGAATTTGGGATTTCTTTCTATAATAGATAGACGCAATGGATAATCAAGTATTCAAGTGGACTACTCTGATGTACAGTGGTTCAGTTCCACATCCTTCTTACTGACGAGACTGAACATAGCCGCAATGGAGCAGTAAATTTCCACAATACTCATGTCTGGGCTGTGAAACATCCACACGAGATTAGACAAAACTGTCGTCTGGAGCAGTTTAGCCTAAATTTATGGGCCGGAAAAGTGGAAAATATAATAATTGGACCATTTTTTTCCCGAGAGTTTTAAACGGCCTCTCATATTTACACTTCTTGCTGCAAAACAATTCAGAAGGTTATTCAGACTCCGTGCATTTAATAATTCGTTAGTCGTTTAACTGTGGATTGGTGGATTGGTAGAGCAGGTTCAATACGTCGGCCTCCCCGCTCACTAGATTGAAACCCGCTCGACTTTTTTTGTGAGTACTTGAAGAGCCTAGTTTATGATACAGGATCAGTGCCTTCCATTGAAGTACTTCGTCAGCGGATCATAGATCATAGGTTTTGACCACATAAGAAATACTCTCAATTATTTTTAACAATTTGGTGAAAACAGGGATCATTTAAATGATGCACACTTGTTGAAATTAAAATGTTTTATAAGCTTGATTATGACGTGATGATTATGACATACCGCTATGTTATTTGACACAAAACGTCAGCATTATTTGTTGACAGAAACAAAATAAGAATAGTCCACGGTTTTTCAGTTTAATATTCACATTCACCAGCGAAAACGGTTAGCTGATTCAAAACACGCAGGAGACCAAAATTTTAGGTTTTTTCATGGCTAACTCAATTGTGATGTTCAAATGGTTTTTTCTTGTGAAAATAGACAAGTTTGGCTATAAAAACTGTGAGCCACTTTCTTTCGCTTCTTTGAATCATAATTACTTACCTTATTATCGAGTCAAGAAATGAAAAAAGCGTCCAAAAAACCAAGGGCCTGTGAGTTTTCCGAACATTTGATGTATATTTGTAGCTACAATTCAAAATTTACGATTTTTTTCTTGCAACTTGCGATTTCTGTTACTTGAAGGGGGTGAATTTTAGGAAACATGTTGAAAAAAGTCTTATTTTGCCCCCAGAAATACGCCCTTGAAATATTTCTATTGAAATTAGAAACACCCTGTAGATTCACTGTCCAGTGAGAGTTGGACTATATTTTTCCTTACTTTTACTACTTACTACTTATATAGTAAGCAGATATTGACAACTGTAAAAAAATGCCCATTGTACGAATATCTTTGTTTCGCCATTTTATCTCTGTGATATCAACCCAATTGCTAATAGTTGCATTTTATTTCACATGTGCTGCAGAGAAGGCATGTAGAAGTAGAAGTAGAAGTAGAAGTAGAAGTAGAAGTAGAAGTAGAAGTAGAAGTAGAAGTAGAAGTAGAAGTAGAAGTAGAAGTAGAAGTAGAATTAGAAGTAGAAGTAGAAGTAGAAGTAGAAGTAGCAGTAGAAGTAGAAGTAGAAGTATTTATTTCACTACAATATATAACAGTAATGTGAGAAATAGAGTACTGCATAATGAAATAGCCGAAGAAAGCCAGTGAAATAAAATCAATATAGAAATTTCAAATCGTAGTATTTTATTCACACATTTATTAATTTGTTGTTATTAGTGATATCAGCTATTGGAAGTGAATATTTATATTATTGTTGTTAATATGTGCCACATATATAATGGTTTTTTCATCTACTATGATCTCTATTATTTGGATTCAATTCGGACATACAATGGATGTACTTTAGACGTCCAGGAGATATCCACATTGGTTGTTGGACGCCCAAAATATGCAGAATGTAGGTACATCTATTAGACGTTTTCTAGGATTCAATTTTGAGTCCGTATTCGTGTCCTAGCCGTCTAACGAATGTACATTAGATTAATTATGGACATTCATTGAATGTACGATGTAGGAATACGCACTTTTGAACTTTATTCTTTTTATGACTCCATATTTATTCCTGGAAAAGTACGCGGTATTTCAATTTAGTAAAAAGTGAGTAAGTCATAGGTATGTTCTTGTTTTGAAAGCAAAATTCTCAGGAATCGAGATTATTTATATACTAACGCGACACAGGTGCAATTAGTAAAAAAAATATGTTTGAAAATCCACTGTTTCATCGATTTAGGGATTATCACTTTAGTTTTGTTTTAAAATAAAAATGTGGGTCAACTTTAGGAGATAGACATATGCCATCTCGGACTTTTTTGAAGAACTTTACAAATATTTACTACATTATTTTGATGCGTCTCTCAAGGTTCAGCCAGCGAGTTTTTGTCGACTTTACAAAACAATGATTTTTTATGCTAAAGCTGTTCAGAATAAGTTTTTGATACTAGAGTATTGTGAAACCATGCCCCAATCCAGCCAAAGACATCCCTATATTCTGCCAACTATCCATTGCAGCGATGAATGTAATTACATTTTGGCTGAATCTCAATGTAAATAAACAAAAGTATCGCTATTGGTGTGAAGAAAACCTGCATATTGTTCTAGAGAGCATACACAACGTACACAAAAACTTGAAGTTTTGGGCTGGTTTTCTTGGAAATGAGATTATTGGAAAATTTATCCGGCGATCTATATTTCAATAAGTTTAAAGGGACTTTCAATTCTCTTATTATCACTAACGAGCTAGCTAGATAGATAGATAGACTGATCCAGTACTTGCAGGAAGATCTGTTATATTTCCAGCCCATCATTTTCTTCTCATGCGACAGTGATAGATAGATGGATTGGCAGAATGGGAGCTGAATGGCATCCGATATCACCGAATTCAACTTCCTTATACTTGTATACGTGGGAACAACTCAAATTCGTTGTTCAATACAACACAACCTGCTGATAGTGATGATAATAAAAGGCCAATTACAAGTTTGACGTTTTTTAAAAATCAGAATTTTGGTAGAAATTCGATAACAGACTTTCAGCCCTATGCTGTATCACTTCCGATATTCGCCATTTCCGTTATTTTGCTATTGCTAAGTAATAGCAAAATAACGGAAATGGCGAATAACGGTGACGTTATTTTTAACGGAAGTGATACAGCATAGGGCTGTTTATTACAGTTTATATAGTTATTAAACAATATTTTGAAAAAAGTATTGGGTTCGTAGATCTTATATTCATTCTATTTTTGAAAATTATTCCTAATTCAAACTAAAAGTAATCATTTCAAAAGTGAAATTCCACCATTAACACTAGATTTAAAATTGTCCACCACTCCCAGGGAATTCAACCGCGACAATTGCGAATAGTGTCCCCTTGAAAATAAAATTGATGTGTTTTTCCTATTTTGCAAATTCCTTTATGGAAAACAGATATCAAAGGTGCAGGTTAGAAGCAAAATTTGATATACAATAATCATTAAATGCAAGAAAGTCTTCAAAACTGCATTCATTACTGCAAAGCTATAGTTATTTACGGAGGTCGAAACACAAAGGATTTTGGATGAGTCCATCGCCGTTTCCGAAGTGAATCTTATGAAATAAAGCCCGGAATCAATTCGTCAAATTCTTTGCTACTAAAACAACAATATTTACCTTGTAAACTGCAGGTCAATGTTTTATTAAGGTTTCACTTAGCCCAAACAACTTGAAACGCATGAACCTTAATCGAAAATCAGCAACTGCAGCACAGCTTATTTGCGTCAAACTAGTACGTACGATAATAACACCCGGTCTATTTATACCGCAATTTGCAAAATATCGGGCGGTAAATCGCTATCCACTTGTTCAAATGTCAAGACGAACTTCCTGAAATATAACCGAAACCTCGCGCAAAGTTCACGATTCGATATGTAGAGCTACTGCTGTTGATTAAAAAAATGTATTTTTGGATCAATCGTGATTTTTTCGGGCTTACTTCGAGGTATTTCTGTATTTCATACCTATCGCACAAAAGCTTTGAACCATCTCCAAATTGGATACAGGCCAAATTTGAAGTTTCTTTCTTTGTATGGTTCAAGAGTGTCTACAGTTGCTATGCATAAATAAAATGTTACAATTTTACATCAAGGTCGTTTCAAAATTTGGATTACAGGGGGTCAATTTGAAAACTTCCCATTTTTAATATCTTTCAATAAGGAATTTGAAAAATCAGAAAGACTTTGATGTAATTTTTAAGGGTGTCACTAGTAAAAACAATTTGCAGAGCAATCATGGTTTAACCCCATGGAAGGGGTAGATCTCATCCTTAAGAGATCAAAATATAAATTGGGGGGGGGTTAGAAGCTGCCAGCAATAGACCTCGAACACGACTAGTGTTATACTCGGCCTAAAAACAGGCAGAGTATTTTATTCGAAACAATCCAGAAATCGAAATTATAAAGTGCGAAATGCAGAGAAATATCGAGATTTCTCTGCATTGTCGCAGGGCAGGCTCGCCGCGCTCCTACGATGATTTTTTTTGTGTATGGTCACCTTTAGTGAGCCATTTTTACACTTAATAACTCTCAATTTTCACCTAGAAGCCAGTCGAATAATATTAGATTTTTTGCATTATATTCAGGTCACTAGTCTAGTCTCACCCTGTATGATGTAAAGTCCCAATCTCCACCCAGTGGAACTCCACTGTACGTAGTTTTACCGATTTACCGGAAATTCCTGACTAGTTTTCAATTTTATTAATTTGTGGCCCCAAACAGTCGAGCACCCGGTATACAGAACACTTAGAGCAAGGTTTCGACACGCTAGTCTCTTGTTGGGTGGAAAGATTCCGTGGCTCCATTTGTTTTCACAAATTATTTTATTTGAATTCGATTTCTCATCAGGTTGGCCAAATCGGAAAACGGGTATAGATTCCTCGGCGAAGGAATACGTGTATTTCTTCGGCGTTCAAGAATCACGTTGGTTTATGGTTTTTCTCGGGGCTCTCCGAATATCGGACCGCCCTAGGAATCGAGATATCTGAAATTCTGACTTTCAATATCTCCCTAGATCTGGGGAGTATTTAGTGACTTTTGTCAAATACTCCCTAGAAAACGCAGGTAACGGGACTTTAACGGTCATTTGCCCAAATCCCGCGCGTTTTCGCGAGCTAGGGTTTTGTTCAGCCAAGGGCGACGCCCACTTTGGCCCTCTAGGCCAATGGGTGTCGCGGATTCAGCAGTCAGGATTGCATAAATATGCAAGCAGCGAAGCGGCAGACAGCCACTCTTTCTTGTCGAATTGCAGTGTAATAATCAACTTTGTGTTTCCGTTAAATAACTTACGTTTGTTTGGCTTTGCCTTTTGTCTCTGCAATTCATCGTTTTGGCTAGCAGTTAGAGTCAGGTTCTCGGTAATAATAATTCAGTTCACAGTAGATTCATAACGTTTTGTTTCTATCTTAAAGGGGGTTAGACTCACTTGTACGGTTTACAGGTGTTTTATTCGCGCTACGAAAGTACGTTGATAGGTAGTTTAACTCTCGAGCAATAATCAGTGTAAAGTGATCTTTTGCAACGGACACTTAGGGATTTAACTTCATCAAAGTTATTTCCCGACTTAATACCTGTACGCGACGTTGACGAAAAATCCCCATCGTATGAAAAGGGGTCAGGCACCAAAACGAGATCTCACCTGATACAATCGGCTCGATCGTAGAGTTCCACGAAGATTGTATCGTTCGAGCTTAAATTCCTCGGCCTGTCAAGACATCATTAGCTGCGACTTAGTCGTTGGCGAGCCACATTTCCTGTGGTACCTAGGGGTTTCGCGTCCTTCCCATACCTATTTCCTGCGGCTGTTCTCGGCTTTTCCACCTGAGACAGTCTGGTTAGGCTCCGTGATCCTTTACCCAAATATCTGTCTTGGTTTTTGTCACATCCAGTTGTAATTTTTAAAGTAAAATTTTTCAAGTTTAATTTTCCTTTTTGGTGCTTCACACAATTTTTGAAGTTAGGAAATTTTATTTAGATAGTTTTTCTAAACCGTGAATCCTTCCTCCCTCGTCCATTTCCCGGCGAGGTCTTGTTAGGTGTTAGGTTAGTTAGCTATAGGGTGACCCTTCTCATCGTCACACTTGAGTTGGGTCGACGCGAGGTCGATTTTAGTGCACTTCTCCTTTGCCACACACTTGCACACGCAAGTAGCCCGACAATACATTACAGCCGTAATTGTTGTCCTTTAGAGCAATGACGAATATGAGATTGAGATCTCATATGCTCGCGGAGGAGAATACCCAAGCCGTGTTCGCCGGCGTTGGGCTTTCTCGGACACCTCCGCCGTCGGGTGACTTAGACGCCAGGCGTCTATTCCCCGAAGCGTCGCGACGCCTCGACGGAGACGTCCCCCAGGTACGTACTACCGGGGAAAATCGTGAGTTGACGATGTCAACTACCTTGTCCCCGAGAAGTGTGCTGGACCAAGGTACTTTAGAGTCGAGCTTAGACGGAGGGAGGCAGCCTTCCCCGTCGGCTCAGGTAGGGTTAGTAATCGATTCCGCGGGAGTTGTCACAACTCCACCTTTGGAAGCCCATTTCGAGCAATTCCGTTTAACGAGAAACGTTTCTGTTTGTAGGTCGGAGGGCTACGAAGGAGTCCGTGCTGGCGAAGCTCGTGAGGTACGCCCCCTCGGAATGCGCCGAAGCGCTCCGGGGTCATCGGGTGTGCCCCACGCACCACAGCGGAGGCCGGATATAGATGTGCATACCCTAAGGGAACCGGGTGATGCTGAGGCCCTAGTGGAAGAACTAGGGGGTGGTGGAAGGCTCTCGGAGGGAGTTGGGAATGCTCGCATTCCCATATCTCTCCAGGGGCGGGTTCAGCGTACCTCCCAAGGGATACAATATGCACGGCCAGAACAAGCGATAAGAGCTACGAAGGCAGATTTCGAATCAGGTGTCGGCTGGGACACGGAAGTTGCCACCCGAAATCCCTGGGTGACGACGTCCTTGCCCTCCAGGTCACTTGGAGCAGAGCGGTGGGCGGCTGAAGGGGGTTTCGGAGAAATCCGAAACTTTGCGGAAGCCGTCCATCCACACCTTTTTACGAGACATGGCGCCCAACGTGGGGCTGCTGAAGACAGACCGTCTTCAGGGATCTGCGGGTGTAGCCTTCCTCCTGCAAACAGAATTAGAGTTCGGGATCTCTCTCCTGAGAGACTCCCAGTTAATGAAATGGTTATGGGTGAACCGGAAACCCTTTGGCGCCCATATGGCACGTTTACCCGGTTGCCAACCGGGAATCGGCATTATAGGGAATCTGAGGATGTCCCTCGAGTCGCTCGAAACGTCGCTTCCAACCCCGGTGATGTCCACAGGAGTGGATATTACCCATCGAGGAGGCCAGTGCCCACAGTCCGGATTCAGGAGAATCCTAGAAGACCAGTGACGGGGGTCGACGACGTGCTCGTGCGACTCGCGGATCTGCTGGAGGATAGACGTCGGGGAACCCTAAACGGTGTTGATGGGGGTTTAATTAACAACAAACCACATCCCAGTTTCAGTGGGCTTCCTCACGAAGATCCAATTCAATTTATTCAATCCTCTGAGGATTATCTAGGGGGCTTTGATCCAACCGTCTGGGTGAGCGTTGCAGCTCAGTGGCTCAAGGGAGCAGCCCAGCAGTGGTATGCTCCATATCGCAACTCACGCCTAAACTGGCAGTTTTTCACAAACCGGCTCCAGGAACGGTTCGATAACGATCTGTTGGTCTCGAGCTTAGAAGCGGAGTTCTTTGGCACTGACCAGCCGAAGGGAGAGTCAATAACTTCCTTCATCCTGAGCAAGTGGAGTCTTTCACAAAGGCTCTACCCAGAGATGGACGAAGGAAGGGTTGTGCGATTAATATTGAACCGGATCAGACCGGATATCAAAGTCCATTTGCAATTGCATAGATTTGCAACTATTGAAGAGCTGACACAAAAAGCTGTTGCTGTCGAGACGCTACTTCGTAGCACCAGCCAAAGTGTACAGTCGGGGCCGAAACTTGTTTCGAACACCAACCGTCCTCATCAGGCCGACGATGTGCCACCTAAACGTCCTCAGGGACAGCTACAGGACAACAGGGGTTCGAACCATGTTAGGTCCAGTAACTTTAACAACAATGGCACTAAATTCCAGAATTATGATCAATCGAGGCGTTCTGGAGGAAACAACGCTCCTTCGAGCGGATGTTTCACTTGCGGGGGAGCTCATTGGAACAAAGATTGCCCTCAGCAAAATGACAACAGGAACGGTCCCAAACGTCAGAGTGCGGGAACAAAACCGTTAGATCATGCCAATAAGGCACATACGGTTAATACCGTGCAGGCGAGTAAAACCTCGCGTCGTAAGACGTCACTTAAGGACGCAGACAAAATTGCAGTTTGCAAAGAAGAATCAAAAAACTCCAACAGGAGCCATCAGGGGGCTCCATCGGAGTAGGTACTCCTTCAACACCGTTTTGCGGTTCTGTGACAGTGTTGGACTGTCATAGAAATTATGCGGCATGTATTCCCAACAAGGAGGAGGAGAAGGAGTTCCAGGATGTTGAAGCTGGAGTCGTTTCAGCCGAAACGCCACCGTCATCAGGCAAACTACATTGGGCAGACCGGTCAGATTGTGAATCTGTTTGTTTCAGTGTGGTAGATGAGCGTGTGGATCGCGCCACTGGTGGTAGGCGGAAAAAAGTTCACTCGTCGGCAGACGTTAAACGTAGAGGGTTGAAAGTCATTTCAAACATGTCAAGTTCTAGTTTTGGAACGAATGTAAGGGGTTATGAATCATCTTCAGGTTCATGGAGTTGTGAGATCATCGAGGTACCCCAGGTCGTTGTTGGTGGGTCGTTCCATCCGCCACAACACAAGGTTTCGGAGTTAGTGATCGGTATACAGAAGGACCAGGAGGGGCCTGTTGTCAAAGAGAGTGCTAGGGCACTGCAAACTGGGCACAGGTCCGGTATAGGCACAAGTCGAGATGAAAAGGTGTATCCAAGGGAAGATTGCGAATCAAGGTTTCGGAACGAAAAGGTCGTCGAGAGTGACGTACTCTTTTCGGTTCCACTTCGGGGTAGTGAAGACACCGAGGGTGGTGGTCTGTCACTCACTCCCACACAGGACGCAGGTTTCGAGGTCGATGCATGCCAAGTCTCAAGGATGGTATCGAGGGGCAGAGCAGATGGGATCGCAGGTGCGAATCGCCATTCCCCGTTGGTAGATACCAGAGGCGTGGTAGGCATGTCATCTGAGAGAGTTACACGTCTTAGTCGGGGCGGAGGCGAGGTTCCTGAGGGATGCAATCGCCAAGTCCCATCGTTAGCTGCAGTTGGTGCTGCAGTACTTGATGTCAATCGCAAGTCGGAACTTCTGAGTTTCATTGAGACCGACCCGCTTAGGAAGAAGTCGGAGGTGGATCTGCTGGATCCATTGTGTCTATATCGTCGCTGTGATACTAGCTTAGCGAACAACAAGGTTGAGGGACGATTGCATCAGTTGCCGCGAATCGAGGCTGAACTGATGGGTCGTCGAGTTAGGGTTTTGGTGGACAGCGGAAGTTCGCTAAATCTCCTGAAACGTAGTTTGTTGCCTGTCACCTGGAGGGTGGATAGGAAGCAAGTGACACCGTTGCAGCTTGCATGCGCCGGTCGTGGCATCACCAGTCTAGGGGAGACAATAGTCGAACTATTAATAGATGGTGTTGTTCACGAAGTTGTCGTGCAAGTGGTGGATGATCTTGTCGAGGATCTTCTGCTCGGGTGTCCCTGGCTGGCATCAAACGAGGCTATGGTCGACTTTGCACGTCGCACCATGTACGTTGGAAAGGGGCCTAGGCAAACTATTTTCTGGGCGGAGGAGGTCTATCTTCCACCAGAAAAGTTCCCTGAACCACAGGTAACGGACGTACAGCTACCGGCGTTCTCGAGAAAGGAATTTCGGAGTCTTATCCGAGAGTTTGGAGACGTCTTTTACGAATCTCCAAGGCAACCAGTGACGAGGGCTGCTTGCCACAAAATCCGATTGAAGGAGGAGCTACCCTTCAAGCTCCGTCCGTACAAAGTTTCCGATCAGAAGAGGGCTCTTATCCAAGAGGAGGTGGATAAGATGCTCGCTGCAGGTGTCATAAGTAGGTCCCATTCTGCCTTTATTAGTCCGGTCGTTATCGTCACGAAGAAGGACGGTACGGCTCGGTTTTGTGTCGACTACAGGAAGTTGAATAGTCTGACAATACCCGAGTCGTCGGTATTGCCAGGTATTCACGAGACTATCAAAGAGCTCGGAACAGCGAGAGTGTTCACTTCTTTGGATCTGAAGTCTGGGTTTTGGCAGATACCCATGGATGAGGCTAGTAAAAAGTATACAGCTTTTGCTACGCCTGATGGAGCTTGTTATGAGTTTAACTCAATGCCGTTTGGTCTAACGAATGCACCTGGAAGTTTCCAAATCCTTATGACGGAAGTGTTGGTTGGTTATGTCGATAAATTCGTCAAAGTATATCTAGACGACATAATCGTTTACAGCGAAGATGAAAAGGAGAACCTCTACCATCTCCGCCTTGTGCTGGAGAGGTTCAGAGCACATGGCCTGTGGTGCAGTTTAAAGAAGTGCAACTTCGCTCAGCGTAGGCTGGAGTACTTGGGGCATGTGGTGACGGAAACGTCCAACGAACCAATGCCAGGTCATGTGTTAGCGGTTCGACAATTCCCGCTACCCAAGAATGTCTCTCAGGTCCGAGGATTCTTGGGCACCGTTGGTTGGCTACGGGAGTTCATCCCGAACTTAGCGGAGTTGGAGGCTCCGATAAGTGACATGCTCAAGTCGAAAAAAGGGCGAGACCTTAAGTGGAACTCTCAAGCATTGGAGGCGTTTGAGAGGATCAAGGAAGTCGTGGGCCGTCCTATGGTCTTGGCCAGGCCGGACATGACTCTCCCGTTTTTCCTGCAGACCGATGCATCTGGGGTAGGCATCGCTGCAGTTCTGTATCAAGTCAATTGTCACGGCGACAGAAGGATCGTTTCACATGCTAGTGCCAAGCTCAAGGGCGCGGAACTAAACTATCATGTGAACGAGACTGAATGTTTAGCCATTGTTTGGGGTATCAAGCGATACCGTCATTATCTCGAAGACCGTCCATTCACTCTTCGAACGGACAGCAAAGCGTTGACTTGGTTATCCAAGTTCAAGGACGCAAAAGCGAAGTTAACTCGTTGGGCCTTACTTCTACAGGAGTATTCCTTCACTGTGGAGCACGTCGCAGGTCGAGACAATCAGCTAGCTGATTTCTTGTCCCGTAATCCCTCGGGGTCTCACAGTGAAGACTTGGATGCTGATGTAGAGCGTATGGGGTTGCCACCTATGAAGGTGCAACTGTCTGAACACCAAGGTGTGGTGAGCGTCGTAGAGACGCCGGCTGAAGTGGTCATGCGGCGGCAGGCCATAGATAGGGAGACGCAAAGGTTGAGGGCGCGTATCAGAACGATACAGGAGTTGGGTCCTATGTCCAGGGACGATCTTCGTTTTATCAACAAGTTTTCAGATGTCCAAGGTGTTGTATATGTTTCTTCTGCTGGTAAACGGCTATTGTATGTGCCCGAGGCGCTCCGTGAGGACGTGTCGGCTTATTACCATGAACACCCGACCGCTGGTCATCCTGGTCAAGAGGAAACCTTACGTGCCTTGAAACGGCACTATTGGTGGCCGGCCATGGAGGACTACGTCCGGGCCTACGTGAGAGGTTGCCTAGTCTGCCAGTGCGTTAAAGCCGTACGGCATCAGGAAGCGGCACCGCAACGGCCTAGTGTGCCGAAGCGACCGTGGCAGATGCTGGCTGTTGACGTCCTGGGGCCCTATGCAGCCTCAAGGAGGGGAAACAGGTTCGTGGTAATTGCCGTCGATATGTTTTCAAAGTGGGTTGAAGCCAAGGCCACTAAGACATGCACGTCGAAAGTAATTTCTCGTTTTCTAGACGAAGAAATTTTATCTCGTTGGGGTTGTCCAGAAGTCGTCATTTCTGACAACGGCCCGCAGTTTCAGAGCAATCATCTGCTAAAATACTACGATGCGAAGAACATCGAGGTCAAATTTTCACCTGATTATCATCAACAGGCGAACCCTGTCGAGCGAAGGGTCCAGGAACTGAAGAAGTGCCTAAGAGCAAGGATGCTGGAAACCACTTCGGAAGGGCTTTGGGAAGAAGGTCTGGCTGCAAGTCTCTATTGCTTACGGAACCGTAAGAATAGAGCAACAGGGGAGACTCCAGCGGAGTTATTGTTAGGATATACACCTGGTCGTCCAGGAGATTGGAGGCTACCTATGTACCGAGATCCGGTACATAATAGCCCCGAAGATCGGCAAGAACGTCTTGCAAAGGCAGCCAGACGTCAGGCAGTTTATCAGAGGAATTTATTCCCCGATAAAGATCTACCGTCGCCACGGACCTACGGGGTCGGCGACCGCGTTTTAGTTAGGAATTTCGTCAAAGGAAACTTCGGAGGTACACTGTCAGGACCGCATCCGATCACGAGGGTGATGGGGCGAGACAGTTACCTCGTAGATAGGAACGGCACCGAGAGGCTGGTGCACGTAGACGATATCCGTTCTTGGGTAAGCAGGACTTTGCCGGCTGGCGTCCGCCACGACGATGGTGGCCCAGGTCCGGATCAGCCAGAGTCCAACGACGCTGACCAAGAAGTGACAGGGGAAGTCACACCTAGGCCGACGACTGGGGGCGGTCCGAAGCCACCTTCGTTAATCCGGGTACGAGCTGACGCACCCAACTCAACGAATCCACGGGAAGTAACGGTCAGTTTCGATCCAAAGGACAAAGCGGTCCGGCGGACAGTGAAAAGGTTGAGGAAGAATCCACAAGGACGGAAACGCGACTCAGACTGCGCGGGGAAGAGAGGAGTATCCCGTAGGAGTCCGTTGCCGGTGGTGAACTCTGGCCTTTTGGAGATCAGAGATTCTGAACTCCCCGTCGCAAACTCGTCAGTAGGGGGGCGTGCTACTACTGAAGTAGACGCTCTTACCGGTCAAGCGGTCGTTCCAGACCAAGGTCCAGAGTACGATTCAGATTCGGAAGTGGAAGCTGCTATCCGAGAGTTAGCACTTCCAGTAGGGGGGTCTCCATTATCATTGATGGTCGACCCGGGAGAGAATGTGAGACAGGAAGGCTCAGTAAGGACTGAGATTCCTAGTAAGAGTACAGGACGGCAAAGGAGATGCCGAGCTGTGGCGCTGGACTCCGACAGAGCTCCGATCCAGCGGCCACCGACAGACTCCGCCCGTCAGTATGTTTTGGTGACCGGGTCTGACGAAGATCCCGTACCAGCCCAGAGCTACAGCGAAGCTCCTAGAGTTAGTAAAGACTGTACTGAGAACGATTCCGACATGGAGGATGACGCTCCAGTAACTTTGGTGGTTCCAGCCTTGGTTCATCAGAGTGCGGAAGGTGACTATTAGGGAGTTAACGTAAAATTAGCTTTTGTCGGTTGTTTCGTTTGGAAATAACTTCGACCAAGTTAAACTCTTTAGTAGGGGGGTGTCGCAGGGCAGGCTCGCCGCGCTCCTACGATGATTTTTTTTGTGTATGGTCACCTTTAGTGAGCCATTTTTACACTTAATAACTCTCAATTTTCACCTAGAAGCCAGTCGAATAATATTAGATTTTTTGCATTATATTCAGGTCACTAGTCTAGTCTCACCCTGTATGATGTAAAGTCCCAATCTCCACCCAGTGGAACTCCACTGTACGTAGTTTTACCGATTTACCGGAAATTCCTGACTAGTTTTCAATTTTATTAATTTGTGGCCCCAAACAGTCGAGCACCCGGTATACAGAACACTTAGAGCAAGGTTTCGACACGCTAGTCTCTTGTTGGGTGGAAAGATTCCGTGGCTCCATTTGTTTTCACAAATTATTTTATTTGAATTCGATTTCTCATCAGGTTGGCCAAATCGGAAAACGGGTATAGATTCCTCGGCGAAGGAATACGTGTATTTCTTCGGCGTTCAAGAATCACGTTGGTTTATGGTTTTTCTCGGGGCTCTCCGAATATCGGACCGCCCTAGGAATCGAGATATCTGAAATTCTGACTTTCAATATCTCCCTAGATCTGGGGAGTATTTAGTGACTTTTGTCAAATACTCCCTAGAAAACGCAGGTAACGGGACTTTAACGGTCATTTGCCCAAATCCCGCGCGTTTTCGCGAGCTAGGGTTTTGTTCAGCCAAGGGCGACGCCCACTTTGGCCCTCTAGGCCAATGGGTGTCGCGGATTCAGCAGTCAGGATTGCATAAATATGCAAGCAGCGAAGCGGCAGACAGCCACTCTTTCTTGTCGAATTGCAGTGTAATAATCAACTTTGTGTTTCCGTTAAATAACTTACGTTTGTTTGGCTTTGCCTTTTGTCTCTGCAATTCATCGTTTTGGCTAGCAGTTAGAGTCAGGTTCTCGGTAATAATAATTCAGTTCACAGTAGATTCATAACGTTTTGTTTCTATCTTAAAGGGGGTTAGACTCACTTGTACGGTTTACAGGTGTTTTATTCGCGCTACGAAAGTACGTTGATAGGTAGTTTAACTCTCGAGCAATAATCAGTGTAAAGTGATCTTTTGCAACGGACACTTAGGGATTTAACTTCATCAAAGTTATTTCCCGACTTAATACCTGTACGCGACGTTGACGAAAAATCCCCATCGTATGAAAAGGGGTCAGGCACCAAAACGAGATCTCACCTGATACAATCGGCTCGATCGTAGAGTTCCACGAAGATTGTATCGTTCGAGCTTAAATTCCTCGGCCTGTCAAGACATCATTAGCTGCGACTTAGTCGTTGGCGAGCCACATTTCCTGTGGTACCTAGGGGTTTCGCGTCCTTCCCATACCTATTTCCTGCGGCTGTTCTCGGCTTTTCCACCTGAGACAGTCTGGTTAGGCTCCGTGATCCTTTACCCAAATATCTGTCTTGGTTTTTGTCACATCCAGTTGTAATTTTTAAAGTAAAATTTTTCAAGTTTAATTTTCCTTTTTGGTGCTTCACACAATTTTTGAAGTTAGGAAATTTTATTTAGATAGTTTTTCTAAACCGTGAATCCTTCCTCCCTCGTCCATTTCCCGGCGAGGTCTTGTTAGGTGTTAGGTTAGTTAGCTATAGGGTGACCCTTCTCATCGTCACACTTGAGTTGGGTCGACGCGAGGTCGATTTTAGTGCACTTCTCCTTTGCCACACACTTGCACACGCAAGTAGCCCGACAATACATTACAGCCGTAATTGTTGTCCTTTAGAGCAATGACGAATATGAGATTGAGATCTCATATGCTCGCGGAGGAGAATACCCAAGCCGTGTTCGCCGGCGTTGGGCTTTCTCGGACACCTCCGCCGTCGGGTGACTTAGACGCCAGGCGTCTATTCCCCGAAGCGTCGCGACGCCTCGACGGAGACGTCCCCCAGGTACGTACTACCGGGGAAAATCGTGAGTTGACGATGTCAACTACCTTGTCCCCGAGAAGTGTGCTGGACCAAGGTACTTTAGAGTCGAGCTTAGACGGAGGGAGGCAGCCTTCCCCGTCGGCTCAGGTAGGGTTAGTAATCGATTCCGCGGGAGTTGTCACAACTCCACCTTTGGAAGCCCATTTCGAGCAATTCCGTTTAACGAGAAACGTTTCTGTTTGTAGGTCGGAGGGCTACGAAGGAGTCCGTGCTGGCGAAGCTCGTGAGGTACGCCCCCTCGGAATGCGCCGAAGCGCTCCGGGGTCATCGGGTGTGCCCCACGCACCACAGCGGAGGCCGGATATAGATGTGCATACCCTAAGGGAACCGGGTGATGCTGAGGCCCTAGTGGAAGAACTAGGGGGTGGTGGAAGGCTCTCGGAGGGAGTTGGGAATGCTCGCATTCCCATATCTCTCCAGGGGCGGGTTCAGCGTACCTCCCAAGGGATACAATATGCACGGCCAGAACAAGCGATAAGAGCTACGAAGGCAGATTTCGAATCAGGTGTCGGCTGGGACACGGAAGTTGCCACCCGAAATCCCTGGGTGACGACGTCCTTGCCCTCCAGGTCACTTGGAGCAGAGCGGTGGGCGGCTGAAGGGGGTTTCGGAGAAATCCGAAACTTTGCGGAAGCCGTCCATCCACACCTTTTTACGAGACAGCATCGGAGTTTTGTTCACAAGCCACGCCCCGCGCGGCCGGTGATTGGCCTAGACGGCGTTTTAAGGAGGTGACCCGCAAAGCGGACACTATAAATATACGCGTTATTCGGCCGATTCAGTCCAGTCTGCAAGCTACTTGCCACGTTAACAGTTCAGTCTGAAGCGGCATTCTACGTGAGAGCTTAGTCTGAAAGTTAGCCTCAGAGACATTCAAAGTTTATTCAGATTATTCTATAAACGAATAATCTCAGTCAATATAAGTTGATACTACGAATATTAGTGCCAGTAAAAGTGCTTTTACTGGCCTTTATCAAATTAAAACTTGCATTCAGCAAATTGAATGCTAAAAACTCCAGATTAATCGACGTCGATTCGATTAATCATTCCTGCACAATAGTCAGAGGCTGTTTAGCCAACAAATTGTTTCGAAACCTAACTTGGAGGAATCTTCGGCCGTCAAAGTCGAACATTTTGGGTACAATTGGAGTTGTGAAACCTCAAATCACGACTTTTTATTTGGAGAAGAGAATCACCCTTATCTGCAGCTGGAAGCTGGCAGCTGGTTCCCGATTCCGAAGAAGAAAGAGGCCACAGGGTAAGCCGAAATCTTTGACATCAGATCAGTTCCACGAGTGGGAGTTAGCATAATCCTGTTTATGCTACTTGCAGTGTTAAGTGAAAAGTAGAACAAATCATTTTTTTTACTGACTTTACTTTCAAACGAGAAGAACTTTTTCTTGAAGCACAGTTCAACAAGATAACTTTAAAAACTCTCATTTCATAAAAACACTTTGAACTTTCATATTAGCTAGAATAAGATTTGAAAGTAGTGATTTTTTTTGAACACTTTTAGTGAACTTATATATTTCTATCAGTCATATTATTGTCCACTCTGATCTACGAAAGATCCTCAGACCGAGTGGAAACATTTTACATAATTTTGTTTCGCCTTGTGGATTCCGATTGTGTAATTCTAAGGAGATTTACTTCTTCACCTTGCCATATATTTGCGAAGGTTAATATACTTAGGTGCAGCCACGTATACTACGAACATTGCAGGGTATAAGGGAATTTCAGATATAATAATTTTTTTTTTTTTGAAATTTCGAAATGGACGACAACCACCCTATTACCTCCGAACTTGAAAATCCTACTCGATTTTCACATCCGGAGCAGGAGCGTATCGGCGGAGAGTTTACCGGACCCAGAGCTAGCCGGAGTCTAACGGGAGAAATTTTCCAAAATTTTTCCTATAACTATATACCGCCTTTACGACATGGCGCTGGCCACCGTGGGGCCAACGTTAGGGCCGGTTCACACACGGCGCGCAGACCGCTCCGATTTCAAGGAGATCGCGCGGTTGCTAGCGTTTCATTTGGTGAAGACGAGAGCCCTAACACTGTTCCTCTGAGTGAGGAAAGAATTTCTCGGCAGTCCGCGAGAAATATTAGGAGTGAATTGTCGTTCACAAATTCATCACCTGTAAGGCATGCAGGACTTTGCAGCCTAGACGAGGCGAGGACTCCACTGTTGCTCGATGGCACCTTGGGGAACTCTCTCCAGAAAACGGATCAATCAAGTCCGGTGTATCACAGTGCCCTCCTAGAGGGAGAGGCACGGATTCAGGATATTATGGGAGACGATAATTGGAGGACGATTTCCTCACTGGACAATCGGACTACTGAAACCCTTCAGAGTCAGAATGGTCTTGGAGGCTCCCCCAATAACCCCTTTAAACTTCTTATGTCCCCTCTCATTCAGGACACTAAAAATATGAATGAGTGGCGCCCAGAACCGACAAAGGCTTCGAAGGTGACCTTCGAAGCAGACCTAGGAAACCAGCAAGGCACTGCTGGAACAAATAACTCCCAGCAGGGGGATTCGATGTTGCAGCTGGCAACAATCATGAGAGAGATTGTAAACCAGCTGCAAGGAGGAAAGAAGTTGGACAGGTCCCGCCTCCCAACCTTTTCAGGAGGAGAAGAGGATCCTAAGGCTTTTATTGCTCGGATGATAACCGAGTTCAATCGTGCCAAGGTTGAGGCCCAGGATTGGGTAGTAATTACAAAGGGACAGCTGAAGGGCGATGCCCAAGGCTGGATCAATAGCTACTCAGGGATAGAGATGTCTTGGACATCCTTCCTGCATAAATTTTTCGGTAAATTTGATAGTCCAGAGCTGGTCTCCCGATTGATGTCCAGCCTCTATGGACAACACCAAGCTAAGGAGAAGGTCGACATTTTTATAGAAAAGAAGAAGGCCTTAGCCCAACGCTTGATTCCTACAATCACGGAGACAGAAGTGATCCGATTGATCACTCAGTTAATCACTCCGAGAATCAGGGCATATTTGCGAGGCAAAGCCTTTCATGACATAGAAGAGTTTAAGGCACTATGCAACAGCCTAGAAGAGGACCTTGGGGTGGCAGGAGCAAGTGTGCCCCCAGTGAACAGCTACAACAAGCTGGTTCAGAAGGCAAATGCTTCCGGGCCAGCACCCAGCCAGGCATTGCAGCCGAGGGCAGTTGAAAACAGCAACCGCCTGAGCCAAAGCCAGCCCTCAAACAATTCCTCTTGGAGGAACAACCAACCAAGCGATACGCACTACCAAAGAGGAAGTTACTCCGCAGCCAGAGGCCGAGGTGGCGGCCGAGGCGGCGGAAGCCCAATACGCCGAAACCCTACAAATCCCCAGTACTCCTCGAACGATGCTCGCAACTTGAATCAAGTAACGAGCGTCGACGAAGACGACGACTACTCGGGAAACTACTTGGAGGGGGCGGCATCAGCGGCGGCGGCCCCTCCGAGCCAACGATAAGCCGCCAGTGGTATTCAGGCCCCTTTTCTCCGCGTGTACATAAATACCCTTTAGCCACTAGTGACGAAACCCTGGCGGTGTTGCCGCCTCTTCAAAAATTTCCAGCATACAAGGAAAACTCCTTTGATGCTCAAGCCCTTATAAGCCTTGATGATGGCCGACGGCCAAGCCGAAATCTTCCCCGGATCCCTGTGATAATCAACAACCAGCAGGTGACCGCACTGATCGACACCGGAGCCAGCAGTAATTTCATACGTGCTGAAATGCTTCCGCAGTCGAATTTCTTTTATGCAGAGGACTCCATACCCATTCAGCTCGGCTGTAGGGAAAGCATAACCAACAGCCTGGGCCAAACAGATGTTTTGATTGAAATAGACGGCAGCCGCTACGACATCCCAGTAGTAGTGCTGGCCGACTTGAACGAGCCCCTTATCCTGGGAGTACCTTTCTTGATGAGTCAAGAAGCCATACTTGACATCAAGAGAAAGTGCTTATATGTGGGTATTAGTCCCAGGCAAACCCTATTTTGGAACGGAGTGGCAGAGCGACGGCTGTGTGACATCACGATGCCGGAGTTCTCTGAAGAACAATTTTGTCCCGATACACGGGAAATGATTATGACTGTAATTATGGACTTTCCCGATGTATTCGAGGAATCCATAAGACAACCCATTACCAAGGCGGCTGTTCATGAAATCCGGGTGCATCAGGAAAGGCCGTTTCGCCGTTCGCGTTACGGCCGGATGTCGGAAGAACGGAAGGCCCTGGTACACGAGGAAATTAGAAAGTTATCGGAGGCAGGAGTAATTACCCAAAGCAACTCCCCTTACTGTTCACCCGTGGTCCTCGTCCCTAAAAAGGACGGGAAACTTAGGTTCTGCGTGGACTACAGGGAAATGAACAAACTCATTATATCAGAAGCCCCTAACCTCCCACCCATTCAGGAGACGGTGCGAGAGGTGGGAGCAGCCAGTGTGTTCACCACTCTCGATTTAAGGAATGGCTTTTGGCAGGCCCCTCTTACGCCTGAGTCGCAAAAGTATACGGCTTTTGGAGCACCCGACGGGCAGGTCTACCAGTTCAAAGTGCTGAGCTTTGGACTGAAGAATGGACCTGCCGTGTTTCAGAAACTAATGTCCTCTGTGCTTGTGGGGTACACGGACGTCTTCTGTAAAGTGTACCTCGACGATATAATCGTGTACTCCCACAGTATAGAAGAACATTGCGACCACCTAAGGAGGATCCTAGAGAGGCTACGGTCACACGGGCTATGGCTGTCCCCCGGAAAGTGCCGTTTCGGCTCTAACGAGCTGAAATACTTGGGCAGGGTTGTTTCAGAGAAAGGCAATCGACCTCAGGAAACCCATATATTGAATGTGAGTAATTTCCCCACTCCCAAAACTATTAGACAAGTGCGCGCCTTCCTTGGCACCGCAGGATGGCTTCGCGAATATATTCCTAGATTCGCGGAAGTAACGGCTCCTTTGTCTGACCTCATCGACAAGGAGAAAAGGTTTAAGTGGACCGATAAGACAGAGGAAGCGTTCCAGAAAGTGAAGGCATTAGTGTTAAATCCCCTTGAGCTGGCAAGGCCTGACTCTACTCGTCCCTACTGCCTCTAGACGGATGGCAGCACGGTAGGGATAGGAGCCGTATTGTTTCAGGAGAGAAGTGACGGCCAAAGGGATATCGTTGCTTATGCGAGCGCGAAGCTCAAGAAAGCAGAGCAACGATACCACGTAAATGAAATTGAATGTCTTGCCTCTGTCTAGGCCATCAAAAAGTACAAACACTTCCTACAAGATAGGAAATTCAAATTATATACAGATAGTTCCGCTCTGTTGTGGTTACATAAAACCAAGGACGAAAGAGCAAAGCTGACCCGTTGGTCGCTGCTCTTATCGGAATATGATTTTGAAGTCATTCATATTCCTGGCCGATTAAACTAGTTGCCGGACTTCCTATCGCGAAACCCCGCGGAGGAGGAGACCGGCCACGACATCATGACAGATACGGAAAGAATGTTTTTCCCTATTGCAGGACCTAAACCGATACCCCAAAAGGAGTGGGAGAGTCTACAGGTGTCCGAAGCCGACGTAACTCCCAAGGAAGCGCTAACGCAAATCGAAACCTTTTATGACAAAGTGCTACAAGCACAAGCGAATTGTCATGGGTTGCAAAGATTCGTGGAGCGCATAATCCGTGCCAAACAGGCTGCTGCTCCGAATGACTACGAGCAAAGAATAGCAGCGGAATTCCTCTTAGAGGAGGGAGTTTTATATTTCGTGGGCCCGGACCAGACAGAGAAACGCCTGGTAATACCTAAAAGCCATTTCCATGAAGTCATGGAAAGGTACCATGACAATATTGGGCACCCGGGAGTCGACGAGACTTACCGTCAGGTGTCCAAATACTATTACCTATCCCCTTTGAAGGACCGCGTCCGCGAGTACGTGACGAGGTGCTTAATATGTGCCACCACCAAGCGCTCGAAGCCTCAACCGGCCTCGAACCTGAGACCCAATACTCCTGAACGTCCATGGGAGATTGTTTCCGTAGATGTTATGGGAGCCTATCCCGCATCAGTGAACGGAAACAAATACTTAATAGTTGCCACCGACTGCTTCAGCAAGTGGGTGGAAACAAAAGTCGTCCCAAGAATCGATGCCACCGTAGTGGCAAAGTTTTTGCAGGAAGATGTGTTCAATCGATGGGGCTACCCGAGGTTACTCATCTCGGACAGCTCTGTCCAATTTAAAGGGCGGGTGTTTGAGTCTTTCGCTGCGAGGCATCAAATGGAATTGAGATGGTCCCCAATATACCACCAACAGGCGAACCCGGTGGAACGCCGCATTCAAGAAATAAAGAAAATGTTACGGGCCGCCCTTGTGAACAAGGAGGAAAACCTCTGGGAAGGGCAGATCCCGGACATAGTCTTTAACTTAAGGACACGCTTCAATGCTGCTATTGGCACCACCCCGAGTACCTTGCTACTAGGCTACGACCTTCCTCGGCCAGGAGAATGGGCTACTCCCGCCCAGGGCCGACGGAGACGACGCCGAAATAATGACAGGGACGCGCGAGTAGCCGCCGCGGCGGCAGCATCGAATACATACAGGAATAAACATTTCCCTAACCCAGATCACCAACCGATCACATTTCAGCCCGGCCAGTGGGTACTGTGCCGAAACGGCGAAAGATTTAGAAAGAATTTTGGACCTACTTGGGTAGGCCCTTACCAAGTAGAACGGGTAGCCGGGCCAAACTGTTTTGTGGTCAACAAAGCTGGTCTCGAGCAAAACATTCACACCGACGACTTAAGGCTAGCCCCAGACCCCAGGCGAGGTCAGGATAACCTAGACCCTCGACCTCCTCCTCCGGATGATGATGATGAGAATTAGTTCGCGAAATGCGGTGGCACCAAACGTGTCAAACAACTTCTTATTTTTCACTTTTTCCCCTGTAGCCTGCCATAAATTCCTTTATCAAACCTTTATTGTCGCAAATATATGGCCATAAAGAAAGAGGAAGAACTCATATGTACATATTTAGGTGTAAGAGTGCCTTTAGGTTAGATAAGGAGTGTACAGGTGTATATATGTTTAAAGCCAAATAGTTGTCCTTAGGATTAAGAGTATAGTTAAGTTCTTTTACATTGATGTTACGCTGTTATGTTAAGTATCTTAGTTGTTAAGCACCCAATTGTACAGGGTGAGACTTGTTATGTTACTGTATGTAGTATTTCTGATTGAGTTCAAAATAAAGCAACAGATTGTTGGCCCCAGTCGTGCCCACAAGATGGTGCTCACTTTGACAGCGATTCCTTAAAGGGGGGGCGTGTTATACTCGGCCTAAAAACAGGCAGAGTATTTTATTCGAAACAATCCAGAAATCGAAATTATAAAGTGCGAAATGCAGAGAAATATCGAGATTTCTCTGCATCGGAGTTTTGTTCACAAGCCACGCCCCGCGCGGCCGGTGATTGGCCTAGACGGCGTTTTGAGGAGGTGACCCGCAAAGCGGACACTATAAATATACGCGTTATTCGGCCGATTCAGTCCAGTCTGCAAGCTACTTGCCACGTTAACAGTTCAGTCTGAAGCGGCATTCTACGTGAGAGCTTAGTCTGAAAGTTAGCCTCAGAGACATTCAAAGTTTATTCAGATTATTCTATAAACGAATAATCTCAGTCAATATAAGTTGATACTACGAATATTAGTGCCAGTAAAAGTGCTTTTACTGGCCTTTATCAAATTAAAACTTGCATTCAGCAAATTGAATGCTAAAAACTCCAGATTAATCGACGTCGATTCGATTAATCATTCCTGCACAATAGTCAGAGGCTGTTTAGCCAACAAATTGTTTCGAAACCTAACTTGGAGGAATCTTCGGCCGTCAAAGTCGAACATTTTGGGTACAATTGGAGTTGTGAAACCTCAAATCACGACTTTTTATTTGGAGAAGAGAATCACCCTTATCTGCAGCTGGAAGCTGGCAGCTGGTTCTCGATTCCGAAGAAGAAAGAGGCCACAGGGTAAGCCGAAATCTTTGACATCAGATCAGTTCCACGAGTGGGAGTTAGCATAATCCTGTTTATGCTACTTGCAGTGTTAAGTGAAAAGTAGAACAAATCATTTTTTTTACTGACTTTACTTTCAAACGAGAAGAACTTTTTCTTGAAGCACAGTTCAACAAGATAACTTTAAAAACTCTCATTTCATAAAAACACTTTGAACTTTCATATTAGCTAGAATAAGATTTGAAAGTAGTGATTTTTTTTGAACACTTTTAGTGAACTTATATATTTCTATCAGTCATATTATTGTCCACTCTGATCTACGAAAGATCCTCAGACCGAGTGGAAACATTTTACATAATTTTGTTTCGCCTTGTGGATTCCGATTGTGTAATTCTAAGGAGATTTACTTCTTCACCTTGCCATATATTTGCGAAGGTTAATATACTTAGGTGCAGCCACGTATACTACGAACATTGCAGGGTATAAGGGAATTTCAGATATAATAATTTTTTTTTTTTTGAAATTTCGAAATGGACGACAACCACCCTATTACCTCCGAACTTGAAAATCCTACTCGATTTTCACATCCGGAGCAGGAGCGTATCGGCGGAGAGTTTACCGGACCCAGAGCTAGCCGGAGTCTAACGGGAGAAATTTTCCAAAATTTTTCCTATAACTATATACCGCCTTTACGACACTAGTTCAACGCGAAAGCAGCCCACTGGAGATGAGAATCGCCATTGATATCGCTGGCCCGTTTTCCTAATCTGACCCGGAGGACCACGGAAATATATACGTATCCTTGTGGTAATGCACTACTAAATGAGCAGAAGACTATTGGCCTACCCAACAAGGAAGCCTCCACCGTCTCCGATGTCTTGGTAAAAGCGTGGATATGTCGATTTGATGTTACATTGGAGGCAGAAATTCCGAATTCAACCTGTACCAGAAAATGCTGAACGTCCGAAAGACGAGAACCACGGCTCTATATAAACAGTCCGATGGAATGGTGGAGTGGATGAATAGTCCCAGTCAACACACTGACATTCGATGGATATCTATTGGACATTTATTTTGGATACTGAGGATAACCAGAGGACATCCAGTTAATATCCTTTGGATATGTTTTGGACGTCCCGTGGATGTTCCGAGTGGACGAAGATGGACTTCTATAAGGTATCCTTCTGGAATATCCATAAGATATCGTTCAAGGATGTCCATAAGATATTGTTCACAGATATCCTTTAGAGATGTTGTTCATAAGGGACATCTACAAGGATACCCACAAGGATGTCCATAAGACATTGTTTACAAATATCCGAAAGATATGTTTTAGGGATAACAATAAGATTATCATTGAGGAATAAGGGAAACTGTTAAAATATATTCATATCGAAAATTGATATTGTACTATATGTATTCATTTCATATTTGCTTCGGATATGCTTATATTTTCTAATGAATATCCATTTCGAATCCATGAATGATCATCTTATGGAAGTTCATATGAAGTCCACACAGATTACGGTCCAGGAAAAAGATACAATTGGTATAAGATGAAGAGAGAAAACACCATCGATATTAAAAATTCAGCTCAACATGCACATTCATTTATATTTGCTTAGACTTCACCGCAATCCGTAGAATATTTTCTGAAGAAACCAATTGCCTATTTTCAAAAAGATCTAGTTTATGTTCGATAAAGAGAGAAAAGAAAACATCGATATTGAAAATTCAGCTGGATATTTATATTTGTTTAGGCTTGCCTCGGATATTTTATGATTTTAATGTTCATCTGTAGAATATTTTCTGGAAGATATTAGATACTAGATAGTAGTAGACCATCGATAAATATCTCGTGGAAGTCCATCTCAAGTCCAAGGAAAAACAATGATACGAGCTATATAGTATTTTTTGAAAGAATAAATTTTCATACGAAAATGGAGGGTGAAAAATATCAGTTGAACACTGATTTTGTTATATTTATATGAATTTATGATTGCTTTGGATATTTTATGGCTATATATATCCATAAAATATCTCCTGAAAGATATCCATTACATATCCTCGATGGATATCTTCTGGATGTCCACTTAAAATCCGGGAATATTCCGACCAGAATTTGATATGAAACAGATATCCATTGAATATTAAATGTTATCTGGGGCAGTATCCTCAACTCGCTACCCTACAAAGCGAGCGATCCCTCAATATAAGGATTTGATTGTAGGCGACATGCAAATTTCCGATTTTCAAATAAGCGCAACCCTCGGTTATTTTTAACAAGAGTGGAAAGTTACGGCAACAGCACTAGTTAAGAATCGGGAATTTGCATCAAATATTTACCTGGACGGATCGCTCGCTTAGTAGGGTAGCGGGTTCTCGATACCTCCCCTGAGGTACGATAAACCGCTACTTATCCAAGGAAGTTTCCAATCACCATAGATACTGCAGCGTATGAGTGTATGA
Source organism: Chrysolina americana (assembly GCA_958502065.1). Classification (NCBI taxonomy): domain Eukaryota; kingdom Metazoa; phylum Arthropoda; class Insecta; order Coleoptera; family Chrysomelidae; genus Chrysolina; species Chrysolina americana. Next base: position 97,281,418 of record OY293410.1, read on the forward strand.
GCCAAACCTCCGCAAGTATAATAATGGGCCTGTGACCTGAAGTTATCTTGGACGCCACCAGGACAAGACACTGTGTGAAACAGGACTTCGTCACCAAACTTCTATAGATACTGCCGTGGCAGAGGATCCAAAGTTGTCCTGCTGGATTGATGGGCTCGATTGGAAAATAATAAAAAACGCATGCTGTAGATCCAGCAACATTAACATTTTTGTGTATTTTAACCGTCTTTCAATCACAACCGAACATGAAGACTGCGGATCAACAGAGTGAAGTGCATTTTTTTTTAAGTATTAACTGAATAGTGTAAACTCAGTCAATTCTAGTGGTAGTAATCCACTTGATTTTCACCAAAAAAATACAAAATATAATGACCATTTGAGTCGCTCCATATATTGTACTTAATAAAAATACACTCAACTTCAATTCGCTAATTTATTTCAACTCGTAAACAATTACTTTTGATTTATTCCATACCTATATGACTGTCACTATTTAAAAACTCTTGAGCTAACTATACCTGCAACCTTCAACTGACTGACTAACCCGCTCGAGATTCCTTTATTTATATCGGAAAGGTTTTGTAGGAAAAATCCAGAGTTGCCGGAAATGTCACTTCTTGTGATGAGTCATGAATAAATCGTTACCGAGCAGAGATAAGGTCGTGTGCGAGCTAAGCGTGATTATACAAACAGACGCGGCCAGGTCTGGCTTTAGGATTGTTACAGTGTCCCCTTCTTAAAGACATTTCACCCCGAAATGTCATCCTTGGAATGTGTCGATAATTGCAAGATTCTCCATATTATCTGCACCTTGAAGTTCGATGGAAGTAACACTCCACAGTGTTCATGTTGGGTCGTGGAAGATGGTTACAGCACACCAAAATCTTGACGCCGCAGGATCTTAATATCATCTCCAACATGCTCCTTGTAACTCTCCAATCCAGTTCATCAATCCCACAGGACAATTTTCGGATAGCGAGGATCACAAGATTCTCTGGTCCATCAACGTGTTTCTCAATCTCTTCCAGACGTCTTCATAGGACAGTAGTTTTTCTTGAGAATGCTTTTTGGTAATCCCAAACTTTAGGTCACATGGAAGTCGCAGCTCTCGGCCCATAATATGGTACTAGCAAGGGTTTGGCCGGTTGACTCGTAGTGTATTGCGGGACGATAGGCCATCAGAAACAAATGGTCCCAGTCTTTCCGGTTGTCAGAGACTATTTGTTCGTCTTGTTAATCCTCTCCACCATTCTATCGGACAGTGGATGCAGAGCCGTGGTTCTCGTCTTCAGCGGATGTTCAGCATCTGACACATTTCTTGGAACAGTTTGGACTCGAAAGTTATGTCTTGATCCGAATGCAGCTCCAACGGAATACCAAATCGACCCACTCTTTTATCACGACGTCGACAACGGGCGAAGGCTTCCTATTTAGACAAAACATAGACTGAAGTAGTTCATCGTCACAAGGATGTACTCATTTCCATGGTCAGATTGTGAAAACGGACCAGCAATATCAACGGCGATCCTTTCAAATTGGCTGCCTATGATGTACTGACGCATCGGGTATTTTAGGTCGTGTTCGAGGTCCATTTGGTGGTAGCGCATACTGCACATTTTCTGCACCAGTCATTGACGTCAGCTTAACAAAGAGCCCAGTAAACAATTGCCTCAGTTTCTGGAGAGTCTCCGTCACTTCCAGAAAACATTTTTTCCCGTCATCATTGGACTTCAACACACGCTTCAGGACTCCATTATGTCTATTTCCTGCCATGTTGGACTTCGGTTGCTCTTCATCCAGCCGATAACTAAATCAAGGTCCTGCATATGCTTATGTTTTACTCATCGGCAATGTGAAAAGTCATCTGAGCATGGCCTGGTCTTCGCGATAGGCCATATGCATTCTTAGACGTTCAATTTCGAAGTCGAATTCTTGGAGGCTCTCAATCCAACGTGCCACTTTACCCTCGAGATTTTTGGTCTGTAAACACCGTTTGAGAGCTGCATGGTCAATTCTCAGTAGAAATCTTCTCCCATTGGTAGTTTCTTCAAGTTTATGCATTATCGAGCTCATATCGATTCATGAGACTGAAAAGATTTCGGGGTCTCCTCTTTCTTCAACCAGTCCTTCTGAGAGGCTTTTTGACGTACGGCCTTCTTTCCAGTTGTTTCTAACTCACGTTCCACCAACTCTTGCTTCAATTCACTGACTTTCAAATCAAATAGGTGAACTTTCTTCTTCCAGTGTCTTTGACCAAGATACTTATGAGTATATTTCACACAAAAAGTTATGTAGCACGGAGACTGACAACTACGTGAACCCTTCTTTATTTTAAAAATCCCACTTCTGACACCATAATATCTCTCAATTTATTTCATACACTGTCGCTGTCTATTTACGAATTCTGGAACTAACTATGTTAGTTCTAGCTGAACATTAAATATTGCATTCAAAAATTGATAAACAAGATTCCATGTGGCAGAGATTTCTTTCATAAAATGAGATCAATATAGCTCTTTGAGATATATTTCGACATTATATACCAATGACGGGATAAAATAAAATCAAATAAAAATATTGGTTTCAATATTTATTAATATTTGCTAATTGAAAATGGACAACATTCAGTATGTTTGATTCGTATATGTACCCAGTACGTTCAGAGTTGGACCTAAAATGGACATACTCAGGACGTCGCGTGCTATGGGAGGCTTATCATACCGTATCATAATGGATGGGAAATAGGAAGAACCCGATAGATTGTGGTTTGATAACAAAGCTTAGGTTCCATATGTGAGTGCAGGGAGCGTGATAATGGGTCCTGCTTTAATTTGAAACTCCTTTTATAATGTGCATAAAGAAACTATGGAAAATATGCAAATGCGTTTTCTAAAGTGAGATCCATTGCCAGAAAGTGTATTTCGAAAACTTGGTATTCCAAGAGCTACTTCAAATACACTCATTTCCTCATGTTTTAAGGGACTCGCATAGTTTCAAAAGTTTCTAAACAACCGCAAAAGCATTCATATTCATATAGATTACATTTAAAGTACAGCGATTTGTCTCGTCGGTGACACTTTACTCAGAAACTAACCTACTTCTCTGGAACACGGCAGAGAAAGTTGTCAGTTCTTTCTTCAATAAACATTTTTGTTGTCGATACTCATCGAAAATGTTTTCAAAATGTTCCACAATAAGCAGTTTAATATCGAGCTGGGCCCAACAGTTCAGTTTTTCTACTGGTTTTTTGTAGTTTCAGTTCTGTTTATATTATTTTCTTGTATCATTAAAAATTGAGTCACAGAACGTATGAGATGTTCTGTGTCACCGTTCCGCTTTTCGAAGTAGTTGTCAAAGTTCTGTTATCTTCGTTCTTTGTTTTTATTTGTTCACTTCAAAGATTTGTTGAAGATGGCGATAAATAACATTAATTGTTGTTAGTAGTAACAACTAACTGTTGATACTAAATAATCCTCCTAAATTAATGGCTCGGACAAGAAAAAAGTAATGATTGTATTTATATTCCTGTCTGTGACAACTTTGCCCAGGTAGGTTGAAGTTGAAAAAATGAGATAAACGTTTGGTTTCATAAAATTAGGGTATCAATTTACAGTTCCATTTCTTATATAATTAGATACTGATCAGTGGTACAGATTTCAATGCCTCTTCTACTGTCCTCACAGCTAATCATCCTCATATATTATATTTTGAGTATAAAGAGAATAGTTATTACCCTTGAGTTACTATTTTGTTTTCAGATAGTAGTGTTAAATGAACAACGGCCAAAATGGCAGATAGCCAAAGCCAGACAGTTGAATATCAATGGGCATATTCGATAATGGACTCGAGCAGAGTTTCTACATTCCTAATATCGATGTTACTCATTGTTTATGGGTCATTTCGTAGTCTTAATATGGAGCAGGAGGCTAGGGAAAGAGCAAATGGTACAACGAATTGTCTTTTGAATCCCCCACAGACTGTTTCTACTGAAAATAATGTACAGACTTTAGATTCAATGCAAGCTTTATGTTTGCCGTTAGGAGCAAGTGTTTCCTTATTGGTTATGTTTTTCTTCTTTGATTCAATGCAAATGTTATTTGCAATGTGCACAGCTGGTAAGTATTCAATAGACATATCTTTCCTCCAGTAGTATGTTTATTACTTTGTTTCTTTCAGTAATTGCAACTGTGGCCCTTGCCTTTCTCTTGTTGCCAATGTGTCAATATATTATGGGACCCTGTTCAGATGGCAATAAGATCTCCTTTGGAATGTGTGGTCGCTTTACTGCCGCAGAATTGTTCTCTTTTTCACTATCTGTGTTCATAGTTTGTATATGGGTATTGACTGGTAAGTTCAAAACTTATCTGTCATTTGACAGAATTATTCAAATTCAATTATAAAAAAGATGGTTCATGTATCATTTATTCAGTTCTGTTAATAAAATCTATTGTTATTATCATTATGTAAAATAAATGATACTGTCATTATGTATTGAAAACTAAAAGTTGGGTTTGTGATCCAGAATCAATTTATAATTAAAAAATTTCTTGGGACTTCCTAAGAAATTATATTATTAATTCCCAAAAATTAAAGAGTTTTGCCCATAATCTGAAAATGAACTGTAGTGTATACTTCCAACTTGTAATAAAGGTAATTTTTAGGTCACTGGCTGCTAATGGATGCTATGGGAATGGGTTTATGTGTAGCTTTTATTGCTTTTGTCAGGTTGCCCAGTTTGAAAGTATCTACTTTGCTGTTAACTGGTCTACTCATCTATGATGTCTTCTGGGTGTTTTTCTCATCATACATTTTTAGCACCAATGTGATGGTCAAGGTAGGTTTTTATTCCATCATGGGGGATTTAATTACCCAAACTGAAGATTAGTGGGGAAAAAATTGAAGGATAACAGATATATATATATATTTTCAAGTTGAAATCCAAGATATTCAGTTTTGTTTACTATATCCATTTGTTTATTGTCAATAATAATATTCAAGTTATAGGAATGTATGTATTTTATTCTAATTATCATGGCTTTGGTTCATGAGTATTTGTTAACACCCAGGAGAGTATTCATTTTTTGTATATCACTGCATGTCAACATCACCAAAAAAAATTTCTAATTCACAATCAACAAAACACTGTATGTCATTCACATATAGTATGAAAAAAAGGGGACCCAGGACACTTCCCTGGGGAACTCCAACCTAACAATCAATTTCACATGAGACTATAATATCTTTCACCCTAGCTTGCTGTTTTCTGTTAGCAAGAAAATTTGATATCCGGTTTTGAACTTTTCCTTCAATACCATACCAATTTAATTCTAACTTACATTGGGAATGCATATTCTTATCTACACATCTCAGAGAATATTTTGTGATGGTAATGATGATTGAAAATAAAGAGTGTATAATTATGATTTCGATCTCGTAGGTATTATGTCGTGAACAAAATATGAAATATTGAAAGTCAGTTAAAATGGTTCCAAGTCAGTTAGAATGGTTCATAGTCAGTCTTTTGGTCCGATTTTGTTGAACACTTGATATCGGCAATATTTGGTAAAATTATCGCATGGTCTTAGGAAAAAGATACATTACTTGTGCAAAAGTGATTTTTCCACATACAGTGTGTTTCACTTCTCATGGAAACACCCCCGTATCTTCCGTAATTTTCAATGTAGAACCATGAAATTTCAATGATTGATAGATACACTAGAAATAAATTCACTGCACAAAAAGTGGCATCCTACGTGATATACACTGCACGCCAACAGTGATGGAACCATACATTTTCCGGAAAGCTATTTTAGGGGGCAAAATTGGCCCGAAATTTCCTTGGATTCGTGTTCAGAATTCTCAAATTATTACTAATACTCCTGTGTCGTGAAAAATTTTCAGTCCCTGTATCTTCCGTTATTTTCGACGTAGAACCATGAAATTTTCAGGATAGATACATAAGAAATGAACTAACTGCACAAAAGGGGTCATACGTGATATACACGGGGGCGTTTCCATGGGAAGTGAAACAAACTAGGATTTTTCAGAACCGAAATTTTTTCAGGATGCAGGTGTATTAGTGGTAATGTGGGGATCCTGAACACGAATCTGAAGGAATTCTGGGCTGATCTTGCCCCCTAATATAACTTTCCATAAAAATGGTTGGTTTCATCTCTGCTGGTGTGCAGTGTATATCACGTAGGATGACCCCTTTCAGAGAGTTCATCTCTAGTGTATCTATTGAACACGAAACTTTCATGATTTTTCGTCAAAAATTACAGAAGATATGAGGGTGTTTCCATGAGAAGTGAAACACACTGTATATTATGATATATTATTCCTTTCCTTTTACAGGTGGCTACTAGAGCAGCTGAGAATCCTGTGGGAGTAGTTGCTAGGAAATTGCACATAGGAGGAGTTGCAAAGGAAGCACCTAAATTGAGTCTACCAGGAAAATTAGTGTTTCCCAGCCTCCATAATTCTGGTCATTTCAGTATGTTAGGTTGGTTGAACCATTATTGTTCTTATTAACTGTTACTTTGCATGCACAGTCCAATTCCTAACAAAAAAAGTATTATACACAGATTGTGTCAAGTGAAAGTATTGTATCATAGCATAAAAAAAAAGTGTTAATTGTTTGAGAACAGTCAACAGTATGCCAAAAAATCTGGCAACATTTTAAAATAGTTCATTTATCTCAACTACATTGATTCATATTTAACTGATATTGAATTCCAAGAACATCTGCAACAAACGTACTTATTTTTCAACGTGTCTTTGTCAGTCTGTTGAATTAATGGAATCGCTATACACGTGAATTATTTTGTCTGGAAAGTAAACCAAATTTTAGTGTTAATTTTTGGGAATTCTCATCTGTTTCTTTTTCAGGGTTGGGTGATATTGTAATGCCTGGTCTGTTGCTTTGTTTTGTTCTACGTTATGACGCATATAGAAAATCACAAGGTATGTCTGGATCCAGACTAACCTATTTTCACTGCTCTCTATTTGGATACTTCCTGGGTCTTTTGACGGCCACAGTGACCTCAGAGTTGTTCAAAGCTGCCCAGCCTGCTCTCTTATACTTAGTTCCATTCACCTTATTGCCCTTGTTAACAATGGCATACCTCAAAGTAAGTAGATAAGAATAATAATTTTCGTTGTAAGAAATTAAGCTGAACAAAAAACTTCAACACTTTCACTACAGGCTTGGTTTTGAAGGATTTGCTATCACATAAGAGATTATGTTTTTTCATGCACTTCCTGTCAAGCCGGACTGAATCGGTTTTGTGAAATTGAATGGGAACTTATCAAAAAGTAAATTATTAGCAAAATTAAATGAGAAGCAATTCATAACTGTCATCATTTCAGAGTCAGATTGTCAATGGCATGAGAGGTGTTTGGCTGAGTTTACATGGTTTTATTGTTTCTATCTGATTTTTTTTTATTTCACACTCTTTCATTTTTTAATATGTAAATTATCAAATATTGTACTGGTTAAATGCGAGCAGACGTCTTACCTTCTTACTTGAAAAAACTTCACTAAATGTACATATCCACCCAACAAGAAATAAAAGCAACTTACATGCAAGTCGATTCATTTTCTGTTATAATGAATTGTTAGGTGGCATTCTAGTTATATAAATTTCACCTCCATATTTGACATCTTTCTTTAGGTCTTAACTCATGTTTTTATTGTACTTACACCATATTTTGTATACTGTTTAGAACCTCTCGAGTTGAGAATAATTTTTCAAATACATTTTTGTTTTTTCAGGGTGATTTGCGAAGAATGTGGTCTGAACCGTTTAAATCGTTGGCCGTTACAAAGCATTTACAAGATGTGTGATAGAGATTTTCGACTGTTATCTAGTGTTAATTAAATATTACATTAAATTAAGATATAAAAAGTGTTATAATATTAGTGAGATAACAACAAACTGTGAACAAAGTGAATTTTTATTTATTATAAAAGATTATACTGTCAATTCAAAAACTTAACTTTAACGTTAACACTAGGTTTGAATTAACAAAGAATAAGAATGATTTTGATTTTTTTTTTACTCGAATATAAAGTATGCTTCATTTATTGTACAACTTGTTTTATTTTACTTAAACCATAACATATTCCAGTGAATGCAGCAAAAAATTAGTATATATATATATTGATTGTCCTGTTTTCTGGAAAAAATAACAAATTTTGAAGTAACGAATTAGAAACTTCAATATACAGGGCTATTCAAATTCGAGTCTATGCATTGGGATCACGGCAACGGTAAAAGATATAGCGGTGGTTAAATAGGGGCAAAGTTGCGTATTTCAGAGATCAATTACGCGAGACAAAATAATCTAATATAGCTTCTTCAACTCTAGAGTTACATATACGGAAAAAATCGAAAACTTCGAAATTCTTTTCCTATATCTTTTTATTTTATTCATTTTTTTTTTCACTTTCGACACTTTGCTATTGCATATTTTTTTAGGTCAAGTATGCGAAAAAAAATATAAAGTATCGTATAAACTGGGCTACCCTCAACTTTTTATTTTCAAATACGGACCTGTATTTTTATTGCATTTTTTCAAATGCCAAGAATCATATTCATATTGGCGTAGTATATTCATCTGAACTACAGAGTGTTTTGGAAATATGGAACTATTACCAGTAAAAAGTTTTCAATCTATAGCAGCTGTAGTCAAAAGATATCAGAGAATAACAAGTGAATCAATGGCAAGTTGACATTTTCAATTACAGTTATAATGGAATTGAATTTCATATTTCCAAAACACCCTGTAGTTCATATGGAAATACTACGCCAATATGAAACATGACTCTTGGTATTAAAAAAATGGAATAGAAAATACAGATCCACATTTGAAAATAAAAAGTTGAGGGCGGCCCAGTTTGTACGATACTAAAGAACTAAAGAAAGTAAGTCAGTTTTTTTTTCATGTAATTCACCTCTGAAACACGCAACTTTGCCTCCATTTAACCACCCCTCTATCTCTTACAGTTACCGAGATTCCAATGCATATACTCGAATTTGAATAGTCCTGTAAAAAGTTGAATATTGAAAAAAAATCAAATCTATATGTACAATATAACAAAAAGAGATTCTAATGGGAATTATTTCAAATTTAATATGAAGAAATGCTGTCCACATCTCATTGCTAAAAAAGTGTAAGTAACATACATTCCTGATGATTATAATTAATATTGATATTTTAACTGTCAAAGTCTTGGAACTTACGATTTTTTTACATAATTTACGTCAATGCAAAAAACTGCGTAAATACCACAAGAGAACTGTCTTTTAATCCCTCAGGTTATTGTTGCTCTGTCGTCCCCTGGTGTATAATATACTATTATTTTTATTTAAAGTTATTGTTTCAACCCTTTGATTTCTAGAGATATAGCAGTAAAACCACAAATGAAGGGTTTAATCTCTGCTGGCCTAGTAAATGTGACATGACATCGCAGGATTGAAATGTGTCTTCCTCTCACCTAAAATATTTTTTTCTGGAATGTTACATAAAAGTTAAAAAAAAAGTCAAAATGAAACTGATTTGTGTATATATCATATATTTAGTTTTCATAACAACAAACTGCTTTTCCAGTATATAAAAATTCATCAATTTATACAAATAGGTACACAAGGTTTGGATTGCAGAACAATCCTAGATATATTATCTATAAACTCATAAATAATTCTCACTTATGCAAATAATGATTTTAATAAATGGATGAAGTTCAAGTCGACTGACCAAGTTTAAATGCAAATTCAAAAAACTGATATGAAAATTAAAAAAAACTTTCTCTCAACGCATAAAACAAAACTAAATCTTAATTCATGAAACCCTGTAGCAACAGTTCATTTTTAATGACCTTACCACAAACGTCCAGTGTTCTATATCAGAATTCACAAAGAAACAAAATTTGTCAAAAAAAGACCTCTAACAAAAATATTTACTGATTTATAATGTATAGAATAATAGTTGAATTCCTCGTTTATTTTTCAAATCTTTATGGACAAGGTAGTATGTGTTCAAAATGAGTTGTTTTGGCAGTCATATCAAAATTTGACATGCAAACTTCCTGTTGGCAATATTGCATGTATAACCTTAGCAAAAAAAGGGCTTATCAAAAAATAGAGTGGCTGTTAACAAAAACTTAATATGAACGGTATAAATCTTCCCACAAATAATGATTGAAAATAAGGCTAAACTAATAATTTGCAATGAATGGAGATAACTATTAATGTATATTTTTTGTAACAAATTCAATTTTCATTCATTAATTGTCGCTAGACATTAAAAATGAACGAGAAACAAAACAAAAATTTTACTTTCTTAACTTGAAAATTAATTGAATGAACAAATACATTCATTCATATATATATGAATTTTTCGACCTCACTTTCAAAATATTTGTGAGAAAATTAGATGTTAAACAATTTTCACGATGATTTTTTCACAAACCTCACATATCATATGATGAAAATGAGTGTCACAACACGAGTTATCTGATGCAATCTTCAAATTATAACTCCAATCAAAGAATAATGGACTTAGGTTGCCTTCTAGGATTGTTCAATGTTAATACAATGAGAACAAACAATTTAACTAACAAGAAATTGGTCCCTACTCGGTCATTCCCACCAACAATTTTACAGACCGTTTCACATGATTCAATATACAGATAAATCAAAATAGAAAATTTGTGCGAAATTTCAATTCAACCATAGTATCTAAGAAGCCAGTTGTTTGAACAATGAGCATGTTTTATTAATTCCATTATTTTTGTTTAGAAATATGTCATTTATCTCGTCAAAAGAGAAAAAAATATCCTCATCTCTATAAATGGTTCCTGCACATCGTTGGTCAGGGACAGAATTTAACTCTCATGATACTTTGTGTCACGTCCCGTAAGCATATTTACAATAGTTACTTGCTTGCTCTTATCTACAAGTTAGTAATTGCTATGGGAAACTATAAATTCCGATCCCTTATATGACCAGCGCCATTTCTTCAAAGCCTTTGTTGAAACTACAGTAATTTAGGGCAGAAAGTGTAAGGTGCGTTTCATGGAAATAAAGATGCCATTAACATACAACACTTAGCTCATAGTGATATTTGGTGACCCGGTTAACTTGCTCAAGTTAGGTTTGTATAAAAAATTTCCCCGCTATTGCAAAAAGACCTCCCTCTGCGATTGATTCACGACAAAAAACATTACATTTCACTTTACCCTGGAATATATTATAGTTACATTACATTACAGTAATCAAGCAAAGTTGGTATTGTAAATATACGTCCAGTGACTTATTTACTAAACAAAAAACAAACTAATACTGAAAACTACTACCCGAATTCAATTGTACATTCATACAAGCCTTCAAACAAATGAAATTGCATGTTTGGCACACCAATGCTGCAGCCATTTCACTAGAAGTAGGTTTTGTATTTATTTTAGATTGTTTTAAGTATGGTTTGTGAACGAATGCCCTTTAAACATATAGAGCATGGCGATGTCGATTTTCCTCGAATATATAAAAAAAACTCCCAAGTCCAATGCCCAATCAACTGAATTATGTAAAACGACTTTGGTGTTGCCATAATACTTAAAGACCTAACAATACTATTTACAATAAAGTGCTAGTTGCCACTTGCAAGTGAAGTATTATTTATAGTACTTTGCAAGAACTATGTGAAGCTACCTGAAATGATAAAATGTTTCATAACCTAACATTATGTTCAGATGCCAGTTGAAAAGACCATGCACGACCAATCAATAATTGCACACTATGTCGAGATGAATACTATCTTCCTTTGGCCATAGCGACACGTCCCTAAAAAGAGGATAAACATGTTCATTAGAATATTAATATATATGCTTTGTTGTCAGAAGAGATATCTTGTTGAAAAAGCTGAAGGAGTATATAAAATGTAAGACAAATAAAGATACAAATATAGATAAATGAGAATATTGCATCATTCATACATTTTTAAACTGGAAACTAAACTGATTTTCATTGATTAGTTTATGTAATGAGAACAAAAGTAGTTTTCCCCTTCACCACACTAGTAATTTAATTCCTAGATGCGCATTTCGTGAACCGTTCTTGTATACAGTAATGCCTTCATAATAATCCAATTTTCTATAATCATTAACGGGTTTTACTAATTTTAAATTTTGATTTTATGAGGGGTTTCTAGTAAATGATCAGCATCACTCGACTTATTTTAACAAATTAGTTTAAGAAAATTCTAGTGAAGATGATATTCTTTAAAAAAAATTAAATTTTCAATCATCCGCTGAAAAATAAAGTTTGCTTCCTGCCTCACCTTTTCTTTTATTGCACAGGTGCCCCATTTCCACTGGCTTGCTCAGTTTTCATCCTTTTTGTTTGTTTTTGGTGCTGCTCTTGAAAATCTCTTTCAGTGATATCCAGTCGATTCACCTAATACAACCAAGACTCATGAAAACTTTCTCGCAAAACTATATCAGTATCCAAACAATACTCGATTAGTATAATGAACAGTATGATATTGCTACTTTTGCTTACCAAAAATGAGAAATTATAACTTTACTGAATTTTTTTTTATATACATACATTGTAGATCAGATTTTCCTCTGATATGACCTCCTCTGGTGGATTCCTTATCCTAGCTAAGGTTTCAATGAGGCCTGGGCATTGCCTTCGGCTTTTAGCAGTTCCTAGACAACCTTAAAAGGAAATGTACATAGCATGACACCTGTTCGTGCTGCCTATACTTTTACATTAGAATATATACCAGAGTTATGAAGCAGTTATCATATTCTAGTCACAGTCATCTGTGTTCTAGTATAGAAGTGTAGGGAGTGTGAGGGTTTACATTCTTATGGTGGATTCATGGTAAAGATTTAGGTCTGAAGTAATGAGTAAGAAGTTTAAAATAATAGTAAGAAGACATAAGGAAAAAATTACCATTCATGCTCAAGTCTTAAGACTGTCATATCATAAGGAAATTAGTCTGACATTGATCATTTTCTCGCAGTTGGAATATTTTATTATTAAACCAATAAATATCACAACAAAAATAAGTGACATTCATTCAACAAATAACAATAAAAAATAATAAATATTACTCTTCTTAATTGATATGACAGCTCCCAACACATACGTATTATAAATTAGTAGTAAGATAAATGTTGGCCAAGTTTCCTTATGACTTGAAACTTAGTACATGAACGCTCCAATTGAAAGTCAGCGATTGAACTTTTTATGACTTTTATTCAAAACTTACGACCAAAACTTTATCATAAATCCACCAAAACCAATCCAAAACAAATTTCCGAGTTTGACAATTATTTTAAGTTATATGATCAAGACAGATGAAATCCAGTCGAAAGATTTATATCCTCTGAATAAAAATAGATAAAATAGATATATGTTACTTTCAATATTATGAACTTATTTATAATTTATGGAAGAAGTCATCCATTTATTCCAAAGTAGAGTGGATTTGATAAACCATGATAAAATTTAAACTCATCTCTACAACACTTAATTTTTAACAAGACATATTTTTGATCTGTTAAGTCATGTTATCAATCATAAAATAAGGGGTGAACATTCATGTAAATGATTAGTACAAAAATAAGATGTGTCAGGCAGAAAATATAAAAAAATTGAGGTTGATAAAGATAACAAAAACATACCATTGAAACATTCACAGTCCCTTGTAAATATCATATATCAATCAATGGTGAGAATTGAACATTAAATATAAAATATTCGCCCAATATGACACAGACAGTAGACACAAATTCTTTAGTGGAATAAAAGACATTTTATATCTGAAAATCTTTGATGAACGTTTCAAAACTATAATTCAGTTCTTCGCCTTTTTGCAAGTAATTAGATTTTAGATTTTTGTACGTCAGCATCTATAAAAACTGGGAGGAGAAAAAATAAACACAAAACTGAAATTTAACTGTAGTAAGATGTGATAAATAGGAAAAATATTCAACAAAGTACAAAATTCACTCCAGCCTTGTTACTTCTTGGAAGACATCTATAATTGATAAGGACCTACATAAATGTAAATCAAAATCAAAAGGTGAAAGTTGGGGTGATGAGTTTTTTGTTGGTTTATGATACTTATGTATACAAATTTCTTGTCACTAATAAATGAACCCAAATTGAATTCTACTCACCAATTAAAATTACTAAAGAAGTTTTGAATAAAACTTTGACTCCTTCACAAAGAAAGATATCCCAAATCCTCAAAAGAGTGTCCCACGGTAAAGTTCTCGTAAATGCACATAAAAACCATTCTGTGCAATAGAACATAGGTTCAGCATTTACTTTTTTTAGGTGGCGGTACACAGGAGGACACACCTTTTTCAGCAACCCTAAAATCATTTACAGTCCTCAATTATGAGATTAACTATTAAAACTGTTGTGGATATTTTTTTTTTCTTCCAACGGTTTTTAGATATAATGTTATAAAGTCATTGGTATATGACATTCAGTCGCAGATATTTGCTTGGTGTGATTCAAGGATCCAATAAATCGTCAACTTACTGATCAAATGGGACTCAACTTGAATAATTCAGGGGATATTGGATATTTTCAGTAATTACCTTTCAAATAGAGATCAATATGTAGGAATTAATTGAAGTATCAGTTTAGCCCAAACAATTAAAATCTGAGTTCCACAAGGCACAATCCTGGGACCAATCAATCATTTGTCTAACATGTATAAACTTAATATCAACCGAAAAATACTATCGCATGCAGATGATACAGGTAAAAAATGGTATAGAGAAGCTGAAAATCTCTCTACAAACCTTCGAGCCATCATTGAATGAAACTAAAACAAATACATAGCTTTCTCTCAAGTATACAAGCTAATAGATCTATGTATAATAAAACAGTAGCACACAGTAGTAGAAGATAGCACAAATTTTGAAATAATATCAGTCAGTATCCAAAACAAAGAATCTGGGAGTGATAATTGATCAAAATCTTAAATGGACTGACCACATAGACTATTTAACTGCTAAATTTGGAACATTAATTAGAAAGTTTTACATTTTAAGAGAGTTTTTGGGCACTTTATTGATAATTACCTTTCATAAATCATTAGTAATAACACTTATTAGGCATGGTATAGTAGTATGTATTATTGTAACGATTTCGAGACCGGCCCTGATCATCCAATTAATGATGCACACTCGAAATGTAAACAAGCTCTCCACTGACAAACACCTAGAAGAAGCGCGAATGTTCCAAGAAAAATAAGCTTCGAGAGAGAGTCATCTACATGAATCGTTCTATTCTCCTGAACAATCGAGAACTGTAAATGCGACTACAGAGGGCAGGGTAGTCAAAGACAGTCACAGAGAGTTACAAATACAGTTCGAGAGTTCGCTGATAGATAGCCACAGTAGAAATAAATTGAAATAGTTATTGAAGTCTATGTTTTAGTGTGATAATTGTTTAAGTAGTGTTTAAATGAATGAGAAAAATTATTTTAGTGCAGTTTTACTACATTATTATATTTATATTATATCTTAAAAATAGTTTTCTACAAAAATAGGTAGATTGTATCCCACCAGTTTATTATACTTACAACGAAAGTATATGTGATATGACTTGTCTTCATATCCATCATCATGCTCTTATATTTATAAATAAGATATAAATAAAAAATTGTTAATCATCAATATTGCACCAGAATGAATAATAAAAATGTATTGAAAATTCCACAGAGCAATAAAATTTTCAGCTTAAAATTTATTGACTACTTAGCTTCTAAATTTCATAATTTGTTGCTTATAAATATTAGAAGTGAAACCAAATTGAATATACTTAAGAAGAAAAGTTAAAGCATACATTGTTAGCGACCTGGAAACATTAAAAAATATCCTCTAATACTTTTCAACAAGATGGTTTGTGTGCATATTTTGAAATGGGAATTCTAATATACATATGAATAAGGGTGGAGAATTATACAGCATCAAACATTGTTAGTATTTAAAATATAAAATATTAAAATCCTACACAGCTTCTTATTTTTTCATTTAGCAATATTAATACAGAATAATATTGGAAGAGAACATTGACAAAATTAAATCTATTCTAAAATCTTCATAAAAATAAAGAGTGTCCATTTAGACAATTCTTACTTTTACCAGAATTTGGGGCACTATGGACTAAGGTTTAATAAAAAACTATGTGAGAGAGTATATTCTATGTAGAATTATTGTTACTGAGGTTCTAATTACCTCAATTTTTACACAGACACATGGTAAGTACTCTAGTTATGGAAAGAATAGATGAACCTTATTTAATGTATATTATTATTTATTATTTAACTTTTTTTTAAAATTTTGCCATTTTTGGCTAACCTCAATTTTAATTTGTTTGTTCATACATAATAATTAGTCACTGTTTTTGAAATAATGTTCGTTTTATGGGTTTTAATAACATCATTTCTCTATTGATTGAATGTCATGAAACCGATTTTTTTTTGTTTAAAAATACAGCAATATAAAATTTGTTATCAACTCAATATTGGGTTTAATATTACTAGGTTGTTAGAATGTTTAGATTTGATTCGACTCATTACCTTGCAAAATCATTCCATCCCTCTGAACAACTTCCATGGTAGGAGAGTAATAGTTTTCCAGATATTTATTAGAAATGGAAACCAGGCACCAGAATGCCTGCACAGCTGGCATGTGCATCAGGAGGAAGGCTGCTACAGGCGCCTGCGCCTGACAATATCCAATATCGGGGAAATTAACTGTGTATGCTTTCAATACATTGAATAGTTCTTGTTGCCTAAAACATATGACATGACTAAATTCAAACATTAAATAATTCAAACATTTGTAAACTTTTTAGACTAATATATCAGAAAAGATGAACGGAATATGTGCTATTCATGAGATCATAATTGTGCATGGCAATCTGTTCTACAGAAAAAATATATTATTTAAGATTTGAAAAATTTTCGAGGATTTTAATTATCTTTTCTCATTATCATTTAAGTAATTGAAATGAAGGTTCTTTGGTAAGTATCCCAAGTCCAAAATTAGTTTCTCCTACCCTGGTTTGTCTTCTGAACTGAACATTTCATGTAATGGAAATTGTCGATGTATGTCCTTTTTTATATCCTCAATACATTTTGGATCTGCATCTGATCTAAGACAATCTTCATACTTGTTGATTTGTTTCTCCATCAATAATTTTCCACCACAAAGGTACAACCAAGCCTTAGGTCTCATGGACATAGGTATACCTGTATGTAGTACATCAAAGAAGTATCAGGTGAGTAGCACAAAAAACAATATTTTTTTTCAAATTCAAAAACCACTTACCTTTTCTACACCTTTCCTTGATCTTTCTGTAGTTTCTGTCCATGTAAAAATTCCACTGTGAAAGCATTTTGAGCCATTTTCTCTCTCTTCTTAGTACGGTTTCAGGAGGAGGTCCTTGTCTTGGTTCTGGAGAATACTGAACGCCGCCTAAAAATCCATGGCGGTCTGGTACAGTAGAAATGACACTGCCATCAAGTAGAGTTGATGCTTCGGAGCACACAGATACCGTGTCTGTGTTTTCGGAGGTCATTTTCTTATGTCTTCATTCGCTTAGGTAAAAAACAGCATGGTAAATTCTGAAAAGAATTTTAATTCCTTGGTGGGACTAATTTTTGAAGTGAACCATAAGTACTTTTCTAACACATCCAAATAATAGTTTGAAAACTACTACTTAAACCTCTACATTCACTAAAAAATATTTTACCTAAGTGGGGATCTCAATACTTAATCACAGATAAACTCAATATTTGAGTAATTGAACAACCCAGACCAGGGTGGAAAAACTCAATTATCTAACAAGACTTGGCAAGAAGTGATTTGTCATATATTCGAGGGGGCCAATAAACAGGATATTTATTTATTTACTGCCTTCTGGTCTAAAAATAGAGATGTTTATATGTTTTCAGATGCAGAAAGTATTAGTAATATTGATAAAGTACACTCTAATAATCACAAAACATAGGTTACCTATATATTTTGGATCTTATGATGAACTGAAATAAATATGTGATAACAAATCTAAATAAATTCTTCACAGAAAATATAGGCGAGGCGAATATTTGTTGACAAAAAGTGACATAGACCAAAGAGTAGAGAACCTCTACTCTTTGGCATTTTTGGCATGACCGTCATCCGTCACTGTCAAATTCGTCGGTCGTAGATCGTAGGTCCCTTTTCCCTTTTCATGGAAGCTGCGTTCCAAAACTTATCTTGAAATTTCACTGCTGTGAAGTAGCATCAAGATAAAAACAAAGAGTAGAAGGTTCTAAGAACCTCTAATCTTTGATAAAAATGCCCAACGAAAAATGCCTACTACTTGACTACTTGCTGTTGGAAATAACCTCAATTCACAACTATCTGTATTTTTAATTCCTCCTGTACTTGTGGAATAATCACAGATAAGCCCTGGACTCCGATGATTAGAAATGATTTATAGAATCGAAATGTGACGTCATATTCGAAATATCGGTGCTATGCTTCCCATTTCTAACGTTCGAATATGACGTCACATTCTCAACACATTTCGATGCTATGAAACATTTCTAATCATCGGAGTCCCAGTGCAATCAAGATCACACAACAATTTTAATTTTATCCACTTATCCACATTAAATCTGACAACCATGTATGTACATGGTTTGTTTTTGTATAGAAATTTAAAAAATTAAGTTGAAAAACTAGGTAAAAAAAATGATAACGGATTGGCCCAAGGTTAATTTTGAACAATTTCAGAAACTCTTTTTTTTACAATTTTTTGTTTTACAGAGTTCTTACTGGAATATGGAATATATATTTAGTTGACACTGTTTGTTTCTTCCTATAAAACGTCTTCAAAATGTCCCTTGCTCCTGAACCTGTTATTTGCTTCAAGGAAGATATGGGATTCATTCATTGCTTGAGTTTTTGTGTAAGGGATAATGATTTTGTCTCCCACTTGTTGGCAGCAACAGAAAAAGGCACCGTTTATTTTTGGAATTTGGAGGTGAGTGGGACTCCAAAGACAGACTTGGAAAATTTGTATAGTTTCATATTTATATATACAATAATATTTATCCAAGTCTTCCCTATAAATGCTCCAAAAAAACAGGTGACCACTATAGGTACTACTAGATAATTTTACCTTGTACTTATATTGATGTGGTCATATATACAACTATAGTCAAAATTGGTCTTATCGAGCGGGTTCAAATGTCAGCAAGTATATGAAAAATCGAAAAACCTAGTGGTTACCAAAATGTTTTGTATTTATTAATGCATACTTTCACGGTAGGCATCATGTGTGTGTAACACGAAAATCGTTTGTGCAATGTTATTGGAATAAAAAGTCGAATAAAGTCTCACTCACCCGCATGTTAAGACCGATTTTGACTATACTATATGATATGTTTTGGATGTTCTAAAATATTTTTAAAATTGACTCTTTCAAAACTTTGAAGAAAAATGATACTGATCAGTCAAAAAAACTTTAGATAATATACAAATAAATGGAAAGCTGGAGGTATTTCTAGGTCAAGTTAAGCTTCAAATCATTCTACTAATTTTTTATTTTTTTTTATTCATATATGATTTCCTTGCGTCCAAATTATATATAGCTATAAACAGATCAGTATGATTCCTAACGGTTTCCTATTTTCTCCTATTCAAATATGTCAATTCAGTAACATTGTAGTGAGACTATTTTTCAGACTAATCAACTCCAACACAAACAGGACATGGGCAGTTCCATCCAAGCTATTCATTGTGTTAACTCGAACATAATTACTCAAGATAAAGTTGGTACTGTTAATTTGTGGTCAGTTAAGGGTAGTTCGTATGAATTAACAAAATCCAGGGATTGCAGCAGTGGCTATTGTAAGAGTATAGTGGTATATGACTCTTTAATTCTTGCCAATGAAGAAGGATCGGTTGATATATTGAATATTTATGACCTCGAGAAAACAAGTGAATTGATACTTGATAAGGAAAGCCTCGGGCATATTATGATATTAGAAAAGATTATAAAAGGAAATCAAATTTACATCATGGCTGGCTATGAAACAGGTGAGTTGTGGTCATAATCAAATCGGTGTCGTGATACTACACAGTTCCTTCCTTTCGAGCTGGTCAAATCACGTCGCCATGGGAAACCACAAATCAAAACAACAATGAAATATATATCACTATCTAGTTTGACGTAAATGTCAATCTGAAAGACTTATTAGTCATTGGGTGTAACACTTCACTTCCAATAACACACACCAAAAATATATATTAACACAATAAAAATCCCATGTAAATACACACATTCTACACAATTCTACATTATTATATAAAACCACCTCAAAAGTAAATAATCATCACTCAAGTAATTTCAACATAGTTTCCCTTTGAAGACTGTAAAATGTTGCAGTACCTTTTTGAACTACACAAGAAAAATATTGTGATGTAATAACTTCTGGTAGTAGCAAGTTCAAAACGTGTTGCAAATTGCAATAAGTTTGAGAACACAATTTATAGAATTATTTTCTTCTTTATCAAACTCTCCTATGGGATTCTATGGAGTATTTTTTTGTTACAATCATTAACACAATCAATCAAAATATACTTTATTGTCTGAAAAATCAGTTCTTGTTGACAAAGCATGAACTCATAAAATACTTTTGAGTTTATACAGTGTATACACAGGGCTATTCAAATTCGAGTCTATGCCTGGGGATCTCGGTAAAGGTAAAAAATAGAAGGGTAGGGTTAAATAGCGGCAAAGTTGCGTATTTCAGAGGTCAATTACGTGAAAAATAAAAATCAGATCTGGCTTCTTTGGTTCAGGAATGATCGAAAATTTCGAAATTCTTTTTTTACCTATATCTTTTTATTTCGTGAAGATTTTTTAAAACTTTTGGAACTTTGCCATAGCAACTTTTTATAGACTATCCAAATAAAAATTATATACAGAGAATCCTACAACCCGGGTCACCCTCAACTTTTCATTTTCAGATACGGACCTGTATTTTTTATTGCATTTTTTCAACTGCTAAGAGTCATGTTTCACACTGGCGTAATATTTTTATCTGAACTATAGAGTATTTTGGAAATAGTGAACTATAGCAGTGGAATTTCAATTTCATTTTAATTCCATAACAGCCATAACTGAAAAATGTCAACTTGTCATTGGTTCACTTCTTATTTTCTGATATTTTTGAATTATAACTGTTATGGAATTTGAAAAATGTTGATTTCACTGATAATAGTTTAAAAAAAATGAAATTCCCAAAGCAACTTTCTAGGTAAAAACTCCAAATATAACGTTTTAACTGGTCAAAACATACTTGAGTGATTTCAATAGGAATAAAATAGAATGCTCTGAGGTTTTTTATAATGATTTGATAGATGTAAAAAAAAATTGTATCTATGGTATAACAGCTTTTTTATGCTTGAGTCACTTGATATAAATAATTTATAAAGAACCATGATTTCAACCCTACTTCTCAAGTTACTGATCGACAAGCGTAAGGATGCCTCTGAGATGCGCAAACGAGAGAAAGCGTGAGTAGATGTGCGACAAAGATCGACTACTGTTTACGACTGGTTGAATAAGGCAGAGCGATTGAGCTCCTGCCCCACTCCAGGGTTATGTCTACTGCGCAACCAATTCTCGGAGGCATCCTTACGCTTGTCAGATCAGTACTACTATATTGCCATTATTTAGCGAAAATTAAACGAGGTACTCCTCCAGCCTCCATAGAAGCGCCGCTGAATTATGGGAGTTGTATAAAGACAGCCGTGCTTCTTCGATCATGCGCTCCTGCAGTGTTGTCACATGTTACGACCGCTGAATAGAAGAAAATCTTTCATGGTCGTTGTAGTTTTTCTTATTTGTCTTGGTTGTACACCCGTTACACAACAAAATCCCACTGCATGTGTAGATACAAAAAAAATCATCATACGACATAATTGACAAACAAAAATTTTAAAAATCTAATTTTTTGTTTCTACTGTTTTCAAATAATTCCTTAATTATATTTTTCCTAATCAAATTGAATGTACACACGTCCACCCATCACACATAACTAGTTCTGTTGAGTATGTATTAGTTTTCAGTAACTGTCATTTTGAATCACCTTTTCAAGTACTATTTGTCTGGTTTGTATAACTTGGGTTCGGTTTTTTGGTCCCCAACTATGGAATGTTATGTTTTAATGGAAAATAAATTCTCGTTCACCAGCTACATTTTTTATTTTTTATCAGGGAGTGTGAGTTTTCAGATACTCGAGATACTTGAAAATATTATGTATAATCTTTTCTATAACTTACGTAAGAATTCATTGCGCCAGCTGGCAGTTAGTAGCTACAATAGCTATCAATCGAACGAGATGGTGATCACAAGAGACAAGAGCTATAAAGATGTGTAATATAATAATAAAAAAATGATATTAACGGAAACAAATTAAGTGAAACAAGTTAGGGTTGCTGAGTAATAACTCAACAGCATTTAAACTACGCGAATAAAACGACAATATCGCGAACAAATCAACAACATATGAATATGGAAACTATAAAGAAATAGTATATTACATAACGAACACGGAAAATAGCTTATGACATACGAGTGTGATGAGCATGTTCATGCTCTTTCCAGCGAGTTGTGTACACAATTTTTTCCACAACCTAGGATGACAAAAAATATAATAAATATTTATTCAACTTTCAGATAACAAACTCGTAATCATTGTTAAAAAATAAATATTCATTTTTTTTGTCAGGCTTTCACTGATTCAACTTTTTTTATTGAATCTTAGTTTTATTTCCATAATGACAAATAAACAACTTCTCCGCATATTCGAACATCGTCCATCTTATTTATTCTCTCTCCCACAGAATAATACTAATATTCCTTCTATACTCTTTAGTATCATTATGTGTCTCTCCTCTGACCGTATGGCGCGAATATTCAAAATACTACGTACTTTGCAATACTTCCTGTAACAACCACCAAATGGTAATCGAAATCAGGTGACTATCTGCATTCTTATTTCACGGTTCAGTGCAGACCCGTTAACAACATGCAATCCATTACAGTTTGCTAAATGGCCCTACGGTAACTCCAGCACCCACTTGGAAAATGAGCAACAGGGACATCTCTAGGAAACACACAGGAAGCACTCCGACTGAACCCAGACTTCGTTAGAAGCCAAATAAACCTTATTTCATCATGAACAATATTTAAATATTATCATCATTTATTGCATATGCCCAAGTTTTCCGCGATGCTTTCGGGTGTTGAATTATTATTACATCCGAGCATTATATGCTTAGGTGTTCCACGATGTTTCTTAAAGGGCGTAAAAGGCCTATTGACCGCTACGTAGTCTATTAGACATTTAGATGTGAGACGTCTATTGTCTCGCCGACTTAATCTTAGCGCTTCAATTATAACCGTTGATAGCCAGGAATTCCAAGCTGTCTATGGATGACAAAAGGTGTTAATATATAAGCAGGTCATTAGACCGGCGATCTTATGCTTGTCCAGTGTTCTGCATCCTTGCTAAGACTCACATACAGAGATTGGAGAGGATGCAACACAAAGTACTTCGTATCGTCACAGACTAACAGATACATTCGGCTAGACGAGTAAACTCCTTGCCGCTACACGCAATATTACTCCCTCCTAGTCCATCCGTGGTTTGAGATAGTTTTAGCATTTTAATTATTCAATTGTTGTAGTGTGCTATACATTTTTATAACTTTTATACGCAATACATTTTTGGAATTTGGCTTCAATCATGCTTATTTGTCGCTCATGCTTCCTAACTAGGAAATTGACAGTAAGAGCGGAGTTATACACAGCAGTGTTAATTTGCCAGATGTTAGTCTCTTCTGAAAGGACCTTGTGATTATCCCGGGGATCTTTCACATCACAGAGCAGGCATTCTCGCCATGTATCCTCTCCGGATGGGTTCACTGCCCTCGTAGCATAGAGACGATCGTCCTTTAGATAATTCGTCCACTAAAGTCCTTCATTGTCGGTTGCCCATTCATTGCTACTCGACCCCACTAGCTTTCCTTCGACCCCTATTCCAATGGGGTTGGTTGTGGAGCCTGTTCATCTATTTTCATAAACCGCGCATTGGGGTGTACTGAGGGGTTATTCCAGCAAATCCACTGCCAATATCGCTCCCTTCTCCCTCCAGGTCCAATTTTGTATATGTTGCTCTGTTAAGCGGTGTCGCTACTCACCGGTGCCCCAACTGTTGGTTTGTGTCCCTGCTATTAGATTATTGTAATGAAAATGTACTCAACTATAGTCCACTATTTTATTTTGACTTGTATTTAATTCATATTCACACCAGGATTATTTATATGCAACCAGGCTAGCTTCTATTCAATGTAGTAGTAGTATTTATGGGGAGGCTGTTGCCACAGTCAAGCACGTAGGCCCCCATGGGACCTTTTTGGTTGTCCAAGGAGCGAGTTCCTTCAATCCTCCTCCTCAAGCTCTGGTAGGGCTGGTTCTCAGTCGGGCGACCGCGGATGATTCTGTCACCGTCTACCAAACCCACAGTTCTCCAGTCTTCGCTGCGAAATTCTTCCATCCGCCTCCTCGTGAAAGTCCTGGTTCCTGATCGGGCGATGCGGCGGCCGCGGGCGATTCATTCACGGGCTACCAGTCCCGCAGAATCTGATCCGAGGCCCCTACTCGTCTTCCAGCGAAGATCAGATTTTGCAGTTCCCGCAGCGAGTTCCTTCGATCTGCCTCCTCGTGAAGACCCTTGTAGCGCTGGTTCCCAACCAGGCAGATCCGGGGCCGCGGGTGATTCATCACCGGCCAGCAGTCCCCAATCCGAGTCCTCTCCTTGGCTCCCACTGAAGGCAGATTTTCCAGTTCTCCTCGAATCCCTCTATGTAATGTATGAGCGGGTATGTGTCAAGTGACGGGAGAACGTGTGTGTACTGTAAGCTAGGGCGTCCGAATCGCTTCGCTACTTCTCTGGAGAATCCTGTTTTTATACCCGCAGTGCTTTTACAGTAACATTCTAGAATTGTCGAGAAATTTCGCCGTCATTTAGAATGATTCGGAACGCTCGTTGATCTGTCTGAATGTTCTGAATCCGATAAATCCGCCTTTACATGGGTCTTGTTCCTTCTTCGATGTGATCAGAGCGGTGATTATGTCATGTAAACAAGCCGAGGTCGACCATCCAAACAAGCGATCAGGTCCGCTATACAGGTCCGGCTCCCGTACATTACATTATTATTAGCAATGGAATTAGTTTTTTCTATCATATACTTTCCTCTAATCAAACCTTGAAGAATTGTTGAACAGGTATTTCCACGTTGTTGAACTCATTATCATTTCATTTATTTATATGTATGTTTACATACATTTTTCATCGATATTACCATTCACCTGCTTGTAATGATTCTTCATATATTTCAGGTAATGTAGTATTATGGGATATAGATTCGCCTAAACCTTGTGGCTACTTCAAACTTCAAGAACACATGCTCACCCTGATATTCGATCACGTTGCCGGACGAGGTGTGTGCGGGAACACTTCGGAAATCCTACAAGTCTTCAGAATCGATATCGATTCCAAAACGGAAATAAAAGCTGTGGAAATAAAGGCGGAACTTTCAATCACAAACGATGGCTGCAATGTAGCAAAGCTGCGAAATGACCGAGAAATTCTAGTCACAGGGTGCAGCGATGGGAAGCTGAGGGTTTTTTCATGGAAGACACTAAAATTAAAAGCTGTTCTGTCACAACACAAGACGGCTGTTACCGACATACAATTCTCGCCTCACAAGGTCGAATGTTGGAAAGCTGAAATATTGGCGTCGTGCAGCGCTGATGGAGTTATAAGTCTATGGGGTGTGTATAATTGATTGAAGAAATGATTATATGTCCAAGAAGATGCTCATGTATCCAATGCTGTAAAAAGATCAAGTTCGTGGTTATATTACAGTTATGCAACAAATAATGCAGATAGAACTAACCCTATATTTTGGGATACTGCATTAAGCATCTCCTGGTAGCGATTTTACAAAATATACTTGACGCCATCACAAACCTTGCCCACAGTCGCACGTCATCGTAAAATGTGAAAATATACGCATCCCTAGCAAGTCGTTACTGAATATACTTGACACCAGCGCATATTTACACATCCTCACATACGA
Organism: Chrysolina americana; assembly: GCA_958502065.1. Classification (NCBI taxonomy): domain Eukaryota; kingdom Metazoa; phylum Arthropoda; class Insecta; order Coleoptera; family Chrysomelidae; genus Chrysolina; species Chrysolina americana. The sequence goes on from OY293410.1 coordinate 97,307,663, forward strand.
CGGCACCAGGAAACTGAAAACTTTGTTCTTTGTGAACATTAATTACGCTACAAAAGCTCACTAATTTCGGCACCTACGTTGTCGTTAAGCTTTCAATTTCGCAAAACGCCGACCTCCAAAACAGATAAGATTATTCTGTCTATGTTATTCTGTCTGCATTAAGTTGGTCAGGTCAGGTTAGGTTGACTAATAATTTATGCATTTTCAAGTCATTTTGCATGCAGCTGCCTTTAGCTAATTGATTCCAACATTCGAAGCTGGTGTCGCTGGAGTCAAGTATATTTAGTAACGGCGTGCTGGGTCCGCGTACAGTTTCGTATTTTATGATGACGTGCGACTATGGGCGGGGTTTGTGCTGGCGTTAAGTATATTTTGTAAAATCGCCTCCTGGTAATTGCCACTTTTATGGTTCACATATTTGAACATTTTGAACCTGTGGTTTGAATACTATTCAGATGAGTAAAAAACTACTCAAACGCCAAAACTATGTCTTTCATACGACGCATGTTTCGCCAACAAAGTTGGCGTCATCAGTAGCTGTCAGCTTTCAGCTCCTGATAATTTTAACTTTATTTTCTAGTGAAACTGATGTTGCTCTGTTGTTTAGGTAGTTTTCTATATTTCTGAATTTTCTGGATCGTAAAATATAATTTATTTGGATGTAACATGGATATCATGCATAACCAACTATCATTTTCCTTTATATTTTCCATGTTTGATCAAAAAGTCAGAGAGTTGAAATTTAAATTTTATGAACACGCTACGAGCTATTCAATATAGCAGATAAAATGAAAATGATTTTATACTGTAAAAATCGTTCAGCTGTTGTTACACTTCGTGATTTTAATGTGATATAAATTTTTATACTGAAACCGACAGGTTTCAAAGAATTGAAAGAATTTATTACAACTAAATCATAATCCTTTTTTTATCGGTGGAACTTCATATTTTCAGAGATCGAGGTTCCATCTCAATATGTATACCAAGGGACTGTGTGAATCACATTGATTTGTGCTAATTTCTGAATCCTCTCATTTTAATTATTAATTGATTTGTAGAAAAGATAGGTATATTTGTGTAATTTGTTAGGTTGTTTTATATCGAATTATATTGATTACTATGAAATTTTCTTATTGTAATTTGTGTAAATTAATTGTTATATTCAAACATCGTTATTTCATTATTGATTAAAATACTAAATTTTACCTTGTTTTATACAAATTCCTGTGAGTTCTATACAACTAAAGATATATTTGCTTTAATGGTAAAAGTTTTCAATACTTAACTTTTTTTGTGAAACTTTTATTTTGGGTACCAAATACACACCTGAAAATTTACAAATGATTTTTCAATTAACTACTCCTAAAACATACAATCTATACTATACTAAAGACCTATATTGGAATTCCTCATCAAAGTAGATCAAGAAAAAATGAGAACAAATAATATGTTGTCCCTTTATACCACACAGTTTTTATTACATTTACAGAGTGGACTATGGACCAATTATTCAAAACTATAGTCTAGTTCCTAAATTGTAGATAGTGACTCATCGGTTGTACGGTTCATATAAGTCATATAAAGCAGGTCAAAAAATAGATCAGAAATAAGCTAGGTACTTTGGCTTCAAATTAAGTGTTACTTTGCTACTTTCGTACATCCCCTCCGCACTTTCAAATCCCGTAAAAACCAGAAAATGTACGATGAGTCACTATCTACAATTTGGGAACTAGACTATAGTATATCATGTGGAAACTCACTTGTGAAATTTCAAAGCAATCCTCAGACGCGGTAGAGGTAGTGGATTTTCTTAAGGGCTATGACGTTGAATATATCTCTCACTCACACTCATTGCCGATACGTAAATTTGTCCTCTGCTACGGTATGAGTCATAGCTCTTGAGAAAATCCACTACCTCTACTGAATCAGACGCCTATGTTTCGACTCTGCTTTCGACCTCTGTCAATTTCTATGGTCCCACACTCTACACTACAACAGTTCACGAGGTTTGTCATGTTCAGTGCATTATTTCATTAATCGTTCACAGGGCATTGATATTTATGGATCGAGTGTAATTTGTACTCGGAAAAACAATGTGTTCGCTTCCACGGTAGGTTCATAAATTAATAATTGTTCTCTTCTGTGACATTACAGCAATTCATTTTGCAAGAAAAGTTGACCTATATTATAATGGAAAAAGTGCAGAATAAACAAAGGGAGGACTCATAGTTTATTACTTAACGAGCACGGGAAGTATCGTATAACATGCGTGAGTGATATTTCACTTACGAGACGTCAGCCGTGTAAATAAACACGAGTATGTTAGTGCTCTTTCCAGCGAGTTATGTACACAATTTTTCCCACAACCCAGTGTAATATATATCGTTTCATTATTTTTCTTGCCACATAATATAGTGTTGCCATCAGCAAATAGCGTAATTTGACCGATTTTACGTCTGATTTATAGAAAAATCGTCAAATTCACATAAAGTAGGAATAGGCCGGAGAGGTCCAAGGACTGGATACATTTGAGGCACACCATGTTTTATATGTGTAGCTTGTGTTGTTGCGTCATCGGTCCTCATCGTTACATATCAGTCACATCAGATTCAACTTTATTGTGTTACCGATTAGCTACAGTAAAATTTTATCGGCATATAGCATTCCCAATATAACAAATATACGCGATAGCAAGTATCAAGTTTTCATCTGTACTACTGTTCAACTATACCTACAAACTGTTTATCTCTAGCACAATTTACCGAATTTACGTGACAGTTTCAGTATATCAATAGCAGTCGCGGCAATATTGGGATTGCCGATAATATATTTCCATATCTATTCGCACTGATATGCTTCTGTATTCAACTTTAAAAGAAACAATTTGTCATGTTGATATATTGCTGAAATGTATTTGGATCACTACAGAAAATAAGTAATCAATCATTCTCGTACATATTTCCATGCATCATTATGGCTTTTGCTACTGATTATATAATGATCCAATAGAAGTAAATGAGTGAAAGAACCAACCGAATGTATCTTTGTAGGTATGTGGAGCTCAGCGAAAAAATTATCCAAACAGCTCAGTTCTCGCCGCGATTTATTTTCGTTCATCACGGACATATATATTAAGCAGAACTTATATAGGTAGTCACTTTTCCGTTAACTAGCTGTCATCCCCCTACGAACGACAGCCCTCAGAAGTCGAAACTTGTGCGAGCTAAGGATTAGCGAGGTCTTATACCTTTTAACGTTCGATTCCTAGCACTTTAAATAAATACTTTTACAAACGAAACTTAAAGTATAATATATTTATATTGTATATATAACCGTCGTGAAAGAACAAAGTCTATGGGGGGCTTTACGTCACTTGATGAAGGCAGTTTGACCAAACTATTTGACGTGGGCCACGCTGCCGTCCTGAGCAAAACTGCCGTATCTACAAAAAATATGAATATTGGATTCATCTGTAGAGGTTTGAAAACCTGAAAATGTTGTGTTCTACCAAGCAAAAATGAGTCGTATAAAATCAAAACTGGGCATTTGGAGAAAACCGCAAAAAACTGTCATTTTATATCTGATCAGCGGTATTACACCATTTTTTTTCCTGCGGTACTTATGTGAATGTTTCAAAGAAATCCACCTTGATTTTTGTTAAAATATTATTCCATATTTTTTTATTTAAGAAAGTTGCTTAAAAATACAGAGTTTTGAAAATGAAACATGCAATAAAACAGACTTTTGAAACTAACTTTCGAAAATGCAGAGTTCTGTTACCAACAAGTGTTATGGACGTCATAATGGGACAGGACCGTAATGAAAATTAGTATTTCATATTATGTTGAAATATTTTATTGAATTATGAAAAATTTAAATAATAGGTAATCCGAACTGAACAAAAAATTTGATTTCATGTTTGTTAAACATTCATAAGTAAAAAACTGAAATCCTCATTAAAAATTGGAAAAAGTATTTTTAACTTAAATTCTTAGTTGCTCGTCATCCTCTTCTTGGTATAAATTTTCGTCTTCTTCTTCATTGGTGACTTCTGGATTTGTGCTTGGATTGAAAATAACAGAATAAAACTGAAGGTCTGGATTATTGCGCCACTCTTCTCCGAAGTGATGTTTAAGTAATTTATTGATAGAAGATTTATTTCCTCTCAATGAGTTACGAATTTCTGTCATATCTGGTTTTAATGAAAAGAGACATTTCCCTTTTTTCACTATTGAGTTTCCAACTATCTCAAATCAGATGTAAAAAATTTTTTCTCCCCTCACTGTAACTGTATGCTTATATGGTCTCCTTCGAAAATTAATTTTTTTGAAGCATTGAATGGAAAATGCAATTGACCTGTTTTTTTATAACATTCTTGCAGGTTGATTTCCAATCAAATATTCTCCAGTCTTCTCCAAGTCTCATTATCTTTGAATATTCAGTAATAGGAGTAATAGGAGTATCCATAACGAAAACTACTATTATTGTCAAATTATTCCTAAATACGCCCGTACTGATTAGAAACAGCGGATGAAATGACACGGGATTCGTCACGTGATGTAATAGGTACACTGTTATTGGTTAAAGAGAAAATACCAAGTTTTGATGCCAAATATTGTTTTAAATACAGAGTTTCGATTCCAACTTATTTTTTCTACCTAGTTATTTTATATAATTCAACAAGTTTTGGAACTAAATTATATTGTAGGTTGGTGCCCGTACCTCTGTTCTATTATATGCAATAGTTAACTCATTTTTTTTTTGTTTTGGTAAATACCGAGTTTTGATTCTATACGACTCAAATGATGTATACTCCTGCATGGTTTAGAGCCAAAGTTAACAAATCATTTTGCCGTACACAAAAGTTTGAGAATTTATACTTCGTATGCTGCCGTCCTAAGCAAAAATACCGTATGTACAAAACATCTGAATGTTGTGATATAAGTTTCTGTAGATTTAAAAACCTATGAATTTTGCTTTTTACCAATCAAAGATGAAGTATATTATTTGGTTAAAAGTTAACGAATTATATATTGCCTAAGTAGGAAGTTCGGATCTACAGAATTCTAAGCAAAATAGCAGATAGTAGATACGGTACTTTTACTTAGGACGGCAGTATGAAGATCGAATCTACAGATAGCAGATGTCAGATATACGGCATTTTTGCTAAGGACGGCAGCACGGGCTTAAGGAAGGTCTGAAACACAATGGAAGATTCATGTGTTTGTTATTAGTTTTTATAATTTTATATTTCAATTTAACACGAAACTATCATTAAAAAAAATGTTTTTTCCGTTAACCAGCTGTCATTCCCCTACGAACGACAGCCCTCAGAAGTCGAAACTTGTGCAAGCTAAGGATTAACGAGGTCTTATACCTTTTAACGTGTGATTCCTAGCATTATATTCCTGCCATTATTGTTCTGATCACGCCCCACTAACAAACTTAATTGTTCAATTTTGTTTTGCTTCCTGTTTCATTTTAAAAATTGATATACAAAATCTTAAAACTTATTACATAAAACTTCCATTGTGTCTACGGCTGACTTAAAACCGCCAAAACGACGAAATCCATTCAACGACCTTCATACGAACTTCTCGTTTCGTGGTAAACAAATCGAATCACGTGGCTGTTCTGTTTGTGTCAGTTGTCAGTAGTCAGTACTGTGATGTGACACTGTCCTGTCAGATGGGTACTGTCACTGTCACTACTGTCAGTTGAAAGCTTAAAATTTGGAACAGTTGTTAAATGTTAATGTTAAATAGTACATAACATAAATTAATTACGCAAATGAAATTATGAAATGATTCCAATTTTTAATATCACTGACATTCTCAGAATGAATAACTACGTTTTATGAAAAAGTTTTATATACTTATAAGTGAAGGTATGACTAATTATATTTTTAGATTAAAAAAACCTATATTTTAGCAATAATTATCTATTATCCAATCGAATAGTTTGATAATTTTGAGAACCATTATATCCTTATCACAAAATCGTAATTATTATATTTTTCAGATGGACAAATTTGCAATTGATTTAGATCAGGTTCTCAATGATTTCGAATATAGTGAGCTAACAGATCAGTATAATGCTAGTAGAAACCTAGACACCCAGACTAGTACTTCCTCCAACCACAGTAATGTTACAAAACATTCCATCAACAACGTTTTTCATAGTTTGAACGAATATTTGAATACTAATATCAATGTGGGTGATGTGAGTCAAGTCGAAAATATCTCCAAAGAATCTGCACATAGTAGTTTATCATTAAAACCCAATTGCTCGAAAACTAATGTGGTTCCAAATGAAAACAATACATTTGTTAGTCATCCATCTGAAAATGCAGAAAAGTGTCATTCAAACAAAACTGAAATTCTTGCAATATCAAACAACTCAGTTGAAATAGAAAAGATAGACGATCCATCAGATGGAACAGATAAAATACCAGTACCAGAAACTTGCGATGGCTTTAAGAAAGAGGAAATCATTGATAAAAAAACAGAGACAGACTTTCATATTTCTTCTGATGATTTTATAGAAAGTAATACTCTCATAGACATCCCCAATGAAAGTACAATAGGAAGTCTTGAGATACCTGTGGAAAACAAATCTATTTTATGTGAAGAAAGCAGTATAGCTGTTGATGAAGAAATTGAGAAATATTCTGAAGAATCACACCAGGTTGGATTCACAGATGAACTCAATTTAGATGACAGCGATTTAAACAAATTACTTGCAGAATTTGAAAATGAACTAGCACTTCATACTGATGACTTACAAGATCATCTATCTGGCCCAAACTTTACCAAAAGTGAGGTACTCTCTGTTTGTGATGATGTTCTAGGAGTTCAAAAAGAGGATATAGAATATGATAATGAACCAAAAGTGTCTGAAGTTTGTTTGGAAACCTATAAAGATAAATATGTCCAGGAAGGAAACAATGACCTAGAAGCTTATAATTTAAAATTTCAAAGGGATGATAATCTAGAAGTTTATAACAATCGTAAAGTTAAAAAAACTGAACTGAATGTCCCTAATGGCGAATTTGAAGTTCAAAGGGATGATCAGGATGTTTATGACAATCACCATGAAGATAAAAATGATGAACTGAAAATTCATAAAGATGATGAGAACATCTCCATACATGAAGTTCATGAAGAAAGCCTCAATAATAGTGGAGATAATCTAGATAATAATGAAAATGAATCAAAACTTTACAAAGAAACCCCAGAGGTTCATGAAGATTGTTCAATAATTCCTACAGAAAAAATTGATGTCAAAGAAAATAACCCTATAAGTGAGAGTGATATGAAAGCTCATGAAGATATCCTGGATAATTTTGAGAATGTGGAAATCTGTGAAGATAATACCAAATATTGTGAAAATAATGAATCTCAAGAGATTTCAAAAATAGAATTTAAAGAAATTATTGAGACCAGCATCTCAGGATCTGCACAAGGAGATCAAAACAAAGAATTTGAAGGTACTCACATTTTAATATGTTTAGATGATTTTTTTACTTTTCACTTATCAAACTGGCAACTTTCAAAATTCATGGTAGTATAGTTGGAAAATTTTATGGTCTGTGATGTTTTTCAGAGAGAATGGGAGATGTTTAAAGAATTTCATGCCTTTATACTGAGGACTTCATTAATGAAGAGTTATTGAATATTTATGAATGCAAAATGTTCACCAATATCTTGTTGAATAGTTATGGAAGTCGTCAGAGAATTTTTTCTGTCGAAAAAAAGATATTATTTAAATATATTATAAGATATGACCACACAGGAAAGTAACATATATCGCACTGAACAGTCACACGGAAATAGGCTTATATCCACACGAATGCAGAAAGATACTTTCCGCTCATGTGTGGAAAGTAAATCGCACACATGTAGATAAGCTGTCAAATGTGTAATTTCTGTTTAGATTTACCTCTCCAAACTATCAAATTTATAATTTTTGAGCACATAAAACAATCTAATTAAAAGGTATAATTTTTTTTTTTCAAAATAAATAGTTGACATCGGTGGGATTCGATCACGCTTGCTACTGATTATATATATATCTCTTTATTTAGTTAAAAAAGTAATTAATTTGCAATAGTAAATACAATGTCACCTTATGAATAAAATAAAATTAACATGAAAAAAATACAAACAATCTGATTAAAAATTCACACGTATAATAAAAAGTTACATAAAAAAGTCATACATAAAAATATGCTAATTTTTCATTAAGTAATCCTTCAACCGTCTTTTGAATGTATTTATCGAACCACTCTCTTTAATTTCTTGTGGGAGGTCATTAAAACAATTTACTTCTTTATTAAATAAAGAATTATGTGTACTATTTTGTTTATATTGTTCAATTTTTATGTTGTTTCTGTTTCTTGTATTGTACTCGTGTATTTCAGCCACATAAGTTAATTTATTCTGTAGATATAAGTACAGGTGAATATCCAATTTTGATTTTGAAAATAAAAATTAGTGTTTGGCACTCGAAGAGTTTCTTCACTGGTAGCCATTGAAGGGTATGCAACATATTTGCTATTGATGTTATTCTCGAACATTGTAAAATTATTCGCGTAGCACGATTCTGCATCTTTTGTAGTCTGTTTATTTAATTTTGATTGAGAAAAAGCAGAATGGTTGCAAGTTCAAAAAGTCATACTGCTTTACCACCTGGATTAATTGGTCACAAGTAAGACTGTTAGACCTACGTCTTATCATGGAATATTTATTATTTGTAATGATTATTTATTGTAAAGTGCGTCTAATTATAATTTTAATTTTAAGATAATTATTCCAAAAATTTATGAGGTTAGTTGAAATGGTTCTTAGTCAGCCTTTTTGTTCCATTTTCCAACGTATATGACTGTCAAGCATTACTCCTAGAAATGTGTCCATTATAAACAATTAAGTACCTAGCAATCTTCTTGTCTTCAAATAATGTCAGATTTTTGTATTAAATTTTTGAGATCAATTTGCAAGTTTATTTATATTGTTTTAAGGTCAATTGTTTTATCTTGCAAAAAAAACATCATTTTAATGATACAGAGGGAAGAATTTTTAGTCTTTGAAGGATATAAGTTAATTCATTATCATTATACTAAATCTATTACTATTTACAATAAATAAATGAATTATGTAGGGACATTATGGTCAAATGTAGTAATACAAACATTATTTGAGAACAACTAGCACAACAGAGAACAGATTTTCGATTTATGTCAGCTTTTCTAACATTATGAAGCGAAGTATAGCATTGTAAAATATTAATCACAGTTCAACAGAAATAATCATTAGTAAAATTTCTTATTCATTTTAGAGAACAGTGATGCAAAAATTAATTTGGAAAAAGGAGGGATAGATAAAAAAGAAACATCTCCTGCGGGAGATATGATTTCTATAAGTGATGTTATAACTAACACTGAAGAAAGTAGAGGGAATGAGTTAGTTTGTCCACCACCTCTCATCATTGAACCTCCTGTAGTTGAACAAGTTGGAATAGAAGTCCAGGAAAACACTGGAGATAATGAATCGTTACTTGAGGAGAAAGAAAAGGAAGACTGCAGAAATGAAAGTACTAATATAGGAGGTGGAGATGCTCTAATGGAACATCCACAAAGTATTAGTGGAGGAAAGGATGAAACTGAAGAAAAGCAACTGGAAGAATCCTTGGATTCCACTTGTAGACCACAGAATTTATCTTTAAAAGGAACTGATGGAGATTCTCAGAGAGAAATAAACTTGATAGGTACACATTTTTATAAAATATGAAACATAGATTGTAAATACTCTACAACTAAATAGAAACTTGCTCTAAACAGATACATTTTCGCAATTCTTTGAAATTCATTATTTGGATTGTTTTTATTGTTCATAGGAGGACCTGGATCTACCCCTTACAACAATGTCTATGTCAACGAAGAGATACAAAAAATTTCAACGGCTGATAGTGACACGGACTCCTCAACATCATCGACAAATACGTTTTCTGATGCAAGCAGTATTGCCTCAACTGCATCCACAGAAGAAATGAAAGATGATAATGAACTAGTAAAAAATGTTATTTCTGCTAATATCGAAGATTCTGCGCTAGCTATCGAAAATCTAAAAATTAATGATGACGTTACAGGCGAAAGGTCAATCGCCGGGCTTGAGTACGTTGAGCAATCGGTTGGAGCGAGTAAAATTGAAAATGAACCCCAAACAAATTCAGAAACAATAACTGAAAGTAATGAAAACCGGGAAATAGTGGAAAACGAACAGTCTGAGCCTGCTGCAGAAGTTGATTTGAGCGGTGCTAGTGGTGAGAAGCAATGGTTGGGAAAAGAGGCTCCACTTTGGATTCCTGATTCAGATACTACCAGTTGCCTGCACTGTGACATGAAATTTACAGTTTTGAAAAGAAGACATCATTGTAGAGCTTGTGGTCTGGTAAATATCTTTAATTTTTATGAAATTAGGAAGACCAATAGCCTTGGTATGATCAAGAAGTTGGGGTACTCAGCAAATCGCGGGATAGGGCCTATAAAGCTTTCAGGAATAGTATTGATGTAAACCAAAAACAAGTCTACTGAACTATAAAATATACAGAGTTACTCAAAAGTTAATATGAGGATAATCGAAAAAAAGTTCGTATGAAAGTTGAAGGGTATTTTGCTTTGCACTTTTCTAGGATTTAAAATATTTTTTAGATGTGCCATTGGTGGAGAAGTGACCCCATCGGCATTTTTTTAAAAATTGAACCATATGTCATGTTTGGTATCAATATAGAGCTCATTTTTTTCTCATTTTAGCAGTACCAATATTTATTTATGTAACTATCTCGATATGTACATATTTATTTGCCCGCTTCTGTCATTCACTCACCTATTACTTAATTTGTTGAAAAAAAATCTCCATTGTTAAGGATAAACCTAATTTGTGCATCATCCAAAACATTTTAATACCTAATCCTTAATATGCTTGTTCTTTTGAATTATTATCAGATTTACCCTTCACCGTAATAGGGTGACAAATACCTAGGATTCATCGTTATGGATAAACCTAATTTGTGCATTATCCAGAACATTTTGATAGCTAACCCTTAATATGCCTATCGAGATAGTTAAATGAATATTAGTACTACTGAAATAATAATAATAATAATATCGTTTATTTCACATAATGTAATACATGACAGTTCAAGGTACATGCAACGCTGATGCAAAATAAACAAAGCTACCCACAAAAATCATAGATTGCGCGTGGAAATGATACCAAACATGACATGGTTCAATTTATAACTTCCGACAATAAAGTATATTTTGACTTTGACTTTGAATAAAAAAAATGCCGATGACGTCACTTCTCCACCAATGGCACATCTAAAAAATATTTGAAATCCTAGAAAAGTGCATAGCCTGTGCAGGTAGAGGATGGTTATTATTATTATTTGCTGTGGCGTCTTACTGATTTTTGGTGGCTTATTAACGTTTCAGCTGTAGGAAAACCTACACCATCGCCCGGATGGTGCCTAAAAAGCTGATAAAATCATATACCCAACCAAATTATCTTCGAAACTGGTCGAATAAAAATAATAGATATGCCAAAGCACAGTAAAGCTGAAATGTTCAGCTCTTTTTCTATAGAAAGCATTGTAGCAATCAAGGATAGAATTCCACCAACCCTTCCCTGGTCGAATATTACTCTCTCTAGAATTGAATGCAGTCTCTCATCCTTCAAGTTACTTACTGACTTATAAAGAGTTGAAGGCTATTATAAATATCTCAAATGATACATTCAATTGGGACATTCTCAGTAACATAGTTTTGAAAAATGTGTTTGCTGTAATGGGTCCCATAATTCTGAACTTTGTTAATACTTCACATCAAACCGGTGTTTTCCCCCACCAGCTCAAGAACACTAAAGTTGTTCCAGTACCTAAAATCAGTAATACAAATGAAGCTATCAATTTTCGACCAGTTAATACTCTACCATCTTTGGAAAAAGTACTTGAACTTGCTGGGTACAACCCAGTTCTCTATTATATTAATATAAACAAACTCCTCATGGAATATCAGGCTGGATTCAGATCTAATCACTCTTGTGAAACATTTCTGCAAGTAACATTGTTAAAGTGGAAAATCGATATTGACGCAAACAAATATGTAGTTGCAGTATTTCTTCATTTCAACATTTTGGAATTCCTGGTAGTCTACAACTGGTTTGAATGCTATCTACAGAATAGATCACAATGTACAACACCTTTTCAACCAATAAAAGCATCAATACTGGTGTTTCTCAAGGCAGTGTTCTGGGCCCGCTATTGTTCATTTTATAAATGATATTAATTATATTGAGGAATGAGAATTCATAAATCTTTTTGCAGATGATACTTTATTGACAGCAAGTGATGTTAATTTATCAGATGCTATTCATAAAATCAATAGAACGCTTAAAAAAGTATCAACAAAACTAAAACTGTGATTATAACCACTCAACGTAAATATAATTTAGTAGATAAAAACTTAGTGAATATTGAAATTTATGGAGAAACAATTGAACTGGTAGAAAAACCCGGGTTTGGACTAGACCAGCTCACATTTCTTCTGGATTTTCATGGAAAATATCCAATGCTTGTTAAATTAGTCCACCGTGCTTCTTTGGTCAGTTATGGTGGGATCTTATTGCTGTCATGTTCCTGGTTAGTGTACTTCTAAGGATGAAGTGTCTGAATAATTTTCCAGACAGTTGTCTGATATATTCTTCGATGGTTTGAATATCGGCTAGCTCTCTCAATGTGTCTAGCCTGATGTATCTGTCACCATTTGTGACGATACGGAGCAATTTGTTTTGCATCCTCTCCAATCTCAACATTTGAGTCTTGGGGAGGCTGCAAAACACTGAGCAGGCGTATTTCATTGCAGTACTGATGATTTGTTTATAGATAAGTAACTTACAATCCATAGTCAGTCTGGAGTTCCTGGCAATCAGGGGGTACGTTCTTTTTTACTGCGGCCGCTCCGTGTTGGATAGCCAGACTGACTTCAACCAATTCATTGTTAACCATAATGAAATTCACGATTTTCCTACAAGAGGAAATTTCACAAGATCAATGAATTGACTATTCCATAAAGTGCTTATTTAATAGAACAAACTTCCTAAGGATGTTATAAGTAGCAGTTCCATCATTCAGTTCACACATTTAATTCTGAATCACCTGAAATCGAAACATACCTAAATTTTGAAATAACTATAGTTTCAACTTATATTTATACCCACGCCATTTCATTTGCTCAAAGTAATATTAAATAGCTATTGATACCAATCACCAATATCTTTACACATTCTTACTCATTATATATTTTAATTGTAATGTTATTATAATTGTATGTAATATTTATATTATTATCTGTATCTTAGGATTCCTATATCAATAAATATTCTTCTTCATTTTCAAACTGAAAGGTTTTAAAAAATGGTTAAGCTATATCATCTCATCACATTATATGAAGATTTGGAACCTTTGTTGTGAATAAAAATAATGATTTGGGCAATAAATTTGCATCTCCCATGACTGGTTTTGTGGCATATAGAAAAATTGCTTCTGTATTGCTAGGGTTGTCACGATATTCATACAATCTGAAAATAAACGCTATTATTATAATATTTAACATAATTATTTTAAGGTTCTATGTTCCAAATGTTGTTCTCTTCGATTCAAACTGGAGTATCTGGATGCCGAAGCTAGAGTTTGCAACAAGTGTCATGACATTCTGAATAAAGATTCGAGCAGTAGTTCGAGCTCAGATCTAACACCTGATTCTGGAAATTCGCCTCATCATAGACCCAACCCAAACAACCCTCTGGAATACTGTTCCACAATATCTCCACTGCAACAAGTTGGAAGCAGTAGTACCCATCCCCCAGCAATTATGGTACCAGTGGGTGTTCTCAAAAGAAAAGGTAACTTCAGTTCAGAGTGAATCTCTGTGTTATTTTCATATTTCGTTTGGTTTTTGAAGGTTCTAACAAGGGAAAATCAAACAAAAGTGTTATGTTCTGCGATGGTATTAGACCAGGAAGTGATTTGACGAATCTCGACAACGATTTCAATTATAACAACACAAAAACAAGGAAACTCGAAAAAAATAGTACTTCTGCTGGGAAAATAAACAGAAATTTGCCCATTATCGATTCAGAAACAAACACATTTATTCCTAAGAGTGAAAACAGCTTGCCGCCTCTCATCACAGTTTCTAAAACAGGTAAAAGTTTTTGAAGTACATATAGTTTCACTAGATGACCTTATTATTATGAAAAAAATTATCAAACATTGATTTTTTCTCGTAGATGTCAGCTACACAGAATGTTCAAATAACCCCACTACTGTTGAAATTTTGAAGCATAGTCAACGTACATTTGCTGTGCATCTCAGCCTATCGGTTCATGTCAAAATTATCGATATGAGCTGCTGCATTAATAAAATGGCATGGTGTTTTTGTACGGAAGGGATGATAAACGTTGGACAAGATGAAATAGTCATATTATTAGAATATATCGATGAGGAATCATTTGTGCCTAAAGATGTTTTCTACCATATCAATAATATTTATACTGATGCAGTTAAAGGTTAGTGCTTTCGATTCTTATTGCATTTCTTCTGTAATTTTTTAATGTTTCAGGGACTTCCATTAAAGAAATGGGATTGTCATTACACAATTCTGCGAATTTTTTAGATTCTAAAAATCACGCAGGTTTCGTCTATATCCGTCCAACTTTTCAATGCGTGGAAAATATCATAAAACCTAAAGATCCTTATTTAATAGGTATTTTAATTCATCGATGGGAGACACCTTGGGCAAAGCTGTTTCCCTTAAGATTGGTTCTCAGGTTAGGAGCTGAGTATAGGTAAGAATAATACATTTGAAAAATTCTTAGCAAAAATATCAGTATCTCACTTGGTGTATTGATTTTTTTACTGTAGTATTCTGCTTTCCGTTTATTATGAAATTTGATTACAGGTACTATCCAAGTCCCATAATATCTACAAGACATAGAGACAGCGTTTTTGTTGAAATAGGACATACTATTATCAATTTATTGGCTGATTTCAGAAACTTCTCTTATACCTTACCTCAGATCAGAGGCTTAACCATTCATATGGAAGATAAAAATACAACTGTAACTATTCCCGTCAATCGCTATGATCAGGTACGAAATAAAAATTATAATATCTAGAACCCATCAAAAATTGTAATTGAACAAGGGGGCCCAGGTATGACCCTTGGGGTACTGCTGGTGTTTTGTGGAAAGCATGATAGTATGGACACTCAACTGTTCAAGTGCTTTCCACGTTGTGTTGATATTTTTAGATTTATTTGAGTTCTTTCAGTATTAATCTAGAATAATGTCAAAGTCAAAATATACTTTGTTGCTAGTTATGAAAACTTATAGAGGAAGCTTCATTTACTTGATGTGAACTAAAATTTCAGTTATCTAATGAATGAGAGGGAAATCAGTTGCTCTCAATATGCATTTTTATTGTTGAATTTGTATTCCAGAATTGTAACACAAGTTATATTTTCAGGTGATTAAGTCCCTCAATAATACAAGTGATCACATATTGGCCTTTGCCGGTGTTTTCAGCCAGAAGGCTGATTCTCACTTAGTCTGCATACAAGATACTCAGGGCAATGATAACTGTTATTCTACTCATGCAATTAATATCCATAATAAGCCGAGAAAAGGTGAGTTTGCTCAGTAAGGATAATCACAGAAAATATATTTATTATTAAATGGTCTGATATTAGTCAGGAAAGTAATTCTGTGGTGGATAGTAAGAGGTGGAATCTCCTTAGTAATAAAAAAACAATATCTTCATTGTTTAACTAACATTAGAACCATTCTAAGGACAATCCATACAGATAGATACAATACCAAAATGTGCAGAAAGTTGCCCATAACAATTCAAAGTCAAAATATTCCTTATTGTTGGAAGTTATAAAAAACTTATTGACAAAGCTTATTGGTTTTAAGGTAATATTAAAATTGGATAGAATTATATTAATATTAATTAAGTATAATGGTGATACTTCCTACTATCTGCATATCATCCCACTACCACTATGCGCTCCGGGGCGACTTGATAATATGATGGCGCATTTGCTATTTCAACTGTAGGAAAAACCTACAGTACCACCATTTAGTCCTTAGCGAATGAAGGAATGAAACAATACAACATCTAAATTCATGTTCATGCTCATCCATCATTACACCAAGGACTTCATCTCTGCTTTTCTCTGCAACTCCAGCCCGTGATCTACAGTCTACATGAAATCAGAAAAAAAATGTTAATCAAATTGTGGATGATATAGAAACTAGAAAAAAAGTTGTAACTCTTACTGTGCTCGATTCATGATATAAAAATTTTGATCTTTAGAAAGTATCATCATAAAACTCTTGTAGACTATAATATGCTCTTTCTGATAATACATTTTTCACATCTTTTCTGAAACGATAATATGATGTGATACTTTTGATATTTATTAGAAGTGATTAAACATCCATTATAAAATATCGAATTCTTGTTGAGTGTACTTTTAGTAATTGGAAGTTCAAAATCATTACTCTGTCTGGTATTATGATCAGGAGAACTGCCAATAGTGAGCTTTGATTTATGTTTGTGTATCAAACAAACAATTTCTAGTATCAAAATCTTTCAACTTTTTAATTACTGACGAAATCTCTTCTTCGTTAGCTGGATAGAGGCTAATATTTGTGTGGTTATATGATCTTGAATAGTTAAAAACAATATCCGATGTCAACACTTTTGAAAAGTGATGCAAATCCATTAACAGTATTACTATGATCACTAAAGATTGTCATCTGTCTTGGATTTCTAGAAGTTTTATTTTTGGAGTGAATGCACAAAATCTTTTATTATTATTATTATATTTCAAATGCTACTTTGATTTTGTGTTTCGTAAGTGAACAAAGTCTTTTAGATTCTTAAAATTTTTTATTACAGAATAACATTTATTCTTGCACTTTGCTTTCAATTTAATATTGTTAATTATATATGGGCCGTGGTGGCTTGCGGGTTCAGTGCTCGTTCCATGAGTCAAACAGCATGAGTTCGAATCTCAGCACTGCCACAATTTTTAACAATAACAATATCTCTATCAAACCAAGGCATCGCAGGTATTTATGGCTAAAATTACGGTATACTAGTATATGTTTTTTGGAAGATACTAATTAATTTATTGCAAAACTTATCCACAGCATAATTTGCATCACGTATATCATGTAGGAATGTCCAATCAGTTACAAGCCATGCTTATTATAAAATATAAAAATTTGCCTTTTTAAAATTATAAACTTTGCTATTATTATTAAAAAAAAAAATTGTAATTGTTTTTTCAAAAGTGTTGATAAAAGAAATAATGAGTTCAGGTGTTATGACAGGTTACATAATAGGGGAAAATAGAAATCACTAAATCAATAATCCTATTCGATGAATTGTGAATATAACTATTTTGGTTGAAATCAAATAGACTCATATAGAATTATTCAGAGGGTTATTTTTTTGTCTTTGTAGTTTGTGTTTTATTGGTTATTTTGTCGTAACGAGTTAACGTTCAAATTGGTCTGAAGTAATATATCTTTTCAGTTACTGGTGCAAGTTTCATTGTATTCAATGGTGCTCTAAAGTCTTCCAGCGGGCTCACCGCAAAATCTAACATAGTAGAAGATGGGCTAATGATTCAGGTGATGCCGGAACACATGCAGCAAATCAGAGATAAATTGAGAGCAATGAAAGATCACACGATACACTGTGGCTGTGTGAATGCAGATTCGGATGAAACTGTTAATATCATCTGGGGCGAAAATGACATGAATTTCAATGTGGGGTGAGTAATAGTAATATGATATTATTGAATTGAATTATTTATTTATTTGTTTGTTTGTTTGAAAATGATAAATACATAGTTTCAAATATAATAAAAAGTAATTAATATTTCATGGAAACATGATCAAATAAGTTGAAAACTATGGTCATGTAAAATTAATTAAGATAAATAATTATATATCATAATATATAAAAATACTGAAAAATCATAATATATTCATATACAAATCAAAAAGAAAAATAGTAAAAATTAAAAAGGTATATTTTAAAATAATAATATTATTTCACACAAATAATTTTCCAAATTTTCGGAATTCTCAATCAACCAGAGTTTGATTTTACTTTGAACTTTTTAGAGTGCCTTTCATTCATTTATAAATAATGTTTAACTGAGGGGGTCATACAACATAATAATATACATACACACTCAATTAGGAACAGTTATAGACATTTTTGATTTAATAAGGACGATTTTGTAGTAAAAAGGATTTAGAATATAAGAAAACGTTGAATTAACAAATTACTTCATTGTTTACGAAATTTCATTAGATTGCTGACTCTTTTTATCAGGAGTTGCGCATTAGTAGAGGATCTGATAGATTTCATGATTTTTGATTCATGGAAATTGAAATTTCAGGTATTTTGCAAAAAAGGTACTCATTTGAAGATTAATAAATGAGAAAATGGACTGGAATATTCAATTTTACGTTTCAATTTTGTTAGAAATTTAACGTTATTTGTTACATTTTTTTATTTTCTCGTTCATTGAAAAAAGTCCTATGAATGATCTGGAACTTTTATTTTAGTGAAAATTAGCAGAAAAAAATACACAACTGGGCCATTTCTATGGAACTCGAGCAAGAGATTAGAGTCTATTCGAAAACTTTGAAAAATCTTGCCCAAAACTTACAATGAATACAAGATCTTTTTTTATTAAGCCCAACACAATTACTTTATTACACCTGCCCAAGGCATCGGCTGAATGTGTTTGAGAAAGGACTGTGGTATACATCCTAAAAATTATATAACAAGCTCCCAACGTCTTTCTGAAATTCACCCTGGCTTTGGGTTATTTTAGTGTACGATGAGTCCAAATCATGTGGAAGATAAATAAACTAAAAGATTAAAGAAAACTACCAGACGCAGTATGGAGACCTAATCGATTTATTTGAAAATCACAAAATTCTCCATTCTTAATTATTTTTTTTGAGGTAAATAATTAGGAAACACGAAAAACAAACTTAGAGACTTGGACAGTTATGGTCAAAACGGATGGCAGATACGTCAAGTTAGATTATGATCGTTATGTTCTGAAATAACGGAGGCAGCTAACGAAACACGGGCACCACGGCTATCGATGATACAGCATACCGACCTTCAGCCCTATGCTGTATCACTTCCGTTAAAAATAACGTCACCGTTATTCGCCATTTTCGATATTTTGCTATGATTGGTAATAGCAAAATAACGGAAATCGCGAATAACGGTGACGTTATTTTTAACGGATGTAATACAGCATAGGGCTGCTTATCAAAATAAAGAAAGTGGCGGATAACGTTGACGTTATGTTAAGCAGCATAGGGCTTAATTGTTACCTAACTTAACTTGTTTACATTGTGTTATAAACTAAGGGTTACTATATGAAGCTAATTATGGCAATTTAATTTTCTGACAGAGTAATTTCCTCCATTGACGGAATGTCATTGAGTGGAATACCTTCCATTAGAGTTCATAACGGAAAGAATCACATCTGCGTCAATGGAAACAGGATCATCAGGTGGACTGAAGTATTCATCATTCAAAATGGAGAAGACAACCCCAAAAACCAAGATCCTGTGGATATATCCAGATTATCGGAGAGCATCGCAAAGGCAACCTGCGATGCACTAGTCAAATATTTAGACCTATTACTGACGAATAATTGCCATAAATTGGGCATCAGAGTCACCTTGCAAGAGGACAATGTAAATATTATTATTATTATCTATTCATAAAATTGTGTCGATAGTTAGTTACGCCATATATTTTTTTTTTGGAATTTGTTTTAAAAATTCGTTTTCTTCTAGGTTTCATATTTTGCTGGGAGCAACGGCACGAAATTGGCACCGATATATATGAAGAGTCTAGATGACGAGCTGATTCCTGTGCTTCACAGAATAACGTCAAACGATCTAAGGGAGAATGCAATAATATTGGAATTGATATTTAGAATCTTGAATGTATAACACGAAATATTTGAGGATTAGTCTGAAAAGTTTGTATTACTCAAGACTGAAAGCTTGACAGGAAATACTGAAAGGTCTGATATTAGCTCTAAACTCATATTTCTAATCTTTGTTAAAAAAATATCAGACTTTGTAGTTGGCAACTGAAGTTTCATAAAGATAAATACTCAAAGTAATAGTCTGTCAATGGAAATGTATTTTCCTTGAGGATATAATGGAAGCGAATCCCGTAGTTACCAGTATTCATTTGTGAAGAAGTATTGATATGAAGTTTGTCTGCCAACTACTATGCAGCAAGATTGAAAAATATATTTTCAGAGAGATCGATGAGACCTGATAAATTTATTTCTTCGAGAAACTTCATGAGAAATAAAAATCAAAATATGCTCGCCTGAATTTGGAAAAACAGTTCGATAAAACAACAATATCATATCTTGTTAAGAAGATGGATTCATTGTTGATATTTTATTTGTGTGTATTTTGTCAGTATTTTCTTTTTATCGTGAGGTTTCTGGAAGAGTTCGTTATGAATCATTTTTAATTAGTAACTATGCAAGTTGTCTTGTAACGAGATGAAGTTTTTGTGATATATCTGTTTTTTAGACATCTAGTCGCCTGAATGAGCCTACAATTCCAACTCAAACGATGAATTCGTCAATACATTTTGCTCCGTATCAATTGAGAAGTTGCCTTTACAGCAAAGCTAAAAGTTCACTTCATATTTTATCTTACTTTCTGCTAATACATTCCAAATAAAAACCTTACTTCAAACTATGATTTCAAATTTTTGACTAATATCTGATTCCTGAGGTTGATAGAAGGGGTCCCTGAGTTCAAAGGTTCGAGTTGAATCCTGATTTTAATCTTGGATTCCTGACTTTAAACTCAGGCTTCTGAGTTTGAAATCATGATCTAAAATTGAAAGTCGAGATCACAAGTTTGAAGCCGTGATCCCAAGTCTATGGTTAGAACTTATTATGGTCTTTCAGAGCCTTCATAAATATTCAAATGGAATCATGTTTTATCTACCAAAGCACCAATAGGTGATATTGAGCTTCGAATAGCTTATGATTTTAAAGACTTGTTTTATTAATCTCATTCGATATTCTCTTTTAAGATTTCCGAATACATTCTTTTATTTATTAGATATGATTTTGAGTTTGAGATTGTTGAACTGTGAATTTTCCAAGCTTCCTTAACCTATTTTAAAGTAATCTGAAGCTGATTGTAGTGAAATATATCTTAAAAGAAGCTGCTTCGGTAGAACCAATTCATATTATAAATGGTTTTGGTATTTTATTTTTAGAAGAGATACGTTCATAATCTGTCTAACTTATTGTTATTTGTTAAAATGCTGTACATTGTATAATCATTACATGTAATATAGTACTATATTTCTACCATGATTCAGTTGATTTTTTCATTGAGTTTTTGACCAACGGCAGTTTTCAGGATTTTTTTCATGCTAACAGTCCACAGAAAATATCGTAGTAAAGGTATCCTCAATATTGTAGATATGTAGGAATAGAAAGGGTCCCGAAACATATCCCTGAGGTACCCAGGGGTATATGCTATCAACTTTCAGCTTCTGTGCTCTAGGTATGACCTGGACTACTTGTGATAAGTTGCTCTCATGCCATAACAATGAATTTTTTGTAGCAGTATGATTGATTGACAATCAAAAGCTTTTGAGAAATCACGGAAGACTGCTACAATGGAATCCCCTTCATTCAAATTTGTATAAACTTTTTCTTAAAATGAGAAAATCGGTTTGTTGATATTTTTTTAACTTATATCCAAATTGAGACTCAATCAAAATGTTTTGCTACCGTTGAATTATATGTTTTGATACTTGGCAAAGGAATAATAGTCATAGTGCTATTCCTGAAACATAGAGATGGCGCTGGATATATTCTTCATTATTTATCTTGGGGATTCCAAACGAAAGCTGTAAGGATTTTTCCATTGAGCTAGCCTTCGTTTATGAATGGAATAAACCATGAAACCCGTATGGTGTTTGAAAAATATTTTCAGCTATGATATTCAAAGAGCATTGCAGAGTAGTTCTTGTAGAAAACTTTGTCAAGTAACAGTTCTAATTCAAAGGTAATCGTAGGGAGCAGTAGTTGCTTTCACTTTAATACTTTGCGACATAAGTAACTATTGATATGGTTTTTTGCGGAAGATTGAATAATTTCGAATCCATTTTTCATTATTACTTTAATTCTTTCTCTTCCAACAATCAGTGTCGTACATTTTTCATAAATTAACGAACATAAAGAAAATAAAACTAGTACAAAACAATAAAAAAATTGTAATATTTCGAACGAAGTTCGAAAATATTGTGCTAGAGAGGTATCCTCCAAGTGTTTCCACCAAATGGAAAAATAAAGGCAAACATCTGTCAGAAAACAACTACTTCCCTGGCTAACACCACGACGGACATTGAACTACATTTGACAGATATTTGTGCAACTTTCTTCCAAGAAGATCTAATTGCATTGCAAGTGCTTGTCTTGTAATTAAACAGAAGATTATCCTTCATTTGGATAGGAATGACCATCTGCAGACATGCATGTTTCGAGGTTTTATTGCCTCTAATAATTAACAGGGTCAGTCGGACAACATTAAAATTGTCCTGTCCCTGCCAAATGAAAAATAATCAACCGTTTAACTAATATTTCCCCACGGATGATACTACGACATACAATAAAGTTGAACGCAACTTCGAAATTTTCGATTTTTCCTTCAAATCTCCAGAACTATCCAATTTTTAATATTATATCTCTTAAAAACAATAAGCTTTGTCTATGTTTTTTATAACTTCCGACAATAAAGTATATTTTGACTTTGGCTAAATTTACTTTACTTTAGTTAAATTTACCAAACAAGAAATAGGTCTGAGCATGCCCCAATTGCGTGTTTGTTCACCTTACGTTTTTCATGCATGCATTTCTCATGCAGGATTAAGAATGGATACATGCAGAGTTTTTGAAACACGTGCGATTTACACGCATGTGTATTTTTGACCCATACTTGTGTCTCAAAACTGCACGAAAATTCACACATGAGTACCTACACTCGATCCAAACTTTTATGTAAATTGAACAACTCCTCGTAGCAGACGAAAGGACCTATTATGTTCTAATTAAACCCATTGACAAAGTCAGGTGAAGTTCAGTTCAGGGATAACAAGCTCTACTGGGTGATACTGGAAAGCGGCTGTTGAGTTAGAAAGTTCAGTTCAAGTTCAGTGCAGGGGGTAAACACTTCTACTGGCTTCTGGGTGCTGCTTGAAATTGCTAACAAGTTCTGTTCTATAAAGTCGATAAAATAGGTGAAATGTTGTTATCGTTGAATTCATGGGAGAGAAAGATACATAATTGTCGACTGTGGAACACTGAATCCTATCACTTGAGTATCACTGGTACTCAGACCTCTTTTATGAGATCTGTGCCCTGGTAACATTGTTAATTTGACAAGTTGGGAAGTTGGCAACACTGTTTCAGTTCAGTCAATAATGGTGAATGTCAAGATTGTCAAGCTGTTTCAACAAAATTAAATCTCTGCAAGAAGAGATTTGTAATTTCATTTTATTTTGTGTTACTCAGTGTGGTTTTAACGTGTTTGATTATTTATAATGACATATTATATAGAAAAAGTTTTTAGTAACCAGTGTTCTATATTGCACCTGCCGTGTACTAAACTGGCGCCATTTTAGTGATTGTTTATGACCTTTATGTTTTTTTGCTAAAACTGATTTTTTTTTGTCGAAGGTGGGATTGAAGACACTGCCTTCGACATTTGTTGTGCAAAACCATATTTTCTGGTTTCTCATTTTACAAAGATGAGCTGCACTCCTCAGTCCTGCACCAATTATGGGGATTCAGGATGTTATTTTGATTCATCCCATTCGATGTTTGAAAGCACACCAAATTCAAAATCGGAAAATAGATCGAAATCTCTATCTCTTATATCAAGAAAAAGGAAGGCATCCTGCTTGGACAATTATGATGTCGGAAAGTTATCAGAAGTTATGGAGTCCTGTCCACCTTCTCCCCAATTTTCTAGTACCCTTAATGAGTCGCTAATGAACAATTTGCAAAACTTCCACCTACGAAATGATATCAGTACGATTTGCCATGAAAAAGGTAATTTTAGTTACTTATCAATCGAACTGTGTTATATTACTTTTACTTGCAAAGAAAATTATAATTTCGCAGAATGTTCACTGAAACACTTTTTTTTAGGCCAAAGCGACTTCTTGAATCTTGGACAGTCTGAAGATGGAGAAGAGAAAGTACCACCCTTGAGGAAGATTTTTAAAAGCGGTGGTAGCATTCGAAAATTCTGGTCAGCTCCCAACACTCCTGAAAAAGCTATCAAAACTGTTGCTCACAAGGCAAATACCAACAGCGTCATCAAAAACTTTTCTCAAGTCAATGTTCACTCACAATCTCCTCTCAATAAAGATGCCTATGATATACTGTATCCCAATTTACCTTCTTTGGACCTAAAAAAATCTCTTACACCACAAAAATTCAAAACTGGTTTGGAAAAGATCATCACACCTGCGAAAAAACGCCTGTTCTCTCTGCCAAGAAAGGAACTATTTACAAAAATTGTCACAAATAATGTCATAATGGAAAGGATACTGGGGGAGCTCTCTAATGGAGACTTATACAGGTTGGGACAAGTTTCCCAATGCTTGAAAGACGCTATTCTTTTAGACCCTAAAGCGTCTACTAGATATTCAGGATATTTGCGTGTTCATCACAATCACAAAGAAAACTATAGGATAACACCGCCATCTTCACCTGAACAAAATACTGACTGCCAAAACGAGCCTAGCCCAAATTCGAAGAACTTTGTATATTTTTATAGGGTTAGTATTTCATTTTTGAAGTAGGTGGCTGTGACTGGTACCAGAGGAGGAATATGTTGTCATATGACATACAAATAAAATGATGAATATGATATGAATGAGAGATAATCCTTAATAAAAAAAAAGTAATATAATTTTCATCGTTTATTTGTCGGTATGTCAGGTCAACCTATTCCTTCACTGGTACTGTAATGGACCAATTGAAATGCAACAAATCAAATAGTAGGGATTATGCATTCCAAACTTTCTCAGAAATTCACAATAACTTGAGTCTGTCAGTCATTTTGTATGGATAAATTAAGACAGTCTCCATTAAATGTATCTATTTCAAATCTTCAGCATGCCGACAACAGAATTCATACTGTTATTGCTTTTATAAAACTATTAGGATGTTGATTTGTTTTAATAAAAAAAAGGTTAAGGTATTGTACCTAACCAGAAACCTTGTGCAACTATATTTGAATATATTCACATTATTTATCTTTTCTTTAAGAATTTTTTTTGCAGATTGCTAGTGAACTTAACAAAAACCAATCTCTCACAAAATGTCCTAGGTGCAATAAGGCATCTATAGTCGAAAATTCTATTGGTCAGTGTCAAGATGTCAACAGATGTGGATATATATTCTGTAAGAAATGTAGCAGTTTTGCCAACAACCCAAAAGATTTCAAAGACAAATGCAACAATGCTCAAATTGTGGATCCAACAAAACCAAGGTATACTGATAGTTTGTAGAGCCATAGAGGTGGGAAGTTGAAATTCTTTCTGTGAATATTTCAAACGATATTTTAGTTTTCTAATGGAAGATTGAAGTATAGTTCGGAGATATGTTCTTGAAATGGAGTTGCAGTATTAAAACTTCTCAATAATATGCACATGAAAAGAAATTAATTTTTAAATATTATTACTTTATAGTTATTTATATAAATGCAACTGTTTATAATGAATTTTCATTTGAAAACATAATTTTTTGTTATAAATATGCTCATAAAGGCTACAAAGGAAGTTCTTAGAATTTAGATTTTTCAAATGTCACGGTGTTTCAATAAGATTACTACACAACCAAGTTGACTGTGCTATGCTCTTATCTGAGTTGAATTTCAGAGACTTGGGTTATGACAAAATGTCACATTCTATTTGTAGTTTCTGTGATATCAATACCTGCTTGCACAGACGTTAAAAAGCTGATAAAAATCAATCACTATCTTTGTTTCTGATTATTTATAAACACATAGTCATTAGGTTCGATATAACAAATTTGAAAATTTACATAGTTCAATTTTAATTACGTCCTATAATTTGGTGTAACCTGTTCACAGAAATTAACACTGAGATGTCAAATTCTAAAGATTTTTTTTAACCTTGTATGTTCTGTTTGTATTGTTTATATACCTACTTATTTTCCATAACAAAGTAGAGATCATTTCTCAGGTTTTTCCTAGAATTGAAATATAAGTTATCCTATAATGGGACTATCACCATTATAGTGTACAGGCCGTTTCTTTTATCATGTGGTAACATTGCTATATTCTAAACCGTAATAGATACAAAGACGATTAAATGGGAAAAAATGTAACAATTGTGGTGAGCAGTACATTGGTCAGAGAAAATCTACGGAGACTCTCGCCCTTCCCGACTTATACAGGGAAAACTAAAAATGCTGTTTTCGTTTTTTTACGAATAGAATGGTTATTTCAGAAAATATAAAAAAATTAAAGAGGGAAGTTTTATTGTATTCAAAATGTACTAGAACTACGTAATGATAAATTTTTAATTAAACGTAAAAAATCAAAAACAGCATTTTCAGTTTTCCCTGTATAAGTTGGGAAGGGCGAGAATCCCTGTAAATTTTCTATGACCAATTTACTGCTCACCACAATAGTTACCTTTTTTCCCATTTAATCGTCTTTGTATCTATTACGGTTTAGAATATAGCAATATTACCACATGATAAAAGAAACGGCCTGTATAATGCAATTCAATTAATTTTCATATATAATTGTTTACTTTTCATCAAAGCTTTAAAGTAATAAAGTATGCTTTGACTTGACATTATCAAAAACCTCACAAGCTGATAACTGATATTTATTGCAATTAATACATTCAAAATGTAATTTTTGTCTATAGGAATTTACATATTCCAACTATAATAATAATATTTATTCATTTCAGTAATTGATTTATACACAGATACAAACAAATTGTGAAAAAAGTCATGATTGGCATGGAAGAAAATGTTCTTGTCGACATAAGTTCATTAAAAACTATTAATATCTTAATAGTTTTTTGACAACCTAAAGTTTGATTTTTCTAACTTGTTTTATAAAATATGATGCATTTGACAAAATACTCATTTTTTTTATTTCATTCAAGACATCAATTAGGCGACCTCAGCAATTCTTCTATCACAAGCGATTATATGACTGATTATTCAACATTTTTCTCTTCTTCGTTGAACCTAAACTTATCCACCAAATGTGACATTTCTGGAGTTATGTCTGAACGAAAGATGTCCACTCCCAAGCTTGCAGTGAAGAGGAATCTGTCCAAATCTTTCATGCAACCTTCAGAAGTAAGTAGTGATTGAATGTTTCGATTCATTAACTTATCAATGAAAATGAGCCTGCACAATTTATAAGCAATTGGTATCATTTGTGTTTATTTGTTGAACTAAGGATGAAACAAATTTGCGAATGAGAATTTAATTGTAGATTATGTTACTCCAATATTTCAAATCCTGTTTGGTCCACATTTTTAATCGATATATCTGCACATCTACCTTTGAATTGTGCAAAAAAGTTATTTCATAAATTCTCGACTCTCAGTTGTTAGTATGGGCAGCTAAATTTACTTTCTTTGTTCCTCTCATTAACATTTTTTGATTCTTGTCCACTTGTGTCGAGGTCCCTATGTTTTTTCTTTATAAAAAAAATCTTTTTGTCTTTCAGATCAAGAATAAAGTGCTATCATCGAATAACAACACCCGAATAGCAACGCCTTCACAAAAAAGCCAACGTCGAACATCACTTCTCCCAGTGCTACCCTCAGATGGTGCCAATAAATCCTATGAAATCATGGAACCATCCAGCCCTCCTAAAGTAAAGCTTCATTCTGTCGGTTCGAAACAGAGCAAGAGAAACCTGAAAAGGTTGACTCGTTGATCTTTTGTCAAGCAAAAGTCCTTTTTTATTATTAAAAACTGGTTATACAGTTTTTGATGTTGATGAATATAGTTTCTTATTCATTGTATAGATATTTTTAATCAGACAGACAACATTGTTATGATACATGTAATTTTGTGATATTTATATCATTCCTAGTTAGATTATCACTCATGCCGGAAAAATTTAAGAAATTTTCTTTTTCCAGGATGTGGTCAAACTCGCTTTACTACCCCCCCAGTTTTTCCTATTTGTTATTGTATTTGTCGATCAATATTATTTTCTCTTAGTAGCAGAATAATAGAAATATTTTTGAAAGAAGTGTAATTTAATGGCAGAAATTTGATAGTTGTAGTTAAATGTGACCACTTATTGTATTGGTTAAATTTGAAAAAAAAAATGTTTATGGTGAAGACATTTTTTAATTTACTAATGTTCAAGTATGAATATGAACACCAATTCAAATGATCAGAAAACCGTTTGGTCCAGACATGTTTATGACTGTCAAATCTCCTTCCGAAAATTTTCAAACTGTTTAACTCATTAAGTTGTGGTACTTTAGTATTAGTCAAGTTATATACACATTTTTGTAACAGTTGTAATTTACAGTATTGAAAAATACATATTGAATCCTCTTTTATTACCAAGTCTGTTTTAATTTGTTATGGCAGGAGATCTGTTTCAACTTTTCTTAATTACTCAAAGGGGCGGCAAGAATTAATGAAATTTTCTGGTGAAATACACTTACAAAATATTGAATTAAGGAAGACCCACGGAACCCTAGAGACGTTGGGCGTGTTGGCCAAGTATAAAGGCAGTTGTAGATATTTTGTCTACTACTTTAATTTCTGCCAAAATGGACTGGATTAAAAATTGAAAACTTTGGGAACTTTAACATAGTACAAATGTTGACTATATCTCTGCAGAGATATGTACGTTTGTATGGATTTTTTGACGAATGATTTTAGGAAAAAAGACTTGCATAAAGGTCTGAATGTAAGGAGAACTGTGTCATCTTATGCATAAAACAGTTGATACACAAAAAACATATAAATGACCCAGATCCAAAAAGATAAAATAATAATCTTTATTGACAAGAAACAAATGTTTGTAATAGGGTTCTAATTCTCTGAAACAAAAACATTCTAAGAAATGATGGAAACAAAAAAGTAGGCTTTTTAAAATCATCATTTTATTAATGTTTCCTCAAATGCAATTTCTATGACATTTTTCGAATTACTGGGTATTTCATTGAATATCCAAATTCCATTATATAAAATTGATTTTTTTCCAAAGGTTGTATTTATTCTGTGTGACGAGACTATTATTGCATTATCTAGTTTGGTGATTATGAATGAAATTGCAGAGATGAATGTTTTCTGTTATTTATCACAGAATATATGAATACATATTTTCAATTTGTACAAAGAATTGATATCTAAAAGATTCTTTGGAACATATAAATGGGATATTCCGGATATTGAATCAGGGAATGGTAGTTTTAAAATGCATTTAAATGCTTTTGTTTCGCAAAAACTAAGTGGACGTAAAATAGTAGAATTGGCAGTTCCCCATACTGAAAGTAAATATTGTAATTTTGAATAAATTAAACAGAAATATATTATTTTTAGATATGATGATGTTCCAAGAATATATTCCGACGACAAATTCCGGTATGTTCCTCAGGGGTAGGGGGTACTACGTATCAAGACTATCAAGTTTAAAAATCAATCTGTTGTGGGGATGAAATGCATTTCGAAAGAACAAGCTCATCTTGATCCCAATGCGGTTTGGAGGTGGCTGGCTGAATATCCAGTGAACCGAACTAGTCAACTCGGAACTCATACGAAGTTAGGTTAGGTATGGAGGGCAAGAATTCGAATCCACCAGAATTTGTATAGGCGTTCCGCCTGAAACAAACAGTTGTGAAGTGGGTATGTCAAAGTTGAAACATGAGCTGTATTCTTTCGACCACATTTTATGAACAAAACGCGCTATTATGATCATGATCGCGATGTGTTTGTTCTTTCGAAATATGTTTCATCCCCACGCACGAAGATTATTTTTTGAACTTTATCTGTATTTCCCCTGCCCCTGAGGAACATATACCGGAATTTGTGATCGGAATGATTCGAACATATTTTGGCATATTCCTTCGTTTGTATTAATTAGTTTGTTCTTTAGAAGAATAATATTTGTGATCTAGATCAGTAATTCATGAACTTGATTCCATAATCATGTTCCCAATTTTCCCAATGTTTCCGAACAGATCTGTCGAAAGAATACTTTCATGTATTCAATTTTGGATGATGATAGGGAACAGGCATACATCTCATTTTTGAAATATTATTATTTGCACATGAACGTATCATCCGAATAGTTGAGTAGTGACACTCAGAATTTGAAATATTTTGTTTTTGATTGAAAATGCAACTTTTTTCTTCCCATTTGAAAACATATAGCGACTCTGCGACACGCTGGATGTAAGTATAGTTACACTGGTTACTTCACACGATTCAAACTTACACCGTTTGCAGGCTCTTAAAGGCTGTGTAATATATCTTTGTACATAATAGTCGAAATTATTCAATATTCCGAAACCAACCACAATAAGGAGTACTAGTGTTTGAAGGTCAAATTGTATTTAAATTGAAGAGTAATTTTAATTGAAACCAAATTGAAAAGCCATTCGTGTTCCCTACTCTGATTTCCAGGAGAATATTTCCCTCTTTCGTCTATTTTTCAAATTATTCACTTGGCTCCATGCGGATCATCTGTACGAAGTCTGGTCGATTCGAATTCTTGCATACTAGGTAGTGGGGCAGTGACAAGCAACAAGAAATCAAAACAAAAACAATTTCGGGCCAGTAATTTCGATAGTCAAATCTCATTTTTATTCAGACAGAAGTTGCCAAATCCAAATTCCAAATAAATATGAAGTTGGAGGATGCCTATATTTCTGTGGCTCTTGCTCAAAATACAAATATCATAAATGATACAGTTTTCAAGAAATTGTTAGACAATTGTTTTTCAATTTTAACAGGAAAGGAAGAAATTCATAGTAAGCAAAAGTCTGGAACTAATCATTATTGTTCACAGGGACAATTGACCCAGTCCTTAAGCTTCAATTGCACCAACAGAAATATAATTTAAAAACCTACTCATAGGTATACTTTTGTTGGATTCCAGGTATGATGAGCTTGTATCAGTCCAAACCTGACATGGTGAAAGAGCTTTATGCCGCCTTGCTTTCAATATCTGCAGAATTTGCAAGAAGAAAATCATCTAAAGAAGACATTCTTCACTATTTAACAAATGATTGTGGTGTATCAGCTATAAGAGCTAAAATATTCATTGAATACTTTGAGAAAAATAGTGTAGGCCTGGAAAAGTCATTATTAAATATTACATGGGCTCTACCCCATGTAACTGATGTTAAATGGAAAATAGATTATATTGTGAAGGTAAGATGTTCAAATCAATATGAGGTAATCCAATGAAAAGCATCTCAAATATTGGATTGTTTCAGTCAAATTCAATGGACTCTTCAGAAGGTCCAATATTCAGGGTAAGCTTGATAGCAGAGAAGTATGATGCAGAATTGGAACACAAGAAGTTGGAAAACGTCACTTTCAGTTGTACCTCCCAGGAGATGCAAGATCTAGTATACAAACTTAAAGATGCCATAAGACATTGTAATTCGATAACACAAAGAATACTTTGACACATTGAACATTTGAAGGGACTTGGATAAGAGATGAACGAGTAATTTAATTTAGACAAATATTTAATGTGATGCACTCGCTGAAGAATAATTGAATATTCTAAGAATTACCTGATTTTTTTATTTTATTCATTACTATGAGATGTTAAGTTATAACTGTCAAATCATAAGGAAACTTCAATTTAATACAGCTCAAATATAATCTCTTGCAATGACTGCTTACTTTTGAACTCTGTCAATTCTAATCATCCATTGCAACAAATAAAAATAATTGTGGTACATCATCTACTCAACATATCGATACCACAACCATGGTTCATTTGTACAACTCCAAGAAGAGTAGGCAAAATGAGGAATGATATCTACTAATGTTTTCAGTATAAATGGATACTTAGAATAATAACTTAAAGATGACATGAAGAGACAAAACTAAATTTGAAGAAGTCTTATAATAATTTGCTGCATTCACAAAATGAAGCATATATAAATGCACTTTATTGTTGAATCAATTTATTTTTATTGGTCGATTATAACAATCCAACTAATTTAATTTGTCTTATTTATCTCGCACTAAATATTCAGCTGTATATTCACTCTGTTCTCTTTGATATGCGCTTCGTATTTTATACCCAACAGAGTGCTTTCCGATGAGTAGTGCGTCTTCTAGAACCAACTAGAGAGGCCGCAATTATAATTCATAATTTTGCGTCTTGCGTCTAGAGGGGACCAATCTCGAATCTACTTAATCCTTGACTAAGACGTAAAATTTCATTAAGCGGCGCTAAAACTTGTCGCAGACCGGTCCGACAACAGCTCGTTATATTGTCCTCTAAAAATATTTCAATAGAAGTGACATTCCACGGTCTTCGCATTGTTGCAATACACCCAAATCTTGACGCACCTGGATCCAAATATCGTTTTCGATATTTATAATAAAAATACTGTCCCTCATAATCACTCAGAGTGTACCCTAAGGCATAGCCTGCGCGAGAAGAGGACGACTATTATTATTTGCCGTGGCGCTCCGGGGCGAGTTACTGATGTTCGGTGATATATTCACTTTTCAGCTGTAGGAAAATCCAGAAAACCTACAGCACCACCCCGGGGGGTCGTGCGCACTTCAAGCTAGGACCAGACGTACTTCTTACAACTCTACAATCCAGCCCATCAATCCACCTACGAGATTATGGTCCAGGATCGTATGACTTGCGCTCAAAATTTCTGCCTTGGCTTGACTGCAGCTTCAACCGAATCTACTTATCATAGCACTCTTTTACCAAGACGGTGGAGGCTTCCTGGTTGGGTAGGCTGTATATAGGCATCTGCCCACTTATGGAAAAATTTCCTTGATCAAATTCTGTAAACGGACGAGCTACATCTATGCAGATTCTCTCAAAAGTCTCATATGGACTGCCTACGTGGTACTGACGCATTCGTGCATTAGGTCGTCCTTGTCAGCTTGAGAATTTGCCTCTTTAAACCGTTGCCTCACTTTACGGGTCTGTCTTCTATTCCTGGGTTCAAACGCATGCTTTCTTCCCCCACCATCGTCGGATTCGCGCTTCAGGACTAGTCCATAGGGGAATTCCATATTGTGCCCTGCAGTATTTAACTGCTGCGATTTCCTATCATGATGGTCTTCGATTCCTCTTTTTCCAGTCGATGACTACGTCAAGAATTATTTATATTTATTCAATTCAATTAGTTTTTATCCGAAAGCCCAATAATTATTGTATTTATATAAGGATATGTATCCTACTAATAAAGATTTCATTATTGGAGAAAAAGATCTGTACTTTCTCTTAATCTTTCTGGAATTGGTTCCAGTTCATCTGTCAAACAAATTATTGCTTCCTTATCTTTGACTCGTCGGCAAATGAATTATCTGGGCATGACCTCCGCGACAGCATCTGGCATGCTCATGGCTGCTCCCCGCTCGCTTATTGAATTTTTGACATTTGCTATACACGTGCCCAGATTTTCCACAATTCTAACATCTTTCTTTGTGGCAACTTTGAGTAGTAGGCTCCTGTAAATCCCCTTAATGGACGAGCAAATGTCATTGCTTCCCAGGATTCTTGGTCGTTAAGTCCATCCAATGTTAATGCTACCATCCATTTGCTTTCTGGCTTCAGCTTCAAATTGTTGGCAGTTAATTTTTCCATGGAGTTTTTTGTTGAACCGGGGCGGCTTCATAGAAAGCTTTCCTAGTTCAGAACTGACCATGAAATCGTTTTCCTTTTGAATTCATCCAAGTTCAAGCTCATATCTCGCACTAAATTTTTTCTAGAAGTATATCTGTGATGGTAATGTGTAATGTGTTCAGCATTTACCTACTGATAAAACAGTAGACAGTAAACATCTCTCTTGATAATGCCAACCACACAACCCGGAAACCATCATTCAAGCTACTGATGATTGTTTCCATTATTTTGTCTCTTACTGTATCGATTTCATCTTTGATATACCTCTGCCTCGATAGTTCCTAATCTTTCTTTCAACTGGTTACTTACAAAATATTGAATAATTATATCGACTCACCTGATTGCACTGAACACCTTCATTTGAACTGCAACCCAAGATCTACTCGTAAATTTATTTGCAGATGATACACTTTTGGCATGCTATGATTATAACTTAGATAAAGCTATTGAAAAAATGAATTCTGCACTAAAGGAGGTTAATGATTATCTTATCACAAATAAATTGAAACTAAATACAACCAAAACAAAAAGTATGATAATAACAACCAAATATAAATTTAACTCTCTTGATTTGAACGAAATAAATTTGCAAATAAATAACGAAAAAATTGAAATTGTAACATCTATTAAATACCTTGGATTTCAGTTAGATAATGTATTACACTTTGGTAATCATTTCGATTATATATGTAAAAAAATATCCAAAAAACTTTATTTTTTTGCAAGAATTTCCAAAAATCTATCAACTCAGACCAGAATTACTGTATATAATGCAATTATTCAGCCGCATTTTGACTATTGCGCATCTATTATTCATCTTTTCAACTTGAATCAAACATCAAAACTACAAAAACTTCAAAATCGCGGAATGCGTATAGTACTGAAAACGAATAGATACGCAGAGATACGAGTAATGTTACAATCATTGCAGTGGCTATCAGTTTCAATGCGGTTATATTACATGACAATGATTTATATTTATAAAATACTCAATAACCTTGCACCTCCATACTTCTGTGAATTTATCAATTTGAATTTAAATATTCATAATTATGCCACAAGAAACAATTCTAATTTGCATGTATGTAGAACGAATAAGAGAAGTTCTATGAATTCTTTGTATTTTAAAGGCTTTGATACATACAATAAATTACCATCCATAGTTAAATCTAGTCCATCGTTGAGAATTTTTAAAAAACAGTTAATGGAACATATTCAAACCATAATATAGCATATAGGTTTTTCATAACATTTTTAAATTTTTAATTTTTTTTCAACATGTGTTTGTATTTTATAGTTATTTATTTATACGTTAATGTACTTATTATTATTATTGTTACTATTATATTAGGGTTACCTATTTCAATAAAGATTATCTTATCTAATAAATAAATATCACAACATTTTTCTTTTAAGCAGTATGTGTTTTCGAAGATTTCTTCTTATATTGTGTCTTCCAGACTCTTCGAATATTTTTGGAGTTTATTCCAACTGAGAATGTATTGGAAGCTTATCTCTCAGGCCCTTCGAATATTCCTGACGCCTACCTTCCAAACTTCTCGAATTTCATAGCTCATCTTCCAGATTCTTCAATTTCCTAGTAGCTCATCTTCCAGATTTTTCAAAGGTTCTTTCAAAGCTTTTAGTTATCTCATAGAGTTTGTTCATTATCGATCGCAAATCGAACTTCGAATAAATATACCCAAAGGAAAAGTCTGTGCGAGTAGAGGACGGCTAGTATTATTATTTGCCGTGGCGCTCCGGGAGATATAATGATTTTTGGAGGCATATCCAATTTTCAGCTGTAGAAAAACCCACAGCACTACCATATATTTCGGGGCTTCTTGAATCAAGCTTTCCGAGAATATTTTCTTGAGTACGGGACTTCTTTCCAGCGGTTTGAAACTCCCTTTCTTCCAACTCATACTTCAAACCTGTGACTTTCAAGTCCACAAGACGGGAAAAATGTGTCTTTTAGTGTATCTGAACAATAAGTTATTTTTTCCACGAGATATCAGTCTATTCTACGACAAAAACTGTATTCCTTGAACGTTTTTTTTTCGCAATTCGAAAACTCTTAATTTCTTGAACATTTACCCTGTTAAACTAATTCTTTTAATTTGATAAATTTTAACAATTTATTTCCACAGATTTAATTTGACTACTTTATCTCGCACCAATTCTGCTTGGAATATTTATATTCAGCTATGAATTTAACTTTGTATATTTACTCTCTTCTCTTCGCTAGGCGCATCGTCTTTTATACCCAACAACGTTCTTTCCGATAATCGCGAGTCTTCTAGAACTGAAGAGTCCGTTATTTTGCGCTAAGGCCAGACACAGACAGGTCCGGCTCTAGCTCGTTACATTATGAATATTTCATGCTTTTAAAAAAGCCGTGTCGAAATCAGGAACACAATTGATTTCGTTAGTATCTAATACTGATTAAACAACATTTGTGGTGTTTGGAGAATAACTCTTGTGACTATGAAGTATATTCAATTATTTTCAATTGTGTCTAAAAAAAACGGGATTTATATGATGATGTTTTATTGGAAATGTTTTCACCCCAAATTATATTAACTGAAATGCACTGAAAACTCACAAATTTTGTGTCCAATGACGAGAAACTACAACAAAAAAAATAAAATTCACGAACAGAACAAAAGGCTTGAATAAAAAACATTATTTAAGATATCTTCTTTATGAAAATTACCCTGTAGTATTATGAAACATATGTTACAGTAAAATATATTATCAACTAATAGTCACACTATAACAGTTCTGATGCCTTAAGATTATGAAAATGATGGTGAAATCCAAACAATGGTAGGTTGAAATGACTGTTCTGGAGATTCCATCAACAAATTTATTAAAATAATTGAACATTTTCACATAAATAAAATAAAATCACAGTCCAACTGGTCCACAGAGCTTGATTAGTATACAATGATCACTTAATGGTGTGATATCCTAAAAAGTAATAAACTGTTAGGCCTACGGTGCTATATTAGCTGCCTATTTGTAGACTCTTAATCAAAGTTTGTCTAGCAGAAGAGTAATTTGAGTTGGCTAATCACAACACATCTTTTGTCAAGACTGCTCACAGATTTTGATTTGGAAAACAAGATGAGCAAAGTAAACTTGAAATCGAATGCAAATTATTACCTTTTAATAAGAGAGTTTCAGTGTCTTTTGGACAACTTTTGTTTATTCTTGCAGCATGTCCTGCTTCTATCACTGCATTGAAAAGGATTGGTGTTTAGATATAGATTCAAGTGAACTAAATATGGTAAAAGGGGAAAAAAAGCAGTTATTACATTAAATCATGATTTCCAAGATATGTTCGTAGAGGAACCTTTGTTGTACGGAAATTCGATAAAACCAAACAACAATCAAAATTGGTGGGGATATCAGACATCTCACGAGTTTTTGAATTTCTTATTCTATCAATTTCAGCTTAATTTCAATATTAGTGAAAACAGCAACCACTGATGTCTTAAATTTTGCAAATGATTGGACCAGAAGTATTTTGTAATTTTTAATTTCAACCTATCTAGGGCATCCAACATTATTAAAAAAACTTAAGTTACTTTAGGTACCATTTTGACATACATACATGCTTACACTTACTCTATTTCCTTTGGAGTGCTTCGAAGGTCTAAGCATGGACCACAAACATTTTAAAATTTATATGACTTTTCACATTAGGTATGAAAATACAACGCAGACTCAAGAACGTATGAATCACAACTTTTGCGGCTTTGCAGGTGAATGTATCCCACTCCTGAATAGATCATAAAGTATTTCAGATTTGGTGTTTAGGTTGAGTTGTTTTTTTACAGCAATAAATGAAATATTAAAGTTATAATGGCAGTGTCTGTTTGTCCCCAACTTAATAAAAATAAATTTGCTCCTTATAAACGAGGCTGTAATACAGCAAATATTAAAATAAAAATAACTTCATTGGTTAATAAATAGAAATATATAATCGTTACTAACAACTACAAAGCAGTGCTACAGGTTTTTTTAGACCTAAATAATACTACAAATCACAATAAAAAACTTCCACCAGAAATGACTAGATACATGAGTGATAGATAGATATATTGGGAACGGCTCAATACTGTTGTATGGATGGGATGGAGTAACTTCAATTACATGAAAAATTAATTAAAAATATAATTGAATTGTCTTGTGCGGAAACAAATACTGGTTATTTTTGAACTATTTTGGAGGAGATCCTTCAATACAGTTGAAAAACTACCAATCCTGAAAAAGTTTTCTAAAGGAAATATTGAGATTGTTTACTGGAGAATAATAAATATTTGAAAATCTAATGTTTCTAGGGCAGTTTTTCTTATGAAAAAAACATGAAAAGGGAGTATTTTATATTATATTTCTCAACAGATTAGGGCTGCACAATTTCCCCACAGGTTTTCAGGTTTAAACGAGTATGTTCAGATTTGAACGTAAGAAAGCCGTTTAAACGAGTAAGAGGTTATACCAGCTGTATGAATTTTATTAGGAAATGTAAATTTGGACCGCTGAAACTATAATTACACCCGTGTTAGATTATACACTTCCTTGTGGTTAGTTGGTTTACTACAATGATATTTATTTGACGAAAATATAATATTGGAATCAGTTATCAACATTTCAAATGATTCATCAAATGAAATGAAGACGTTGTGTAGCATTCTTAAGAAATTTTTTGTTTTGATCTAGACAGGAATATTATAAACACCGTAAACAACCTGATGATATATCCTTGAATCTTCTCTATATTTTAATTACTTATGGGGTTATTTGAATAAACAGATTATGGAACACGGGAACAGGACACCGATGAGTTAACATTTTGTACTAACAAACAAAATTTTATTTGCGATAGTGATCTTATCAAATACCTATATTCTGAATGTGATTCTGCTGAAATTTGACCCTCCAAATGTCTTGAAGATCCCAGTTTGTTATTTAATTTCTTGATTGATGAGGCAATGGAGATGAAGCAGTGTAATTATGGAACTTGAAATTGGCATATTGTGGGCTACTGAAGTTCTTTTAAGGAGTTGATAGATGTTTGAGGACAATCCAACTTTGTCGATCGAGTATAGAGAATAAAGTTTTTTATTTTATTTCTGCAGTAGTAATTTCACTGAGATTTATTGTACTATGAGTTACAGTAGAAGTGATTGAAGTTAAATAGCAATGAATATCCAAATTCGATTGAACTATATCTTGTACAGCTCTATAACCTGTTATAATTGAATAACCTCACGAATAACATACAGAGGAAGTACAGTGTACTAAAAAGAAATTTCACTCTAAATAAACGATACAGTTGGTACTGTAGATACTACCAAGGGTGAAGAGCATTGGAACTTCGACGATGATGGTGGGGCAGTTGTGAGCAGCATCGAGATCACCCATAGAATAGGGTCTGGTCATGTTTTTACGCAGCTTCTTGGCTAACCTAGATGATCGCGCTGATAGCTGATATTTGTCATAGGGCAGGAGGAATTCCGGTTTCCGGGTGTAGTTCAATTCGAACGAATTCAGCAGTTCAGGGCGTCATAAGTCCGGAAATCTATAAATTACAATTTTAGAGTGATTATGAAAACATGAATGATCTGTAACTTTGTTTCAAGTTCAAAGATGATGAAGCTTCTGAGAAGTAAACGCATTTTTGCGTCGTCCAATTCCTCATCAAAGACCTTAGAGGTTACACTTTTCGTGCAATATATTCGGTATTACATCTGCCAATTAAAAATTAAACGAATAATTTCGACGACGTCCACACACTACCTCAAAGCGGCAAATATCCGACAGAAAACAACGACTTTGCCTTACGGACATTGAACTACATCTGATTGCATATTGTAATCAAATAGCTACTATCCTTAATTTGGCTGTGGCTCTAATAATTGCTAAAAGTTTCTTCCTAGTGACAGTAATTCTTTTCAAACCTATATATACCTCACCATCAAACTACAATATTCAATGACATTTTCTTAGGCATCTTGTATTTAATGCAGAACGGTGTTTCTCGCATCTGTATCCAGTAAGAACTTTGTTGTGAAAAAACCTGAATGTTGTATTAATTTAAACTTTTATAATGATTATGAATTGGATATACAGGCTGTTTACTAAGTACTTGTACAAACTTCAAAGGGCAAATCTTTGACTTATTTCAATATAAAAAGTTCATATTGTAGTGAAAATACACTCAACTAATGCAAATTTGTTTAAAACTTTTCTAAACAATAATTTATTAAAACATTGATTCACTATAACTATTTCAATTTATTTTCACTGTCGCTGTCTATTTGCGAACTTTTGAACTATATCTGCAATTCTGCCTGCCATCGGATGTTGAGCGTCTTATACAGGGTGTTTCCGAAATTGGAGCAATAAATAAAATGGGGTGTTCTATGAGGCATAATGACATATTAAAAAGTATTTACTTTTGATTTCTCAAGCACTTGAAAATCTCCCAAAAACAGACTCATTTACTCACGATTGTTTGGGAAGCACTGGTTTCATTCATCAGTTCCTAGGGCGCCTATCCTCTAGTATTGTATTTATTACTCCCTTGCCAGTTATTACATTTGGCTTCGAAGTGAACCGAAATAAAAACACTAAATTAAATCAAAATGAGGGCAATGAGGCATTCTCATTTCATAAAAGGGAATTAAAAAGTTATTGAAAATAAACGGAATTTGATTTTATAACAGGAGTCTCACACGGCGAAGTAACGAGTCACAGCTGCGCCCATTTTCTTCCATTTTTGATCCCGCCTCATTGAACTCTGACCGTTCAGTGTTGCAGGCCAAAATGCCAGCCAGTACTCGGGCTGACGACAACGGCCATTTCCTTTTCTTCCTATCTTCTTTAATCTGGGCCGTTACATCGTCATTTCGATAGCTGATCAAAAACTGACTTGAAATTTGAGATTGGTGATATCAATATTTTACCCAGGATCCAACTATTTAACTAATTGTTTCGAAATTTTCTATTATCGGACTGAAATATCGAGTTCCTGGAAGTACCGCTTTTGCAAATAACGTGTGCATAATACCTAACAACACTGACATTTTCCTTAGTGATGTAGGGATTGTAGGAATTTCGAAAAACAGAGATGTAGGTGAAGAAAATATGAATGCAGTCAAATACCGAAACACAACAAGAATCTAGGTAGATCGACAAGCGTAAGGATGCCTCCGAGAATTGGTTGCGCAGTAGACAAACCCCTGGAGTGGGGCAGGAGCTCAATCGCTCTGCCTTATTCAACCAGTTGTAAACAGTAGTCGATCTTTGTCGCACATCTGCTCACGTTTTCTATCGTTTGCGCATCTCAGAGTCATAATTACGCTTGTCGATCAGTACCTACTTACATAAAACGTATGGATTCGTCAAACGATTTGCCCAAAATTTATCTTTGATATGCACGTAAAATAATCACAAATATCCTAACGAATGCAAGAAGCGATATGATCGAAGAATACCACGACAAACAATATACGACTCTAATTCGAAGCCCTTAGAGGGAAACTGTTCGAAGAAAGAATATTGTTAACTTTATCATACCATCTTTCAGCATTTAATGTCGGCAACATTGTCAAAGATATTTATTACGCGCTTCGATCAAATTCCCAAAAGTTTGCCAGAGTTTTCCGAAAACTTCAAAGTCCAATATTTTCCAAAATAACGTTTTTCGAGAAAAATGTATTCCTTGATATTCCTATTTTATGTTGGGGAAAGTCGGATTCTGAATCCGTTTTTTTTTTTATTCAAGCAATAACAAGTATCAACGTACCAATTACTACTAGGAAGTATGGATGAAATTTATAATGTTAGTTAACAACGCCATGCAGTTACGGGTTAAGGGGTATATTTGCCA
The DNA here is from genome assembly GCA_958502065.1 of Chrysolina americana. Classification (NCBI taxonomy): domain Eukaryota; kingdom Metazoa; phylum Arthropoda; class Insecta; order Coleoptera; family Chrysomelidae; genus Chrysolina; species Chrysolina americana. The sequence goes on from OY293410.1 coordinate 97,349,672, forward strand.
CAAGGCTAGCTAAATAAGTTAGACTTTTCATCCCTTTTGTATTTGCTCACTGTATATAATACACAAAAGCTTTTCTCTTTTTGCAGAATTATTCTTGTAGAACATTTGCAACAGTGTTTGAAAGATATAGTTCAATGATCGTAGGAGACGGTTTTTTTTATAGATACTGATGATATTCCTATTTTAGGTTGGGGAAAGTTGGATTCTAAATCCATTTTTTTTATTCAAGCAATAACAAGTATCAACGTTATAACTATATTTTAGTGACAATACAACACAGTAACTGAGACTTTGGTTCCTCTAGCTTATTTTTACTAAAACTCCAAAAGAAACAGATTCCCATTTATTCAAATATAACTTGCCTTGTTGGATCTTCAAAATAATTCTTCGGTATCATGAACAGGTGTTTGGGAATGTCGTCTCTGAACTCGAAATGCTGGAATGTAATCTTTGCCGTGACAGTTGGCAATATTGGGATATCCACTTTGACCGGAAAGCCACTGGGTAGTTTGAAAGTTATGAAATCTCTAAGTTTAGAGAAGTGCTTGAAGGGTGCCACCACTTCCAAAACGTTGAGGAGCATCTCTACAGAGAGTGGAAACTCGGAGCTCTATATAACGGAGACATAACTATTAGAACAAATGAATATCACTTTTACAGGAAGGAACAGGCCTAAGTCACCGTAGATAAGTAAACTGACGTAGGGCCACTCGCCACCATATTTGTGTCGACAACCCCACCCCGAATTTTGCGTTTAGCCGATGTATTCTGTGCTTTCGCGCAACCAAAATGAATCTGAGATGAATGCCGTGAGACCAAGTGAGACAGGACAACTCTCAGCTGACCCCTCTTACCCCAGCGCATGCCAGAAAAAAATAAAATTTGAACCCGATACATCAAAGGCGCCGACTGGGAGTGAATCTACTTCAGTTTACTTATCTACGATGCCTAAATTCCCTTTTCAATGACATATCACAAGTAGGTATTTGTTTTTAAATAGCAAATAAACGAAACACTTTTATTAGTATTTGATCAAACATGCTAAAATTTTAATTAATCGTCATTCAGTATTTCTTTTAATACACAAAGCCTCTTGTTTTTATTATCAGTTAATTAATCATTGAAGGTTGTCTTTTTTATGTTGAAAATAGGGGAAAACCCATGAATCCACATCTGATTTTCGAAAAAATCAATATTGTCTTTTTCATTACCTACATCTAAATAAACAACTACGCAAATTTTAGGTTTTATTATTTTCATCGAATTGCCAGATAACATAACGTAAACTGGCGGGAATTTTAAAATTAAACGAAGAAATAAGATCAATTAGGTGTTATGGATGGTGGTTTATAAAAAAATCTTAGTTTAATTAACAACTTTAAACAAAATATAAGATGGTGATATCAATTTGAAACTACTTAAAACAAGACTAAAAAGTAAAAATTAATTTTATAGAAAATTATAGAAAATTTTTGAAAAATCCCTATGGGGTTATAAATCTGTACAGGGAGCGGATAAATTATTTTATTCTTTTGAGCCCGTTCTGAAAACGAAATGAATAAAAAATACTTTTTATATTTATTATTTTGTATTCATGTAACTGTGAAGAAGAGGAAAATGTTAGCAAAGAGTTAGAATAATCCTATACCCTGCCATTTCTATCATCGAGATAATAAATAGAATTTGTGAAACCTAATAAGTCCTTTCAATAAGATGACTTCTGTTCATCACATCTCAGGATAATAATTTCGAAAAAATTTAGTTCTTTAGTGTATTTGGATTCAATACCTGGAATTCTAGCATGTTAAGTAGAAACTTTGCATTGAAAAATGAAAGTAGGGCAGTTTGACCATTTAAAATGAAATTTGAATTCAACGAAATATTTACATAATTTGTAATAAACAATACCAATGAAGTATCACCGAGGTTTTTCTGCTTTATATTAAACATATACAATACATTTCTCTCAACTCACAATAAATGACTATCTTACCATTGCAACTGTAGCCTTGAATGCTTTGGACGATTCCTTGTACACAAGATCTCTTCCTAGCCTAGGATAATCATTTACATCTGACTTTATATATTCCTCCCAAGTAACTTTCTTTTCGGGAGGCGGAATTAAACTATTCCTCCTTACAGGCTGAAAACAGAATATATTAGTTTTTAAATTTATCGGAAACTAGCGCAATTTAGAATACACTTCTGATATGTAGACTATTGATGTTATTCATGTTTGTTGAATAAAAACATTTATTGTTCAATTACTGCCACTAAATACTCACCACTCCTTCTGGATCAATGTTTTGTAAACTCCCTCCCTTCGTGAAACTTTCTAAAATAGCTTTGTTCTTTTGAAGATCATCGGAATTCAGATGTTCTCTTCTTTTTCGGCTCTCCAACATCAAACCATGTACAGTGTACAAATCGCTTTCGTACTGCCCAGCAACCAATTCCTGTTAAGACATGTACGACATTGAATTTTTTCCACCCTCTTATGAATAGCATTAATTAGAAATATTGATAAAGTAGGCTAACATAAATCAGTACATTGCTCACTATTGTATGAAACAAATAATATTCAAAATAATCCGATTTGCTGAAATATATCCATCAATTCGAAAATGAAGGAAAATATCATTTCCTAATACTACAATAAATTACTATAAATACTATGTAACAAAATATGTCTTCTGTTACCATTAGTATCACTGTGAATTTATTGTAATTATTAAAATAATATTATCATTATTTACTTTTTTGTCTTCTCTGAAAATCCACCCACTTTGAGCTCTAGAGAATGATATGCTTTTTGTAGAAATTTGAGCTGCCATTATATCGGTTGACATGAGCAAGTCGACTTCATCTTCTATTTCCATTTCACTTTCCTGAAATTGTATAGAATCAGGATTGAAAAAAAAAAATTCTCAAGCTAGTTGAAACACTATAAAATCTAAAGCTGTTCTCGCATTCGGCAAATCCTTTGTGAAGTACGGGTGGCGGTAAAAATGTTTGTTTTTCTACAGCCATAACACAATACTGCTATTTCCTACCTGGGAACCAATAAGTCATTGTGTTTTTATTTTACAAATTATCACGTCTCCCATGGAATGTCATGGAGGTTGGATATCAATCACGGTAGCAGAATAGTATATATATTACATTACTAGTGCGGAAAGTGACATTTTTCACACGAGTGGGAAAACTCACTTGCGCCCCAGTAATGTACACTATTTTCCTAAAGGTAAATAAGGTATAAAAATATTTTGACGTTTCACACAAATTTTTCAAAGTCTGCTTCTTATATACAATAAATAACGAATAAGAAGATTACAAGATTGCCTGGCTAAAGTAGAGATTTGATATATGAAACGATTTAACGAAAATAAACATAAATTTTGAAAATTCCTTGCTTCATTTAGATGATTCAGAATGCTTTTAAATGAATATTTTTGTTTAAATCAAACTCCAAGAAATATAGATGATTCATTTATTTATTTTTTACCCACACAGACTATTACAGCCTAATTACATGGATAAACTGGTGGCAAATACACTATAATAGTAGCTATTATATATTGATCATAATTACTAAATTACTAATACCAGAGTTGTAGGGAGTCGTCCAGCACTGCACTGAGTATTTTTGTAAAATAAACAATGTTCAGTTTCACAGAGTTAAATTCAACATTTGTTCTAGCAATTTTTTACGAAAAGCTGTTAGAGGCAAGGTCCAATCTAGATCCATAAGAATTGTTACGTTTTGCTAAATAATAGGCCGAGCACACTACTAAACTGTTTATTTTCTAACTTCACTATAAACAAACATAAAACACTTCACTGACTAATAAAACACTTAGATTTATCTATACAACAATACAACTAGCTAAATATTCCAAACACTTCTGCTTATTATCACTTTCTAATCTTCTTAAATAATTCTCTTCAAAAAAACTTCCTTCCCAGTCAAACGTCTCCGTTTATATAGGCGCTCATCGCGTAGACTGGATTAAACGCGAAGATTCGAGAATACTCAAAACGGAGAACTTCTACACATTCCCAGGAATTGAGCGATGACGCGGCAGCTCCGTTATCTAGTCTATTCATGCATTACAGAAAACGATCCATCCAAATAAACACTTCTTGGAACTAATTATGGATGAGGCGTCCGCGGAATGGACTCAGCGGCGCAGCTAGGGGGCTTTTATCAATCTCGTAACATTATCCCCCTCTCAATTTTGATCGTCCCGATCAAACAATGTGTTGTTGTCTCCATGACGTTTGAGTCTCTCTAGGTGAACGACCTTCATTTTCGCTCTCGGGCTGCGTTGAATTCTATAGACCACGTCGTTTATTCTTTTCACTATCGTATATGGTCCTTCCCAAGATGGTGTTAATTTAGGAGAAAATCCTTTCTTACGACGAGGATTGTACAGCCACACTCGATCTCCTTCTTTGAATCCACCAGTATTGGCCTTAAGATCGTATCGAGCCTTCATTCTGTCACTAGTTATCTTCAATCTTTTTCTTGCAAATTCGTGGATCCCATTCAAGCTATCTCACAGTTCGTCTGCATAATCCTGTACCTCTTTTTCTTCAGAACTTGGTGATCCGAACACCAAGTCACAGGGCAACCAAAGTTCTCTCCCGAAGATGATGCTGGCTGGAGTGAGCTTTGTGGAGTCGTGCACAGAGGCCCTGTAAGCCATCAAGAATAGTGGAAGATGTCGATCCCATGTCTTTTGGTGCTCCTCTACTACTTTGGAAAGATGTTCTTCCATAGTCCTGTTGAACCTTTCAACCATGCCATCAGACTGTGGGTGGAGGGCCGTTGTTCTGGTCTTGCTAATTCCCATCAATTCACAAACTTCCTTGAATAAATTTGATTCAAAATTTCTTCCTTGATCGGAATGTAGCTCCATTGGGACTGCAAACCTTGAAAACATGTTATCCACCAGAGCTCTTGCAACTGTGGATGCTTCTTGATTAGGCAAGGCATAAGCTTCAACCCATTTGCTAAAGTAATCCATGGCAACGAGGATGTATTTGTGGATCATTCGTCATCGGAAACGGTCCTGCTACATCGATGGCGATTCGTTCGAAGGAAGCACCTACATTGTATTGTTTCATTTCTCCTCTCTATCTTGTCTTGGGACCTTTGCTTGCTTCACACTTCAGACATCTTCGGCACCATCTCTCTACATCTTCACGACATTGGACCCAGTAAAATCTCTGCCGTATTTTATCCATGGTCTTATTCACTCCAAAATATCCACCTGATTTGCTGCCATGGATCTCCTCCAAGACATCACTTATCCTCGAGTTAGGCACAACCAATTGAGAAATCACTTTTCTGCCGTCGGCCGATTCCCAAGCTCTCTTCAATAGACCATTCTCAACAATAAGGGAATCCCATTGTGCCCACAATGCCTTGAAACCTGGTGATCGTAAGGAGATTTCCTTCCATGTGGGTCTTTCTGCTCCGCTTTCCTTCCATCGTAGAAAATCTGCAATATTTGGATCACTTTCTTGGTCCTGCCTCATTTTCGCTGTAGTCCAATTGTCGTCAACCATTAATCTCACCTGGTTGATCCCTTTGCGACGTACAATTCGCTCACAATTATCCGAATCAGGTCTTCTGGACAAGGTATCTGTGTTGTTGGGCAATTCATTTATTCTTAGCCTCTTATCTGGGATGGCCTCGGGGGCTTCATCATTGTTAGTCGGCATGTGCCCCGATATCAATTCGGTTCTCATTCTCTTCATTGGTATGACCCTGGGGGCTATATCATTGCTAGCCGGCGTGCGCCCTGATATTAGCCGGTATGCGCCCCGAAATGTTGTCTGATTCAAATTTTTCCTGCCGCCAATTTGAGGACTCGCTGGAAGACCTTGTCCACACAGGTGATAGCGAACGTTGTGGCATTCTTACCCTGCAATCTCTAATAAAATGGCCCAATTTCCCACATCTATAGCACGCCCTGTTCTGGGTGCTCATTCCGCTTATCAAAGATTTAATCTCTTCCAGAACCTTCTCGAATGAACTAGTAGCTGCGCTTGATCGTTGTTCGGGTTCTTCTATCGATACCGCTCGTACTTTCGGCCTCGAGGTGTTGAAGGCCGCCTCCACTTCTAAAGAACGTACCAAGGCATCGCTACTCCTCTTAACGTGTGTCAATCGCAAAGTCCTCTGGATTTCGGTGTCTCTCAGTCCATCTATAAATTACTGCACCGCCAGCTGTTCCTTGAATTCTCCCGGTGCTTCTGGGTAAGCCAGCTGAATTAGGCGTTTCACATCCACTTCAAATTCTTGCAAACTCTCACCTGATTTCTGAGTGCGCGTTTTCATTTGAGCCCGATACAGCTGTTCTCGATGTTGATCGCCATACCGTAACTCTAATGCAGTAATCAGGTCTTTATATTTATTTTGCTGTTCGATAGGTATCGTCTGTAACATACCCAAAGCTGGCCCTCTCAATGCTACTATAAGGGCCGTAGCTTTTTCTTCTTCGCCCCATCCATTAGCCACTGCTGCAGCTTCAAATTGTCGGCGATACATGGACCAAGAGGACTGTCCATCAAAAGTCGGTGGTTTTGCAGAAATTCCTGATGTGGCAACCCTGTCTCGACGATCTTGCTTCTTGAGGAGTGCTATCTGATTTTCTAGTCCTTTCATCTCTTCTCGCACCGTATCAAATTTCTTATTAACCTCATCGTCGATTTTCTTGACATCTTCCTTTAGTTCTTCTTTCAGTTCCTCCATTTGTACTTCGGTTTTCTGTAATACATGTTGGAAGAATTTTTCTTGATGTTCTAGAACCTTCTGGAATTCTGTTTTCCTCTGTTCTTCTACTCGTTCTGATTCGGTCTTTTGTTGTTCGAGAATTTTCTGGAGTGCTTCATCTCGTTCTTTTTTTTCTTTTTCTCGTTCTTTCTTTTCATCCAACCGCCTCATTTTCTCTTCTTGTTTTTCATTTTCTCGCTCTTTTCTCTGTTCTTCGAGAATTTTCTGGAGTGCCTCTTCTCGTTCTTGTTTTTCTTCCTGGCGCCGCTTTTCCAAATCCGCAAACTGATTTTGGATAAATTTCACAATGTCCTCCATCGTATCGTACGATGTACTCCTCGTATTCACCATAAATAGTTTATAAATAGGTTGTTTCTGTTTTTCACTAATATCCCGCTTCGGACACCACTGTTACGTTTTGCTAAATAATAGGCCGAGCACACTACTAAACTGTTTATTTTCTAACTTCACTATAAACAAACATACAACACTTCACTGACTAATAAAACACTTAGATCTATCTATACAACAATACAACTAGCTAAATATTCCAAACACTTCTGCTTATTATCACTTTCTAATCTTCTTAAATGATTCTCTTCATAAAAACTTCCTTCCCAGTCAAACGTCTCCGTTTATATAGGCGCTCATCGCGTAGACTGGATTAAACGCGAAGATTCGAGAATACTCAAAACGGAGAACTTCTACACATTTCCAGGAATTGAGCGATGACGCGGCAGCTCCGTTATCTAGTCTATTCATGCATTACAGAAAACGATCCATCCAAATAAACACTTCTTGGAACTAATTATGGATGAGGCGTCCGTGGAATGGACTCAGCGACGCAGCTAGGGGGCTTTTATCAATCTCGTAACAGAATATTAAAATTGTTCGCTAATTTAAGCATAGATAAAAGAGGTGCTCTCGGTGCTGTACATATTGCAGAGATATTAAACATAGGTGCGGAACGTATACGACGTGGAGGTACATTAAATGGAAGCAGATTGAGGATTTCTGGGGAATTTGTTAAATTATTTATCAATTTATATAGGAATATCATTGATGTTAAAGTTCGTCTCTGTTCCAAGGATAATATTTTGAATTCAGATCTTAATTGTGATGACCTGACAGTATTATAATTAGGCCACAAGTGGTACTTTTTAAAATACAAATATAATAATAATAATAATAATAATATAACGTCTTTATTATTTTCAAAAAATGGCTTCAGTGACATTTGAGCAATAAATCAATATAGAAAATAATGGGCGGAGTTCAAATTTTATGGTGAAATACCACAAAACTTGTTCTTCCACTCAACCCTGTGAAAGCTGTGTAGCAATTTTTTTAACTCAAGTTATTCTGTTTGAAATTCAGTGTATTAAAGAAAAGTATAATACATAATATATACTGTTATATTTGAGATTCATTCAATACAAGTTTGTATGATGCTTTTAAATTCCGGATATTGAGTGTCTTCATTCTCTGTGGTAGGTGATTGTAAAGATGAAAAATTCGGTAACTGAATGATCGTCTAAATAATTCTGTTTTAAATGGAGGTATTGTTAGTAGTCCTTTATGTCTTACATTCAAATTATGAATATCTGTTCTGAACCTTAATTTTCTATGCAGGTACGAAGGTTTTTTGGTAACAATAATCTTATGGAAGAGCACAATAGAATGAAGAACTCTCCTGTTATTCATATTCAGCCATCCAATTTCTTTAAGTTTATGTGATATTCGTTGCCGCCGTCTCACGCCAAATATCAACCGTAAACAGCAGTTTTGCACTTTTTGTATCTTATTTTTGTATTGTAATGTGAGACTAGGCCCATAAAGAACATCTGCATAATTGAATATAGATAGTACAAGTGATTCACATAACATTATCTTAACACATTGAGGAAGAATTTGTCTGTTTCCATAAATAATTTTGAGCGTTGCATAAGCGCGTTGTAAAAGTCGATTGATATGTTTTGAGAATCGTAATTCGGTATCAAATCGAACACCAAGATTTTTTGTCTCGTTCACTAGAATAAGCGGTTCATTATTTATAGTGATGTGTATAGAATCAGACATTGTTTGTGTTTGAATCCTGGGACCAAAGAGCATAACATTTGACTTTGATGGGTTTATTAGCAGGCAGTGGTCAGTAGCAGCTTCTATGAAAGCATTCAAATCTCTATTTATGAGCTCACAAGCAATGCCTTTTTCTGGTTCTGGAAAACTGTAATATAACTGAGTGTCATCCGCATATAAATGAACTTTGCAGTTGTTGAGATAGTTTATGAGACGGGAGGTATATATAGAAAACAATAACGGCCCTAGGATTGAACCCTGTGGTACTCCTGATTTGAGAAATCGGCATTCAGAACTGTCTTCACCTATGCATACTTTTTGTTGTCTATTCCTTAAGTAAGCAGACATTAGCGATAGTGCATCCTCTGCAAAACCTATATATTTCAATATATTCAACAGCAAATCATGATGAATTGTGTCGAATGCCCTACTAAAATCTAGCAATATTAACACTGTACATTGTTTGTTATCAGTAGCCTTGAGTATATCATCAGTGATATGGAGAAGAGCAGTTGTGCAACTATAACCTTTCCGAAAACCCGATTGTATAGATGGTAATATAGAAAAATGTTCAAGGTGGCTTTTGATTTGTATTTCCATTGCTCTCTCAATTATTTTTGATAGGGTTGGTAAGATACTAATTGCACGTAAGTCTTTGAATTCGGATGGGTCCTGTTTCTTCGGAAGAGCCTGCACAACTGCTGTTTTCCATGCTGTGGGAAAGACATTTTGTGTTAAACAGAAGTTTATGATATGTGTAACGTACGGCACTATGTGAGGACAGCAAAGTTTAATAAGTGTGATACTCAAACCGTCACAGCCTTTCGCGTTAGTTTTGATTTCACTAATAGTTTTGTATACAAAATAATCATTTACTTCACTGAATTCGAAGGTAGAATTAACAAGTTTATTGTTTACATAGAAATTCATAAGATCCAGAGAAGGCTGGCTGTTCGGAATGGAATCAACAAAAAAATTATTAATATTAGTTGAATTTTTTAGACTCACAGGAATATCAAAAGATTTTTTTTGGGATACGAGCCCATTTGATTTGAGTGTCTTCCACGTGGCTTTGGTAGATTTATCATAGAACTGATGTATAAAATATGCTTTTTTTTCTCTTTTTATTGCTTGATTAGTTAAATTGCGCATTTGTCTATAAAACTGCAAATGAACTTCAGAATGGCTCTTTCTATATTTTCTGAGAGCTTTATCTCTTTCAGACATCATCAGCTCAATTGTACCCGTTAGCCAAGGAGCTCTAGCTTTGGTTACTCGAGAGGTTGTCAAAGGAATGTGTCGATCAAATAAATTATTCAAACAGTTAACCAAATATGATACTTTTTCGTCGATATTTTCTTGATCGTATATTTGAAAGAAAGCAGTATTAAATAAATCTCTTTGGAAAATATCCTCTTTAAAGTTTCTGAAGTTTCTGTAAGTGCACATTTTTGGTTCTCGCTTTTCACCACCTATCTTAATTTTACAGAGTACAATTGAGTGATCCGCAATGCTGTGAGATATAACACCCGTCTCAGTTAAAGTTTCGTTATGGCCTACAACGTAATCAAGCAAGGTAGCAGATGTTGAAGTAATCCTAGTTGGAACATCTATATGTTGATACAATTCAAACTGGTGAATGACTGAGTAAAACTTTGTCACAAGATTATTTTCATAGTCAAGAAGATTCAAGTTGAAGTCCCCCATACAAACAATGTCATCTACTGTTGGAAATATCGATATTAAACTGTCTTCGAACTCGTCTATGAATGTGTTCGTATTCTGTTCATGTGGCTTATATATGATTCCTACTGCTATATTTTTCTTTTTTATTCTAATTTTTATCCAACACTGCTCCCATGTATAATTTTGATTACTAACAATAACCTCATAATTCAAATCATTTCTCGTATAAATGCACAAACCTCTTCCATTAGCATTACGATCCACCCTATATAATTGATAACCATTTATTTTCAGTTGATCATCAGTTACCGAATTTTTCAACCACGTTTCACAAATCAAAAAAATATCGAAAGAATTTTCTATGATGATTTCTTCAACATCACGAACAGAAGGTAATAGTGATCTCGCGTTTAAACAACCAATTTTCAAGAATAACATGATTTAAAAAAGTATCGATACGTCAGTATAGCCTCTAATACACCTTAAAATATAAAATGAAAAATAATCCTAAATCAATGTAGGTACTGCAATGAAATAGTCAGTTTTTTTTACAGTCAACTGACAAGAACTTGAATTTTACTGGGTTCGACCCAACTGCACTAGTGCTGCTTTCTGTTTGAGCTAGCCAACCTTTTTAATAATGTTCATATATCTTATTCGGTATAAAACACAAGGGCATGATATCATATATCAATACCTATAATATTTATTGAAAAGGTGGACCTTATATTATACACACGTACATTTGAATAATGTATGTAAAGAAAAAAAATAGTTTTTTATAACATTATCGAGTAGTAAAGATGACAATTGAAAACCATAAAAACTATAACAGAATATAAATGTTCTGATAAGAGGAGGTAATATAAATTGTGATTCATGAGAAGAAAAAAAAGAAAAAAAATATTGAAAGAGAAACATTTAGAAAAACATACAGTTGAAGAAAAAAAATAATAATCAATAAATTATAGAATCAAAGTCTTCCAAGATCTTCCAGTGTATTTATCTTTCTAACCTGTCCATCATCGCTACATTTGACGAAAATGCTTCCTGAATTCGTCCAGACTCTTCCAGCAGCACCTACTTTCTTCAAAGACTCTTTCACTATTTTCAACTGTATATTAGTTAAATCCTCTCTGATAACAATTTTGGTATTTTTCAGATGTCGCTTATTGTTATATACCAGATTCTTGAGAAAATTCGTAGAGTACTTCACCATAATCGGTCTGTTTGCATTATTTCCTTTCTTTCCAATTCTGTAACATGATTCAAACCAAGAATCATCTACTTTCAGATTCATTTTTCGAACACATAAGTCTTTAACAAGTTCCATGGGGTTTTCTGAATTTTGTTCTGGAACACCATACAATCGGATATTCTTACTTCTCGATATTTGTTCCTGCTTTTCTTGATGTTCCAGCATGATCTCGATTGTTTCTTCTTGCTTTTTAAGTTTCTCATAAATCTCTTTATTTTCCTCTTTCAACTCTTGTAGTTCTTTAGTGTATTTTTTGCCAATTGTCTCGGTTATAGTAGCAGTTAACTGAGCGATGAATTCCTCTGAGGAGCACATTTTTGTAACTAAAGATTTAACAGCTACTTGCAGTTCGTCTTCGCCCTTGACTGTTCGAGGAGGCATAATGAAAAAATAAAATGAACTTACTGCAGTTTGATTCGCAAGAAGTATTTGATTTTCACTAGGAAGTATGGTCACTAGCTATCACTACTGGTCCTAAATTTTCAGATTTTAATTTGCACGTTTTCTCACACTTTTTCACTTTTTAAGAGCAGCACTTTGGCAATGCGTCTACTCTCTTTCAGACATACACAGCTATTCTCAAAAGTTTGTTTTGTACTTTTTCCAAATCATTCAAATGAGTTTGAAATTCTCCGAACCAAATAATTGAGGCAAATTCCAATTTAGGCCTGACTAGGGAATAATATAGTAATTTAATTTAATGATATTGATATGTGTCCAAGAAAATCTGACTTTTGATAATAATTACTAATCAAGATACACTCTAATACAATATATTTTCTTGTCATAATATGTGTCCAGTAGCTGAATTGGTAGGCAGCGGAACTCGACGTGACTTCTGACGAAAAGTACGCGGGTTCGATCTTCGCCCACGGATTTTTTTTAAAAGATGAAAAAAATTACACTTCTCAAATATATTGCTTCAAGATTTTGTTGGTAGGATTTTTAGGGCGGATATTTTTGCTGCCTCCACGCACAATTAATGCACCTAACATTCACTACATACACAAAATAACTTTTGACATTTGAAATAAATTGTTCAAAGCCAGCTTTTTATATATAATAAATACTTATTTAACGAAAAGGAACATACTGTTACGACGTTGATAAAAATCCCCTATCTGCGCCGCTGGGTCGACTCGCTAGCGGTTCATCGATATCTACTTCCTGGAAAATCGTAGACGATTTTCGGTATTGAATATTCGGGATAATGGAATCGTCGCGAAACATCTGGTTACCCTACTTGAGTACCTATATAAGCGAGAGATATCACTGGGATGAGGAGGAAGTTTTATGAAGAGAAGTTATGACTAAGAAGAATTTATGAAGAAGTGATAAACAGTTTTTGAAGAAGTATATAAGTAATTGGAATATTTAGCTAGTTGTATTGTTGTATAGATCTAAGTGTTTTATTAGTCAGTGAAATAGTTGTATGTTTTTAGTGAAGTTAGAAAATAAACAGTTTAGTAGTGTGCTCGGCATTATTATTTAGCAAAAGCGTAATAATACATTTTGAAAATTCCCTGCTTTGTTCAGATGATTCAGAATTTTTTGAAGTAGATATTTCGTCGGCTTAGTGTAAGAAATTACTATCTAACAATCTAATGTCCAAGAAAATTTAATGATTAGTCCGACTGAGAACCATTTATTTTTAATCATTACTGTTAAATACAAAATATTTGAAAAGTGTAATTTTTTTCAATATCATAATGAAAAAAAGTATCCGCGAGCGAGGATCGAACCCGCGTACTCTTTGTCAGAAGTCAATACGTCCCGCTGCTTTACGAACTGAGCTACCGGTGCGTACGGAAAATATTTCTCACGCTTGTTATATAAGCCTCTTTCCGTGTAACTTTACAGTGCGATATACGTTACTTTGCCATATGGTCGTAGGAAAAGTTATATTGACGAGTCTATGAAAAATAAATTTGATATCGCCAATAAAATACTGAATTCTATCAATGATTCTGAAAACCAGCCATCTACTTCAAAATCCTTTACTCTGGACAACAAGGAATATGCAATAATTTCATTGCCGTGCTCAAATGCTTTAAATATAACATTTAATCGCTGTAACAATATAACTGTGAACATTGTTAATAATTGAATTAAAATTTAAGATTTTTAATATAATTAAATTTGAAGTTCACAATTCTATTGTAAAATCATTTCGCTATTATGTGTTATAGCCGTAGAAAAAGTATAATGTATAACTCGTGGGAAATGACCATCATTTCCGTGCAGAACATACTATTCTGTACTAATAAAATTATCTCATTCATACCCATTTCACGGTAAAGTAATGAAGCCGTATAAGATTCTTGAATGCCAACGTGTATTAACTGACTTCATACAGAAACTACCTGATTTACTCATAGTTTTTGAATCAATTCGAATAATAATATTTCTTTTGATATCAACATCAAACATATTGAATTCAAATGAGTTGAAATACTTTTAAAATTATTTGTACAAGTCGACTAACGTAATGGAAAACACATAATAAGTTTTCGAGCCACAACGGATTTTAGATTGGAAAATTCTGTAACAACCCTGGGGCTGGACCTGACCGCGTCTGTCTGGATGATCATGCTTAGCCCGCCCGCATGACCTGATATCTGCTTGTTAACGATACATCCATGACTTATAACATCCAAGAAGGAACGAGAACCAACTACTTCCCAGACAGCACACAATATTCTATGAATATTCTCACAAAGTTTACAACATACCTCCTATCGAATATTACACAGAAGTAGAATGTGATAAGTAAGTTCTGGATATTCTAGGAATGTTTCCAGGAATTATCATGGAATATATTATTATTATTTGAATATTCTTAGAACGTTTTAGAATATGTCACAATATTCCATGGATGATCTCAAAGAATGGTCATTGATATAATATTCGAATATTCTAAGAACGTTCTAGAATATCTTATAATATTCTATGGATGTTCTCCAAGAGTGATAACAGAATATATTATTTGAATATTGAAAAGAAGCAGAACCTTTGATCAAAGTTTAAAAATACATTAATAAGTACTAGTTTTGTATTCTTCTACTGTTTATTTTGAGGATTATAATTTATTTTTCATCAAAGTGATATTATATTTTCACAAATTTTTGATATTCCTATTCATTTAAGGAATGCGTCTATAATAAATATTGGAATTAAATAAATCGAACAACTTTTGAAATGTGTTTCATCAGAGAGTTATCATATAGATGAGTAAATGAAAACAAATGATTTCAACAAACGTTGAAAATACCCTTCTCTCCATTTATTCTCAGGAAGTCTTTGTGGGAACGTTTCCACAAAATATGGAGAGGTTATTTTGAACTTCAATTGAAATTATTTGTTTTCATTGGTATAAGGACTGCATACATAATAAATATTGTGATTAAATAAATCTAACATATAAATTAAAACAAATGATTTCAGCTAAAGTTGAAAAAACCCTACTCTAACAAAATGTAGAGAGATGGTATTTTTAACTAAAGTTGAAATTATTTGTTTTAAATTAGATGTTCTATTTATTTAATCACAATAGTTATTATGGGCTCATTTTGAGAATATGCTGCATGAAATGTTCTCAGAATGTTCTGAAAATATTCTTAGATATATTCTGAGGATGTTTTGATGAAGTTCCCAGAACATTCCAAAACATACCCTGGAATATTCTCAGCATGATCTTGGAACTAGCGTTTCTGCCCCATTTCCATGTTCTCAGAACATTTGGTGCACCTCGTGAGAACATTCAAATGTTCTACGAAACTATTCTGAGAACATTTTCAGAATAGTCTTGTGCTCTTTGGGTTTCACCCTATTCAAACTGGTCTGTTTCAAAGGATCAAAATATTTCTTCTTAAAATTCACTTCAACTATTTTGCAACCTGTCTAAAAATATATGACGAAAACCAGTATTTCATTTGCTTCCTCTTAGATGAGTAATACTCAAAAAGTACTGAAGGCAACATCTTTTCAAAACGTAATTATGATATTGTTGCCATGTCGTAATTTTTTAAGGATTCAATAAGCACGTCAGCTAGATTTTGATTTCTGTCGGGTATATTCATGGCAACGAAAACCCAAATATACTGTCTTGAATGAAATATATAACAATAAGAAGGCAATTGAAACGTTCATTGCAGCTTGTTGGGAGCATATAAAAACGATAGTATTTCCATCGCCGAACGGAGATTCTTCGTTGTCGATATAGTCTGGTCAGTACAGCAACGTTGCATTTGATATTTGACAGAACAATAACAAAACATTTTTGTTTGTTTTCGTCTTTGGCTTATTGGAGTGTCTTTTTCGTGGATGAAGGGCAAATTCTGAGTTAATTTGTGTTGAACTATCATTAGTTTTCATTATTAAGCAATGGTGAAGCATTGTGAAATGAGTAAAAGAACATTTGAAGCTAGAAATCAAAATATCATGTCATTTCATAGGTAAGCTACCAGCTAAATATCGAGAAAGGGAAACCGAATTGGAAAAGAGTAATATGAATGAATTATGAAAAAACATGTCAATTAGAGCATCGGCTGTTCTCAAAATCCTGTGGAGATTCTTTCATCATAATTTCAGGTTTCCCTTCCAAATTGGGTTTCCATTATTTCTATTTTATTGAACCTCAATGTTTCTGTAAACAACGCACGACACTGCCTGTGAGGAAAGATGTCCCTGGCAAACAAATTTTATGGCGTGAGCGGCGAGTTACTCATCTAGGTTGAGTTATTTGATCGGAGTTTGCTTCTGAAATCGTATAGGTACAGTAAATCTCTGAATCTTACCTCATTCCTGACCTTCTGATAGACCTTCAGGTTATTGTCTAGTACAGTAAGGCTATCCTCTGGTTTGGCATATCCATTAAAAATGAAAGAGATGTCCCCTCTTTCCCATCTCATATCCGAAAAATCAACAAGCGTGGTGTCTAACCGAATGTTGGCGCCACTTTTATAAATTTTGCAGATATCAGAAGGTAGAATTCTTGAAACTAAGGGTACTGAAACAAAGATCAAAGTTAGTCAAAGAACATTCGTTGAAAATTCACATACCCCATGATTGAAAGTCCCACTTTAACTCCATATAAAAGTCATTGATTCTGTTCAAAGCCTCAACCAGATTGGGACGCCTTTCTTCCATCTGTTCTCGAGATTGTTGCCTGAACTTTCTCACAAGAGAAGATACTGTAAAAATGAGCAGCAATTAGATGAATTTATTACCAGGAGTATTTCAACATACTTGTGGGGCGATTTCCGTAGCTAACAGCCTCAGCCAGTACCGTCCATCCTAAGCCATTTTTCACTTTTACAGGTGCATCGTGTTTCAACAGCAGCTGGACGCATTCTTAAAAGAACTTAGTTTGTCAAATATCGCTTATAATTTATTATTTTACTGATTAAGCTTCAAAAACCCCTTAACACATATAACCATAACCACTGTAGTAATAATTAACTTAGCTCCGCCCCCAATACCCATATATAAGTACAAATTACGATCAATGCCAACTGGGTTGGCTACCAACTCCTGTGATTGAAGAAGCCGTTCGCGATAGTGAAACATTATAAAACATTCTAATTTACGCCAGTCTCAGAATCCAATGATTCTTATTTTCATTAATACTAAAATACTAGTTCATCAATGTGCAATAGACATCAATACAAAGTTTGTTGATTTTTGAGCAGTTTAGGACAATCAAATGATGTCTCAAAATTGAAAATAGCACAAACTATTTTCGGAATATATAAAAAAACTGAAATGGCGAGTTTTCCTTCTTTCTGTTAGCTTGTCATGTTTATGTAAAGAAAAATTACATATTCTGTGTTTCTATCATATATTTCAAAATGGAGCAATTCTTTTTACTTATAATTATTTTTATTCCTTAAATGTAGACCTTATGATAGTTCCGATGATTTATATATGAATGGAAGTATCTGGCCATTTTGGCTCTAGAAAATTCCCTAAGCCATCAGATCCTCTATATTTCATTTAGCTATCATCAACGTTATGTCATAGTCTGTAATGATAATTCCTATTTTCGATTGTAAGCCAATGAACTGAATTTATTTTTTTTGAAATATATGTGCGGGTAGAGGACGGCTATTATTATTATTTGCCGTGGCGCTCCGGCGCAATTAACAGATTTTTTTGTGGTGGTGTATTTGCTTTTCAGCTGTAGAAAAACCTGGAAAACATACAGCACCATCCCAGGTGGTCGGTGCGCACTTCAAGCGAGCACCAGACGGGATTGGCATCTAGTAGATAACAATATACTAAAACTTGGTTAAAACAGACGCTGCTAGGATTTACACTTTTATTTTTGGATCTTTTCGACACTTTAGACACCCTGAAATAATTTATGACACCTCAAACATCCCAAAAGACTACTCCCTAGGAATCAAACTTCTAGATGAACTGTTGTTGCTAATAATTTCATGCATTATCTATAATTTAGGACTTACCATGCAAGCTCCAAGCATTGAAATATTTTAACTTGAAAATAAAAGTATCAGAACAGGCAGTTGCAACCATGTTTTGGGATATTGTTAGGTTGAGAGGAATTATTATTAGGCCACAAATAATTTTGATGCTTGGATAGTGTCTGGCGAGTCTAACATAACAGATTTGCATAAAAATATCTAGAAAATACTCAAAAAAATATATATATGAAGGAAATATTCTAACACAAGAGCTGTTTCAACTTCAAACAGAAATGTTTCTTGGGATCAATAAAGTAAATAAGTAAAACACAAACATATAAAAGATTCCTTAAAAAACGTTGATGTCATACCAGTAGTAGCAAAGCCAAATTTTCCAATGGTTATTTGATAGGAACCACTGTTTTAATTATTCCCTGTAAGTACCATTCCTGAAGGGTTCATACTCAGCACTGGCTCAATATTTGGTTGCAGGCCAGTTACTATAAATTTATGACTCACTAACATTACTTTTTGGGTAATTATTTTTTAAAAGGTTTGACTCATACTTTAGTTCCTTGCTGGGGTTTTTCAGTTTAATCTAACAATTCCATTATTCTTTCATTTCCCCAGTAATCTGTTCAAATTGGGTTCCACATTCATGGCTTGCTGAATTCAATTTTTTTCTTCAATAATTCCTTTATGAACTCATCTCACATTCAACTGGTAACTATTTTATTGTTTTTTTTAATAATTCTTGCAAGGTCTTGTTTGCTTCTTTCAGTTTTGAAAATAATTTTGTGTTCCTCCATCATAAAGTCTTTTCTAACACTCCAATAAGCAGTTTTTATGAAAGACACAAACATGTAGTGCATTATAAATTATTTGTTTTTGAAAATATATATGGAGAACTCAGAGGTGTGCACTTACTTATGATTCTAGATATAAACATGGTATAATAATAATTTTCTCAATACAAACCTTTCCTCCCCAGCATAACTGCTAAATGTAAAGCTGTATTTCCTGAAATCAGTCCATATTTTAAACAACTGAATAAAACTTGAATTCTGTTCATTTTACCATGTTTATCTTTGGTCGCAACATCGTGTTTCCTTATCAATCGAGATAGATTTTGTAAATCATTTTCAAAAACAGCCTTCTGAAGTGGAAAGTTTTCACTATTGTCTGCCATTTTTTTCGTTTCTTTCTTACTTATTTCTTCCTTATCCTGCCTCAGTTGTCTTATTTGATTATGTACAAACAGGGGAAATAGTTTTGTTGGGATACCATGAAGTATTTCTGAAAAAAGGGCCCATTTCCCAACTGGGATACAAGCTATTATGAGAATTTGATCAACAATTTATTTATATATATATATAACAATCCACAGAAAAATTAGAAAAATGAAAAAGCCCGACTGGAAAACTAAACAACAATTTTACCGTTAACCAATTTTCTCATAGACGAAAAATATGTTTATAATGAGGTATATCAGAGAACAGATAATAATAATAAATGTTCTTTATTGGTAATAAAACCAAATGGCCATCGACCGAGGTCCTTCAGCCATCAGAGAACATTTTAAGAGGAAACTACTAATGAGTGTAAGCGAACAAATTTTCGAAAAAGCACTCACTATATTCCCGACTTCTCAATGGGACCAGAGTAGAAGAGCTAATAAATAAAATTTGTTTTTAAAACAAAATGCAGCAGAAAAAAAAAATTAGGTTGAAACGATTTGTACTCTTTATAGTTTTTTATAATATGTCCAAAAGTTAATCTCCACAAACCCACTAATGAATTAATATTAACAATTTCTGCCTGACGGTTATTAACAAATAAATCAACATTGTCAACCATCAAAATTGTGTCATTGTCAATGTCAATACCTCTTCTTCTTAATCGAGTGTCGACTGTTCATCCGCTAGACGACGCTCAGAATTTAGGCGCGAAACTGTGTAATGGTGATCAGCCTACAAATTCCATAAGAGACCGTAGTGTTTAATTTTACTCTCATTCAAATTTGAATAAATTGCTGAAGCTGTCGATAATTTAAATATGTTAATCAGACATTTTCATATACGTAGTCATTGCCACGTTTTGCCTAATACTATGTTTTCAATGGGAAAATTATGTAAAGAAACTTTGTGTTTGGTATTTTCACAGTAAAGGAGTAAACCATTATATGCTTTACTGTGATACTATTATGATTCATTAAGCATTGGGGAACTGATCAAATACGCCTGCTTAATTCTGCTGCCAATTTGGTTATTATATTCTGAAATTATGTCCAAAAAGTGCTGGGTGCTCTAACCTGTGGAACTGGCCAGGGGTGCAATTTTCAAACCGTTTCGTATGCGAATTGGATTATTTGTTTCATACCAACACACACGAAATATGTATGTCTGTCTGTCTTTATTCGTATGCGAACTAAAACTGAACGATTTGAAAATAGCACCCCAGCCCATGTGCTCCAATTCGCATACGAATGAGAGCAAACAAATATTTCATGCATATTGGTGTGAAACAGTAGATTGCATTCGTATACCTACAAACTTGAGAATAGGGTCCCTGGGGTGGTATATCGTGTACCATAGAATTCTATCGTCGATCAAATAAGTGAGATGCCATCATCGTAGTGTTTATGAGAAAGAAAGAGAAATAGGACTATGGAATACTATGGTACACGGAATCCCACCCCTGAAACTCAGAAAATGCGGACTTATTTTTTCAATCCGGTACCGGTTTAAGAATAAATTGACATAAAATCCATTCACATATCAGTCATTCATGTAATTCTTAATTAAAATTTCCGAAAAGTTAGTCGACTAACTCTATGGTACACAGAATCCCACACCACGTTCAGTCAGGGTTAAACAAAAGTACCAACACTAATGACACTAACACTAAATTACACTAACACTAAATGGCACTAGCACTAAATGGCACTAACAATGAGCGACAGAAATGTGTAACGCGCTATGTCAGTAAGTGTCATTTATGATGAACTAAAGTCAGAAAAGAATCGTTAATGAATTCAATAATTAATATTTATTATTCATCGACACTATTTTGCTTTAGTCATCATTTATTAGGTGTTTTATGATGATTACCGGTCATTCAACTATTTAATTATTATTTAAAATTTCAAGTATGCATTCTCCAGCTCTTCAAGTAAACCCAAAATAAGTGTAGGTGGTATCTATACCTTATAACATAGGAATAATGGAGTAAAATTAACGGCCAAGGAGGTGACCACCCACAAAACATTCATAATGTTCATGAGGCATTCTTAGGACATCAATTTTTCAGATAGGTATTACATTTTGAAATAACATGCAGATTTTTTACTAATATAATGAGTCACTCCTAATTCATATTTTATATTTCATGCCATAAAAAAAATTATTAAATGCATGTATTGAAATTATTTTGAAAATAAATTCAAAGTGTGCTGACAATGAAGCTATGTGTGAACGTAGCATTTGTTTTCTAGTTTATTTGTTGACAGTTGAATTTGTTTTTGAACTTTGCTGTTTTCTATTCGTTCTGTTTCTGTTTTAATGATTCAAAATGCTTCCATATAGGTATTTTAGAGTTTAGAAATAACCAAAACATTTTTAAGAAAGAAACAGTTTTGAATTCTGTAAAAATATAAGGTAAGCTGAATATTATTAATTTTTTCCATTGAATACTACTTAGAGCTGGGATTTGAGAACATGAAAACCACTATTATATATTCCAATAGATTTTTTATAATTTGAATTATTTCCGATTACCTATATTACGTCATATTTGGCGCTATAGCATTGCTGACTTTTCATTGGACAAGTGAAGACGCCATTTTATATGGACAATTCGTTGCCGTTGATCAGTAGTGAAAATGTTTAGTTTTTTAATAATTTGTGTATTGAATTAATGAAAGTGGTCTAATGGTACCAAAATTAACAAGATCATCTTTTGATAATGTAAGTTGCAATCAATGTTGTTTTTAGTAGCGATGACTTTCGCCAGTTTATTGTTCTCCATTCCCACAATCCACTATCAAGCAATAACTGCAGCAAACTGCAGTCTCATATCATATTTAAGATGCATTTCACTAAAACTGTTCAGGTACTCTTATCAGAAGCCACTTGTTCAAATTCTCCATTAAACGACAAAAATGTAGTTTGGATGATTGAAATTATTAGCCTATATTTTAAAATTTGGTGCAAATTAGTTGAAGCTTTCTAGAGGCCTGTAAAACTGAGAAAGTGAATGTTGATTTTACATTCAAATTGCTATTATATTCAAAAATTAGGACAAAAAAATGTGAAAAGTAGGTCACTGTCTAGGGACTTTTTAGCCATTTCCCCACCAAAATTCCCAGCTGTCAGTGTTTTGTTGTCAAGCTTTCCAAGCTTAGCTAGATATTTTATTTCTTTAACAACTTATCTGAATTGATGCAGATTTGTAATAACTTGAATTAATTATTTGCAGAAAACTAAGCTGGTTTGTCCTTAACACTGTAGTGAAACCGAGCAGTACAATTTTTCCGAGAAAACAAATGAAATAATGAGTCCTAACCTAATTGTTGTATGGTAAAAATTGTAGGTATCTTTTGAAAGTAAAAGAAATAACAAACAGCTCAATAATGTCGACGTCAAGTCAGAATAACGGAAGAAAGAGTTCAAACAGCTCTATTGTCAACACACCATCCAGTACGCCTCTCACAAACATTGCCAATGGAAATTCGCAAGTTAGCACACAAAGCTCTCCCCCACCTAATAACAACGCTCCGAAATATGGTAAGTTTTTCTTGACAAACACATAGTTGATTAGTTGATATATGAAGAAGAGCCTAATCTCTTTGCTGATATTTTGCTTGCTTATGTTTTTGTGGAAGATAACATGAATCATCACATCAGTGACTCAGGTATCAAAAAAATCTCTTTATACCTATTTGTTAAATGTTGATCTTTTTTATTTGTAAAATGCTTGGATGTTCATGGTTGTGTTTTTTGTGACCTGTATTGAATGATAGCAAATCATGTTTAAAACATTATCAGAATTGGATTTCTGGTTTGTCTAGTTCACTAGTGAAATTATTCCCAAATTAGTTGCAATGAATGATTCAGGTAATTTATCTTTTTTGTCACGGTGGAAAAAAGAAGGATTTAGTTTTTAGAAGGTTTATTTGATTCAATTGACTTTACCCCAGTGAGTAGGTATGGGATTAGAGCTCTGTAGAAAAGAAAATAAGCTTTGAACTATAAGTTTATTCTCAAATAAATATGTATACCTATGTATGTATTTGTGTTCCCATTGAAGAACTAAGTAAATGAATAAAATCATAAATTCATACATAAAAAACCAAGAACCATATATACTGGGTGTCTCAAGTTTGGGCCTAACAGAGCAGGTGATTCTAATGACAAATGAAGCTAAAACTACCAATACCATTTTTGGATTAGAGGCAAAGTCATCAACATACAGAGTGTTGGAAGATTCACACATTAGAAACAGTATTTAATTTTTCTTGCAAACCAATATTTGGTATTTTCACACTAGACATCTATCATGTGAAATTGATTTTGGTGTCAAAGATATACTTTTAATATTGATGTGGTTTAGTTTGTTCTTGAAATATCCCCAAAACAAAAATATTGGAGGGAAAAATAACTTGTATATCTACCATTGATTTCTTGTAGCCTATAATCTATCTGAAAAAAATATTGAACATCCAGTAGAACTAATTTGTAGGTACAGGTTATAATTACTAAGATTTTACAATTGTGAATTATATTAATGCCATGCAAGCAAAAAATTGTCGTTCCTCCCTAAACTACCCAAATGTAAAAGTCCGCCGTCAAAATATAATTTATAAGATAGATGTCTATCTGACAATTTCCCTCATATTATATAAACCAATCAAATGTCATAGTTTTCTCATTTCAAATACTTCCTCCAGCCTGTGGTATCTTCAAAACGGTGTTTCGCTTCTAGCTTGTGAATACATTTCCATAGTTACGACAATCACGGTAAATATAATTATAGAAACGTCAATTTGACGGTTCAACTCTTCAACTGACATTGATTACACAAGATGAACCGTTCTTGCAATATGCATTTAGTCCATATTATAATGTATTCGTGAAATTTTCTGATTGAATATCCCTTCAAAATGCAGTATTTCCAAAATACTTTCACCTTGCCAGGCACTCAAACTGTGTTGCTGTACAAAACACCACTCAAGCAAGCTCTCGTGGTGTTTCTAAGCAACATAGTTTTCGTGCCAGCAAGGCAAAAGTATTTTTCGAAAATTCTGCGTTTTGTCGGGATATTACTACTGAAAATACCGAATACTAAATTTGGTTGATATACAGTGTGTTTCACTTCTCATGGAAACACTCGTATCTTCCGTGATTTTAAATGTAGAACCATTAAATTTTCAGGATCTATAGATACACCAAAAGTTAACTCACTGCACAAAAAGTGTCATCCTACGTGATATACACTGCATGCCAACAGCGATGGAATCACCCATTTTTCCGGAAAGTTATATTTGGGGCAAAATTGGCCCGAAATTCCTTCGGATTCGTGTTTGGAATCCCCGAATTATAACTGATATACCACCCCCTAATGTGACTTTCTAGAAAAATGGATAGTTTCATCGCTGCTGGCGGGCAGTGTATATCACGTAGGATGACCCCTTTCGTGCAGAGAGTTCATTTCTAGTGTTTGTATCGATTCTGTAAATTTCATGATTTTTAGTCAAAAATTATAGAAGATACGGGGGTGTTTCCATGAGAAGTGAAACACACTGTAATATTGAAGTTACAAAAAAAAAATTAAAATACCTATGTTTATCTTGATGAGTGTGCCACTGATCCAAAAACCTAATAGAATTTTCAGTTTAATTTGTCATAAGGAGTAATATCTATTCATATTATACTCACATAGAAAATAGTATATTTTTCAACAAGAGATGAAAATACTGTTTTTTTTTCGTGAGGTGAGAGTTTGTACACGAGCATTTCGACACTCCCAACGAACAAAGACGTAACTCATTTTTCATAATTTTTCAGGAGAGCCAAAATACTGAAATTTTTCTTCAATATTTAAATTGAAATCAACTTTTTTTCAAGTAGATTTCTTCGTAACTACTTGGTCTAGAGATACGGCTTTTTTATCGTCAGCATCAGTTTTTTAGGCTGAATATGCCTACACTTATAACTAAAAATAGCTGTAACTTTAGTTACGGCTTTGTTCGTTGGGGGTATCGATTTCATCTCGAGTATGAACTGCAATTTTTTCTGATTGATGTTGTTTATGTTTACTGGAATTTCACTATCAGAGTCTATATTAATTATAGTTATAACGAGAAGTTCGAATTTAATCGTGAAAATTTTTATAAACTGTCAAACGAAGTGACGTTCGTTTGCTGATTCAACTGCCAAGTAGTGAGATTACCTGTCATTAGTGTCAAAAATCCATCTAATTCTTTTTAATATATTCCCATCGGGTCACATGATAATGTTCATTTGCTTCATTTTCATCTCTAGAGTGAAAAACTGTCACTTTCATGTAGGGTATACGGTTGAAACATGAGTTGAAAAAATATGTGCTTAGGAAGTCATCGTAATACTTATACAGGAAAAATAATTTAGCGACTTTTTCGTCTCCCAAGCGATTTCGTAGTTTGGAATGTACCAAACCAATTGTCGAAACACTTTTTCCACAGATACTGAAGAAGCTGTAGCAGATAACAATTGTTTAATGGTGGGCAGTCTTTCACTAGCTCGCACAAGTCTCTGACTTTTGAGGGTTGCACGTAGGGGTGCAACCGGTTGACGGATATAACAATTTTAACAAAAAACAAAGTACATTTTGGAAAGCATCGACATTATCAACCGCACATTATAAAAAAAAGGAAATTTCTTGTTCTGTCAGGAATGCCGCGGAACGCTGCTGAAAATTTTAATGTCACCGAGGAGATTTTAATGTAATGGAGAAAAATAATGTAAAGTATTCATTATTTCCATATTTAAGGAAAAGATCAGTGTAGATCAAATTTTTTGATTTCTTTGCCTTTCTGCACGTTCCTTACGGTATGGTTTAAGGATGTCGATGTTGTTTTCTTTCCTTGTGAAATTGCGTGCTAAATCCGCGAGTTGGTTTCCAATAGTTTTGATATTGGTTAATTCGTACAAGAGTTCGTTTGGTGGGTTATGAAGTGAATTATCTGGGCTACAGATTTTTGTGGTACTTCTTTTTAGAGTGGATGTTTCAGCTACTCGTATGTTTCACAAGGCTGGTTTTCGGCTGTTCAAATATATGACGTGGACATATTCTAAAATAAGGCGGCATATCATCTTGTAAATTTTTTCTGCTATTTTAACACCAGTTCCATTGTTTTTGTATGTCATTGCCCTGAAGTGTTTACCTCATGTTTTGCACAATTGGTAGTATTCAATAAAATTTATAGTTTTTAAAGAATATCTGCGCAGAGCTGAGAGAGAGAGGGTTCCCTGATCCGCAGGCTCGTAAGGGGTAGCTGTAAATTCCTCGATGGATCGAATGTCAGCTAATTCCCTTAATGCGTCTAGCCGAATTTATTTGTCACTGTCCGTGACTATTCGGAGTACTTCGTTTTGCATCTTCTCCGGAGATTTTTGCGATTACATAATTTTCGTCGGATGTAATGGTATTTCGTTACTCGCTAGATATGGCCCGACCTTGTAGGTTTTTAACCGAGTCACGGCCGCATTGCAGGAATCTCCGATCAAATAACACAACCTAGATGAGTAACTCGCCGCATTAAAATTTGTGTGTAAGGAACAAAGGAACATCTTCCCCCAACGGTAGTGTCGTGCGTTGAGGTTCAATAAAATAGAAATAATGGAAACCCAATATGGAATGGAAATCTAATATTATGATGGAATAATCTCCACAGGATTTTGAAAGCAGCCGCTCTAATTTACATGTTTTTTCATAATTCATTCATTTTACTCTTCTCCAACTCGGTTTCCCTTTCTTGATAGTAACGGCACTGGTAGCTTACCTATAAAATGACATATTTTGATTTCCAACTTCAAATGGTCTTTTACACGTTTCACAATGCTTCACCATTGCTTTAACGATAGTTTAACACAAATTAATTTAGAATTTGAAATTTATTCATGAAAAAACACTCCAATAAGCCAAAGACGAAAATAACAGATGCTTTGTTGTTGTTATGTCATATTTGACATTCGATATTCCAAATGCAGTATTGCCGTACTGACCAGACTATATCGACAACGCAGAATCTCCGTTCGGCGATGGAAATACTATCGTTTTTACATGCTCCAAACAAGCTGCAATGAACGTTTCAATTGTCTTCTTATTGCTATATATTTCATCCAAGACGGTATTTTTGGGTTTTCTTTGCCATGAATCTACCCGACAGATATCAAAATCTAGCTGACGTGCTTATTGTATCCTTAAAAATTTGCGACATGGCAATAATGTCATGATTTGAGGTATAACATTATGAAAAGATGTTACCTTCGTTCTATTTGAGTATTCTCATCTAGCTTGTGTTACTTGATCGGAGGCATGAATATGATTGGGTGTATATTGCCTTATCATCCGCATATACGGTCGTGCTCGTGCTAGTGAACATCGGAAAATCGTGCGTATATAACGAGTAAAGAATTGGCGAAATGCTCGATCCTTGCGGCACAACTGCTCCGGCCTTCATCATGGAGCCTGAACCTCGAACATCCTTTCGACAAGGTATGAGTCATTATTTTTACGATGTAATCAGGTTTGCCTGCTCGTAACATCTTCATTACGAGACCTTCTATCCACACGGTGTCGAATGCCTTCTGAATATCCAGCAGGACCATTACTGTGCCTAGATCTCGATTGAAGCCCTCCCTCACCTCGTGAACAATTCTAGCCACTTGTGAGGCCGTTGAGTGAGCTCTCCTGAAGCCGAATTTCTCCTCCGGGATGAGCCTGCGCTTTAATTAGATTTGCCTGGAATCTCTTTAGTAGGATCCTGGCCACCGTACTGAGCAGCGATATCAGGCGGCAGCTCTTCCCGGTTTTAGAACAGGGATAATCTCCGCAATCTTTAGGCATTTCGGGTAGTGCTATCACTTAAAAAAAAGGCTAGCAACCGTGGTCCTTTGGCCTTTTTGAACTTTTTTTTCATAAATTCAAATTTAGAATAATAGTTACGTTTTACGTGAGGGCGTGGCGCAAGTGGTATGGCGTCTGAGTTTGAGGCTAAAGGTCCCGAGTTCAAGCCGCAGTCGGAGCTGGGATTTTTTCAATTTGATTTCACCTATTAAATTGTTGAAATCTCGTGGCTTGACTATGGTGAGTCCTGCACGATTCACTGTTGCGTATTAACAGTGCTGCTCCTAAGGTGGCGTATTTTATTTTCCGTAACTGGACATAGTCCACCTTGTACATATCCTTGAATAAACATTTAAACTTTAAACATTGATCTCCAATGATTTTTCCTTGGGGTTCGGAAATGGCTGGACTTTGGAATAGTCGAAAAGTTGGAGCAAAGTAAGAAATCACAAAAATCACTTCATAAATAGCAGAAGTACACTCTTTTCAAATACACTGAAAATATAATAAATCACTAAGGTATCTATTGAATAGTAAATGTTATGGGATCATAACTCTTCATCAATTTTTAAACCACACCTCTGAAAACCAATAAGTTTTAATTTTTCTAGTACTAGTCGATTGTGACTAACAAAAAAAAATTACAAGCGTCTTTGCTAGGAGAACATATAACATAACTTTAATACAGCACTAGTCTATGGCATTTTCACAAGCTTCTATAGCCTCTGTTGATTAATTTTGTTGGTTAGACTGTTTCCTAGTAAGAACCAAACCAACACATCAAAAGTAAAAATGAAAACTTTATTACAAGTTATCTTATCAATAAGGAAACTGTAGGTGTAAGTTGAGGAAATGGTGGTTTTAGTTATGTAACATTTTGTTTAAAAATATGCAACTATTACCAAAGTTGACATTGATAGATAACAAATAACTGCTGTGCTATGATGCTATGATTCACATCTTTAAGTATCTACTTGGAATGTATTCTTCAAGAATTAGGTTCTAGAATATTATCAAATATTTTTCTCATGGTGGTACAACACTCTCGGTCCCATATAACTATTCAGTGTGAAAATAATGGTTCTGCTTGTATTGATTTAGTAGTTTAGTTTTATTTTTGGTAATATAATCCTTTTTTTTGTAACGCAATTCCATTGTAACCCTACCCGATTGTTGTTATCGTTATTTATATTCAAAGTTAATCAACTTGTTTTTATTTTATGAACTAAAAGAATACTTTTCATATCCAGTAGTACACTTTTTTGCAGTTGACTAGAACCAAAATCTTGTTTTACAGGAACTCTCGTTCCAAATAGAATTTTCGTTGGTGGAATATCCGCCAACACGACAGAAAGTGAACTAATGGACCTCTTCAGTATATACGGAACCGTAAAGGCAGCGAAAATAATACAGGATAGAGCTGGCGTTTCGAAGGGATACGGTTTTATAACATTCGAAAGTGAAGACGATGCCAAAAGGCCACTTAAAGAAGCAGAAAATATTGTTCTCAGAGAAAGAAAATTGAACATAGCACCAGCAATCAAAAAACAGGTTAGTGTCATGAGTTTTATTGATCTAGCTACTTTCTAATGGAATTTTCTCGGTATTTGGTATGTTCTAAAGTTTATTTTTTTGAAGCCATTCAGCCGAGCATTCGATGCATCTAGTCCTCCAACGGTGGCACCTGGAAATCCGGCCCATTTTTTCTTCCCACCTGGAGCTGCGGTGCCATATTTCCAAGGAGGTGTTGCCTATTACCCTCAACCTGCGCCTGCGGCTCCTGGAGACCCGAATGCGCAGCAGCAAGTCTATCAACGTGAGTCTTCTCTACAATTTTTAATCATATCTTTCTTATTGTTGATCTAGGTGAACATAACTACAAAACAGTAATTTAGTCGAGAATTTAGTACTGTTTGTGTCGATTATTTGAAAAAAATTTATTGAAATAAATTTGTTACAAGAGCATGCGAATAACAACAAAGAATAAATATAACTGTCTTTATTCAAATATTTTCATAAGCAACAGTAATAATTGCAGCTGAATATCTTGGATATCAACAGGATAATGTATTAATATTATTCGGTGCTTATTTTGATTTCATACATGATAACATTCAAAGTCAAAGTCAAAATATACTTTATTGTCGGAAGTTATAAAAAACTTATAGACAAAGCTTTTTGGTTTTAGATTAATATTAAAATTGAATTTAATTAATTAATGATAAAAAGTATAATGGTGATACTCCCCACTATCTGCATATCATCCCAGATGAAGGAACACCACCACTACATGCGCTCCTATATCTCAAATCATTTTCCTCTCAAACTATTCTGCTTTTTTATTATGTTTGTGTACATTAACAATCAGCCCTATGCTGTATCACTTCCGTTAAAAATAACATCACCGTTATTCGCCATTTCGTTATTCGCCATTTCGTTATTCGCCATTTCGTTATTCGCCATTTCCGTTATTCGCCATTTCGTTATTCGCCATTTCCGTTATTTTGCTGATCATTTAAAATAGGAAATCTAATATACCTTACTATGAATACTGAATAAAACAAACAATTAAAGACTTGTTTTCCGATTTCTGAATTTTAGTTTAAAGTATTACATTTCACTTGTGTATACAAAATTTTTCATTGTATTTTTGTTTTTTTATAGAGACAGTGAATTTGTGGATTTGAGAAATTTGAATTATTTTCTACTTATGAAAATACTGTAATTCGAAATCTATGTCCTTAATGGCATGTATTCTGGCAAGCTTAACGTAGGTGGCGCAATTGTTAGTGGAGGTCAGATTGGAGTAGTTGATAAGTGCATAACGCACATGAAAAGTTTATTCCTACCATATTCGAGTAATCGAAAGAATAAGATTTATAGCCAGTAAATAAATTTCACCAAATATAGACAAGTTAACCTACAAACTGACGTTTATGCACCGATTCCATCCACTCATTTTCGTATCAACTGTTCTTTACGGCTGGAAGTTTTTGCTTTTCCTTTTTTCAATTCATAAATGAGGCTTTTTACACTTATAGGGCCGTATTTCTCCATAACAGCAACTAATTAAAGTGTTATTGTATATTATTACTTGTTATTACTATCACTCATGACCTCCGCTCACACTAGCGCTCTCTGGCGGGAACGATATCGTCCATGCCTGCCATTTGTGTGCATGCTTATACATTTTATGTACGATTATCTCTGAAAAGTCTGCTTTCAATTCTTATAGACATTTTCTATTTCATTATATTTGAAGCACATTTAGATAATGAAGCATTCAAAACCTATTTTCAGCACCTGCGGTGTACCCTACTCAAACAGGCCCTCCTCAGGCAGCCAGTTATCCTTCTATGATGTTCCCGGCACAAACAATTTACATGCCGCAGCAGTATCCTATGCCCATGCCGGTAAGTGTTTAGTTGAATATAAGTTATAATTTATACTAATTTTTGGAGTTGACTTGTTTTTGTCAAGCTTTTGTGGAATAATGTGTGGAATACATTGTCTCAATAAAAATGGTCTAGTCGAAAATTGATGGCACTAAGCTTTGTGTGTTTGTGACTACCATATGTAAAAGATGCTTTCGTTTTCCGATTGTTGATAAAATACTGTTTTCCCACAATCAAAATAACTCGGTTGGGAGTATATGGTTAGTATATGGGATGATAGGCATTGAGCTTTGAAAAAAGTGAAAATTTCTTGGTACAATGTCATTGTCGGAATTAGGAAATTTCAATAAAACAACACAATTAGCATTACCTGATTTTGAATGAAAATAATGACTTGTGAGTGAAGCCTTGATTGAATCATATGGTATTGGTTCTTTATATCGGGTATATCACGATCATTTCGAAAATTTGTGGACATGAGTAATCATACATGCTCTATCCTTCTAAAATATTGTCATCAGTAGTGCTGTCGCTTGTATCAGAAACTCACAGCTTTGTAATTTCTAATGGAACACCTCATATATTATTGTTACGAGATTGATATAATCCCCCTAGCTGCGCCGCTGGGTTGATTCGCTAGCGGTTCGTGGGTAATTACTTCCTGGAAAATCGTAAACGATTTTCGGTATGGAATATTCGGGATAACCGAACCGTCGCGTCGCGAAGCATCTGGTGCACAGCTGGACTATATAAAGCGAGGATTAAGGGAAGTTGAATTAATTAAGAAGATTAGGAAGAAGTGATAATAAGCAGTTTTTGAAGAAGTATAGAAGTGTTTGGAATATTTAGCTAGTTGTATTGTTGTATAGATCTAAGTGTTTTATTAGTCAGTGAAGTGTATGATTGTTTATAGTGAAGTTAGAAAATAAACAGTTTAGCAGTATGCTCGGCCTATTATTTAGCAAAAACGTAACAGTGGTGTCCGAAGCGGGATATTAGTGAAAAACAGAAACAACCTATTTATAAACTATTTATGGTGAATACGAGGAGTACATCGTACGATACGATGGAGGACATTGTGAAATTTATCCAAAATCAGTTTGCGGATTTGAAAAGAAGGCGCCAGGAGGAAAAACAAGAAGAGAAAAAGCGGCGCCAGGAGGAAAAGAAAGAACGAGAAGAGGAAATGCGACGGTTAGATGAAAAACAAGAACGAGAAAAAGAAAAACAAAAACGAGAAAAAGCACTCCAGAAAATTCTCGAAAAACAGAGAAAAGAGCGAGAAGATGAAAAACAAGAACGAGAAAAAGAAAAACAAGAACGGGAAAAAGAAAAACAAGAACGAGAAGAAGCACTCCAGAAAATTCTCGAAGAACAGAGAAATGAACGGGGAGAAGCACTCCAGAAACTTCTCGAACAACAAAAGAATGATTAGAATTATTAGAAACGAATAGAAAAACAAATAAAACAGAGAGTTCTAGAACATCAAGACAAGTTCTTTCAACATGTTCTACAGAAAACCGAAGTACAAATGGAGGAACTGAAAGGAAAAATAGAGGAAGACGTCAAGAAAATCGACGATGAGCTTAATAAGAAAGTGGATACAGTGCGTGAGCGAATTGTACCTCGCAAAGGGATCAACCAGGTGAGATTAATGGTTGATGACAATTGGACCACAACGAAAATGAGGCAGGACCAAGAAAGTGATCCAAACATTGCAGATTTTCTACGATAGAAGGAAAGCGGAGCGGAAAGACCCACTGGGAAGGAAATCTCCCTACGATCACCAGCTTTCAAGGCATTGTGGGCACAATGGGATTCTCTGATTGTTGAGAATGGTCTATTGAAGAGAGCTTGGGAATCGGCCGACGACAGAAAAGTGATTTCTCAATAGAGATTTCTAATGGATTTGGAAACCCAAATAAAAAGAGACGAAAGTTCTTAATTTTTCATCCTTGTTGCCAGGGGCGCGCTCTGTGATTGGTTACCATAATGGCGGTTAGTTTGGATGACATGACAGCTACAGTTAAAAATGACATTTATACTCCCTGATCTTATAGTAACCAATCACAGAGTACATCCCCTGGCAACAAGGACGGAAAAATTAAGAACTTTCGTCTCTTTTTATTTGGGTTTCCAAATCCATTAAAAATCTGTATTGGTTGTGCCTAGGTCGAGAATAAGTGATGTCTTGGAGAAGATTCATGGCAGCAAATCAGGTGGACATTTTGGAGTGAATAAGACCTTGGATAAAATACGGCAGAGATTTTACTGGGCCGAAGTGTGAAGCAAGCAAAGGTCCCAAGACAAGATCGAGAGGAGAGATGAAACAATACAATGTAGGCGCTCCTTTCGAACGAATCGCCATCGATGTAGCAGGACCGTTTCCGATGACGAATGATGGCAACAAATACATCCTCGTTGCCATATATTACTTTAGCCAATGGGTTGAAGCTTGTGCCTTGCCTAATCAAGAAGCATCCACAGTTGCAAGAGCTCTGGTGGATAACATGTTTTCAAGGTTTGGAGTCCCAATGGAGCTACATTCCGATCAAGGAAGAAATTTTGAATCCAATTTATTCAAGGAAGTTTGTGAATTGAAGGGAATTAGCAAGACCAGAACAACTGTCCTCCACCCACAGTCTGATGGCATCGTTGAAAGGTTCAACAGGACTATGGAAGAACATCTTTCCAAAGTAGTAGAGGAGCACCAAAAGACCTGGGATCGACATCTTTCACTATTCTTGATGGCTTACAGGGTCTCTGTGCACGATTCCACAAAGCTCACTCCAGCCAGCATCATCTTCGGGAGAGAACTTCGGTTGCCCTGTGACTTGGTGTTCGGATCACCAAGTGCTGAAGAAAAAGAGATGCAGGATTATGCAGACGAACTGCGAGATAGCTTGCATGGGACCCAATAATTTACAAGAAAACGATTGAAGATAACCAGTGACAGAATGAAGGCTCGATTCGATCTTGAGGCCAATACTGGTGGATTCAAAGAAGGAGATCGAGTGGTCGATTCGCTAGCGGTTCGTCGGTAATTACTTCCTGGAAAATCGTTAACGATTTTCGGTATGGAATATTCGGGATAACCGAACCGTCGCGTTGCAAATTCAAATTCAAATTCAAATTCAAATTCAAAATATACTTTATTGTCAGAAGTTATAAAAACTTATAGACAAAGCTTTTTGGTTTTGGATTAATATTAAAATTGAATTCAGCTGGACTATATAAAACGAGGGTTAAGGGAAGTTGAATTAATTAAGAAGATTAGGAAGATTAGGAAGAAGTGATAATAAGCAGTTTTTGAAGAAGCATAGAAGTGTTTGGAATATTTAGCTAGTTGTATTGTTGTATAGATCTAAGTGTTTTATTAGTCAGTGAAGTGTATGTTTGTTTATAGTGAAGTTAGAAAATAAACAGTTTATTAGTGTGCTCGGCCTATTATTTTGCTGATGAACCGGAATCTCAGTTACAGCATACAAGGAGGCTCAGAAGTAAGTTCCTTTCACGAACTCATGAAAATTACTAAAACTCAGTTTTTTTAAATGAAACACCCTAAACATAGTTATTTGGAAAGCTGCGACATTTTCCATTTTGATTTTGTATACTTTTCCTATACCTATCTCGTAGAGTTTACGAGTTTTGATCATTTATGTTATGTGAAATCTTCAATAAAATAATTATTAGATAGTGATTTAGACAGTAGGCTATGAACTTCATTCTGACAGAAAACTGACACATTATTCCCCCATTATCATCCTAAATTTAAGTTCAGTAGATCTTGTACTATGGAAGAAAATAATTACTCAAATGTGGTTTTGACGGATTTGTTCATCATTTATGGTTAATGTAACAATAATATCAGCTAGCAGAACAAGGAGAGTCCTCAATGAAAAGCGTTCTGATTAACATTGAATAAATTAGAGAAGATATTAGTTTGAGTAGAAATATTTAAGTGTTTGCCTAGACCTGTGGCATATAAGGAGGACAAGGCAAGACATGCTCTATACCATACCACCACATATATTATTATAAAAATAATTCTAATTTATTATGAATAAACTTTATTATTATTATTATACATCCACGTGAATCCTCAAGCTTCAATTCGTAGTGCATTTCATGATTTAGTTGTGAAACTTTCCTCAATTCATAGGATTCCTAAGGAACATGGAATGCAACTACTATTAATACTATGATCCAAATGCAATTATAAATTTTCATTAGGGAAAAATCGTTATTTTATAATGGTCAATAAAGTTGTGCAAAAAAATTTGCCAAAATTATTTTTATGGCAAAAATTGTAGATAGGAGATAGGTATAGGGAATTAGCAGATGACGATATGATGAATCCTATGAAGATTCAAAAAATTATGTAATATATAGTGTGTTCCATTTGAGATAATGAAGTAGTTGATGCTTTCTGATACAAGCGGCAACTCTGTGCCGATGTAAATATTTTAGAAGGATAGGACATGTTCTCCAGATACTTCTAATGTTCCATCGATCGTGAACCAACTTGTAGTGAGTTCTCATTGCAATATGAAGGAAAAAATTGGGGTTTTTATTGCTATTTACTAAAGTCATGAATTAAACATATCGTCCCACTTTTTATTCAATGTACGCATCACATTTGGATTTGTGTGTATAAATACCGCGTGATTTTGTCCAGTCCAGCAACTACATATCGGATGCGGGGCTATACCCCGTTACCCAGCCGGCCTACGTATTGCTGGATGGCCTCCAGTACTGAGGGCCCCCCACGCCCCCTGTCGTCCCTCTCTTAAGGTTTTTGATAGCACAAAACTATGGCTTACATTGTTGTATTTATGTTTTGCGGTAATTAGCAGGCTGTTCGATTATCAATCTAACGACTAAATTTGCAGTTATGGTCAATATTTCATTCATATAATTTGTATGTGTATTAAATAACAAATTGTATTCATTTATAGTTGATTCTTGGTTTGATTATTATTATTATTATTATTATATTGTTCTAGGAGTAAATTAATAAATTTTCAAATTATTGTATAGTTTGTTGCAATGGAAACTGAAATCAAAACATAGTTTATTATTATTGTCATAAGTGATATGGGACAGCCTGTATCTTGTGCATGAAGTCGGTTTTTTATCATTTACAGTTTTGTGATTTTTGCCATTGCATTAATGTTTTCCTGATAATTGATATAATTTGAAGTCGAATAAAGTAAAAGTAGTATATCTATGTATCGCTAAAATTCATCTTCTGGTTAAAATATCACAACTGAAAAGTGGATGTTTATCGCAGTGAAAAATAGAAATATGAAGATGAAACAGATCAGTACAATTCAAAACTCATATCTAAACAAATTAAAAGAATAGGTAATATAATAAAATTAATAAATTGAAGAAGCTAAAACTTCAATTAAATTTCACGAATTTGACGATATCTCCAAGTACTTTTTGAAATATTTTTAATAAATTTATATGAATGTGAACTCTTTCAGACATTCTTGAGTATGGTTGCTGTTTTCTGTAATTTCTGGTGTAATGTTCATGAATATCTCACATCAATCAACTCATCTTTTTCAGTACGTCAAATATATCATTATTGTGAGCAGATGATGCCCAAAAAATTATTCCATGTACTGGTTGCATAAGTGCAGAATTCACCATTCTCAACATCTAAGATCTTACAGTATTTCTCAGTTGCCTAATTCTGAAACATGCAGAACTTAACTTGGCATCCACATTCTGAAAGTCTTTCTCCTGAGTTGTGATATCATTCATATATAATAGGACCAAGTATCGTGTGGTATTCCTTTTAGATATTATGTTCTTCAATCTACAATATCTCGGAAACTGTCGCTCCATTCTCAAACTTTTTGGTATTTTTAATAAGGACACTCGAGCCATATCATTTCAAAAATTCTATCAAACTCAAAGAAATCCTTTCCAATACAGAAAACATTTGGGTGAAACGGCTTGTGTTCCTGTACCTTTTAGTGTTCAGATTTCATATATTGTGATGAGAAAAGTTTGAATCCAGTATAAATTCACTTCACCAGTGTCATTTGAGATAAATAAAATCACAGGTTTTTCAAAATTAAGATTAGTGCGTGTATTTCAGAATGGTGCTCTTAGAATTTGTTCTTGTATTTCTATATGAAATTCATCTTGTGGCAATATACATTTTTTTATGTTGATTCGTTTCATAAAATTTTGCATGCATATAGAGAAATTTTTATGAGAACTCATGTAATTAGCATGAATAGTTTTTTCGGCAGGAAAAATAGTTAGAAATTAGACTCGACACATGTTTGTATACCTGTGTACTACCCGTTCTCTCTATGTTGATAGAATATTGGGATATCATGTTTTGAAAGTAATTAAGGTAATTTATTCCTCAAAGAATACTTTTATCATTGATATGCTACAATTAGTTATAACTAAGAATTAAAATGATGACTTCATTTTTATCCGATAATAATAAATGAATACAAAATATCTGACTTTCGAAATGAATGACTAACAGAGAAATGATTTGGTATCATCTCTAACAATGTTTTAAATCCAATTGAACATTGATTTTTGAATAATCGCACAATTTTCCCAAATATTTTGTTTGAATTTGTATTTTCCCAAATTTTTAGTTCAAATTGGCATTTTCCCAAATTTTTTGTTCAAATTGGCATGGCCTGCTCATAGATCCTCAATATACAATCGACGCGAATGTAAAATATTTGTAAATGATTTTAGTATGACTACAACTTCTACCAGACTAACGGAGCTCCGCCCACCGCACAGTATATGGTTGGAGGCCAGGCAGGAGGACCACAGTGTGGCCCAATGCCGCCTTCCAATAGCCCCCCAAGACCACCA
Organism: Chrysolina americana; assembly: GCA_958502065.1. NCBI lineage: Eukaryota > Metazoa > Arthropoda > Insecta > Coleoptera > Chrysomelidae > Chrysolina > Chrysolina americana. Next base: position 97,388,273 of record OY293410.1, read on the forward strand.
TGTTATAGCCAACAGGTAAGTGAATTTTCTGTTTTTTTCACATAAAGTTGGAAACGTGGAGTTCATTGAAGCATCAGGTTACTTCAAAATTAAAGAAAGCACTTGCACAAAATTTCTCTTCAATCAATCAGTCAACTTTATTTCAGCAAGAAAAACATTATATGTTTGTTTATAGAACGGTTAAAAAAATAACTTAAATCCTTAAACTAACATAACTAAACGTACGGAAAATGTGATGTCAATATTGAGAAAATTATCGGTACCATCAACTCATTTTCTTAAAATCAAATATATAACATGTTGGTCGTAAATGTAATAATATAGGTGTATAAAAAAAAAGTAAATTAACAGTATTATTTGTATCAAGGCAAAAAAGTGCGAGTAATGTTTGAGGGTAGAGGCCTTCAATTCTGAGCACTTGAAAAACAGATTCTGGATCCCTTTGAGTTTGCACGATAAATTTCGAACGGGATATTTGCATCCCAAAAAATTCGCATGCGATACTCTTTTCGTTCTTAATGCGAACCAGAGTTGGTCGGTTTTGAAGGATGTGAGGGAAGTTTTAGCTTGGGTCACGAATTCAACCAATACCTGAAAGGTATTTAAATCACATAACGCGTCACGTTGTCAACTTTTCTGCTATATTTCTTGTGTTGTGTTATCGAAGACTTCTAAAACCTTATAAGCATGTTTTATCATAAATCATTTACGGACCTATTTAGACAAAGGTAACTTAATTTTGTCTCAATATGTATGACTCTCTATCACTCTCCTCTATATTTATTTACTTTATTGATCCCAAGAAACATAAAAATAATAATACCTGCACTGAATAAAATGAATAAAAAAGAAGGAATCAAACAATTGATGGAAATAAACAAGTATCAAAATTTTATAAAAACTAAAATTGGTGGAATCAGAAAATATTCATGTGTTTTCAACTTCAACTCGACCGATAATTTTTATTTTCAAACTATTTTGATTCGTATTATACCATATTTTTTCAAATAGTTGGGTATTACATTGCAAAATTTTATTCCATTATATTGATTTTTGACCAAAATTTGTCGAAGTTTTATGCATTGCTATATTATTGGAATCGGGTCAATTCTGTTTTTTACTAGCAATATTGTTATCATAGCAAGGCAATTTTCACAGCAAAATATATCTCGATTTTGTAGAAGGCTTGATATCTATCTTGCTTTATTGGCAGTAGATGATGTGGCAGCAACATCTCCTGCCGATATATTTCAAGCCTTCTACAAAATTGAAATATATTTTACTGTGAAAATGTTTTGCTATGATAACAATCTTGCTACTGAGAAACAGAATTGACCCGAATATCTGGTTGAATAATTGACTAATTTTTTTGATGAACGAATTATTCTAAAAATTTGTCCATCTCCAAGTTTGAATGCATTTATACGAGCATAGAACGGCCATTGCTGTTCTACTAAGGCATCCGCAGCATCATCTACTACTTCTGCAATAGCAATCATTGCAATTTCACCAATATTTGTCATTTCATTATAAGATATCACGAGTGAAACATCAACTATGATATAATAATATCCGACTTAATTGATAATTATTGAAAAAGTGAAGCGTCACTTTACAGTGTTTTTCAGCTTAACCTAACCTGATATGATGTTAGGTTTCAAGTCAATTCCGATCGATAATTGTTATCACATGCTTAATATCAGCTCGTTGTTTTATGGTCGATAATTATCGCTGGTAATATTCGATCATACCATTTTTGGGGTCAATTGAACAGAAATATATAAATGAAATGAAATTGTTTATTGTTCACATATTGAAAAAAGTATTTCGAGTGTGAAACATTTTATTGAGGAATATAATGAACAAGAAAAGAGTGTAGAGTGATTCTTGAGATATCCCTGAGTGTGCACTGATTTTGTTGAAAAAATTGTTTCCAATTTTTGCTTTTTGCTTTTGTGTTGTTGACAAGTGTTGCAGAATTTTATATATGTATTTTGTCTTGAACTTTAAATGCATTTTTACCCCTATAGATGCCCACCTACAATCCAGCAGATCCCATGTTCTACAACTTACCCGTCTATGGTGCCACAATGGAGGGACCACCTGTCTATGCTGAGGCCTTTGACTTGGGAACTGGTGGACCGTACACAGAGGTGTGTATCAGAAATTAGGTAGAAGTGAGGAATTACTTTTACATATACACAACATACTAAACACGTTGTATCGTGAAAATCTGTTTACATGTTTTTTTTTGTGGTTATTAGGACACCTACAACAACATGGCTGATACCACTCTCACACCACAAGACATAGAGTCTTCGATCGCTCCCCTGTCCCTCATGCCTGCTTTACCCGCACAAAATCATCCTCATAACCTCAGTGTTCCCCCTCCACCTATCGTTCCTTCAGGCATCGAATCGAAGATCGCCAAAGTCTCATCACTGCACCAGGTGGATTCCGGTGTTTCACGCTCCGAAGAAGTTCCTACATCCAGAAACTCGCATACACCCGTCGTTTCTATCCTCTCTATCGATCAACAGCAGGAAAAAGACTACTCGTCAATGCAGGGCGGCAGGAGGTTGAAAATCCACCCTCAACACCCACCGAACAACTTTCCGATGCAGCACATCTACCCCGCGAACGGTTATATCAACCATTTTCCTGGTTACAACGGTCCACAGTCGCAGTACGGTATGTACAGTAACGGTTATACTCCGAGCGGCCCTCCTTACGGGGACTATCGTCGAGCGAATGGCTTCGACAATCGCATCAACAAGAACAAAAGGCGTTCCTATGACAATCGAAAGTCCAACGACCACTCGAGCAGGTCAAGCTTGCGCACAGATTCTAACTCTTCGGCGAGTTGCGTGGACGAGAACAAAAACGAAGACAAATCTCACACGCGCACCTCGGTCAACACGCCCCCTCCCGCGCCCTATTCGCCGATGACCCACCATCAGTTCAAATTCATCTCGAACAGCAACACGAGAAACTACCAGAACTCCTTTAGATATAACAATAACAATGTCAATAACAACTACACTAAATTGACGTACGTTGATCGATCGAAGACGAGCGAATCTACGATAAAAAACAAAAGCAACAACAATTCCTCTAGTAGTAATAGCACCCTTTCTTGCCCGAATTCCCCACAATCCTCCGTTTCCCAGGTGCACATGTCCGCCACGCAGACCTTCATACCGCAAGCGAGGCGCAACAAGAGGTCCCTCAGACGCTCCGGTACAGGCGGCTTGAACGAAATCGGGGCTGGCGACGCTCCCCTTCCCGCTGAAGTTGGCGGGGAGGTGTGCAAGAAGCTGGAGACTCTCAAGTTGTAGAAGGTGGGAGGCAGTCATTATTTTGTATATTTTTTTCTATTTATTTAAGACTGTACAATAACTGTAAAATATTATAAATTTAATGTAAACCTACGAGAGGGATGTCTAATATAATATATATATTTATTAAACTTGTTGAAGAATGGGGGAAAGGGACGGTTTTGGTGTGTTTGAGGGAGGCTTTTTTGTTAGTAACATGTAAGAGTTGAAAACGTCTTTGTCAGATCAAACGGTCAGGTAGTCAGATGAAATATACAGCTTTGTTGAAATCATGTCTGGTCTAAATGGTACACAAGTTTGACATATATAACCCCTCCCCACATTAAATGTTTCGCCTGGCAAGATAAATGCATACGACGTGGATTTTTTTCTTTATCTTTATTGAAAATACACTTTCCAAACGAACAAGTTCTGGTGTAAGGAAGATAATATATTAATATAAACATACGTTTGAAGAATATCAAAATGAATAAAAAAAAAGAAATTTAATAACTTTGCATATTTATATTTTGATGAACATCAGTATGACAGCAAATTTTGTTTTTTGAAAAAAAAAAACATTGTTGACTTTGAAAGTTTCTGCTACTATCTAGGAATATTTAAAAGGAAAGGTTCATATGACAGCTGCATGTGATAAGAATTAACATTTTGATCCCCCTCGTTCGTAGTATATAAAAATGCCCTATTCAATAAATTATTCAGTATTTTCATTTTCCAGTCGAATAATATTCTGAAAGATTATGAGATTATTTCTAATGTACAGTATCAAGTGTTTTTTAAAGAAATGCATATTTTTTCTGAATGAATGGCAATATCTTTTGTTATTGGAAAAAAATTAAAATTAACACATTACAGGAGGGTTATAAATCAGAACGGTTGAAATACATTTTTTGACAAATGAAGACCAAACAAAGCGCACAAACACATTTTTGTCACTTTAGATAAAAACATTAATTTCTATATTTTTTTTCGTACAATTTTTATAATTTTTGTTGGAAGTGCAAGTTGCCCTGTTTATTACTTAATTTTCACATATCCAGTTAAACCGGAAGTTGAAAAAAATCAATTATTTTGTTGAAAATGTATATTCACATCGTTTTTCGTATATCCCAAAATTGAATTGAATATCACTGAAAACAGAAGTAATAGGACTTGCCACCCCTTAGGGGCGCCGCCTGTTATAACAAACAAAAACCAGTTACATGTTTTGAGATAAATCTATACAAAATGAAGTGATACATTGATTACAGAATCACTTATTTTTACTCTTCATTACTCAATATATATAGATTTTTTTATTTGAAAATATTTTGACGAATTATTTCAGTCTCAGATATTTTCAGAATAGTGCATAACTACCCAATCAAATGTCAGAATATCAGAAACAAATGGGCGCAAGTGAGAGAATTGAAATGACCTTTATTATCGGGTATAAAACATCACAACTTTCCAAAAGTCATCTACTAAATCTAAGTTACCATGAGTAAAAAATGCATTACATTGAATGTGTCAAAGTACGTTGAATTTAATTTAGTCATACATTTAGATTGAAAATTTCGTTCTAGTTTGAAATTTTATTGCTAATGAATATGCACTGTGATATCTTGTGAATTATAAAATAATATTACTACAAAGCAATAAAAAGCTATGTTCGACTTCTTCGATGATTTGCAGAGTATTACTATAGGACTCGATGCATTTAACTTGCTGAAAAAAACATACACAGCACGTGCCATTGGAAGTTGCAATATCTCTCTACAATTCATTGAGAGTCTTTTCTATATAATTTTTTTTTACACTGGATGATAACATTCACGACATTTCATGTCAATTAAATCAATGTTCTTATAATGGGGTATTATCTTATGTACTCAAATTTGACTTGATTTCTACAAAGTGAAATAAGTTCACATGAAGGTTGATTTTTGTGAGGTGGATTCATTGACAATTCAGTATTGTATTTTTGAAATGTCAAAGGGTTTCTTGGAACCAAAGAGATTTGGTTTACTTTTTCTAAAAAATATGCCTTTTAGATGTAAACAAAAATAAAAAGACAGTTTTTTATAAATAGCGCTGTTCACAATTGAAAATTTACACATAATTTTCAGTTAAAATAAAAACTTTGCTGTGAACGAAAAAACCTTACAGTTTGTGAATGTGACTAGAGGTTTTTTGTATGTATCTTTAGTCGCAACTTGAAAAGTCACGGGTGAGTTGTACTTGGTTGGTACAGTGAAGTTTTATGTTGAAATTTTGAACTGATTGACATATTTAGCTCTTACCAGCCATTTTTTTCAAATTGTTCAGAATCAAATTTTAAGTAAACGACAATATTACGTTGAAGTGAAACACAGTGAGATGCCATTTGTAGAGGACTTTTAGTAGACTAGATACAAAGTAGATTTGTTTTAGAAGAACGTTTGTGCCCTAAGGTGCGCTACTTAGAACAAATCGATGCAGAATATAAGTATGTTATTTAATGTTTAAGACTATGCGATCTTGCATCTCTATATTTTTGTCTATTGAAGTGTTATTTTTTTGTAATTATTGGTTTATTTTTGTTGTTAGGTTACGTTTGATAAATTGGTAGTTTGCCTTCAATATTGCTCATTCTGCTTTTCTTATGCAAGTCTTTACTACTCTCAAGTTTATCATTGAAACTCAAATTATTATTTGAAAAAGACGAACAATTAATGTAGATATTTTGTCGATTTATATAATGCAGGATATATAGGATTGCAGCCATATCTTGCAATATCTTTTCCTTGAGAAAGTATTCAACTATTTCATGATAGGAAGGATTGAGGGTAGTTAGCAACAAATTTTCCATTTTTGGTTAATCAAACTTTGGTGGAAAAAAATTAGTTTGATCTCAATACTTTAAATATTCATTCTATTTAGGCCCATTTTCATAATGAACTAAAGTAGTATTTAATTTAAATAGTTGTTAGACTGTGACTAGAATACCAAAATTGAGTTGCAATGGCAGCTTGTCACAGTCTGACAATTTATTAAATTAAATGATAAGTTCATTATGAAATCGGATCTTAACTAAATCAATTCTGATGCCATCAAGAAGACTCTTGTGAAAAACGTTGGGTTATCTATCCTCTATCTTTTAAAGATATGAATATCTGTTATCTCATTTAATTGAAATATCCACGTTTCGATCATCTCTCAAACATATTTGAAGATATATTGATTTCTTCATCATTTGTTTTTCGAAAAAGCTGTATTTTAGTACACCATCCAAAACAATTGGTGTTGAGAGATTCCTTTCTGGACTCCGATGTGTAATTTCTTGAACATGCTTCTTTTCTTATCATTCTTGATGGAGCAGTTCCTGAATATGTGAGAAATACTTTCATAATGCCTGTTTTCACCCCTTCATAGTTGTCATTATGTGAAATATTGAACCAGTTTGTTTTCTTCGCCATAAGTCTTCTTTATGACAGCTTCCACATTGACCTCTACGTTTTATGTTTGTACTTAAATATAAGACTTGTATTTTTACAGTTGAGAATAATAATTTCTAACTGTCCTGAATGAATGTTTGTACTTTTTTTTCGACAGACAACGATAGTGTAGGACAATCTCATTTCTAAAATTACTCATACTGTATAGCTTAGTTTGTTGATATATTTAGTTGATGTGTTATTTCAAAGAGGTATTATTCGTTGTAAAGCAAAAGCAGATATAATTGTTGTAGAGTCTCCATAGGCTAAGAAACCAAATTTGAAGTGAGACCTTTGCTCAAAAAACATTTGGCTCTCTAATTTTTGGATATTTTGAGATCCGCAATGAATGTGCACTGTTTTAGACATCTTAGATATCTCAATTGTTGTCTCTTGAAGGGATATTTTGGTCACATGTTTTGAAAGGGCCTTGTGTAGCAATGGATTTTTTCAATTTTTAGGCTGTGACAATTAAAAAATATTTATTGATGTTTTTGTAGTTTTTTATACTGATTGAAAATTACTTGAAAAATAATTTTTCAATTCGAGTTTTGCAGTTTCTCAAGAAATTGTTTTCTTGGTAATTTTTCCAAACAAGTCAATCAAAACGTCGATTTACAAACTTGAAAATTGTTAAGATGTTCCAAAGAGCCTAAACATTTCTCGATTAGTAAAGAATATTTTCTATGATTTTCAATAGGTTCGTTGAAGAATATGAAATATTTTTTTCCAAAGATTAAATTCCTAGGTAGGTTCTAGATATAGCGTGTAAAATATATATACATATTCTATATATACACAAACTTAGATTTTTAAGGGATAGTAACTTATTGACTAGTTTGTAAGATGAGTATGAATAGGTCCGTATGTCATTTAAGATAAATATTTGGCCAAAATATTATATAAATGTATATTTTGGAAAGTGCAGATTATTATTTGTTGAATCATTTGAAATTACTTCAGTCAAGAAAATAAAGACTTGTGAAATTATTTTTATTTTATTTGATGAATATGTACGTTGTACCTGCGTGTTATTGAATAATGTAAATATTTTGTTGAATATGCAGGGTAAATGTAAATAGACCATTGTTTATACAGGAAACTCTTTGCAATGTGCCATTCAGCTTCATACTTTTCTTCTTAAGTGTTTCCATTGTTTCTTTGAATATTTCAAACAAAAAATGAATTTTGTCGAAGTAATGGAATCATACTGTAGTTTGGCGCGAGTGAAAAAGAAATATTGCTTCAGGTCCACATGAAAATGTTTATGGGTATTTTGACATTCAATATTGCAAACTGGATTTTTTCGATTTTCATGGAATTTTTTCGGTGATAAATATTTATTATGGTAAAAATTCAAATTGAAATATTTCCAGTTGCAAAGAAGTGATATTTTGCTTTATATAGTATAGTGATTATTGACACTTCATTTAAGAATCTGTGAAGATCTTGAGTTGATTTTCCAATATCCCACTATTGATACAGATGCATTATTTCTATTACCGAATCCTGTATAAAATATTGAAGGTGTATATTGGATCAGACCCTGTATACATGAAATTGTTGTCTATAAAAAGTTTTATCCCACTGTATTATATTTTTTTCAATGCATTGTGAGAAATTTGCACGTTATTAATGTTGGCCAATATAAATTAGAGTAGGAATTATAATAGTTGTAGCATGCACCTTAAGTGAAATCTTGACATAACAACCGCTCCTTTTATTTGTAATGTGCTCGGTGAATCTTCTTTTTGGGTAATGATACGATATGTATCTGGAAACTTCATTGATTGAAACAACATTTTAAGTTGAAATTTTTTTGGAAAATGCTTGGTTCTATTCATGTCAGTTCAACAAATATGTTTGATTATTGATTTCGAATCACTAATCCGAGATTCATAATATGAAATGAAGCAAGGAATACTGTTTATTGTACTGTCAATTATTAGATGATACAGATGTTTGAAAAACATTTCTAACAGCATAATAAACTCCAACAAAAATAGAGTGACAATATTTGTTATTGTCACAAAGTACATGAAGTTATATGTTGAAATGGTTGTTTTTTAACTAATTCTTAAACTGTGCAGAGGTTGCAGTTATGTCAGATTTCAAAACGAGAGTGAGGGTCAAGTGAAATTTTTCAATTCTGTTTGAAATGATGAAAAAATTCCTAATGTAGAAAAAATTGCGGGGAAATTGATTTTTGACATTGTAAGATCAGAAATTGATAGCAATATCACATACTAAGATATCAATATGTCCATCTATCTTCATTCAGAAGCACAGTTTTCGCTAAAAAACAACCAATATTTTGTAGAAATCAACAAATCAAATATTTAATAATTCTCATTTTGGCATAGGATATGTCCAGATGTGTTCAAATATATAAAAGAATATTATTCACATTTTAAAATCAATGTTGAAAAACAAAAAAAAAACAAAAAAAAAAAATTGTCAATAGCAAAAGCAGAGATACAAAAGCCTTTGTCAATTTATCAGTGGGAGCGAATGCTTTTGATGGTTGCTCGTAGGTCGTAGGGGTGCAGCAAAATCAATTTACTTAAACTTTCTGTTGGTAAAGATTAATGGAACAAAAAATGTATTGAAACAATCAATAGAAAGAGAGATAATAATAATCTGTGAAATATAAGTACATTTTTTAGGTCGTATCAAAGCAAAACAAAAAACAAATGAATTATATTCTTTTATATATTTATTGAGTGAAGTAAAACCTACTTTTCAAGCCCATGAAATAAGTACAATAGCTCGGTGAACTTGGTGGACTTATACTGATGAAAAATTACATTTTCTAATACTAGGGGGGTAATCATCCGTACATTACATTTTCATGTACGGGAAAGAGGTTGAATATTTCAGTATTACATTTTTGATAGAAGTATAGAAGAAAAAATAAACTAAAAAGACGGGACCGAAATGGAACCAATCAAGCAGTGTACCCATATCGATCAAGTCCATTTTCAAAAATTCATCGATTTATTTATTAATCAATGAAATGGTTATTGTCCTAACAATTACAGAACGAGTACCTTTCCCGCATGCGACTGCCGTAACCCGAACAATGCAAAGCACAGTAAACAATGATGTGAATAAAAATTTTGAGTCGGACTTCATTATAATGTTTGACCATTTTTTGCTATTCTTTTGTAAATGTTATATTTTTTTCCATTGAATAATTTTTTATATTCCCTGTAATGAAATAAATACTAATAAGTACAGATGAAAAGTGTATCGTAAAATATATGACATCTATAAGGTATTTATTGAAAATTCTATAATTGTTGATGACATTCCCAGGTGTTGCATTGTTCGATATTCTTCAGGACAAGTGTAACTGTTGGAGAACTTAACTCTCAGACAAAGCAAATTTGCACGGTTTATGTCTCATATTAAAATTTTTGTTACGTGAGTATGATTGATTTATGTATGCAGTAACAAACTTATACCATTTTTTATTGTCGAAAAATCACCGAGTACATTCCAAGTTTTTCCGATGGGAGCACTAAGTAATTGTCAATTTTTGGCTTTGTATAATGTCGGAAGGATGGAATATAAATAGCCTAATAAGAGAATTATAATAACAAGCTCTATAAGGTTGTGTCGAGTACTTGTAGATATAGCGTAAAAAAATCATAGATATTAGATATAAAGGACATATATACGAATGTTTTGGTCAATTACATTTTGAACTGTTTTTAGTTGACATAAAGAATGTGTGGATTTCTATTATGTCATGTTGGCATGAGTGGTGTATTTGTATTTTCGCATAATTCATATTGTATTAATCGAATACAAATTGAACGATTGAAGAAAGATTGGTTTAACAATAATAAGACTGGTGCGAGTACAAGTCCTACTTATACATTGTATTTTTTGCGCCATTTTTCATTTTCAGTTTGTTGTTATTTTGGAGAGTGCAACTTGATGAAATGTGAATACGTTTTATCATAAAATTTGCAAGGTCATTCCATCATCAGGGTGAAATTTATTAAGAGGTTCCTTGAATATTTTCGGGTTGTATAATGATTTATTGAATCCTTTTTGATTAAATAAATTATATAGGAAACTTAACATTGAAATTAAAATTATTTGAGATTATATTATCATTCAAAAGTGGCTCAGAACAATTTAAAAAGTAGCTATAATCTACTGTACCTGTACCTTAAGATTATTATTGCTCTATTGAGTTGAAACACCGTAAGCGTATTTTTTTTTCCCAGAAAATATTTTCTGTGGAAGACAAAGTATCCTAATTTTGGAAAGAAAAAGATATATTGAAAACATTGAAGTGTTGTTGGGAATTAGTATCATTCTCAAGGGCGTACCCAGGAATAAGTTTCGGGGGGGAGGGGGAATGAAGAAGAAAAATCTTTATAACTTTTATAAAATAGGAAATATCCTGATATACAAACACAAATAATGAAATCTCGAGGGGGTAGAGATACGCCCCTCCTGAATGTGCCTTTGGTCATTCTAACTAAAGAACCTTACAGTTTCAAGCAGTAGCATAAACAATTTCGAGATGCGGGTTTGCATGGTTCTGAAGTAAATAATGCAATGTACACACATCATTAAATTTAGTGTATAGGATGTACTTGAAATTACCTAATTTTCACCTTATTCCAGATATAGTTTACAGATTTCGAGGGTGTGTAACTCCCGTACCCCCCTGGGCACGGCCTTGAGTAATGATCTACTGATTTGGTACTCCATATAGAAGTAATAACAGAAATTATTCCCTTGAAATAATATAAAACACTTCGTCTATTTTCATGCATAATCCTACATTTGTGACAGCTTTGGTGAATAGACTACCTTCTTGATGGTATACAAGGAACGTAGGATTATTCGAGGAAAAGAACAAAAGTGTTTTATTTTGAGTGAAAATAATTTTCCACAAGATGAACCAGTCATCAATCGCGTCGGTGGAAAACAAATTTCAATTACCAACAACATACCAACACAGAAGGAACCTTTTATATTCATGATTATTCTCAAGTCATACATTAATTTTTCATTCACATTCACATTAACATTGTTCGATTTGATCATATAAATTTTAAATGCTCCGTATAAGTGGGACACTGCAATAGTGAACAAAAAATCATTGGTATATATCCTCTAGAAGAGGTGATTCCCCGAGTCGGTTTGAGAAGAGCCAAAATTTTGTGATAGAAGATTAAAAGTATGTTTCAAACTCGAATTTGCTGTCTCTAACATTTGAAACATATTTTGCTCTGACTAAAGTGTGTTCAATTTTTTAGAGGTATTCTTTAGAGCCTTCAAGCCGGAGCTTCATTTTAGGAAGAAAGGTGACCTCTCCTTGAATCATAATTTGCCACTTAAAAGGTTATCATAAGCGATACTAAGTCGGTATTTTAGGACTGAAAATTAACTGCAAAGGTACATTTTTCACAAGGATCGAGCCAATTTTCTCGATGAATTGTTTTGCGTTTTGATTGTGGAAAGCTATCTTTGCCCCATAAAAAAGTGAGAAAATATTAAAACAATACTTTAGTGATGTTAAGGCTATGTACAAAGTATATCTCAGATAATAAATATTCGTAAGATACCTACGTGTTTATTCTTTTGTTTTGAACACAACCGTTTTACTCACAATTTTTTCCTTGGATTTTTTTTATCATACCTGCATCACATTCCTTGTCAAATGAACTAAAAGCGTCCAAAATCTCAAGATTAAAACACGCTGTGTTTTAAAGGTAGCTGGGTAACAACGATTCCTTCTCGATCCAAAGCATCAAGTTTGCATATTTCCTATAATACGAATCTCTGGATTTTTTTAGTATGAATGTTGATTTAGCCTCTCCTGCTTTAAAATTACTGACGAGAGTTCATTATCGATTTGAAATTATCAATTTTATGAACAAAAAAAATTTAAGTCAAATAAGGTAGTAAAATAGGGAAATATTGCTTAAATTACAAAAAAAAAAACTAAAAATCTATCTATAAGCATTTTATTTGTTGATTTTAAAGCTGCGGCAATCCTTCTGACAGGAATGAATTCAAATAAACTATATATGTGGGTTGAGAAATAAATAAATAAATACTTAACCTAATCTAAACCTTACATAACATATAATAATACAAATTATTATAAAGGTCATTATTGAATGTACTTAAACTGATAATTTCTTAATTTATATAGGTACAGAGGTGTGAATATTTAACTGTACACTGTTGCTTTCTCAATCACGCTTAGATATAAGATGTTGGTTAGGTATATTGGTATATCATAAGAGATAATTGAATAGTGTTTCAACTTCAGAAATAGTTGAAGCAGTTTTGAAAGTAATAAAAAAATTAAATGAACGCTTAATTTTTTGCTAATAACTACTACTTACATCCATATGTAAGTATTGATAAAGTGGAAAAAGAGTTCTAGATTTGATTGCATGAAGACTCCGGTTTGAATATACTATAGATCGTTCAATTTTTGCTCACAAATTTCTCGTCCTGCATTTTTTCTAGAATACTTTTGAAAATTTCAGGTATTTTTACCGGCATCATATAGATGAGTTGATAAGACGATTATTATTATTGCGCATTAAAATTAGAGTGAGGAACATCGCTTACAAAATATTTTCATTTTTTTAAAAGGAAATGCAGGTTTCAAACATATTTCATTGATTTTGCATCAAAGGACGGGTTTCAAAATAACCTTCGTAAAATTTTTTTCCACCCGTTACGTTCCAAACTTGGCGGCTACAAAAACAATGTTTTTGTAAACTCGAGTCGAATACGTTTAACGAAATGATGGTTGATTTAGAAATTTGTATTTTGTAAAAGTAATCATCGGATTAGAAGAGCTTCTAAAGGGTTTCTCCAGAAACCTGTTAGTTTTGTAAAAACAAATTTTACAAATACATTCTTTTACCATGATGGTCGTACCAGACAACAAATTCGAAAAATACCCGAGATATTATAGGCTTAAATGGGTTCATTAAATTTGTGCACAAAAACGTTTTATTTTAATAACACTTGTGGTGGAATAAGAAACTGGTCATTTATTTCATACCTTCTCTTGTCTACCAAAACACTAATCTAACAGACTTAACATCATCAATCCGAGGGTAATTGAGATAGCAATACTTTTCAATTGAATTTTGATATCTGTGTAAACACGTATAATTCAAAGTTATCATGTAAAATATATATTTTAATGCACTACTAATTGATGTAGATGGTCAATGTATCACTGGTCACAAGATGTCTCGAACTTTCCTCTTCCTGTAATAAAAGTTCCTAGTTTTCAGATGGTATAGAGACAGTTTAAAATTTCAGAGAGATATATATACAGCAATATTTTCATAAAATAATCAAAATTCTTTATAAAAAATATTGCGGAAAGCCGAAAAGAGTTTGGCCTATTAGAAAAACTGTATCATGTCACATGAAAAGTACAAAATGCAATTCAATTCAACAAAAAAGAAAAAACAGTTTTTTAAACCATATAACTAGGGTTTTCTGAAGTGGCAGCACTCTTAAGAATTACCATGCGTGTAAATCTTTCAACATAGTAAAAAAATCATTGATCTATTGGTTATAAGAAATAGTAGCAGATGTTTATTGATTCAGTTAGTTTGAATAACATTTCATCAGACACCTATATTTAATTTACATTGAACTTGACAGAAGACCCTTGTTTTGTACAAAATGGATTTTCAACGTTCCAAAATATCTTGAAAACTTTTTTTTGGTCCTGAGTTCATTTAAGAAGAAAAATCCTTCACCACATTTTTATCCATGAAAGGATGTAAAATGTGAGGTATAGTTTTGCTAAAAACGTTTATAGACAGGGAGTCCAAAAACTCGCAAACGTTTTGTTCTTTATGAAGAGAAATGATTCCGACTGAGGTCGAAAATACCCCACACATTTCCACAAAGTGGAAAAATGAGGCAAATATCTGACAGAAAACAACTACTTCCCTCTACGGACATTGAATTGAATAAAATGATCCTCATGGGCACTTTTGCAAATGCTGAATGTAATAAAGCACTCGACTACGCTCCGCGTCGTTTTGGTAACTATAGTCGCACTTTTTAGGACAACAACTTTATTTGAGAAAGTCGTAACATTTCAATAGTATTACAGAGACTTAATTAAAGAAGATGTGGAACGTGGAACTCAAAACCTTTGTTGAGTACACCTGGTGTGGTTTGAATTGCTTTCAAAACCGGTTGAATTATTTCTTTATCTTTTAGTGTTATGATTTTCTCAAAATCCATATTTGAATCATTCACGTTTCTTCTTCAAGTGGATTTAACATAATTATCATCAAGAGCAATAGACCGTTTTGGCAATTAACTTCACGTGGATATTTCGCAGAAGAACATTGCTAATTTTTATATCAAACATCACTGGAAATCGATTATTGAATGGAAATGCACAGGTACTCACCTTTTCATTATTTCCGACTCCCTCAGTAACATTGATTTATTTGTATCGTGCTCTGACTGACTTCTACTGCCGGAATTTCGTGAGAGCTGAAATAAATACAAGACAAACATGTAGAAAGACATTGACATGTACATACCAGGTGCGTATTTCAGTTATAATTATTTTCGTTGGTCCCATTAGTGTTAATTGATTTTAAAATTACAACAATCATAATTGGAACAATATGGAAAATTACTGTTTGTGTTCCCCTGAGTATTTGAGAGATTTGAGAAATTATTCAATTCACAACCTTGTTTCGTGTTTTTCAAATGGAGCACCCTGTATATTTTTCGGCCCTATGATTTAGGATTTAGGACACGAATATTGTATATCACTATGGAACATCAACAAGTTCGTCTTTGTCGAAATTCATTTTAGCAAACTCAAAATTGACACAAATGATAACTGCCATAAATGTCCGCTCATTTGATAGCTCGTTAGAGATAACCAAAATAATGTAATTACCTGCAAAACATTTATTCACAAAAAAGTATGCAATATTAAAAAATAAAATCGTGAAATTAAGTTGAAGACAAATTCGTTGTATTTTTATGGAACAAAGAAATTTATGACAGTAACTAACTTGGTGAATCTAAAGAAATACTCGAAAGAAAGGTTCAACTCGTATAATCTTGAGAACAAACATTAACAACTTCACGACTATCATTTCCAGTAAGTAGGTAGGTAACTGAAAATGTTCCGGGGACTCGTTATTGTAAGATTGTTAGATTAGTATTTAGAATAATCAGGTATCTACCTATTTGTGTAGCCTGGTATAAGTAGGTAATATGCAGATGAAGTGGTTCCTTTTGACATATAGGAATCATAGGATTTAGAGCTTACATTTTTGCAGCTTCGTCTATAAGGAAAATATTTTAAAATATTCTTGTTACTAGGAGACAGGAAATATGTCAATTGTTCTCGATGGGTAGCATATATTTTGTGATTTAATTATTATGTATAAAATAGGTTTGTTTCAAAATGTCTTAGGGCTAATAGCCAACGAGATTAATTCAAGTTCTCAGCTATATTTTGATCGATAAAAAGCAATATCTGGCTTTCCCAATAGCTGATTAATGCGCCTTGATCATATGATCAATCCTATCTTTCATTTGTTGTACAAAGGTCGGAAGTCTAAAATTTAATTATTTTTTTTCTTGGGCATCCATCCTAAAATATTACAATCCACATATTACATGAAAATATGTAATTTTATCCCAAACATGTAAATGATTCATCATGATTTTCATCATTTGCATCAGGATTCAAATATTTTTGTATGGATATGCAAAAAAATCTGCCATTCAAAACAAATACACAATTTTTATTTTTGAAAAAGGAATGAAGGTATCCTTTCTCCTATAACTGACTTACCTTATTCTTATCTACTGATGATCTCGGTAGTATCTCGTCTTGTTGATCGTTTGCTCGTTATTTTTTCAACCTCGTTGAGGAGAAAAGCCGACTCTGAGAAAAATAAAGTCCCTCCTGTAGGAGCAAACGCAAGCAGATGGTAATTGAAAAGTCTCTTGTACGAGAATGCCTACTTCACTCAACGACAACAAACGCCTGTAAAGATACTTCTGCTCGCAGCTGGTGATGTATCCGTTTGGGAATACTACCTCGTCGCAGGGTTTTCCTTTTCTGCAATTGAAACAAGTATCTTACTAAAACTATTTTGAAAAATTAAAAAATTAAATATTTTGTCTTGTTAACTCATGTTTACAACGTTTCGATTGCGACCACAACTTGCAAGAATAACCGTACGAAAAAAGTGGACTCATTGTGAAGATGTCTTAATAGGAATTGCTGGCCGTGTCTGGATTGAGCATCATCAAGTTATTTGGTACAAGGTTAGTGTTTTACAAATAGAGGAACACTGGATCAAATACAAATTCAAGGAAACTGTACATATCAAAACCAATGGCGCCTTCAGTTAGCCGAGCGAAGAAATGGGAAACCGCTCATGGGTCGTTTTGGAGCGATGATGCGCGAAATTACGCGTCACTACACCGCATTAATTACAGGCAACACACACCGACATACCTATTGTATATATTGACTTATATTAATTGTGGTATCAGTTTCTGTATGAAAAATGACAATTTCTGTTTCAGTAATATATTAAGACCCCCTGGGGGATCCAATGATACTTTCATAAAGACTTCTTATCGCAAATTTTGAGTAATTTGTCTAAACGTTTCAAAAAGTTCTTCGAAATTATTCGTTTAATTTATACGGGACCGGTGTCCACGCTAGAACTTGAACCGACGTCTCTAAGGGTTAATTTAGTTGAGAAGCGAACGCTCTACTGTCACGGTCACCACGACCAACTCGGTAACTACACTGAGAGTTAGTTTCAAAGTAGAAAAAATTTAATTGCTCACCTACTACACAGTTCGATCTGTATACCCTGCACATACCCTTCTTCTTTCTCGTTGACGATTAATTTCCATTTATTGCTTTTGTTTTTTCCGATTTTCGGAAATATCGTAGATATTGTCGAAGCGCATATGAATCCTAGATTGTTATCGTTCCTAGTACCAACGTCCTCGGGCGGTTCGTCCACTCCAAAGAAGTCCTTGCTCACCTTGTTTTTCTTCAATATGTCTTTGAGTTGTTCGTTTGGGTATGGTTCGAAGTTTTCGCAGAAGGTAGTTCCTGCCGCGCAAGGAGGGGGGCCTTCTATCTTCGGGAGGAGAACGACTGGCTCTTCATCATCATTGGATTCGGGGAAGAAGAAATCTTGTCGAGGTCCTGGGAACAAATGAATTAAAGGGTGTGTAGAAGTGAACAACATTGTTATACATTTTGGGGTTCGTGACTTCAGAAATACTTGTCTAGTTATAACTCGTTGATGCGCTTTTGTAAACAACAATGAATTCCAACAACTTGAACTCGTCTTCAACTCAAAATCAACGTAACCTTTTACTCAATTTTATTCTAACTTGTCCGTCTGCTGTGCTCACCTTCGAGAGCTCATAGAGCGTCGAGAACACCTAGAAATGTCTAGAACCGCAGGCAGCAATGAGTACCGAAGCATGTACTTTCGACCCACTTCAATAGTGACGCAATTGACAATTTCGCTGGCAGCTGTAGCTGTTTACATTGATTACATTCTAGGAATCGAATCGTAACGGTCATGCAGTGGCATAGGGTATTTTGTAACAATATGAATATTTTATTGAATATTGAGTTTGAAAGAAAACTTTTGCTGTTCTGTATTATTATGGATATTAAAGGCATCCCACTGGAGTGGTATTTCTTGCCAGGTTACCTCTCTGAGAAGGTTTTGTTACTGTGGCAAGGTTAATTTTTCCTTCAATTGAAGGTAAATGATTTTTAATTCTTAGAAGAAGAAAAAAGTTTTCTAATACTGGTTAACTATGTTAAGAGCCAAAGCGCTAACTTTGCCTTTTGTCAGTGTTATGACCAATACTAATGTAATGAGATATAAGAATAAAATCTTAATATTATTATTATATTGAACGAATATTTGAACCAGAAAAACAAGATGGATATTGGTGTTACTTTTGAGATTTGAAGGCTATTTATTTAAGAATAGAAGAAACTAACAACTTTCCAAAAAAATTCCCATCCAAATGAGTTATCACCAAGAAGTTTATTTCTCATTCACCCCACTGGATCCAACCTGGTCAGTGAAAGTCATGAGAATACCGTAAAATTCTGGAGGAAACAAAAATACAAATCTTAGGGCAAGAAGATGAAGATATGACTATTAGTGAATTTAAAACCAGTTTAAAAGAAGTAATTAGATACCTTCATTAATATTTCATTGAAAATTTCTAATTAATAACACTAGACAATGCCTAGTAATAAACCGAGAAAAAACAAACTACATTTCTCATTAAGGGAACAAGAAGTACACGAACATTGAATAACGTATTGAAGAGAAACAAGGAAATGTTCAAGACCAAACATCACCAGAATAAAAAATGTGTTAAAGAGAGAAAACAACTTTATGCATTACAGAACATGCTAAAATTCGATCAACGAAGGCCGAAATGAAAATTTATAAATAATAATAGTACTTCTTATGTCAAATACCTACTATTGATAATAATCATATTCGGCTTATTTTTGATTTAGTAGGTTTTTTGAAAATTGTTCAGAAGTAATCGAACATCAGTATGGGTACAGAAAACAAAGATAAAGGACGATATTCAATTTAAAGAGTCACTCTGTATAAATGTTGTTTTTCTCAAGGTTTTGAAGTAATGGATGGAAATATTTTTTTCTATCAAATTCAGGAATACTTTTTGTACAGGTATTTCCAGTTTAAAACGCATTGCCAAATAAATCAAATCAAATAAAAAAATACTACGATATAAGTACTTACTTCTGATGATATTGTCCAATGAAATGTCATCATTTGTGAATGGAATGTTGCCAATTGACAGAACTTTCGAATTGAATGGCTCTACCTAGAAATAAAAACAATTTACCCCTGAGAAGATATGTTATACACGTTATATATACAGAGTGTTTCCTAACCGCGGTTCCTAACTGCAGAGGCTGATTCGTTTGGTGATTTTAAGGAGAAAAGTTCCCATGAAAAAAAGTCAGTGACATACTTTTTTTGAAATATTGTTGACTATGGTGCCCACTGAGACGCTACTGCCCATAACTCTTTAAATCTTGTTAAAATTTCAACCAAATTGGTTCTAGGATATTCATGATATTTTATAATTACCGTTTTTTTATATTTCAAGGCCATTTATCTCAGAAACGAAGCAACTCCGGACATATGTTCATAGGAACTTTTCTTCTTAAAATGACCTAACGAATCAACCCGTTTTTTAGTTATTATCAAAAAACTAAATTTGTGTACCTAAAATCCATGATGGTGGCCCGAGCGCATGCGCCTCGAGGTCGAAAACTTGGATTTTTCATGAGGGCCCCAAGCTTAAAAACATACTAAAAAATCGCTACTACCCCACCTTTTGCATTCAAACACCCCTTTTCGGTACCCACGTACTGGACTATATTTCCAGTCTCAAGAAAAGAATAACTATCTCATTTTATTTCAAGGGACTGCGAATACTTATTCAGGGATAGGTACGCTTCATGAAAAATCTGAAGGACTGAGAATATTCGAAGGAACGGTTCAACATATCATCTTGAGAACAAAATTAACCTTTGGATGACCAAGGGGGGTAAATTTTGACCCCATTGTATGTTTTTCTTCCATAAGTTCAGAAATATTTTCAATTTTCAACCGATTATTTTTTCATATGACTATATTATTATGCTTAGTATCCTCTTATTTTTTAAAGAAAAAATTCCCAATATTTCGCAAAAAAAAGTTACAAATTTGAAATGTGATAAACGCGCAAGAAACATTCAAATATAATAAAAAAGTTTGTAGAATAATACCTGTGACAACTTGAATTAGTATATAGTTTCAAATTCATTTTTTTTCTGGTTAATTGGAATCAGAAATATGTTTTACAAATTCCTACTAATACGTGGTTTTATGTCCTAAAACAAGTGGGGTCATTCTTGACCCCCGTTGGTCATCCATGTATAAAAAAAGGTTGGTCATCGGAAGGTTAACAACTTGAGACTATCACTTACAGTAAGAAGGTAGGTAAAACTGAAAATGTTCCGACGATCAATCTTCCCATTATCCAAGGATTAGAATTATCAGGTACTTGATATGAAAGTTGTTATCCTGGCATAATAAGAATAAATGAGTACGGATGAAGGGGTTTCCTTTTGAAGATACTGTAGAAAAAGGCAATTATTTCGAATGCTAAGGATACACTGTCTGTCATAAAACCGCACAATACCAATTTCATTTCATTATCAGTTTCCTTCCTGATGTACTGAATCTCAAACATGAGAATCATAGGATCTATGAGTCCAGGCACAGGCGCACCGAGGGGTGGGCTTAGGGACTCGAGCCTCCTTAAAAAAAGTGTCGTAAGCTATTAAGAAATTCAAAGTATTATTACCGGATCCAAATAAAATAGAACACAATGTCAATGACTTTTTAGAACTATATTCTTTTTGTTTAAACAAATTGATACTTTTATTTTGAAGATTTGATGGTATCTACTAAATCAACTTTGATTAGCGATTTCCGTTAATGAGATTATAACTTCGAAGAAATCAATACTCGACCACCAGATGCCATGCAGAGCTACATAGTTTATGATCAAACTTTATATCCGAACATAATTGTACTCCTAGAAATTTTTGTAACACTTTCCATAACTACCATTACGGCTGAAAGGTCATTCTCATCTTAGTACATTGAAAACCTACTTAAGAAGTACTACTGTGCAAAACTGACTGAATGGCTGGCAACATTATTAATTCATAAAGATATAACGGTGTCTTCTGAGGAAATATAGATAATATGACTTCTAGAAGAAGGAAACTAGATATTCATGAATTGTTGATCTGCATGAAATGTTTGTATCTTCCGAACGAATTTTTTGATAGAAATTTTATATTGTATCATTGTGTTTTCCATTGTTTTTATTTTTTTCCAGAATTGAACCTGAATTCATATATTTTATTATTTTCATTGCCGTCACACCCAAGAAAAGTTCATAGGTGAGTTCTAATCTGCTGGATTCGTACAGTTTGATATTCTCATCAACATTCCGGGTTTGCGACCTTGAGCTATCACCGCTTGAGCCCCTTTACTGGAAAAATGGTACTAAAATAGTTATTTTCCTAACAAGTGCGGAAAGCAATACTTTCCCGCTCGCGTTAGGGCGGAAAAGACATTTTACGCATGAATTAGGAACACTAATTTTCCTACGGCCACATAAAGATTCAAATAGCACATTGAAAATATTTATTTCAATGAACAAAACTTTCAATGAAAATCCACTTATGAGTCAGAATAGCCGGTCCAGAGTAGTGAGTTGGTGGTAACTGGCTGTTAAGATTAACACTCGTAGATTGCAAAGTACATTAATATGACGGAAACGCCGTCGATTGCAAGTTGTCAGTACATAAAAGAATTTTATTCGAGATGGTCTTCTGTCCTACGGATTCCTCCTAATAACCTTCAGCAACAGCAACCTTCAAATCGTTTTATGTTGGTTATCCCTTTGCCTGAATCTGCTAGAAACGTTGCCGAGGATAGTCTAAAACTGTGACCTGTGTAACGTTCTGGTTTAGGTAGGCCTGAGTAGGTAGCGATCTCTGTCGGCATTTTACCAAATGTGTTCACGCCTACGCAATGAGCAGAGCATTTGCCTTTTTTATTATTGTAAAAAAACGACGGTACATTGTGGTGGAAGGCCGCAAATTAGCATATTTTCTATAGAGCTTCAAAAAGGTTCTTTTATTTCCGTATCAGATTTCCTTTATCTAGATTATTGTCAATCGTGACTTTCATAAGCTACGCTCTACTAAGAGCACTGGCTAGAGCAAAAGTGATACTTTCAAAACTAAAATGCGTGCAGGAAAGTAGGTGAAAACGCACGGTAGTAAAAACACAATTTTTTTAGGAATACCTTCTCTCCAGCACCAACTAGTTATAGACTATAGTGCAACTCTTGTGAAATAGTTATTATCCTAACAAGTACGGAAAGAGTACCTTTCCCGCATGCGACTTCCGTTACCCGAACGACGCAAAGCGGAGTTCGGGTAAGCAGTCGAGTGCGGGAGAGTACCATTCCGTATGAGTTAGGATCAATATATTTTCTACAAGCGAATTAAAAAAAAATTATGTAGCACTCTTGAACAAACTTTTGTGTACGGGAAAAATTTTACCCGCACTAGTGCGGGAATAACTCACTTGAAGTGACCTAAAGCATGCGGGGATTTTTTTTTTCTCACTAGATATTTCAGTCTGATGTATAGTTCATGAGTTATATGGTGGAATAGCAACTTTTTTCTCGAAATTTCTGTACCGTTAATTTTTACTAATTTCTGCACAATAAATTGATGGTATTCACATATTTTTTAGGTTACAATGTATGATTTTCTTCAGGGATTGAAGGTATCAATAAAAGTCGATGGAATCTGAATTTGAAGTCGGGATTGATTCTGAGAATCTATTGTTAAATGAAAGGGTATCTATCACTAACACGTTTAAACCGTTGATATCAACTGACCTACCTTATTATCCAGTGATGATCTTGGTGATATCACGTCTACTTGAACGTTTTCTCGTTTTTTTCTCACTCTCGTTGAGGTTGCTCGTTGAGGGGAAAACCCGACTGTGAGGATATTGAAGTCCCTCTTGTAGGAGCAAGCACAAGCAGATGGCAATTGAAAAGTGTCTGGCAGGAGAACGCCTATTTCATTCAACGACAACAAACGTCTGTGAATGTACTTTTGCTCGCAGCTGGTGACGTATCCATTCGGATGTACTACCACGTCACAGGGTTTTCCTTCTCTGCAATTGAAATAAATACTTTACTTAAACTAAAAATTAAATCTTTTGACTTGATAACTCGTACTTCGGATGTCCATGTCTTAATGGGTTGACATATTTTGACTTCTTTCCATTTTCGACAACGTTTCGATTGATCGTCTTCAGGTGACTATTGATAATATTCCTACATCGTAGAGATCATCACCCGCAAGAATAACCGAACGCAAAAAGTAGACTCAACGGCTGAAGCGGAAATTATTGACTATGACTGGATTGTGCATTATTGAATTCTTTGGTACGAGGCTAGTGTTTTACATAAAGGGGAACACTGGCTCAAAAGCAAATTCAAGGAAACTGTACATATAAGCCAATGGCGCAATGTCGCCTTCAGTCAGCCGATAGACCGCACTGATGACCTATAAAACACCTAAACTCGTCAGTTTTCGCGCTAAGACGATTGCAGATCAAATCAATTAAAATATGGAAAAGTTGAAGTAAAAATGTTTAAACTCATTAAGAGTCTGCCATTTGTGTGATCAAGTGACTAATCGTTCAACAAAAGCTATTTGTGTATTTAGCGCGCTAAGTGATAGATTGCCGCAAGAGCGACAATGACACTTTGTGCTAGAAATACACACAACATTTTTTATAGGACAGGTTGCTTAAAATGCTTTGAATTTCCTGCCACTATTTTCCATCATGCAAGTGTTTCCTGTGATCGAACACCAGAACTTATTTCGGTTCAGACTGGGTGAGCAATTGTAGTATGCTCTTTGGGAATTTGATCTTTATCAGTGTAAAGTACCTACCAAAGGTCTACATTTTTGTACTTCTTCAGTATAATTCTCAGCTGTTTCTCTACAAATTTGTTAATGTTAACATGTACATTTGGATATCAGTCAAATCTCGACTTCTGGGAAAGAGCACGGTTTACCTATCGACAAACCAATCCGAAATTTATTAGTCTCCATCTAGCCATGACTTGAAAACTCTTGCCAGATGGTGGTAGGTGGGTGTTTGAGAATGTTTTCCACCGATACTTCTTCGAAACTTCAAGAATCTGTCGAACTTTTTCTGAGGTTATCGGGTTGTGTAGGGAATTATGCTCAGGCTGAAGAAGATTATATAGCTCCTAATTGCGTCAGGGCTGGTAAACGGAAAAAAATCCTAGAAAAAAAAAACCCGAAAAAAAAACGGAAAAACCCCGCGGAAAAACTGCCCCACGGAAAAAAAAACCTCGAAAGAAAACCCCCGAAAAAAAAACCCGGAAAATATACCCCTATATGCGATAACAATGGCCAGTACACAAAAATTAATGCTATTTCAACTGTGTGTCATGTTAGAGAAACTAGACCATATTTGATTCATTTTACAATACATTGTTCATTGTTCATTGTTATCGCATATAGGGGTATTTTTTCTTGGGCTTTTTTTCAGGGAGTTTTCTTTCCGGGGATTTCTTTTCCGTGGGGTGTTTTTTCCGTTTTTTTTTTCAGTTTTTTTTTTCCTAGATTCGTCAGGGTTATACTATCTAAGGTGAGTGGTTGCGGATATTCATAAATATTCTTTCAGAAGGTTTACACCCAATTGGTGGACGGTGGGTTATTCACAACACGTGGAAGCTCTTGAAATAAGTGAAAGGGCTTCGAAACATTTTTGCGAACGTTTTTCACGTTGCTTCTCGCCTGCCTCACTAGTGACTTCTTTGTAACTACCAGTACTCGTTCCTATAAAGAATGTGCTCTTTGATGGTAACCAGCACACCTCGTCTTAACTTTTCAGCCATTTCGTCATACTGTGGGCGTGAAAGGCCTATTGGCCGCGTAGTCCACCATATTGGATACCCCTCACAATCTAAGGGGTGGTATCTCTCCTCTCCGTTTGTGATAGAATGTGAGAAGCACTGCAGAGAGGTCAGCCTTGTCATAAGCCACCCTGCCCCACACTGACTATTAGAGATGATTCACGTTGTCAGAAGACGTCATGTAATCAGTTATTTGCAAATATAAGTTGAAATGATAATTGCGAAGTTGAAGTGTGAATCACGATTCCTGAAACCGTCTGAACCTTCCCCTTTGTAGAACGAATATCATTACTGCTGTTATACGGACAAAAGACTAGTTCGAATATTTAACTGCATGATTAGAATAAAAGCAATTGTGCAATTTTAAGTGCAGATCGCAATTAATAATAATTTATATTACAGCCGAGATCTATAAATTTAAAAATTTCCTAATGACTAAATGACTAAATGACTCAACCGATATGATGAATTGAAGTAGATCACTGAAGTGAGAGGAACTATCTACCTGTTCGTGAAAATAGGCCGCCTTAAAAGGCATCTGTATGATCGGAAGAATACCCCATGACATCTGGTATAAATCTCGATAATATTTATGAACGGAACCGAACATTGTTATGAATGCTATGGCTTGTATACTAATTACTAGGTAGTTAGTACGTAGTGGAAGTGGAATAATTTAAATTATTTCCGATTCACCTGTCTCCAAGTATAATATATGTCTTGTTATAATACCATGAATGTGTGAATAAATCATTTATATTGAACTGAAGGTCATGTTTGCTAGTTTTACAGAACAATATTGAATGTTACTTTGAATTTTGTGTTGAATAATTATTGTTTTTTCCAATTTCCTACCTTGCGTTAATGAAGGTGTGAACTATTTACCAGTCTTGTTTATGTCTTGTATGACCGATTCATGAATAACTGGTTTATTTGCCCGTTGTTTTTACTTGTTACATGT
This sequence comes from Chrysolina americana, assembly GCA_958502065.1. Lineage (NCBI taxonomy): Eukaryota > Metazoa > Arthropoda > Insecta > Coleoptera > Chrysomelidae > Chrysolina > Chrysolina americana. The sequence continues at coordinate 97,414,675 of OY293410.1, forward strand.
GCAATGACTTAAGACATGTACCGTTAGTACATGTTTTGCTTAATAGATTATGTTTTATACTGATATTTGATTGCTAGGTGTGTTATTGGCTCATTTGTATTTATAGCGTGAAATAGAAGTTTTAATGAAGAATATTCTTGAGGTTGCTATCTTTGAAAATCACTAAAATTAGGTTTTATGTTTGTGGACTTTTATTCAGAAATATCTATTGGCTTATTACCATAATACTTTTCAACTATTTCTAATATTTGAATTTTCCTTCCGGAAGATGATCACTTGGTGTGTTGGTCTCAATTTGTGAGTATTTTAGAACGTTTCGAGAACCCCCTTCACCATCATCAGATCTAACCGCTTGATGAATCTCCGCAACCACCCTTGTCAGGAGCTGCAGACTAGCGATGTTGATTTTCGGTAATAATATCCCGATATACAGTTCGATTATTGCATCTTTACCCATGCGTCATCAATTTATGATCGAAGAAATCACACATCCTCTATCGAACATATCTTTCTAACAACCGCTATGAGCGATTCAAAATTCGCTTACATTTGTCTGTTAAGCTAAGAATTATGGTATTGTGATGACGCACGGGTAAAGATATAATAATCGAACTGTAACCAAGAATTTGAAAGAAATACTTATACTTTGCTGTCATGAAAACTGTGTTTCATATAGCAGCACAGTTTAAGTTGATAGTATTTTGAAAATTCTGCCGATATTTCTGTCTTTACCACGGTTTTTGTATAGCTATGAAATTAATGGACATCGATTGGAGAACACGAGTTGGAAAACGTATTTTCAAAAATTATTGATTTTATTGTTTTTAAATGGGGAAATAATGGCCTTTGATTGGTTTTTATAGTATGAGGGAAACTGTCAGTGAAATTTTTCTACGGTGTTACAAGGCATAGTCTAGCAAATTGACAAAACCTTGTTTTACTTTGACTAAGGCAAAGGGCAGTGGTATGTAATGGTGTACCCTATGAAACTTCAGTTTAGAAAATAATGTTTATTTTTATGATGTTTTTAAAGAGAGATTATTGCTTTCAGTAGGGACTGTTATCGTAATAATTAATTTGTAACTTCCCATATCGACCGAGGGCTAGACTATACATTTTTTATACTCGATTCTTCAATAATAATGAGAGAATATTTGCAGTTTGATCGTTTGTTTCGTATTATTAAAATGATGCACCTGTACTATACCATAATATTCATTGTACTTAACCTTTTCATTCCAAAGGAAACTTTTCGGAAAATATTCAACGAGTGGGAACCTACCATATTTCATTTTCATATATTTAGAAACAACGAGAGAATGAACCGGGCAGGATTTTGACGTCACTCGGTGAATTGGAAGTTAGCCTAATAATATAAAAAAAAAAAAAAAATCTCACCTTCTACACAATTCGGCCTGAACACCCTGCACATACCCTTCTTCTTTCTCGTTGACGATGAATTTCCACTGATTGCTTTTGTTTTTCCCGATTTTAGGAAATATCGTAGCTATCGTCGAAGCACATACAGATCGTAGATTGTTATCGTCCCTAGTACCAACATCCTCGGGCGGTTCGTCAATTCCAAAGAATTCTTTGGCCACCTTGGTTGTTTGCAATATGTCTTTGAGTTGTTTTTTAGGGTACGGTTCGAAGTTTTCGCAGAAGGTGGTTCCTGCTGCGCACGGAGGAGGGCCTTCTATCTTTGGAAGGAGAACGATTGTTTCTTCATCATCATCGGATTCGGGGAAGAAGAAATCTTGCCGAGGCCCTGGAAATAAATTGAAAATAAACGGTTATTTGGAATGGGTAGTGACTACAACAACACTGGGTTATGATTCGTTAATATTTTATAAACAACAATACCCCGCGTACGTCACTGGACTCCAATTGCTGACTCAACTTAAACTTGTCTTCAACATGACGTCAACCTACCCTTTTCAATTTCATCTTTACTTGTCTAAATATCAAAAACCACCGTCAGAAGCCACAATGGTTAACGACAAGATTAGGCTCACCCACCTTCTTTAACGTGGTCAAAGGAAAAATAGGAGAATATCGCAAAATTGAATTTAACAATATTCAAAAGACGAAAACAAATATCAGCGTACGCAGATGATATAGAACATTGCTAGTAGAAATCTTTCATTAGGACAGCACCAAAACTAACAATTACTAGAGACAAAATAAAAGTTATTATATTGCGACGAGTTGGAGCCGGATCTGTCAGCTGCTGGCCTACGTCATCTCAAGAGAGTTTCTAATAGATTCGAGATTGGTCGAGTCACGGAATACATAACAATCGAGGTTATCCTCTCTCATCGGTTCTCAAGGACTCGCGACTCATTGGATAGAACTTTAAGACGTATTTTTTATTCAGTCACAGTCGAAATATACTTTATTGCCATAATTAATAATACTTATGAACAAACCTTCCTTCCTAACTTAATGTACATATGTTTCATAAAAGAAAATGCAGGGCCTCTTTTGAATTACGAACCTGAAACTTATAATTTCTCATTCAAAGAATCATCCTAAAAATATTATTTCTCTGAAGATTCTAAAATAACTGTTAAGGAACCTTTTACTGCTACAAAAATGTTTACATGCACCTCTATTTTTATTTTGGGGTTCAATATTGTGTCTGAATACCAGACATCCCGACTTTACTCTCACCTCCTCGTGGTAGACCCTGGGGAAAGCCATGATTTGTCATAGCGGCTAAGGAGAGTGAAGCGGTCTCCAAAGATGGCTGAGGTGCCGCGCACGCTGCACCGCCCGGTTGAAAACCAGTCCTAAGAGAGCTTTCACGAGGAGGAGGAACGAAGAAATTCGCGCAAGAATCTCCAGATCAGGTACTGTGGGACTGGTAGCCGATGCCAAATCACCCGCAGGCGCCCCATCGCCAGGTTGAGAACCAGTCTCAACCGGACATTCACGAGGAGGAGGATATAAGTCTATTCTCGAATGGGAGCCGAGAAGGGGTCCCGGGTACTGCGGGACTGGTAGGAGATGAAGAAACACTCGTGGACGCCGTACTGTCTGGTTGAGAACCTGCTCTAGCAAAGTTTTCACGAGGAGACAAATCGATGGACCACGCTACCAGAATTGATAAGCTCGACATCAGCGGGAGTCAAGGAGGGGCCCCGGACTGGTAGCTGGTGCCGATTCACCCGCACACACTGCCCCGCCCGGTTAAGAACCAGTTCTACTAAGGCTTTCGCGGGGAGGCGGAACGAAGAAACTCGCAGTGAGAACTAAAGATCTAGTCTCGAATGGGAATCAAGACGGGACCCCGGATTGGGTAATGCGGGATTGGTAGCTTGTACCGAATCAAACGCGGACGCCTCACCGCCTGGTGAGAACCAGTCCTGTCTGGACTGTCACGAGAAGGTGGGACTAAGGAACCTGCAGCGACAACCGGGAGCTAGTCCCAAATGGGAGCCAAGAAGGGGCCCCAGATCGGGTGCTGCCGGACTAGTAGTAGGTAAAGAATCACTCGCGGATGCCGTACTGTCCGGTTGAGAACCAGCCCTAGCAAGGCTTTTAGGAGTAGACGAATTGATAAACTTATCGCCCATGGGAGTTTAGGAGGGGCCTCAGATCAGGTACTACGGTACTAGAAGCCGGCGTTGAATCGCCTAGCCGGTTACAGATCACCCGCGGATACTGCACTGTAGAGTTGAGAACCAACCCCTTATAAAGCTTTTACGAGAAGGGCAATGTTTGGAAGTTGCTGCCGGAATTAAAAAGCCGTTATCGGAGAGTGTCAAAGAAGAGTCCGGATTGGGTGCTGTACGAGTGGTAACCAGTGCCGATTCACCCACACACACCGCACCGTACCAGGGCTTCGCTCCGCCTCACGAGGCGGTGAAACAAAAAAACTCGCAGCAAGAACTAAAAATCTAGTCTCGAATGGGAACCGAGAAGGGACCCCGGATCGGGTACTGTGGGAATGGTAGCAGATAACGAATCACTTGCGGATGCCGAACTGTCCAGTTGAGAACCATCAGCTTTAGAAAAGCTTTCACGGGAGTCAAAAAAGAGCCTGGATTAGGTTTTGTAGGGCTGGAAGCCGGTACCGATTCACACGCACACACCGCGCAGCCCAGTTGAGAACCAGTCCTACCAGGGCTTTCACGAGGAGGCAGACCGAAGAAACTCGAAGCACGAACTAAAAATCTAGTATCTAATGGGAACCGAGAAGAGACTCCGGATCGGGAACTGCGCGGGACTGGTAGCAGGTAACGAATCACCAACTGGCTGAGAACCAGTCACACCAGGGCTTTCACGAGGATGCGGATCGAAGGAACCCGCAGTGAGAACTGGAAATCTCTTTCTTGAAAAGCACCCTTACACTTCACACCCACATACTTTGAAGATATCAGGAAAAAAAACATGGATGAGGAGAGCAGGGGATGGCAAAAAGGGCCCATGGTGGACTACTTACCTCGCCACTACTACCATTTATTTTTGTTTCTACCCGAACTGAATATTGTTGTACAGGTACTTAAATAAATCTGATAGTATTGATAGAACAGTACAATATAGGTACTCACTTCTTATGGTATTATTGGATGAGATGTCCTCATTTGTGAATGGAATTCTGCCAATTGAAACAGGTTTTGAATTTAGTAGATGTACCTAGAAATAAAAACAATTTACCACTAGTGAAAAGTGTCTATAGAGTGGGACAGATTAGCCACGTTGAGAAGAGAATCTCGCCATGGAATGCCAGTTCACAATTGAAGACACAAGTGGATGAAGGGTGTATGTCACACAAAGTTCATTTCGAGATTTGAATAGAACTTTTTTACATAATTTTATACGGAAGATGTAGTAAAGGTAAATGTTAATGGTTTTGAAGAAAAAGTTGATCAAAGGTACATGAATCCTTTATCCATTAAAATGGGCAGATATAATAGAGTATTAAAAATAGATGCAAGGTTCATTTCATTCTCTTAGAGGCTCGATTTTGATCACTGATTTTTCCATTTTCAGTTATTATATGCTCATAAAAATATTTTAAATCGTTGTAAATACAAACCAACTGCTCTTCATTTCATTCTCTTAGAGGCTCGATTTTGATCACTGATTTTTCCATTTTCAGTTATTATATGCTCATAAAAATATTTTAAATCGTTGTAAATACAAACCAACTGCTCTTTCAGGTTTGAAATTTTTTCAGATATTTTATTCATCTTTTCCGTAAGTAAGAATGTTTAAGGTAAGTAAAATCTTTACTGGAACATTTTTTCGCACATGCATAGGCGGTGCTACGACTAATATAAATGAAACGATTTAACATTACTTCTTTGGAACTATGTAACGGATGAAGGATTCAAGTGCCAGATAAATCGCATCATTAGTGGATAAAGGATTCATGAACATAAATAAAATGTACATAACTCCTTTATCCAGCAGGATTAGTACAAAATAGGAGAAACATAAATCCTTCATCAACTCGTAAATTTCTTAATTATCACATTAGATACATGGAACCTATACCAAAAAAATTCTGTGTTTTAAACCTATATCCACTGAAAAATCTCACATAGATCCTTCATCCACTTGTGTCTTCAATTGTATATCCCATTTATTTAACGGTTTTAGTGAGAATTACATACATCCAAAATAGATGGACAGATGGTTTTTTAGTTTTATTCTCTTCTTACCGTGAAGAAATATCCTTCACCAGATATTTGTTCAATAGGATGTTTTCGTTCCTATAAAAAAACTTAATCAAAAAATGCCATTCCTCCTTTATTTGTATTTCGCGTATCTATGAATAAAAACATTTCTGTTATTTAAGATTTTAGAATTTCAATTTTTCCGGCTTTTGTTGGTGTAGCAGATTTTGAGCATTTCTTTTAAAATTAATGATAGCATGTGACTAGTAGGAGAAAGGTTATTGGTCGCTGGAAATCACCTTTCAGGAAGAAATTGCAAAACTTGACAGCTGTCCTTACTTTTTGAATTGAAGACAAGAAACACTGAATATTATTTCAACAGACTGTTATAGAACGGTGCAACATAGTAGAAGTATTTCTGGCATTTTTTTCTGAAAAGTTTCAAAATCATCACGTTATAGTCCACATACTTGATGTTAAAATATAAAATTATGGTCAGTTAAGTCGGCAGTTTTCCCCTGACAGAAGCTCCAGATGACAACTATTCAGTATGAAAAACGAATATTTACAATAACTGATGAAATAATTGAAAATATAAATGCCATTCAAAAATATCTACTCAAATTTACGACTTTTCAGTGTACGTCATCAAACGTTTTTCATCAATTATCGACACGGAAAATGATCAACACAAGTTGTTGGTGTTCATACTTTTGATTTTCAGATATTCTATTCGCCTACACGCTGTATCAGGAACATTCATTATTTGAGTCAACTAGAACGTTTCGTCCTTTTTTTCTGTGGGCGGTATGAGTGTAGTAAAAAAATTACCTACCGTAGCGAGCATTAAAAGAACATCAATGATATGAACACAAAACATCGCTGCAAAGGGAGAAAGAAACACAACAAACTCACGACACAAACAGCAAACCACTACTAATTTCTTCACAGAAAACATATACATCCTTCACAATAAAATTCTCAAGGGTCAATAAGAGTTTCAAGAGGTAATGAAAGTCTAATAGACACCCTTAATGTTCTCGGAAATCTTGGCAGGTATACCTAGGTAGCATTTGCTCATTTGGTGCAAGTGTTGACAGTCATGTTAAATTATTTTCTTTGACGACTAAATAGTTGTGAATGGTCCGTAAGATTTTTTATAGTGCCCATTATTTAGGATTGAAGACTGTTGACACAGATATGAATAGGTTTGTAAGCACAAACCTTGGGAAATATTTATCACAATGGAAGACTAAATATATAGGCATTACAGGTAGTAGGCAACATACATAATTATCAGGGGGTAGACACTGACTACCGACTCTTTCCCGTTTAATTGCAAGACGAGGTTAGGTCAGTATTATGATTGCTAAATTTGGATTAGAGCAGATATAAGCCTACAAATATAAAATTAACTCTAGGCTAAGTTGCGTAATAGAAAACAAGGTAGAATAATGAAGAATAGTATATTTTGTAACAATTAATAGAATTAGAATTCGATGCGAGTGAAAAGTTCCGAGTGCGAGCATGAGGAACCACGAGCATGCCGAATTTTCAATTTAATCGAGTAACATACTATAGTTTCTCAACGATACATTTTTTAAATCATTACGAAGTAGAAACAAAACAAGCAATAATTTTGACGATATAATTTCAATCTTGTCCTATAATCAATCACAGAGACAATGGAAGACAATTAAGGCTGCAACACAAGATTCATGTTATTTAATTTAATTTTTACTTTTCTTTAAAAACAAAATAGTCCGGGCGAGTATCCATTTTCAGTTCCACGAGGTAACTTGATTTAATAATACGTATTTTGGATCGCTGATTCGGAATTTTGAAGTTACCAGACCAAATTTCCGGTCACAATTTGAACTATGGCCGTTTTTAGGCAAAAAATCGCAAATGTTGGACTATTCACCTGAAAATTTTATTTATCTCCTGAAATGACATCGTTGAAGGTCCCGGGTTCGAGCCTCAGTTGGAGCTGGAATTTTTTCAATTTAAATTCACCGACTGAATTGTTAAAATCTCGTGGCTTGCCTGGGTTGAGTCTTGCACGATTCACTGTTGAGTTCAAATTAACATCAGTGCTGCTCCTAAGGTGGCGTAAGGAGTTATTAAAACAGCCCACCCAGAACACATAGTGGCTAATGATCTTAGCAATCGATGCCACTGTAAACACCTAGAGAAAAAAAGTTGTGAGGTATTTTTCAGTGTTTGAGGGATATTCGGCGGAAAATTTTTTGACTAAAAAATGTATTACTCAACACAACGAAACATTTATTCATTTATTGAAAGTAAAGTTAGTGAAAGTTAAATAATTAAAGTTTAATTTAATATTAGATTCGTAGATGTTCTCTTCTATAGAAGATCTATTACCACGCATAATATTTATGATTTTGTTGCGGTGTTCTTAATCGAAATTTAAGTATGGTTTTATAGAATTTTGATTGCTATAACCAGTAATTTTCAGCAATTTTTGTTCTTCCACAGCACTTTTGGCTAATTCGCTAACAGCAGTTGATCTATTTGAGTGATTTGTTATGTTTTTGTCCTTTGCATTCAAGCCAATTGACTCAGCAGCAGATTTAGCCCATCCATTTATTATATTTCTTCCAATCGTACCACTTGTCACTTTCATTTTTCCAGTGTCGATTTGGTTTTAAGAACAGTCGTGATGAGGTAATATTATCGCCTCCCCAGCAAACATCTCTGAGATATTGCTACGATGTCACTTCGTGACCTGCGACTCGCATCGTTACGTCGCACAGACGTCCCAGCGACTCACTTTTGTCACACTCATAGTACATGCTGGCGACGTCTGTGCGATGTAGTTCCGAGACGTCTTTGCGATGTAGTTCTGAGACGCCGCAAAGATGCCTCCTAATAACGTATCAGGGATGTAACAGAGCAGCATAGCAGCGATTTCTTCACTGTAAAGGCGGATTTATCGGATTCATAACGCACAATTTAATGCATATGCGTAATTTTAATGCAAAATTCATAAAATTTCAGTACTCAGATTCATATGAAAGCATTTACTCGTTTTATAATTTATAATTCCTAATTGGTTTCATATGAATCTGAGTATTGTGTTATAAATTGTACTTTAAAATTTTGCATATGCATTAAATTGTACATTATGAATCCGGTAAATCCGCCTTTATATTCAAGAGACAGAAACAACAAATAGGAAAAGAAAATATATTTTCAATATGAAAAAAACAAATATAACAATATTAACAAAATTTTTTTTCAAAAAATGACTATTCTGGCATAACATTAACAAAGTAAAAAAGTGAAAATTTAAAATATATCAATTGATAAACTAAAAGTCAATTGCTTTGGTTCCTTTTTCTGTCAAGCCTTTGCTTGGCATGCCTGGACAAATTGGAACAGGCTGCTTCGGCATTTTTTTCGTTGTCTCCGTGAAGGCTCATCACCACATCTGGAAATCGATAAAACAATATGAGACCACTGAAAGCTACAATACCACATAGTAGTGGGACATGAAATAATTCAGACAGTAATGGAATACTTAGCATAATTTGGCACCATTGAACAGCCCTAAATTTTCTGATTTCAAATATACAGGTCGTATTTTTTAGGTCATGCCACTATTGGTATACTCACTTTTCACACTCAGTTTATGGACACTAAAATTTGCAAATGTGATCAGCTCCAGTTGGAAATATCAGAACATGAACGGTATGCAAAGCATTCAGAGCAACAAAGCTTCGATCTTCGATCAATACATAGATACAAAGAACTAGAACTAAATATGATAACAGCTGGTCACGTCGTCGCCTCCCGCTTTCAGGTTGGCCAACATTGCCTCCGATCTTGTGTTGCCAACTTACCGCGTTAATTCAAAATAAACATTTAACACAAATTGAGGATTTGCTTTTCGACCGTAGTGAAGGACAGATGGCGTCCATGTGGTCGGCAGTCAAGTGAATGTGTGTGAAAGTCCTATTATCATCTGATCTGGAGATAACTCAATAAAAATATAGTAGCAAAGATATCTAAGTATAGATTTTGATGTCTAAATGATGTCGCAGTATGACGTGTATGGTAAGTAACAATTTGACATCGCAGGGACATCTAAGTCCAGCTATCACTAATTTAGATATCACAGGGATGTCGCAGTGTGATATCGCAGTAATGACAACAATATGACATCGCAGAGACATCTATATCCGGCTATTATTGATTTTGATATCTAAGGGGTGTTGCGATGTAATATCGCAGGAATGTCAACGATATGATTTCACGAAGACATCCAAATCCCATTTTTGCCGCTATTGACATCCCTGAGATGTGGATGTTTGCCCAATGTTGACTGGGTCGTTTTGATATCAGTTTATGAAATGACGTACAGGGCAAAATTTTCCCTCCGGTAAACTTCTCTTTAAATAATTTAACAACAGTTTGTCCCAATATTTTGCCAAATAAAGAGGTCATTGAGTTCCACCATCACAATTTCCTTCATGGCGAGGAAATATTCGTGAACCTCATAGTTTTTGTCCATATACCAGATCACAAATGACAGTTGGAAGTTATTGCTTACATCGGTTGTTTCAATAAGGCTGTCATACCCTGTTTCCCTGATTTCCTGAACTAAAAAATTACTATTTCTTCACCACAGCAAGAAATAAGCTCATTTTGAATCATGGTACTCAAATATTTGGTGAGGCTCGTAGCGGTTTAGAAATGATTTTTCAGATCCTAATCTGAGTTTCTATTTTGTGTCGTATTAATTTCTTGAAATTTCAGATGCTAACTTCTAATTGATCTTGTCCAGGTAAAATGATGATATCGAATACCAACTGTCAATTTCATGCATTATCTTCCCAGTAGCGACGCCATTGGTTGTGGATTATTTTTCAATCTCTAAGAATGTTAGCATTCTGTTGATACATTCGAGTATCAATTGAGAAAAATTGTAAAAGTTCATTGTGGTCCATAGCCCTTGATGCCCAGAAGAGTTTAACCCTTTTCTGTGCTCTTAGGTCGTTGAGGTTTTTGTGAGTCTCTCAAACTAATTTGGAAGTAAATCTGCATGATCCAGACCCTTCATTGCCGCCTGGCTGTCGAAGAGAATGAATATGGGCTGGTTGCTAGAACCACTCCTTAAATTAGCTGTTGCCTCGGCTTGGAATATAGAAGCTTGTACTGATGTTATGCCTCGGTCTCTACCCGTATATGCCAGCCCTTACCCCATTGTTTGTCTTAGAGCTATCCGTGTACCAGATTTGCCCCCTTATCATCATTGATGTGACTTCCTCATCTTGTATGATGTTGGTGAATGTTCCATCAAAGGAGTAGGTTGCACCAGTGACTCCGAGCTGGACCAATATCTGCAAACTAGCCAGCTTCCCTCTGGTTGTCACTTGTTCTTCCTTTAGCCACCATCATACGTTATCGAGGGTCTCAATATTACTGTGTACAGCCAAAGCGATTGTTTCGGTTCTTGTCCCCATGTTTTGCCGAAGGACCGCCTGGCTATCATTAATGATGTCCTTGCCCTTGTCAGCACTTTTCGTAGATGTTTGTTTCAGGTGAGATTCGAGTCTAGTTCATCCCGTATTTCGACTCTCCCAACATCTGAAGGCTTCACCAAAAATTCGGAGAGCTCTGTTGGTTTTTATGTTTCTTTTTCTGGTAAAAATTGTTTTTTTTTTGTGGGGTTGACCTTGAGATTCTCCCTCATGCAATACGTCTGTACGTTTGTGAATGCTGATTGCATCAGATTTACACAGACCCCCATATACTTCCCGTTCAAAATTTTTACGACATCGTCAGCGTAGCACTGGGCCTTCAGTCATCCCCTATTATGGTCTTTAAGAAGGCTGTCCACCACGAGGCTCCACGAAAGTGGGGATAGTATTCCACCCCGAGGGCAGCCTCGCGTGGCTTCCAGCTCCATCGTCTCCCTGAACAGGGAGGCTTGAATTACTATACTGCTGAGCATGGCAGATATCCACTGGTTCAGGACTAGAGAAACGTTGATTACGGTACATTTTCAATATTTTATAGCATCGTTTCTTTTAGCTGATAGTTCTTATGGTATTTGCAATATACCAATGGGGAAATTCAGATTTATGTTTAGCATGTTTCGGTATATATTTTGTGATGATTTCAACTATAATAGAGTATCTAGAAACACTAGGTTCAGTGTTTAGGTTAAAAAATATGCCAAGATTCCTGTAAATTGAGATAAAGTCAGCTTTGCTGAAGTTGAATGGCGGCTTTTCTTGACACATCTAGTTGAGTGAAGCAGGTAAATGTAGTAGTTTGATATGAAATTCTGTCTTTATCAAAAATGAAATGAATTGATTACTGGGGATAAGAAATAATTGGTAAGATGTAACAGAAGTATTATTTATTCTCGAATATACATTTTTCTAAAACTAACACTGGTCTCTCGAATATAAGTACCCAAATGATAGATAAAACAAAAGTGAATGTGAGTATTCCACAGAAATTGAAAATCTGAAAAAAAATTTAAAACATAGCAATGATGGCCAAACGATTATATACATACCGATATATAGAATTTATTTATAATTCAAACATGCATTCAGTGTAGATATGTCAAGAGTATATAGCTATGACTAGAATGAAAATGAAATATATACCAGGTGTCCCACAGCTTTTAGACCAGCAGATATTCCAGTTATTTGCAATAAAAAAGTCCATATAATATAGCAAAATCCACCTCCTAATAAACAAACCTCGAGAAATAACCCCAACTTTGGTTTTTCAAATTGCAGCCCTGTGTTTTTAATTGTTCAATTTGGAGTAAAAATTTTTTTTTCGAAATGTTTGCCACCACTCGCCACACATTAATCAAATCAGCACGCGAATACAGAAATCTCTGATCATTTCCGGAGTACGGATATATTATTGTTGTTGTTATTGTTAAAATTAATATTTCCGTCAACCAGCTGCACACATTTAAGAGTACAACCCTCAAAAGTCTTTGAAAGACTTGTCCGAGCTAAGGAAGACGCAGCCCTTACCTTTTAACGTGTGATGCCATGCACGATACCGATGACCATGCTGGGAATCGAACCGATGACTCTTAGGTTAAGAGACAAGCGCATACTATTATTATTAAGCGGTGGGGCTGGCCATCGGCCGAAATGCAGGTACATCTGCATAGAACCTTTCTGCTCCCAGCTGTCATGTTTATCTCGTGAGTATATAATAATAATAATAATATTAATGTTTATTTACCAAGAAAAATTAAAACTCCTGGAGGTTTTCCTGTGGGATGATACTATTGCACTACTTATCTCAGTTATTGCTGCCCCCACTCTTGCATATGCGTTCTCATTCCTCTGGATGCCATTTTACCCTGTTCTGTGCTTCTTGGTTTTTTGTACTTGAGGTTTTTGTGTGTCTCCCAAAATAATTTGAAAGTGAATCTGCATGATCGAAACACCATTCAAAAACATTCTTTTCTAGAAACCAAAAATTGGTGAAAGAGAGAAATTGAAACGGAAAATGCCTGCGGTTGCTTCTTCTGAGAAATGGAAAGAATTCAATGATAGAAAGGAAGCGAAGAAAGAAAAAGATGAGTGAGAAAAGAGAACGAAAACAATAGAGGTTGGGAAAAAACAAACAGCAAGGAGAATCGGAACTCTAAAACAGTCTGAATAGAAGATTCATCCAAAAACTGAAGCCACTGCGATTGCAAATATCAAAATAAAATTTCTTCTTCTTCCGATACTGAACTCTAAGAAGTTTTAAACAATTCGGAATTAGATATTGGAGACGACGTAATTGTCCGTATCAATAATGGAGATAAAGAGCAATTTTATGTGAGATCGATGACAATTAGTGGCTCAAACTGGAATTGGCCAAATCCTTCAAAGGAATGAAGTAATTACCAAACTTTCCAAACCAAAACTCCTGAATGAAAGAGGGGTGTATGAAATTTCAGAAATGAAGAATTGAAACATTCGTTTCCAATGTTGTATACCAAAACGTTTTTAAAGATTTTGTTGTATTATTGAAGGACTCCATTTTTGATGTCACGGACGATAGTTGGGGCGTAAGTATACCGATGACTTAGACAAAATGTATGAAGAGTGGTCGATACTACGGAAAAATGCAATTTTTCAGATTATTTTTTGAATGTTTTAATTTCTTTCAATTATAAAATTGATTTCGTAAAACGTACCGTTCAATAAATTTGAGTTTTTGGAGTTGTCGAATGTTTTTAAGTGGCCGATAATAGGGACCACAGTATCTATTGATGAATTCAATTATCACGATTCACTGTCTTCACAACTAATGAATGAAAAAGGCTACAAGTTAAATAATAACAAAAGTCAAGGTGCAATTTGGAAAACCAAAGTTAGGGGGTTGCAATCAATGACATATTACGGCTAGACCCCGTTATTTACATTTCGAGCTGCGGTCAAGATCGAGTCATATTCTAAGCACAATGTTTATTGCAGATTGTTTCGCGAAACATAGTTGCGATATTAACCATATAAAGCTTGTAAGTAGATAATTGAGCAGAAACTCAGCTTTGTCGACTTTTGGGTTGACTGACCGCGAAACAAGCTGCAATAAACATTTTGCTCAGAATATGACCGCAGATGGACATGTTTATAACAGGGTCTAGCCGTAATATGTCATTGGTTGCAATGGGGTTGATTTTGCTCTGCCATATGGAAGAGCTTATTGTCTCCTAGGATGCATAATTTTTCAAATGATTTTTTGTCGGCAATTAATTGCAATATCTGCTGTAGGTATACGTATAAATCACAACACAAATACAATAAAATTAAGAACTTAGAGCAATCAAAAGCTTTCGAATGATAACAATACACTTCTAGCATTTTAAATTTTTTTGATATGTGGCTGATATGGGCCTGTAGTTGGATTGGTTCTTTTTGTTACCTGATCTGTAAAAATGTTTGATAGTCGTGTGTTTGAATATATCTAGAAAAATACGCTCTTTATGACCATATATATCAAAAAGATTGGTTGAATGTTTTACTATATAATCTGCAAACTTGGTCAAAGTCTAACTTCATATTGTCAATTCCAGGTGCCACATTTATTTTAAGGCTAAAAATCACTTGTTCTACTTTTTTTTACACTTTGAAAGAAGATTTCTTCCACGAAATTTTGTTGACTTCTATCAATGGCGTTCGATGGAATTCTTCCTATTTCAGAGAAGTATTGAACGAATTGTTTAGGTATGACTTGGTGTTTAGAAGTGATATTGTCGTCCATTGTATTTGATTGATTCAATTCATCTGACTCAGTTTTTGGTTCAATTATTGTCTTCAGCGATTTCCAAAGTTTATTAGGATCGTTCTGGTGTTTTTTATTTATTTTTTGTAGAATATTACTTTTGCTGTTTCCATCATTTCGTTAGGTTTGCTTCTATATTTTCTTATAATAAGATATGAAATGCACCAGTTATTTTCCCTTTATTTTTTGTTACATATGTGAATTAACAGACGTGCGAAGAGATTATATATTGAGGATAGCTGTTGAGTGTTGATTTTTTCATTTCCCTTCTTCAAAGATTACCGTTCTAGTAACTCTCTTTGTCGAATGGTAATCTAACTTATTGCATCCTGAATACACAAATAGCTTTAATGCAAATATATATATATATATATATATATATATATATATATATATATATATATATATATATATATAATATAATACAACTTTGGATAATTCCTAATTACTTGGAATGAGTGATTATTTCCTTAACTGAAATAAATAACTTACCACGTTTAATACTGTATAATAAAAGGCAATTTTTTGGGAGTATACCATCATTTGTATTACCATCCTATGCAGAATATAGATACTTAATGAGAATTGGTTCAGGAAATGGAATATTGGATACGAAAGTATAGAATTGATTACACCTGAAAAAAAATAATCCTCAATTCTACTAATTATTTCTTTTGCATGGATTCATTTGAGCAACATTACGAGTTTTGATATATTATGTCACAATATATCTACATAACTATATATGAATCATTTTTTGAATGAGCTATAACATATGATTACCTCCAGGATCGGTGGCGCAAGTCCAAATAATCCATCCGACACATAAACTCCATGCCGGCTTTTGGAATGACAAGAAAAATGCGTCGCCTATATTATGTGAACTTCTGAAGAAGGTAGAGCCACCAAAGACGCATATTGCCATCACCACAAAGCTTAATATCCATGCGATACCTGATAGAACCTGTAAAAGGATAAAAATGCGATGAAAATTTTCATCTGACTTTAAGATTTGAGAGCAAAAGTATCGTATATCTGAGGTCAAATATGTAAATGAGAAACATCTGATTTATCTTCTTTAGTTCCAATGGTGTTATGATATACAGGGTGAACTGTAACCAATTACAGAAAATGAAATAGTGTAGTACTTTATGATGTGTAAACACACCTGTTAAATTTTATGGTGATCCGTGGTGATTTATATTATTTTTTCGTGAACCTTCGAAGATTCGCCACTGAATTAAACACAGTTATTTTTCGATCATCCGCCTACAAACACTCAACGTTCAATTTCTATAAATGTTCTTGGATCCAAGCATACTCGAATTGTGCACTATAATATTCAGTTCAATACGGTGTTTACTGAGATATTATTTCGACGTATTTTTGCATATCGATCGTCCAAGAGTAATAATTGATACATATGGCACGCATATGATTAGAGCACGACAAGAGTATTCGATAATTACTTCCACTTTTCATGGTTTCCTTTAAATCACCATCCACCACCATTAAATCATTCTGGGCATCCAGGGGTAGCACATTCGTTCGAATAGAAAATGTCATTTTAAATCAAACTCATTTTGGTGGGGGGAGCACAATGTATAATTTTCCGTAATTGGTCATGGTTCACTTGTCTAGTGATGGATAGTGATAGTAGGTGATTGATGTTAACTTAATTAAGCTTTGAATTTTTACAGATAGGCACCAACTTCCTATCCAGGGTAGTACCATTATTGAGTCAACGGTCACATATATCACCATATTATAACTATTACTCTTCCATTTCAACATTCGCATCTTCAATATTATACTCAGAAAATAAAAATTAAAAATAATGAAAAATTTAAAAATAACAAAATCGAGCAATGTGGATAATTTTTGATATTCCCAAAGGAACATCAAAGTATGTTGTATACTTTATATTAGATGTGAGTGGAACACAACATCTTTTTCAGTAGTATTTCAGACAGCATCAGTTGAATTTTAGAAAAGTCAGTTTTATTTCAGAAAGCATCAACTGCATTTCAGAATAACAAAGTTGATTTCAAAAACCATCATTTGAATTTAAAAATAATCAGTTGCATTTCAGAAAGTATTATATGCATTTTGGAAAATTTCAGAGAACGTGAAAATGATTTCAGAAAGCAAATATATTTGTTTTTAAAAATAATCAAGTCATAGTGAAGTAGTTGCAATCAATCTATTCAGAATTTTCTTAGGATTCCGAAAATGCAATAATATACGGGGTGTTCCATTTAAAACCAACGATTGATGTCAATTTCGGCTAAACCGAAAGTCCGACAAAATCGTCAGTGAAGTCAACATGTGGCATTTGACGTTTATATTGACTATCTAGTTTCATTTTAATATTTTGAAAAACAAAAGGAAAAATAGGGTTTACTAGTGTTATCGTTGTCACCAGGTATAGAACTATTCTATCCTCGTTTAACAGTTACAGTTCGTTTCGCTGAAAACCGATGGTGATAGATTTGTTTGTGAAAAACTGAATATAATCTTAAGTTGTCATTATGCTATTTCTTGAGATACATACCAGCTCAAGTATTCAGCAAAAAGGAATTGGACTCTGTGGACATGATGAGGAAATGGAATTCGTGAATAATCAAAATATGGATCTGAAAACCGCTAATCGTTGTCACCCGGTATATATAGATATGAAAGCTAGAAGTTTGGTTGAACCGTGTCTGGAAGTTTTCACCTTTTTATACCTATTACAGAGGGTGCTTTCTCAACCTAAAGGAGATGGACCACCCTTCTGACAGGTGAGAACTCTTTTGATCCTAATTTTGACTCCAATTTTTAAAACTCTATATATATATATATATATATATCCTAAATGGCAAACTTATGTCAACTATCGTTGCTAGAAGAGATCAAGTACCCACAACTTGGCAACGGGGTATTTCAATTGTGTCAAGATTTTGAAATCTTGTAAAACAATATATGGGTGCTTGTGATATCGTTGTCACCCGGTATAGTGGAAAAGTCTAAATACCAATTCCTTGCGAAAATCTAATCTCAAATGTGATGTTTTCTTGATGCACGCAATTTATCAACTTTTGTTTTCAATCCCTCACCTTAGGTATTTTCACTAATTTTGAAGTGTCTCTCGTGAGTAGGTAGCCTAGGATTATTCCCATGAGCCACGGTGCTGCACTACAATGCGTGGTGAAGTAGAAGTCGTAGAAATACTTTTCAAAATTATCTCTGAAAAAAAATCAAGTCAATAATCATTAAACTAGGTTTTTCTTTGAAATGTACCACTTCTGAGAACAATGTGCGCCAGCACCAAAAAAGAAACAGACATCATCGAAAATTATTAGTTGTTCAAAATTGAAAATCACGTTCAAATATCCAATAATAATCTACGCTAAAAATTAAAATTAATGGTTTTTTCTAAAACACCATTTGAGTTTACCCAGTAGAATACTGGTTGTCCCAATGAAAGGTAAGGGAATATTCGCAGACGAAGCAGCATGTTTTTAATAAAGATTTCTGTAGAAATTTGACATTACTCGTATACGACTGACAAATTTTAAGATTTCAAAAACGGGATCTAGAACAAGCAGAACTTTTTTCTTCAAATACAAAATAAAAAAGGGTCCCATATATTGTCAACTAAAGTGGACATACTGTATATGCAGCGCCATCTCTTGGTTCAGAAGTACTCACATTATCGACTCACATGAGTATGATTAACACAAACATATCTTACATTGGTTGATCACCGAAAACGTTTGCAGAAAGTTGGTCTTCAACCGCTATCCAGAATCCTGCAAATATCGATGACAGAGAGGACAATACTAGTAGAGTTAAAGCTGTTTTTGGACGCTTGTTCAATAGGAACAATATTAGTGGTGAAATTAAGTACAACTGCATATCAACGTTAAGGTACCAGGATTCAGGAACGCACTGAAAAATTACTAAATCTAAGTTTGTGGCAACGTTACAGCTAAATCAATTAATATATTAAGGCCAATTTAGATACATGCGTACCCATGCAGGGCTTTTGAAGTACTGGTGGTTTAAACGCCTTTTATTCACGTTTCTATGACAAGAACATATTTTATTTGGTTCCATAATAATTTCGTCAATGCTGGAGTAATGCTATTTGAGTTTTTAAAATAATCCCGATGTATTTTTTACTGTATCTTTTATCTCATGCAGGTTGTGCACGCATGTATCCGAATCAGCCATTACATTTCCATGCTCATAGTTTATTTGAATTTTCACGTTTATCTTTTCAATCGCTAAATAATTTTCAGCACGTACGACTAATGTAACGATAATTTTTCTAGCATGTACCTTCAAATGATGATTTTTGGGTGATTTTCACCTTGATAACTTTGAAGAGTCCCGTAGTCCAATTGGGTGACACCCCACCTCGAATACATGCTTGGCTTTGTTGCTCTTCACGAAGTTCCAAATTTTGAATGTTTTTCGACCAGAATATCCAGCATGACGGCGATGAGTAGGTAACTTATATCTGTCAACTTTGACGTCATCCTAGTACACGTATTCTACAAGTTTCGTGTTATATTTCAATTTATGTGGTATTCCATTGCCAACACTATCATGAACTCGGCTATCACCACCTATTTTTGATTGGGGGTTTTTAAGCATTGGTTGAAAAGTTTCGTACTTGGTGTTCTCAGACGGCTTCAACCTGATCGCGCATCTACATGAGCACATGTAGCTTTCAAATTTCAATTAATTCGGTTTGCTTGAATTTCGGATTTTTGTAGAAAATCAAAGTATATAGTCTCGGAGTGCCCTCGTATGTTACACAATCAATGCGAATATCCCTCGTACTTTTGTTGAAGTCCATCACTCTAGTGCCGAGTAGACATTGAACTGTAGGTCTATCATAAATAGGGCCGTAAATATGCTAGGAATCGCACGTTAAAAAGTAAGACCTCGTTAATCCTTACCTCGCACAAGTTTCGACTTATGAGGGCTGTCTTTCGTAGGGGGATGACATCTGGTTAACGGAAAAACAATTTTAAACAATTTTTTAATTACATAGATTCTGCCGGATATCATCTTCATCCACCATCATCACAGTCATCATCATTTGTGAGGCAGCTTTCTTCAACTTTCTCCTTCTCCATGTCTGGAGTCGATGTTCCTCTTTTTCCTCCTTTTTGACTGTCAGTCGTCGTTGCTTGGTGAGTGGCGACACTTCCGAACTCAGTTTTATAGCGGTACATTGATGAGTTTGAATAGTTTACCAAGTTGTTTTTATGAACAACTTTCGACGACTGAATGACTTGACATTTTCTTTCAGCTTTCGCAGTTGCGGTGCCGATACGCAATGTAGTCGACGCCATTGTTCCGAACAGAATGACGTACTCAAAGTATTATACTTGAATATATCTGTCAAAGCACAAACAGTAGTTTTTTTCACATCAAAGTCTTTGACAAACACCAAAAATTCGATTTTTTCTCCCAACAGGTGGGGCACATGCGGCAAAATTCCTCAAAGGTGTAATCCAAAGAGACGTGCTTCAAATTCATATTATCTTGCTGAAATGGCACTATAATGTTGCAATTGTCCCTGATCAGCTGTTGGGCATTTTTAAGTAGATTTGACGATCAGTGGGCCGTGTCAATGGCCTTGTGGCGCACCATGGTATAGTACTCTCTGATTTTATTCTGTTTGTCACACGCCAAATCCTCAAATATAAAAATTGACCACGTCAATGGCCTTATGGCGCACAATGGCATAATACTCTCTACGCCACATCGTCAAATATAAAAATTGAGATGTCTTTTGCCTTTGACAGATCGATTGTTTCGAAAGTTGCCCAAGGCCTTGATTTATTTCAGCACATCGTGCAACAGCTGTATTCAGTTTGGTACGGTGACTTTGAAGAAACATAAATATTCCTGAAGCGTGCTCGGCAACCAAAAGCCGCTTGTAGAACTTGTGTGATACTTGAGTGATAGTAGTGGAGGTGAAAGTGTGAAACTCTACTACAATAACGATCGGTATCAGACATCCGATCAGGCCAATTGCGGCTATTTGTGGTTGAAATTTCCTTATGAGCAAACATGCGAATATGATCAATACTAGTAATAAATAAGTGGAAATATTTCATGAAGAGTATTTGAAAGAAAGTGCCTAACCTGTTCACTCTGACAGGTCCCACTTCTACGCTGATCGCAGACTTTGCCAATTCAATTGGAAGAAGATGGCACTTACAGATTTGCTTTGATTGGTTTCCATTCCTACAACATAAGTGGTGAAAAATTTAATTATTTTCCAACGTAGCGCAATCTTTCAGCATCATCAACATCCGCACTGGTTGTTTGTCAATAGACTTGGCAATTTCAAGTCTATTGACAAACATATCGAAAAACCAAGAGAGGCGAGGAAGTACAAAAGAGAGGCAACATAGAAGTAGACAAGAACAACATCGAAGCTGCAGAGTTCTCTCTCAAACTCAATAACAATACGGTACATTCCGAAATTCACAGCAAGTACCATAGCATAGACTTTCGTCCTGAGAATTCCATCTTAAGGCTACCTGACCTGTCCGTCAACATAGTTCGAACAGTTCACATTATGCCTCATTCAACAGTCGATCGTCCTACACCATATTCGAGTTCAATGATCGATGAAACTTCCTCCACTTTGATTTACTTGCCTGTGAACAAGATCGAAATACACAACCTTGAAAATTTTCGATCAGGTCTTCTGAAGCGTGAATTTCCGCGGAGAAACCATCACCATAAGACTGGTGTTGCGCGAGTTGTCAAATAGGGGTCTACGAAACTCCGATATATCCGGAGGGCGTGCTGGATCATTTGCCCCAATGACCACTCCTCACGCAGTGGCATAAATATCTATTGGGTCCGAGAAGCATGTGCCCTGAGCAGCCGGAGAAACCCAAGGATGACTGCCTTTTGCATTCGTCTGGCTGAGATTTCTACTATATTACGACAAGTCGGTATAATCCATTATTCCACCAAGGACCACTATTATTAGAACTACCATTTAAACAGAATCTCCAAGCTCTTCTTCCTGACCCAAAGACGTCTAAGATGAATTTTTGTTTTTTGTATCTATGGCAATTAAAAATGAAGAGTAACTTGTGACATCTACAGTTGATTGGGCAAATCTTTGTATTAAAAATCAAGATTATGGTGATTACTAACATTGTACTGATGTATAATTTAAATTGGAAAAATATAACAAAAATCTCCATTTGCATTTTGTATTATTATCAATATTGTTCCAAGAGTCGACAATATAGACATGAACAAAAATTAATAAGTCAAACGAGCATTTCCACTCAATAACAATTTTACCATGTTAACACTGGTGTTTGTGATTCATCAGAATTAGCTCGAAGGCTACTACTAGCCGATCACTTTTTTTCATCAAATTGCCTTTCTATATTTTTTTTTTACTCCAAATTAATGTTTTACATCCTCATGACCGATTTTCAGACCAAAAACTGTGTTTTTTATAAGAGTCCAGGTTGGAGTTTCAAGGTCACCAGCAAAACTTTCATCACGGGAATGCCATTGTGAGTCCAATGTGGCGTCTCGGCTGACTTGATAATTCATGTTCGCGGCGCGAATTGACAACGACGGATTTATTCTTTATGCATATTAGCGAGATACAATGCAGTCGTACGAGAAAACAACATTTTTGGCAAAAATAAAACTTAAATTTATTTTAATTGGAATTACCAATGATATGAGCCGTGTGAGTCTGGTTTGGACTCTCAGAAGAACAGGCCAAGTATGTTTTGTAGATCATCTGGCCGAGCCCAAAACGCTTCCGTGTATTTTAAATGGATATGAGAAGCCATTGTGGAGCTACACCGTATTTTATGACGGACCAACATGTGGGTCCAGGACGGCTTCACGCGGCCCAAATACCACTTTTTTGTGTGATTCCGCGTTGGCCTCATGTGGCACTTAACATGTTAAGTACGTGACCAAACTTGAAGTGATTCATTGGATGATTCGTTTTTTCGTAAATATCTTAATAATCCTTCAACCAATTTTATTGAAATTTGGTAGTGTTAATAAAGATCCTAAAGGGCTAATTTAGCCCTGACAAAGTATATCAAAAGTATCATGTCCAATGGCGCCCCGGAAGACACGGTAACCAATAATTTTTACAGAAAAAATATGCACCACTGTTTTTTTGAATTTTTTGTATGCGTTTCACATTGAGCAACTGAAATCACAACTTTTCAATATTCAGAATTTTTTTCATATCTTGGTTTGTTTTTGAGAAAAACCAAAAAAATCACTTCATTGAAAGTCCCTGGGACAACACAATAAAGCATTTCAACTACTATACCATCAAAAACTGGGGTGTTACCGTTATTTTTTTCCACATAAATAGTCTATTCCGGTCTTAGAATTTTTATCAAAATTAATTCAATAATAATAATACTAATACGAAAATGACGATTCTTTTTGACAATTTTGACACCCTGTATCTTGAAAACGAAGCATTACCGGCCCTATGTATATATGAACTTTTCGTCTTAGCATCAATCAAAAAATCACCCCTTCAAGTTTGGTCACGTACATACATAACACCCTGTATAATGGATGAGAAATTTTGGGAAAAAAATTGGAAACACATCGTTAACTTGAAATTACGAAAATCATCTCACCACACGGTATGGTGCACCTTCTTGCACGCAGTAGACATTTTTCTTCGACGCCTCTCCCACCCCATAGTACCACCCCGGTCAAGAAAACTCAAGTGTAACCCTTCGGAGGACCTTGATTGTCGTAGTTACATAGAATATTGATTGTCGTAGTTATATGGCTACACTACTGGCATATCTACCACTTTGTAGGAGGAGCTCTGACATAGCCTTGACACCCCGAAGTCGAAAAAAGAGGATGCTCTGGGTGTCTCCGCAGCTTCCATATAAAAGTGAAAGTTGGGGTCACTCCAGAAAGTGTCGAAAAAATTACCAGGTTCATAGGATGCAGGGGCTTCTGTCTTGGTGATGATGCTACAATACTCGATTTTTTATGGTTGCGTTAGGAGCAGAAAGGTGAACTTCTAATAACTTCTCATGCTCCATCTAGTAACATATTTGAAAATTCGAATAAACTGTGACAAATTATAATTTTTTTAAATTTTGAATGAACCGATCATGTACAGAAAATATTGTCGACCTTACCATTTCAGCAACATTGACGTAATTTTGAACGTATAAAAGAGTGGACCACCAATATTTCTGGCAGGGTTTCTCAAACTCGTCTTTTAGGAATCCCCATTCAGGTCCAGAACCCACGTATCTCAAGAGAGTTGCCCTTACTAACATGGTACCTGCTATAGTCGGGGTTAATCTGGAAATAATAAATAATACCTTACCTATTATCAATTATTGATGTTTCATGCCCAACGAAATGTAAAGATTAACTGGTTGGTTGAATTCGAACAGAATCATATTTCAACCAATTGAACTAGGACAGAAAACAACATTGTTGGGACAGTTCATTTCAGGTGTAATAGTTTCGTTTGACAAAACTAGCTACGACAGTTCAAATTATCATAATAGTAACAAACTCGCGGCTTTAGGGAACCTCATAATAAAACATGGTGTATCTGCGGAGAAGTTTGTTGTGTTAGTTTCGTTCGCACTATTAGAAAATTTTATCATCCATTTCCAAAGTTTGTTAGCCAGATAGTTCACAGATAATATCTGACTGATGGCTATTGGTTGACAGAGGTTAATATTCGAGAACCGCGTGCAATAAATATCCAACTTTAAAATATATGCGGTACGGGTGTTTGTTTCCACCTTTGGAAACGGAGTAGTGCTAAATAAGATATCTTACTTAAGTGGAAGCTGATTTGGAATATATTACTTTTGACGAGGTATGCTGATATCGTGATGATATTGTAACGGTCCTGGAACCGGACCTGACCACGTATGTTTGGACAATCGATCACGGACATCATCACTGAAGAACAGGATAACACTCACCTTCGTCGCCATGTATCCTAAAAATGACTTTTTGGCATACTAAATTTGAGATTTGGATGCTAAATTCCTTCAATACCGACAAAATGCAGGAAAATGTAAGCCGTATAAACTTTTCATCTTCAGAAAATTCGTGTATCCACAGATCGATATTTCGATAAATCATAGCCAATTGTTTTATAATGAATATTTGGGACGAAATAAAATGAGGACAATTCAGAAAGTTGAAATATAAAAAAAAATGAGATTTTGCGTACAATACAATGTAATGGGGAGGAACTAAGCAAATATGATGATGATGATCAAGTGTATTACTTCTTGATTCCAATTCTGATCATGTAAAACACATAAATAAGTGGAGAAACACTTACTTACTGCTCAATTTGGCAATGTTGGCATTCAAACATAATGTCCCTCATATTAGTGTCAATGATTCATTTTGACTTCTACAACCACACTTTTCTGAAGTACCATAATGAGCTAGAAGCATTTTAAAAACTCTTCGTAAAGCATATCCAACTGTAATTGCTTCTGGAATGCATTATCATATTGGATAAAGACTACTTCGAAAAACTTTTCAATTTTTCAACAAATAATACTTTTTTACAGTCTCTGGCAGAGTATACATAAATATTCATTGCTTGTCTATAAAATGAATAATACATGCACTGTCCAGTGAGTTGGACTACGCCACGGCAAATAATACTAATAGCCGTCCTCTATCCGCACAGGCTATGCCTGTGGGTATACTCTGAGTATTTATGAGGGAGTATTATTGTTATTATTATTATTATATAGTAAGCAGATATTGACAACTGTTAAAAGTGCCTGATGAACGAATATCTTTGTTTCGCCCTTTGTTTTTTTGTGCGCGAAGTTAGCAACTAATATGCCAGTAACGATTTCGTGAAAACGAATTGGTAGGGCGGATTTTAATTTTAATGGAAATAAAATTTTTTGTCATTTATTTATTGGCTCGTGATATTTAATATTCAAAATCTACAGGTTGCGGTTTTTGTTTAGGTCAGTCGGGAGTGAAAAAACATCTATTCAGAGGAATGTTCACAGAAGGTAGAAATGAGTATATTCTTTCTTAAAGTGCTTTATGTAAGATTTCAACCTTGGACACGAATCTCAGATGAAGACCGCGGGTTTCAAGGTTGAAGAGGAAATTTTTAATTTAGGCAGAACGGGAAAGAAAATAAAAATCGGGGATTTTTGAGATACGTTCCGTTGATTCCTTTATAATCTGTCAAAAGTCGGTACGGAAGCAAAAAATAATAAAAACCGCGAAAATTGGTATTTTTATTCGTTTCTTCCATTATAAACCGAAAACAAGCAAAAAAGCCACCTGGATATTCCCACAGAATGTATTAAAATGGATAATTTTTCGAGAATTGGAAAGTGAATACTTCAAAAGTCGGCACTGAAGCGAAAAATAATTTAAAAATGCGAAAATTGGTCCTCAGTTTCGTTTCCTTAATCATAAATCGAGAACAAGGAAAGAAGCCACCTATAAATTTCTACAGAATGTGTTTAAATAGACGATTATTCGAAAAATTGTAAAGAGTATAGTTCAAAAGTCGGCATGGAAGCAAAAAATAATGAATGACGTTTATGTCTTTATAGATAAAAAACGAGAAAAAAGCCACCTGGAAATTTTCACAGAATTTCTTTGCAAAATTTAATTTTTAAATTATAAATCGTGAACAAAGAAAAATTATAAAAAACCGCGAAAGTTGGTCCTTAAATTCGTTTCCGTAATTATAAATCGAGAACGAGGAAAAAGCCACCTGGAATTTCCTATGCAATAGCATTATCAGCAAACGTCAAAGAGAAAATAATCCATCAGCCCCTTACGACTGCCGAATCACTCCTGCCCAACGCCTGACATGAATATAGTATGCAATACGTTCTATCACAACAACCAAATATTAATCAAAAACGGGTGTGACTATCTACATACTAGTTATACGGTAGACTTGATCATCAGTGCAGACCTGTTCACAACTTGCAGTCGATTCCCAATTGGCTGTTTCAACTGGCCCTACGATAATTATAGCACCCGCTAAGGAAGTGAGCTTGAGATACATCTATAGGAACCACAGAAGGCACTCTGACTATTACACCGACTTCGTTTCAAGGCCCAAAAATTTTAACGTTATAGATACCAAATTTTCATTAATTTTTATAAATCGGTTTGTAAAGTTGAGAATCAAAACGATGAAATGAAAAATCTACCTTATGTATCGATGGAGATAGTGCTTGAAAATGTTGAATTTTTCTTCGTTTCGTTTTCGGTTGAAGAATACGTAAGAAACAAGTAATCCACCAATCATCAAAAACGTAGTAACACCACAACCTGCTGACTGAAGAATGGTAGTGAAGAAAGAGTGCTTGAGCTGAAAAATTAGGTATATAATTCTATGAATACAAGAGAGCAGAGGAAATCAACAAATGCTAGAAATATAGATTACTCGCTTCTGAATGGTTTGAACGTTATTTTCACCTTTTGATTGCTAGTATCTGCAATTATTTTTAGTTTTAATGTCGTGAAACAACCTTCAATCCGTCATGTCGATTGGATGTCAGGAACATGACACACATTACCAAGTATTTCTGTCGACAAGTGTCCAACAAAAAACAATTACTCCCCTCTATGACCGTTCAATTATATCTGTTTCCTACAAGAATACATCGCAATGTTTAAATATCATAATTGAAATAATTTTTTAATTTGAATGGGAGTTGAAGTTAATCGGATTCTAGGATAAGTGGTTGATTAATTGAAATAATAACAATGTCTCGACTCACTTCTTTAACATATTTCAAATTGAAGATGTGTCTTGAGGTATATTCATATCTTGTATGTTCTGCTACCACCCACATCAGACTCATGACTCTAATTCCATTTAAAGCTGACAGTTTTTCTTGGTTATTTTTCACACCGAACAGTTTTTCACCATGTGAGTAAATAGAGAAAGATGTTAGTGCAGGATGAGCTGAATCTAAAATATTTTAAAACATCATTTGATAATATATTCACAAACTGAAAATAGTTATTTCGTCATGAAAAATATTTAAATATTTTAAATATGTGGAACTCTTGACGAAATAAAATAATAAAAGTAGCTCAAGCTACTGTAATATTGAATATAGTTAAAGATCATTCAAGTAAACTGTAGGGAAGTTGAATCTAAATTATACGAAGAATCACGTCCGAGTGGACCAAAACGTAGTTACGACTCTGGTGGAACACGAATCACTATTTCAAATCTGCAAAAAACAAAAACCTATTCCTTGCTCGAACCGATCATATAATACTCATTACGGGCAGTTAGTAATAATACTGGGTAGGGTGGGTTGGTCTATTCGGAAGTGGTTCTTCGTATAATTTAGATTGAGACGATCAATCTATAATTATACTTTATAACACAAAATGTAGATGTTAAAAGTACTTAATTTTTATTCTTATCATCACATACATAAGTGACATGAGTCAGAATCATTGTTATAATATAATAACACTCATTCAACAGGAAAATGCTTAACATCCCGCCTGAATCAACTAAATTGGCAACAAAATAAACATATCTTATAACATTTTCAATTATGAAATGTAGTGTGTCTGGCATGAACTGAAATAGGTATCTACATGTTGCCTTCAAATTTGACCCAACGAATTATACTTTTGATGTCCCCAATTGTTTTAAGGTGACGTTATACGTTAATCGCTAAGTGAATACTCTGTTTTAGATTTTCGAGAAGGTGATTCCGTCTTTAACATCATCTTGTGACATTATAAAGAAGCCCTAAGATCTCTTGCACCATTTTTGTAAATTCCAAGTAACTGAATTGAATTCTTAATATTTTGTGCTGTTCATTCTGTTAATAATAACAATAATACTTTATTAACCATTTGGTAAGGTTGTACATATGGTAAGTCATATAAAACATAAATATGTGTAAAGCTAAAACACAATTACCTGAATAAATAAAACCATCGATATCACATAATACACGTATGTGCATACGGTAAGTCATATATAACACAAAAATATAAATATACCACGATTATAATATGTGAAATTAAAAATACAAGTTACCACGAAAATAGAATAGACAACCTAACACAAGAAACATATTAAAATAACTCTTTGTTTTGTTAAGTTAAGTTAAGAATATTCTTTTTCTGTCAAATAAAAACAATATTTATCTCAAAGTAAAAGACAGAACAGGAGACAAATTTAAAGCTAAACAAATTACAATGGATCGTCCAAATATTCTTGATGAGAATAATAACATTTTTCAATGAGCAGGCATTTTATTTTGTTAAAAAATATTCTGTCACATTTATAATTCTTAATAACCGCTGGCAGTTTGTTGTAGAAACTTAATGCATTGTGGAGAGGAGAATCTTCGAATTTTGTAGTTTTGTGGATTGGTATTCTCAAGTAACTATCATGACGTGTGTGGTAAGCATGCGAAGAAGCATTAGTTTCAAAGGGTTTCGTATGAATTTTACACATTTCAATATATATATATATATATATATATATATATATATATATATATATATATATATATATATATATAGATGGAGCAGACAGCAACTTCTCTCTTATGAATACTGGTTTGCAACTGTCTCGATAGTACATGTCAAAAATCAGTCTCAAAATACGTTTCTGACTCACGAATACTCTCTTAAACTATCTTCCACAACCCCATGACATAATGTTGAGAGAAATGTGTGAGTATGCCATTGCAAAATAAATGCTCAACAAACTTTCTACGGCTACACAAGTTTTCATCTGCTTTATTGCAAAGAATGCTGAATTTAGTTTTTCGCATATGTGACTGATTTGAAGATCCCAGTTTAATCTTTCATCGAGGAATGTTCCCAAGAATTTTACCTCTTGCGACATAACTATGTCATCAGTCTGCAAAATTCCATCAGGAATATTATCTTTGCCCGCACATACATCTGAATTCATTAAACTTCGGTTTCTCTGGATGTTTTTCAGTTCTTAATATAACCAATAAGCCTCATAGCCTTTTCATTGGGTATCGTTAAATTAAGCTTGGTATTATCCCAAACTAAACTGAGGAATGTACAGGTTTGGCCTGGACTCAATTTGATTTTATCAAAATTATTCATAACCCCCAACTATTCATGGAAGCTTTTTGTGGTAATTGCATTTTTGATACAAACATTCCTGTTTAGTATTGCCTGCTAACTCTAACTCGTATAAATAACTGAAGTCCATTGAATCAGATCGTATATAATTTGTTTACAAATTTTACATAAAAAAAGTTGTTGTAATAGTTTATTCAGTAAAAAACTGGATTCAAAAATTTCAAACCTAAAAAGTGTTTGAAATATATCGTTAACCGGTACTAAAAATATATTGTTTTTCAAATCACAGGGTAAATGAAACTGTTCGGTATCGTGACTTGTTCAAACATTTCTGTTTAAATTAAAAAGATTTTTTTTTTATAATTGAAACGACCAACCTTGTTCCAAGTGAACGAAAACCACATACTTACATGTCGATGCGATTGTTGAGTTAGATTTCTTTTAATGGATTTATGTCAAAACCCTCGAAAAGTCCTACTATCATACTACCCTACTAGTACGTGTATATTCATCATGACTGATAAATATAGTGGAAATAGAAGCTTCCAATTTACATTAACAGTATATTTTTTTGTTAAATTGTTAAAATTGTTAAAATTGTTATATCCGTCAACCGGTTGCACCCCTACGTGCAACCCTCAAAAGTCAGAGACTTGTGCGAGATAGGGGAAGACGTAGCCCTTACCTTTTAATACGTGTGATGCCATGCACGAGACCGGTGGCAATGCTGAGATTCGAACTCACGCTCTATGGCTTATGAGGCGAGGAAAAATAAATAAATAAATAAAAATATATTTTCTAAAATTATCAATACAAATTCCAACAATATCTACAGTTGGCGGTTGGTCGAGCTGTAGAGCTTGTATGGATTGTAGGTGACATAATAAACACGCCTCCTGCGAAGCTTATGCGTGTCGTTCATTGCATTCCATTGGATACTGCTATTGTCTAAGTTCGTGTGAGGCTGATTATTGCGGGGTTAACCCGCACACCACCGCGGCCCATGACACGCTTACAATTGTTTCGACACACAGTGTCATCATCTGAGCTGAGTTATAAACTCACTGTGTGTCGAAACAACTGTAAGCGTGGTATTGGTATTGGTATTGGTGAGTATGGATGGTGATTGATGCGCTGCGACCTGATTAGATCTATTGTGCCCCATCTTCTTCTGCTGTCACAAGATGTTCTTGTTTACAGCAGCCCTTCAAGTCCCAATTCCTTCAGGAATTTTAGGATTTTGAGGGGGTCTGCTCGTGGTATTTCTCCCACGGTCAGCTGGTGTGATCCCAGTATATTCAATCTTTTGCGATGTACAGCGTAACACTCCATCAATATATGGTGGGGTGTTTCTGGGTGTTCCCCACATAATCTGCAGGTGCTGTCCTCCTCTAAGCCTAGCTTCCTCAGGTGTTCTTTGAGTCTGCAATGCCCCGTTAGAAATCCCGTGATTGTCTTTAGACTAATTTTGCTGAGGTTAATCAGTGTCTTTGATCTTGCTCGGTTGAAATTTCCGAGGAGATCTTTGGCCTGCCTCAGCCCTGGAAGTCTTAGCCAGTATGTTGCTCTCATTGCTTCTTCAGCTTTATTGAGTTCTTCTCGGAAGTAATATTTTCCAAGTCCGCAGAATGGTTCTGGCCCGATCAGTGGCGTTGCTGCGCCTTTCCGTGCCAGGGTATCTGCTTGTTCGTTGCCCTCTACTCCGGCGTGCCCTGGCACCCAGAGGAGGGTCACCTTATTGTTCCTGCCCAGATCATTAAGTTTGTCTAGGCATTCCCAAACCATCTTCGAGTTGATGTTGCAGGAGCTCAACGCTTTGATGGCTGCTTGACTATCGGAGAGGATCACGATTTCCTGGTTCCGGTATTTCCTATTGAGGTTGAACTGAATGCACCTTTCTATGGCGTGAATTTCCGCTTGGAAAATGCTGGGGAACTGGCCCATGGGTTCAGAGTATTTGGTGCGAGGCCCAAAGACCCCTGCTCCAGTTCCTTCGGGAGTTTTGGACCCGTCCGTATACCATGTTAAGGTATTCTTCCCCAGTGCTCGAATCGATTCTATGTTCCATTCTCGCTTGGTGTTTAGTTCCGTTCGAAAAAGTTTCTCGAAACTAAATTTCTTGGTAATTTCGTCAGTTGGGAGGTCGGCAAGGTGTGCACAGTTGGTAGGGGTTAAGCCCCTCGCGCCGTGTGCTGTCCCTATGAGTCCGACTTTAGCCAACCTGAGGTTTGCCTCCCAAGCAGTTCTCTTCACCATTATGTGGAGAGGAGTGAGGTCCAGAATGACCTCTATTGCTGCTGTTGGAGTCGACCTCATTGCTCCTGTTATACAAAGACATGCTAGTCTTTGCACTTTTTCCAAGATCTTCTTTGTTGTGGCGAGTTCGGTTCTGCCTTGCCATGCTACTGCCCCGTAGGTGATCATAGGTCTCACTATCATGGTGTACATCCATCGCAGTACTGATGGGTTACATCCCCATGTTTTTCCTGCAATGTTCCTGCACACCATCAGTGATGATTTTGCCTTATTAGCGATCTTTCCTACGTGTCTGTTCCAGAGTAGTTTTGAGTCTAGAGTAAGTCCTAGATACTTCACCTCTTGCTGCCATTCTAAGTCTGCTCCGTCGAGGCGAACAGTCCTTAGGTGCTGAACCTTTGTTCTTCTAGTGAATGGTACTACTGTGGTTTTTGATGAGTTAATTCTCAGCCCCACAGAGAGGCACCATCTTCTGGTTGTCTCTAGCTCTCTTTCTATGAGATCGCAGAGGGTTCCTTCGAATTTGCCTTTGGCCATGATGACTATGTCGTCCGCATATCCAAGGCAAGTGACTCCGCTCCCGGTCAGTGTTCCGAGTAGTTCGTCTACTACGAGACTCCACATCAGAGGTGATAGTACCCCTCCTTGTGGGCACCCCCTGTTTGTGCTGATCCGAAAGCTGCTCTCACCCACTTTCGTTTCAGCTGTTCTTGTGGCCAGCATTTGGCACATCCATCTGGATGTGGTTCTGTCCACTCCCTTGTTCATTAGGGCCCTCTTTATTGCTTCATGAGAGGTGTTGTCGAATGCCCCCTCTATGTCTAAGAAGGCGCAAATGGCCATTTCTTTGTGCTCAAGTGATCTCTGGATGCTTTCGGTAAGCACGTACAGAGCGGTTTCCGTTGATCTGCCCGCCCTATATGCATGCTGCCCGGAGTGCAATGGCACTCTCTCCAGTATCTCAGTTCTGATGTAGTTGTCTACCGTCTTCTCCACTGTCTTCAGTAAGAAGGATGAGAGACAGATTGGTCTGAATGACTTCGGGAGGGTAGGGTCCTTCTTTCCCACTTTGGGAATGAAGGTTACCCGTGCTCTTCTCCAGTTGTTCGGTATGTACCCGAGTGCCAGACTAAATCTGGCTGCTTTAATGATGTACGGCAGTAGTTCCGTTTGCCCTTTTTGTAGAAGAGCCGGAAATATACCGTCAACTCCTGGTGACTTGAATGGTTGGAAGGATTCAATTGCCCATTTCACTCTTTGGGGAGTGCATATGGTCTTTGCTACTTCCCAGTCTTCTCGTTTGGCTCTGCCTGGTTCTTCCAGTGATCTGTCGGATTCAAATGGTATGCTGCCTGGAAAGTGCGTCTCCAGTAAGAGGAGAGCTCGTTGCTCTTCATCCTCTGTATAGCTACCATCTGTTCTTCTGAGTGACATAGGTCCTTGCTCTCTGCCCCTCGCCATGGTTTTATATAACCTGGATGCTGCAGGGCTTGATGTGATTGTCTCACAAAAGCTCCTGAAGCTGTTCCTCTTGGCTTTCCTTATTTCTTTATTATATTTTGTCAGCCTTTCGGTGTATCCCTGCCAATCTCCGCCCCGCTTGGCTTTGTTAAATAGCCAGCGGACTTCGGATCTCAGATTTGACAGGTGTTCGTTCCACCAAATGGTTCCACTGTGGGATTTCTTTTCTTTTATGGGGCAACTGGATTCGTATGCATCCATAATTGCCCCGTTTACCGCCTCTAGGGTCTGCTCAAATTCGACGTGACTGTTGCCGTTGAACTTGATCTGTTCTAGGTTACATTTTAGATTGGTGGTGTATTTTTCCCAATCTGTGTTTCTAGGGTTTCTGGTGAAGGTTGTTTGTGTCTCAAGCCCTTCCACGTTGAACATAATGATTCTATGGTCTGAAAGAGAGGGTTCTTCTGAGACCCTCCAGTTCCTTACCATTCTACTGATGCTCGGGCTGCCGAGCGTTAAATCTAATACTTCTTGCCTAGCCCTAGTTACAAAGGTGGGGACACATCCCACATTGAGTACATTTAGGTTAGCCGCGAGTATGAATTCTAGCAATTGCTCACCTCTTTGATTGGTGTCCGTGCTGCCCCAGATGGTGTTGTGCGCGTTGGCGTCGCAGCCCAGCAGGAGGGGTAGATTGCTCCTACTGCAGTAGTCGGATAGCCTCTGTACTTCTTCTGGTGGTGTTTGCCCATCTCCAGCGAAGTATCCTGAGGCTATTACTATGTCGAGGAGTGAGTGCCTTGTGCGGATCTTAGCCCGAACCGGCACTAAGTCCCTCGTCATGAATTCTGAAAGACAAATATAATTAATATTATTTCTGATCAGTATGCAAGCTCTGGGGTTGTCACTTCTGACATCCCAGATCACCATACCTTCTTTGTTCGGCAGTCCTCTGATCTGCCCCCTGTTGACCCAAGGTTCTTGGATCAACACAACTCCCAAGTTTGTCCCGGCGAACACCCTCGATAAGGCGGCAG
The DNA here is from genome assembly GCA_958502065.1 of Chrysolina americana. NCBI lineage: Eukaryota > Metazoa > Arthropoda > Insecta > Coleoptera > Chrysomelidae > Chrysolina > Chrysolina americana. The sequence goes on from OY293410.1 coordinate 97,449,473, forward strand.
ATGCCCCCTTAGCGTGATGAGCGTTCACCTGGGCAACCTTGACGTGGGTAGCCATTGCTACACGTGAGTTGGAGTGCTTGCCTCCTCATCATCCAGCAGCATTTGCTCTTCTTCGCTGGGAGTCACCGTGGTGTCCTGGTCCACGCTCCCAGTCGATTCTGTTTCGCCTGCTGGGTCTTCTACAGCCCCAGGGTCCGGTGTCTTGCCCGCCTCTTCTTCCTCCTTCTTCTTGCTTGAGTCCTTGCGGAGGCCATGAACGGGGATTTTCCCGAACCTGAAGAAAATGGTGTATCCCATTTTTCTGATGGCCTCGCAGGACTCGTCGTCAATGCCAATGTTTAGTAACTGGCCGTTGCCTTCTTTCTTACTTCCCAGTACTTTCCACAACTGGGTGTGAAGCCCCATGTTTTGTGTACTTACCAGGGCTAGCAACTTCTCCGTTTCAAAGTTCGAGCTCCTGGGAAAGAACACAGTGATGGCGTGCGCCCTTGGGATGTCCTCTCCCACGCACGCCATCAGCTCTGTACCCCTCCAGTTGCTCAGACTGGGGGCATTTGCCCTCAGCCAGTCTGCCGTCTCTTGGGTGACACAGTCTACCACAAGCGTGCTTGGGCGAAAGTGGATTCCTCCAAACTGGAGTTTACACTCTGCACCCAGCACCATCTCCTGCACAATGGCGTCTTCAAGTGCTGTGAGTTGCTCAGCACTCAGCGTCTCCCGTGGATAGTTTTTGGGGAGGACTGCAACTTTTATCATGCTCACTGCTTCAGCATAGCTGGTGGCTTGCCCAGTTTGCTTAGCAGTGGCGGTGCTGCTTCCCGCTTCAGTCTTCCTCCTCTTAACATTCGGACGTTGAGGGGGTGTTTGGGTTTTGGGGCCCCTCTTCTCCGTCTGTTGTGGAGGTTGCTCCTGAGGCCTTTTCCTCTCGACGGCTTTCCTTCTTGCTTCCTCAGGTGTCAGGCCCTGTTCAAGGAAGCGAAGGTACCATCTTACTCCTGCCCCGCTAAGACCTCTTCTTAGCGGATCATCGATGCCTCCAGGCTTGCCTGGAGGTGGCAGATCTTGTTTCCTCCGATTTTTCTTGGGAGGTTTCTTATGGGAAGTACCTTTGCCGGATGCTTGCTCCGAAGGTTTTTCCTCCTTTTTCTTTTTCGCTCCCTCTGCTTCCCGAGGTGATTTCGGTGAGTGGGAGCTGCCAGGACGCTCTTGAGCATCCTGGGTTGCGGTGAATTCCCGCGATTCATTTTTAGTTTTTTCCTTATCCATGTTGGTCCCACGAATAGCTAGGGAACTAGGAGTCGACCACGCCGGAGCCCCGCACGGCGTGGCAAGGCTGGTACTCGTGCAGGTCGCCTGGTATGCACGAGGCTCCGTTCAAGGCGGTGCTCTCCCACCGCCATGCATCCATGGGCACGGGTCGCGTGACACCTTGGATTGGAGGGTTGCTCAGCGCCACCTTATTTTATTCGGTGGTAACCTACGACGTGCCTGTGGGTCGCACAGTGCACGCCGCAGGCCGTCCGGCTATCCGTCACCTGCCGACGCTGCTAGTAGCCACCCAAGCCCTAGCTTAACTGTAAGCGTGTCTTTACAAGTATATATTTTTAGTGTAAATTGGAAGCTTCTATTTCCTCTGTATTAATCACGCATCTTATAAGTGAAATGACTTAGAAGTTGAAAATGGACTCTAGTTCCTCATCTTCGATTTGTTTCTTCTATTTGTTCAGATCATGAGATCGTTTGGGCATTTTGAGATATTGATTAATATTACACAACTTACAAGAATTTGAATATTCGACGTGACACTGGAAAACGTAATGGGTAATATATAATCGGTTCGAGCAAGGAATAGGTTTTTGTTTTTTGCAGCTTCGAAATAATGATTCGTCTTCCAGCAGAGCCATACCTACATATTGGTCTAGGAGGACGTGGTAATGAAGTATAATGATGCTTACCTCTTCTAGAACGACAGTACAGATCATAGCATGTAGACAGGATCATCATGATTACAATAAGAGACAGAATTATTCTGAAATGAAACAAAACTTTAGATTGTAAAACCTTGTTGTGACATGGAATATATGAGAAATGTTTTATTGTTTTGTATCTTGGTGCTATATTTGATAGCACGATATAAACCAATTAACTGCACATTTTGAAGCAGTTTCTTTCAATGATTGGTCACATTCAACAGTTCAATTATAGGTGAGAATATACAGGGTCCTCTATAAAGTTGGCTTCTGTCTACGATATAAACGTCCTCTCCATATTCCTCGCACCGTCCTCTATTGAGATGAACCGTGGAACATTTGTCGATCTCGAACTCCATTCCGATAATATGCGTGTACTACTCCACCACTCATAAGGAGTGATGAAGATCCTTTTTTCTTACGGCATATGATTTGGGGTCATCCATGCAAAATAGTTGGGTTACCGTATGGTTTTGGATGCTGGGGGTACGGCAGTTGTATCATTTTCCTTCGTGCAACGGACAATGGCAATAAGGAGATGCAGAAGAGAAGGTAATCTCTCTGGGAGTCGTCTTTTCCTGTTTCTGCTGTTATTATTACCTATGAAAGTGGGGATATATAAAAGTTACCTTAAATTGGGAAATTAATCGTAGATACGCGTTTCCGCATTATTGGCCTTGATCAGTACGGTTAGTCAAGTGAAAGGGTGATCGGCAATTGGTTGAACGTGAAAATAAGTCAAAATAGGAAACAAACGGACTCAATTACAATCAGACCCAAGAAAATATACATAAAACTGGCCTAGTGAGCTGCTGCCTGTACTGGACGAAATGATCATTCGTTCATTTTCTATATATGTCAGTATTCAACAAAATCATTGGATTCATGTTTGATACCGAAGAATACTTACATGCCAATTATAGCCACTGTGGTCAAGTGAGGATTAACGTCTTCTATCGTTTGACACCTTACGGACCAGAAGTCTATGTCACTAACTAGTGTGCTGCTTAGAATAGTCAATACATCATCATCAGAACAGTTGCTGGGAATGCAAATGGCCCATGTTGGATATGAGATCTCACTGACTCCATTTGCCAAAAGTGATATAAGTTTTGTCCAATTTACCTGTTATGTGAATAAAAGTCGTATGGAAATATTACCCAATAATCTCAATATTAGTGCGAATGTATATGTATGGTGATGAATTTTGAACATTTGATGATCCATGTAGGCCCTATTTGGACCGTATATTCAAGAAAAAAGTAGTAACCTACTGAAGGACGTATATTCTCTGGTCTGATTACAAAATATAGAAACCGAGAACAACAACCTGCTGGAGGACTGTTTTTTTCAGGACTGGTTCATCAAGGAGAAATGAATAGAGAAGATTTCGTAACAAAAGTTTCTTGGTCGCTCATTTTTTCCCAATCCCGACTCTTGATATTTCATTTTTGAATAAAAGTGGAATTATTCCATCACTAGGAGTGCTTGGAATGGTAGGAATCGCACGTTAAAAGGTAAGACCTCGTTAATCCTTGGCTCGCACAAGTTTTGACTTCTGAGGGCTGCCGTTGGTAGGGGGACGACAACTGGTTAACGGAAAAAACAATTTCAACAATTTTTGTTAACCAGTTATTTTTCATCATACATACATATAACCTTCCATGTTTCATAGCAATAGCAAGATGGATAGTGAAGCTAGACAACAAACGTAATTACTAATACTGGAATAATTGATTTATATTTAGAGAATTAAAAACAATATTTATAGGTATTAAGGCCGGTTTTATAGGTTCCAGTTAAACTTAAGATTAAACTAAACTTTAAACTCAAGATTAAACTCTAGTTTAATGTGGAGTTTGAACATATGTTAACCATGACTTTGTGTTCGGCCGTTTAATAGATCTCATTTATCAGCACTATATTTTTGATTGTTATGTTGGCGTCATGATTTTTACGAATTTATATTCACATATAACTATTATAAATATTTGAAAATCCCGATTCATGACTATAAACTACTTCAACTTATGGAGTTCTTGGTCTGTTGTGAGAAAAGTTATAATATATCTGAAATTTTAATATGTCTAGAGATGAGGAAAACGCCAAAAAAATTATCTGCAGACGAAGTTCACCTGCTTATAAATATGGTGAAAAAATATAAAAATATTGTGGAATGCAAAAAAGCGATTCAGTAATGTGGCGAGAAAAAGAAAAGACATGAGAGCACCTGACTGCAGAATTCAATTCGGAGGAGTTTATCAACGAAGAGAAACTCGAAAAATTTGAGGGGAAAAAGGGATAATTTGAAAAAAGTGGCTGAAAACTATTCCACCTTTTTTATTTTTTCATTCAAACTACAAGTATAAAAATTTATATTTGATATAAAAATTATTACATGGGGATTGGATTTTTATGTGAACAATCAACAGCACCTACAACGTTTCGAAAACTAGCAATTTGAAAAATAATCTTTTTGGTCATCTGAAAATATATAAATAATAAATATAATTTGTCTTAAGAAACATAAAGTTTGTAGACACGTCACTGAAATAGTAAGTTTTTAAAATTTCATTCATATAAAGTCATACATTAAAATTAACATTAAAATGCCGTGAAAATAGCACAAATAGTACAGTACATTTATTAACTTAGCTTATAATAATATATATATATATATATATATATATATATATATATATATATATATATATATATATATATGAAAACTAAAAGTTCGGGTTGAACCGCGTCTAGAATTTGTTGAAATTCGACGTTTCGGCTCCGATTTTGGAGCCATTTTCAAGAACTGAAAAAGAAAGAAAATTAATAAATGGTTGAAACGTAATTCTACGCTGAGGTCTCAATCTGCCTACTCCTCAGGTATAATTACGTTCGGTTTTTGTGACTTGACGTCGGGGTCTCAATCTGCCTACTCCCCATGTCTCGTCACTGGTTCTCTCTAAGGTCTCAATCTGCCTACTCCTTCGAGAGAACTGAGGAATTGTGGGTTGAGGAACTGTATTTATAGTAGACGTGGCTGTAATGGCCGTGTGCAATGTATTGGCGCGAGGTGAACTATGGGCGGGAACTGAGTTGGCGCTAGATGAGCTGTGTGCGGGAACTTGGTTGGCGCTAAGTGAGCTATGTGCGGGAACTGGGTTGGTGGGAAATGAGTTGATGCGTGCAATGAGAGGCTTCCAGGTATTGGGAAGTCTACGTCCGTCGTCGCGAGTGTTGAGGCAATTGGGGCGCTTCTCTATCTCGAGGGCTTCTCGGATGATCCTGGTAGCTTCATCCTACGTGAAAAATTCATTCCACTTCTTAGACCTTCTCAAATCCTATAGAATCCAGAACACAGATATCCTAGTGAGCTTCGATGTTGTCTCCCTCTTCACAAATATTCCCCTAACGGACACGCTAGAAATCCTTAAAACGAAACACAGAATTCCAAAAGACACCCTGGACCTCATCAGTCACTGTATGAACAACACGTACTTCCTCTTCCAAGGAAATTACTACAAACCTGAGGAGTAGGCAGATTGAGACCTCAGCGTAGAATTACGTTTCAACCATTTATTAATTTTCTTTCTTTTTCAGTTCTTGAAAATGGCTCCAAAATCGGAGCCGAAACGTCGAATTTCAACAAATTATAGACGCGGTTCAACCCGAACTTTTAGTTTTCAAATATCTGACCGCGGAAACCTATCTGAACACACATATATATATATATATATATATATATATATATATATATATATATATAAAATATTTATAAATATATATATATAAATTTAAAAGATAAAAATAAAACCTATGAAATATCAGAATACAACACTTCGGGAGCATCTCTATATTTTGGATAACGTGAAAAAAATCATCAACATCATATAGAGGGTTCATAACTAAAATTTGCTTGATTGAGTTTTTGTATTTTTGTAGGGGCATGTTGCGTAGTTCAAGTGGCAATATATTATAGAGTTTGATACCCATGTCTTTCGTCTTGCTTAATCTGTTTTCCTGAAGTAAATCTGTTTTATTTCTAGTGTCGTTATTATGTATGTCAGTGTGAGTGAGATGATCACTTAAATTTTGTTCAGTGTGCACAAGGTTTTCGTAAACAATCACACAGAAAATGGTCATTATTTTGAGTTCTTTGAAAATCGGAAGACAGGTTTCATCAGATTTAGCAGAAAATATATTTCTCACAGCAGCTCTTTGTAACACAAATATTCTTTGTAGATGTGACTTGGATGCATTACCCCAATTTAATATTTCATATTTGAGCACCGAATGAAACCGTGGTTAGTGAAGCTGACAATTTTTCTCACTCTTCTAATAGCAAATGCTGACCTGCTCAACTTGCTACTGATATTATTTATATGTTCAATTCACGTCAGATTTGAATCTATTTGAACCCCTAAAAATCTAACAGTATTACTTTCCATTTCATTTGTGTTCTTCAATTGAAAGATTAACGATTCCGTTTTCTGTTCATTTAAAATCAGCTGATTCGGATTAAACCATGAGCGGGCCTTCTCTACTATTATTTTTAGGGTTTTTTGAGGATTTTCGATCGTGGTAATTCTTTTGCTAAGAGTTGCATCATCTGCATACATTGTAGTTTTGATACCCACTGAGTCCATCGAATGGGGTAGATCATTTATATAAATGAGCAATAATAGTGGGCCGAATATTGATCCTTGCGGTACTCCTCGCAGAAGTTGTAGTTTATCGCTGCAGGTTGAACTACAGTCTACTACTTGAAACCTATCTAAATATAAGCTGTTTATTTCTCAAAAATGAATATAAAATCTCGCTGCTTTTCCTTGGACGGAGACCTCGGAGATCTCGTCATCCACAATATGTGATCTCTGCTGAGATATATCTGCGATCGCCAAAATATCCCCGAGTCGATCTGATTTTTTTGTTAAAATTTGATACTTTTTTTATACCTTTGCCTTTTGTTTTGCTGTAGTTGTAGCTTTTGAGATTTTTCTGTTTTGATCCCTTGTATTATTAACTGTAGTTATACAATTATCACTTTAAGTTTGAATTTTTATTTAAATTTCACAAATTTTTTCTTTTGAACCGCACTACTCTCAATGACTACTAAAGTGATACTAAAGTGACTGTTTTATGTAAAGCTGCCCCTCATATTCCCTTACATATACATGATCCGGAAGTGAATGCACAAAATTCCCTAGAAAACTTTATCTGTTCATAAAATATGTTTTTGGTATTTATATTTTTATTATATATTTATAACCAAAACTGAGACAAAAAACTAATGCATTTTTAATTTTTGTAAACGATACCATAGGAATTTCTGCAATTGAAGAGATATACGTTTTTGTGAAATATCTTGGATGGTACTCATTTTATAACCTGGATGAAACTCTCCCAATAATTTTGAAGGGGAAAACAAGCTGTGGTGGTAATTGTCTGAATAAATTTGCAGTAAAGGGAAACAAATAATTCGTTTTTATATCGTAACATGATGAATATCAACGTACCTGATATTTTTGATAAGCAGGATCAGTTTCGGATATGACATGGTGCGAATTATTGGTGATAAAGATGTTTCCTAGGCAATATTTCCCTGTAATATTATCCGATACAGACTTCGTTTCGATGCATTGCTTAAATTGGCCCATTTCTCCAAAATTATACGACATAAGACCGACGGGAATCTTAGAACTTGCATCCCACACTGCAAAATATTTATGAAAAATGTTTATGATATAATAATAATAGGACGATTTTTCCTATCTAATGTGTGTTTTTCGGGCAAGAGTAGTTTTTTCTAGAATGATTTAGTGAATCGCCACAATTGTTGTTACTGCTGGGCTGATACCATTCCAGCGAAGTGACAAAATAAGTGCTCCAAAATTAACGGCGACGGTTTAAAGATAACCTGTATCACTGTATGCACGTTGGCGGACAACAGTTTGAGCATTTTCCTGACTTATACGGTGAGTTTTTAAGGAAACTTAAATCGATTTTTGAATTTTCCGTCAAAGTTTTGAGAATGCGGTTTGGTTTTAAAAACGTCCCGTCAACTTTCCAACGATTAAGATTACAGTTTGAGCATTTACTTGAATAATACGGTAGGTTTTTAAGTAAACTGAAATCCACTTTTGAATTTTTCATCAAACTTTTGCGAATGCGGTTTGGTTTAAAAAACGCGCCGTCAACTTTCCAACGATTAAGACTTGAGCATTTACTTTACTAGTACGGTCAGTTTTTAAGTAAACCAAAATAGATTTTTCGTCAAACGTGTTGTTGGTATTTCAAACTATTCATTTATTGTTATGAAATCAGATATGCAAATGAAATTTGGTGTTTTTTTAAGAGGTAGTTATCGCGCATTTTTGACATGCAAAATCAGCCAACCAATTAAACTGTTTTAGCTAGTGCTGGATATCGAGAGGCGGAGGTGTGTTGGAACAATTTCCTGGAAAAACACAATTTTTGACATACAATGCAAAAACTTATAATAACGCAAAAGAAAATAATTAATATTTACTTGTTAATGCCCACATATTATCGTCTGTAGAATTTTTCAAGTTATCGACGTACATTTCTAACGTCGATCTGCATTGCCGGCTGAGTAAAGCTATTTTGTCCTTTTTACCAAATATATCCAAAATAACATTTCCATCAATCTCTCCCACTATTGCGATGGTTAAAATAACACAAACACAATTGGTTTTCATTTCATTTGTTGCACCGACTCTATTGAACTGAAGAAATGTTAGATATAATTGAGAATCATCAAACTTGCACGAAACCATAGGGAAATTGGTTCTTGGTCAAATTCGCTGAAATTGTATGTTGTAGTGGCAAGGGTCGTAAGGAAATTGTGCGAGTTTAAATAATTTTCGTCGTAGTTGGGTGGAATTGACAAAGAAATAACTGTGTTGTTGGTCGAAATGAGACCAATTTAGGATGAAGATATATTTATAGAAACTCCTTAACATGTCCAATTTTGATTGACTGAAACGTCTTTTGTTTCTTGATAACTCTCTTCGTTTATATTATGATTATGATAAAATTTTCAGAATATCTCTATAACGAATATAATTGAACGATACTTTTTCAAAAAAAATCTGTTGATTAAACAAAAGATGAAGTGATTATGTTCGGTTAATTTGTATCTAATTTACTCATAACATTTCAAATTGGTATGTTTTTTTCCTACGTTATGCAATTCTACAGTTTAAGGTATTATGGTATGTGGAGTAAATAATAATAATAATAATTTTATTGTCCGGAAGGACAATACAAGTATTGTAAAGGAGGAGTAGTAATTATTCTACAGTCAAAATAAACAAACAAACAGTATAGTATTACATTCTGTCAATTGTAAAGTGTATAACAAAACAAACAAACGAATAAAAAAAATTTCAAAACATTCAAAATTACAAATAATGTTATAGTGCTTGATCGACTTTATAATAACATCTTTCAATTAAAATTTGTTTCAGACATTTTTTAAAACCTGTTGAAATTCGTGTATTTATTACATTTTGTGTCAATTTATTAAATAATACAGGACCTAGTGAGTCGTGATTATGAATACTAGATCTGGACGAAAAGCTGTTATAGTGAATGAATACATAAACACAAACTTCAAAGATAAAAAGTGATGGCTGCGTAAAATTTTTAAAAGTTTTGAATACATCAACACAATTCTGTCGAGACGGTAAGCCAAATATTACTCGGAGTATTATCTTTTGTGCAACAAATACATCATTAGCTTCCGATCACCTTCCCAAGGCAGATGCCATATCGAACTGATCATTAGACAGAAGTGTTCTCAAATTACGAAACTGGTAGGAAACATAATTCAATTTATTGATCAAGATTCGACAGTGTTCTCCCTAGGAAATATGTGCATCTACATGTGAACTAAGAAAACCAGCGGTCTCATCTACTGACTTTAAGTCACTAAAATCAATGTCACTAACTTTTATCTGTCTATTATGAAAGCGAATACATTTTGTTTTATTTGTATTTAGATGAAGTGAGTTAGCTCTGAACCACTGGTCCATATCAAAGAAAACTTTATCACATTTCTGACTTATACATCAGCTCTGATTTTAGATGAACTGGCTCACAGATGCGTTGCGCTCTGATGTTTAAAGTTTTTAAAACTGCACGTTTCTGCCCTGGGTGGTGGTTTGAGTCCTTGTGTAGATATCTGTATGTGTCGGTTTCCTGTAGACTTTGTGGAAGTTCTTTCTGATGATCAAGACAGTCAGAAAAGGCAGTTGTCCTTGTATTTCTTCTTCCACCGTGAGCTGAATTTTAGGGTGTTGGCTGTTGATTAAGAAACTCTTCTAGCGCCAACTTTTCATGTGGCCACATAAAAACGTGCCATCTACCATATAGACGGTCTATTTGGCGCCGAATCCAGTGCTTTTTATTCAAACGTCTCCATATACAGGTTCGCCTCTACTGGGCTGAAAGGGCTGCCCATGGCGACGACGTCAAGTTGCTCAAAATATTTCCCATCCCACTGGAAATAAGTGGTAGTGAGGACATGTTGAAACAAGCCAGCGAGGTCCTCCGGAAACAGTCGACGGAAGAGGGAACAGATGGACAACTGTTTTTTCGGGATGTCTTAGTCATCAGAAAACCAGATAGAATTTTGGGCCACAAAATCTACAGAACACCCAGACATACAAAGAGATATCTACACAAGGACTAGAACTACCACCCAGGGCAGAAACGTGCATTTGTAAAAATTTAAACACCAGAGCTAAACGCATCTGTGAGCCGGTTCATATAATAGGACTTCAATAAAATATGATTCTGTTTTACTTTCTCTTCAGTATGAGCCTTTCAACATATTTTTAAATTGAAGCATGATAGGTGGACGTCTTCGCACATTTGGCATGCAAATCGTATAAATATCTGCAAATTGAATAATAAATAAACTTTATCATTTGAAAAGTAAATATTATTTTAGTTCTGTCTTGAGACTAAACTTATTATAGGTTTGCCATTCCCAAAGACTTTTCAATGTATCTGAAAATGGAACAATCATTACTGGTCATCGTAATTGTGTAGCTGGGTTAGAAATATGTTGCTCTGATACTTTTTGCATTGAGGTTGGCTGGTTGCAGAACTGATGAAAAATTAGTAGCAGTTTTGTTGAAAATTCTTCCTTTTCGTTAAGCAGCTGCATCCTCAAGAACAACCCTTAGAAGTCTTCGGGAGACTTGTGTGAACACTAGGGAAAATATTAGGGCCTTACTTTTTGATGTGATCTCACTCATAGTGTGTGTTGGCATTATTCGACTAGGTCTAATATGAAAGCACAATTATTAATAAACTGAATTACTTAGTTAAGGTAAGTTTTCGTATTGTAAAGTGAAAAACAAAGTTTGAATTCTGCATATATAAACTGTTATCAAGTTATCATAAATAATAGTGAAAAGATAGCCATACTTGAGAGCAAACCCTCACAAACATCAAACGTTAATGACTATTATGTATCAATATACCTGGAGACTGGAATGGTTGAACAAGGACAACAGAAATTCAAGCAATTTGACGTCAAGGCTAGTCATACATAAATAGATTAACATCATACAACTTCTTTTATTACACAAATGAAATATATAAATACAATACTTGATTACCTCCTTTATATTTAAACAAATGTGAACAACTAAATAATAAAATTTGGATTAGTTTCTTTTATCGGAATGAATAGAGGAGAAAATGTAATTTTGACTGTAACTTCCCAGCTCTTGTTCTGTACTACACATTTGGGAAGATACATACCTAGTCTGGATGTTCGAGAACATCTGAAAATAGATTATATTCCTCAAATATTCAGATGATAAGTATTTGATAAGTATGCATACATGCATTTGCTTTATAATCCGTGAAATCACTCCTATGAGGAGCAGCTATCCAACTAGCATGTCACCGTTCTGTAATAGCGTCTACCTGTCTCTGCCTGGGCCCGTATTCTTGACGGTGATAGAGTAGAACGATCGATTTTCTGTTTCACACCAATATACAATAAATATGTATGTTTGTCTCTTTGATTCGTTCCCAAATTTAAGGTGAACTCTTCAAGAATCGAGACCCTCTGGTGTGTATAGAAATTTGGAAATTTCCGATGCTGATCTCTATTGGATCGATTACTACAACACAACAAAAACCACTTTCTTCATTATTTCTCTCACCAAATCCAAAAGAGAAACCTATTTAGGTGTATTGTCATCAAGACAACGTATTTCTAAACTGAAAAATCCAAGCTTATAACAAGACAACAGATTTAGGAACTCACTTCACACTATACAGAATGAATTAATAATCATCATAATGCTAAAAACTTTTCATTAAGAAATCGGTTCTTGCAGAAAATTCACAAGAAAGACACATGTAGCCTTAAGGAAAATAGCTTTGTTTGTTCCCCCATCAGCTGTTTGACAACTGACAGATTACGTCACTGACAGTGCTCTATTGATTTCGGACACTTATGTGATAGAATTCAATTTATCGAAAGGTTCCCTGAAATTTCATATCATAACACCGCAACATACAAGTTTCTCTAGATTATAGTCGACATTTTTGAGAATAAGAACATTATGCCTGATCTGAGAAAGAAGTTTAACGCACCCCGTATCTAAATAAAAGATAATATTGAACAACTGAATTCATCACAAAGTCACTTTATCTTCTATTTAATCAACAGTAACAATGAATTATTTTTTTGTAGTCAAAAACGATTGGTCAATTGTTTTAAAAATTCATTTTTCAAACAGAGAGAGTTATCAAGAAATAAAATACATCTCAATCGACTAGAATAGACTGCAACTATGATGTCTTGCCAAAACATGACTTATTTGTTCCGGAATAATGCTAGAAAAAAATCTGAAAAATGATCTTTTTGACTATGCCCCGTATATACCCTAATGTATCATCATTAATAAGATTATAATTGGAATTGTTAACAAGTTCTGGTTATACATTTTTAATCTTATTTCGATCAACAAAACACTTTTTTTCTATGTCGATCCTACCCAACTACGACTTTTTCACGAACTTTGACCACTTAGGTGAATCTCAGAAACGAGACATAAAAAATCATTTAAACTTACACATTTTTCTTACGACCCATGCTACCACAACATAATACAACTTTAGCAAATTTGACCGAGAGCCAATTTCCCATATGTTTTCGTGCGTGCGCAGTTCTTTTGTCAGCCGAATTGTGAAGGTTGGTTACAGTTTCTTATGTACATGGATTCAAACTTGCGTTGAAACAAACTGAATGATTTTTAGTAGAAATAGGCCGCAGTAACAATTACTTATCGCATTCCTAGAATAGATCAAGGACTGCCGATAAAGTGTGTCCTCATTAACCTTGTATGCAACAATATTGCAATGGCGTTGTTTAAATAAGATTCAACAAATTTTATAAGTCCATAAGGGCTATGAGAATATAACACCTCCTCATTTAAGAATTTTTATTATATCTGAATGAGAAATAAAAATTCAATACGAAATTATTAAGTTTATTAGTTAGATGAGCTTCCTGCAAAACAACAATATGTTTAAAATCATTATGAAATCAAATAAATAAAATATCATTATGTAAATATAAAATATCATTATATCTTCTTAGGGTTGGTTCCTTTGGGATGTCGATGCTGCCAATAGGGTTAACGGGGCCTGGAAGACTATTTCTTCTGATACATTGTCATGTTCTGGGGTTGAATGGATTGTGGGCCGTCTTAAAATCATCGACCTGACATTACAGTAGTTGAATATATGGAAACAGCAACCCTTTGGTTGGCGTCCATCATTTGAGTTGGGGTCGTATCGAAATAGCCAAAATATCATCTTTTTATGCAACATTTGAATAGTATCCATGTTATATGCGATAATATGGCACTATGGCCTTCTCATAAATATCAGGTTACATGCGATAACAATTTCCTGGAAAAAGCTGATCTTTGTTACCAGCATTCCCCAATGCGAACTTATAAAAAGGCAAAATACCATTTCAATAGTTAGTTAATGAAAGCTCATCCCTACGTCAAGTAGTATTTTTTGTATAATTTTTTAAAAAGTCATTCACTTAATCATGGAGATAACAAACTGGCGCAGTCAATGCAGGACTTCGCGAACACTAGAACACGGCAACTACTAGTGGAGGTGGATACGAATCCTTCACCGGAACCAGAACCTGAGGGACCCATCACTCGAAGAATCTGTGGAAGAAACACCTGGTGAAACCCCTGGCAGTCATCGAAACAGTAAGAAATCATATCGAATTGTCTCCCATATTTCATTTTTTTATTCCGTTTCATCTGGTCTCCCAAATTTCAGATATTCAATCTATACAAGTAAACGAATATAATTTTTTATAATTGTAATGTTCTATTCAAATCCAAAAGTAAACTTTCCGGTGTGTTACATAACAGTTTCATTTCATCTTCAAAGCGTTTCATTTCACTGCCCACCACTTTCTCCCCAACTGAATTATACATTCTACCCTCACCACACCTCGAACAGGTTATCGGCGCTCTTTTGCAACTTTTCCTTGGGTTCCAAAAACAGCTCCAGAAGTCACCAGAAAACAAAATCGAACCACAAGTTGAAGACCGTCCATCCAAAGTTTTCTTCCCTTACATCAAAGGAGTAACAGACAAAATTAGCCGAGTTTTCAGAACAGCCAATATCAAAACCATCGTCACCACAGAGCAAAAACTGTCACACCTCATCAGATCAACGAAGGACAAAATTCCCAACGAAGACCACGGTATTTACGAAATTCCCTGTTCTACTTGTCCCCATTCATATATAGGAGAAACTTCAAAACAGATCCACTTCCGATCATATCAACACTCCCTTTCCGTTAGAAACCGAGACACTAGCTCCGCATTAGCCCTTCATTTCATCCAAACAGGTCACCCCATAGATTTTGAGAAATCCAGAACCATCGCCCCAGTACGTTCCAGAACCTCCAGATTCATCACAGATGCCATCGAAATCGAAAAACGTCCTGATTGCCTGAATATTAAAGATGATAGCCGTAAATTGAACCCCATTTGGAAACTGCTTCTTCCTACCGCAATCACCAAACCACAACAATTAATTATCCCAATCCAAAACAATCAACATCAGGCAGACACAGGTAGGACGAACGAGAAAACCCGCAAGACACGCCCACTTTCAGGTACCCAAGTACCATTAAATACCGCATTGCAACCAACATCAGATCGTCTTTTGAGATCAAGGAGTAGGCAGATAGAGAGAGACCTTGTTACCTCATCAGACCACGACTCGAGGAGTAGGCAGATAGAGACCTCTCTCTATATATATATACGGAAACTATGACATCTACAGTCATTAGTTGAAACTTAATTTGCCTTTCGGTACAAATCCAGAGTGAATTTGTTTTTATTTCGAGAGTTCTACAAAGCTGTCCTGATTATTGGGGAACCATGAAACGATCGTAGGCAGATGGTGGAACTCTCGGAATTAAATCGAAAACACTCTATTCCTCTATATATATATATATATATATATATATATATATACATATATACATTTTATTTATATTGAAATCTTCAAAAGATTGAAATAAATCGATTGAAGAATCTTTTAATTTGAAAGTGGATTATATTATGAGGCGTTGATGACGTGTTGGGTGGGGGTGCGAGTAGAATATAGGATTTAATTGGAAAAAGGTGTGGGCATCTTTGAAAGGAAACGTTTCAAAGATGAACTGTTAAACTGTTATGCATGAACACACCGAAAAGTGTACTTAGAGGACTTTGGGGTGCTGTAGGTGATCTGGGGTTGAAAATGCAAAATTTCAGCGGATTCAGCCGAGAGCCATTTTCCACAAGGATTTTGCGGGGTCCTTTCCGAAAGTGTGAACCAAAATGTCTAACACTAGAAATTCTTGAAAAGGAGCATAAAGCTCATAGTTCTCTTAGAAGATCTGTAATGACACTGCTCAAACCCTTTTTCTCTTTCATATATACCCACATCGTAGTCTGATTGCAGCATATATCTGTTAGAAAAGAACTACTTCCCTGGCTAATGCCATGACGGGTATTGAATTATATCCAACAGATACTTGTATAATGTACCTCATTGCAGAGGAATCAATTACAAGTGCTTCTTGTAACTAACTAGCAGAATTTTGTTTTGATGCAGACTAGTTTCGAAGTTTTGCCTCCCATCAGTGCGAGGGTAGGTCAATACAGACAGCTCTGAAGCCACCTGTTCCTCGACCGAATTATTACACCATTCTGGCTATAGTCAATCTGATCTCACGCGATGAAGCGGGGTCTAGGCTGCTCCACCTTGCGAGCAGAACAAGAAACACTTCAAGTCTCTGGATTGGGATAACTATTCAAATAATTAGCACAAAGCAATTCGTCAGGAAGATCAGGCTCAACCTCTAGAGCCATATAAATACGGTGAAGTATTCTTCGTGGTATCTGAGCACGATATAAATCCAATTATCCTCACAACATTTTTACAACTGTGTGATACTGCTCACACAATGGCCGTGCAAAATTAGAAAACTGCAGTTGTCTTACATATAAAAAATAAATTTTGCGCAAAGCAGCTGAACTAGTGAACTCTCGGAGCCAGAAACATTGGACGAAATTAAATATCCTTTGGAAACCCACTTCGGTGATTCTACAGATCTCACAGCATTAATGCAAGATCTGCAAAGAATACGCAACTACCAAGTGAGTCGGCATTCACTTCCATTTCTCGTTTGCAATCACACAATGCAGAAATGCATGCATCAGTTATCAAACAACTCATGACAAGAGAACAGAAAACTGCACAATCACATCTAGTCGAAACCATGGCACTAAGTACCCTTCTGACTGGATTTAATCCAAAAATAGGGCAGGAAATCCCCCTTTTACGCTTTCAGCAGTTATCAGAATCAGGTGTGAACTCAATTTGAGATCTAAAAATTGTAATCAAATGGCAGTCAAAGCCAAGCACTCATTCGGAAATCAAACTCAAATCAACCTGTAAAAAAATCTTCTTTCTGTAGTCGTGTGGGACATTTAATAAAGTAATATCGCACCAGATGAAATTCAACTCGAATTATTCAGAAATTCTCCAGGTCAACTTCTCAGAGACCTTCGGTTCAGAACACAAATTATCAAAGATCCTTTCAACAACCTGATCAAAGACCATCACAACCCCAAATATCATTAAAATCAGTTTCAACAGAAAACAGACCTCCGATCATTAAACCAAATCCAACTTTCAATAATCAAAGACTTTCCACGATATAATCCAATCTAAACTATCGACCAAATAACCAAAAAATTCACCATATGAATAACCATAAATTTGACACTTAATACTATGACGATTATAATCAGAATCAAAGAAACTACTACACTGCTGGTAGCTCGGAACCAACCTTCGAATGTCAAACAGACTATTACACAGATAATGATCAGAACGAATACGAAACAATGAATAGTGAGAATCGAAACCCGTATGATGTTATCTCTCAGAACTTTGATACCTACCCATTTTCAGTCAGTCATCAGAAAATAACACTCAACACTGATATCCTTTATACCTGGTGTTCCCCACAAAATATACATTCACAACCTTGATATCGATGGACTTTCAGGCTCTGATTTCTTGGAACACTATAACTGTATAGGAGATCTCAAGAATAAAGAGCTAATTCAAGACTGTTCCCCTTTTCAAAGTGACAGATGATAACAAAGAACAAGAAATAGTCGAACCAGAATAAATTCTCGAAAATAAAATTTTAATCGAACCTCGCACTGCATGAGTCTTCAAATTTAAGTAAAACTCAAAAAACACTGATGCTATACTGATAGCACAGGAAAAGTTCCATTACCGAACACCGTTGACAAAATAAATGATAAAGTTGAATTTGTACCCCAATTATCAATATGAACACGATCCTAAAAACAGTAAATTTCTCTGAATTGTCACTGGAACCTATCCAACAATTTTCAATGAAAAAAACCCCAGAATCCAAGCGTAAAAATAGACCGATATCAGATCATAAAAAAACAATTACATGTCGAACAAGAAAACGAAATTATTTCAAACCTTCGTTTAGAATTCTCAGATATTTTCTATTTGACATTCACCAATGGAATCAAACATTCGATCGACACAAACAACAGCAAACCAATTTTTACCAACTACCGTTACCCCCAAATCCACAAGGAAGAAGTGAAAAATCAAATATCTAACATGCTCGATCACGGTATCATTCAACCTTCGGTATATCCTTGGTCATCTCACATGAAGGTGGAGTCCAAAAAATGGATACCTCAGGGAAGCGAAAATGGCGTGTAGTCGTCGACTACCGTAAACTCAATGAACTCACAATAGGCGACGAATACTCTCTTCCCAATGTCTTTAATCTTCTGGACCAATTAGGCTTCCACCAGATCGAGATCGACTCAAAAGACATTCGGAAAACAGCTTTTCCTGTCGAAAATGGTCATTACGAATTCATTCGTATGCCATTCGGGTTGAAAAACGCCCCGTCCACCTTTCAATGCGTCATGGACAACATTCTCATTGGTATTCAGAATGAAAGATGTCTCGTTTATATGGACGACATCATCGTCTATACCCTGACAGTTCATGAACATATTTTTCAGATAATCTGAAGTGTTCAAACGGCTTCGCAAAGGCAATCTCAAAATCCAGCCTGACAAGTGGAAGAAAGTCGCTCAACTAAGACATCCTACAACCAAGGATGGTGTGAAATCGATTGTATCAAAAACTTTTCAGAACCCAGATATCCCAAGTATATTGAATCTTTTCTATGAGTTTCGGGATATTACAGAAGGTTTATCCCAAACTTTGCCAAAACCACCAACGAAAAAAGGACACTCACCACCTTTTCAATTTTGATATACCCGAATTTTGATGAACTCTTTCTTCTCACCACGGATTCAAGTGCATTCGCCATTGGCTCTGTTCTTTCTCAGGAATCTATCGGAGAAGATTTTTCCATTGATTACGCCTCTTGAACCTTGTGTACTGCTGAAACTCGTTACTGGACGATTGAAAGAGAATTGCTTGCAATCGTTTGGCAGTGACGACTTCCCGCCTCTACCTCTTTGGACGAATGTTCAAAATAGTAACTGACCATTTCCCCTGATATGGCTTTTCTCCATTAAAGATCCTGGAAGTAGACTTACTCGCTGGCGCTCAGAGTTTGAAGAGAACGACTACGAAATCGCCTATAAAACCGAAAAAGTCAACAAAAACGCGGACGCACTTTCACGAATCAAGATCAATCACTTTGACCAATGTGCACAACTTCAATTCATAATCCTCCATTTGGAACGAATTGTCGATGATAAATCAAACAACAAAATTATAACATTCTTCTGGCAAAACAAATTACAAGATTTTCACCATAAAATCATTGAAGACATTTTTGAAGAACAGACGGACTTCACAGACGACAAAATCAGTATTCTGAGTAGCAAATGTGTAAAAGATGGAAAAAACTATATCATTTCGATACCTTACAATCCCGATTCCGTCAACGAACATTTGTTTTACGTTCTTCATAAAAATCAGAATAAACTTGTCTTCCCGAAGACGTACTTTGATGAAATAATTTAGAATTCGAACTCAAAATACTTTGTTTCATTTACAATGACAAAGACATTAAACTGAAAATTTGTCAAAACATAATTTGAATACCTATTCCGGATGATATTTCCTTAATCCTTGGTCATTACCTCCCAGAAAAAGAGAACCGATTAGACGAATTGCAGGAAAATTCAAATGGCAAGGCTTAACCAAAGACGTAGAATACTTTATCAAGAACTGTGAATTTTGTCAAAAAGTGAAATTATGCAGGAAAAATTTCAACACCAAAAACCCCATTCGAAAGAACTAACATCGTAATTTTTGAAATCCCAAAAAAAAATTACGCCCTCACGATCAGGGACGAACTTACCAAATTCACCCAGCCCTACCCACTAGAAGACAAGGCAGCAACATCTGCTATACTTCCAGCACTATGTCCCCACTTCAAATCTACTGTGATTCAGGTCGAGAATTTGAGAACAACATGCTTAAAGACCTTTGTACACTAACGACATGAAACTGACCTACTCAAGTGTGAAACATCCTCAGTTCAATGGACCAATTGAAAAATTCCAGGCTACATTGATGGAATTGATTAGTTCACAAAAGACAGATAACCCCGACGAACACCCAATAAACATACTTCCGTATACACTATACAATAAAAAAAAAAACTCTTACTACTATAAAATCGCACGCGAAAGAACACAGGCTTAAAAAGAATATCCAAAAAAAAACTCGATTTGACAAACACTTTTCAGACAAAATACCCGAATACCAAATGGGTAACAAGTGTTTGTAAAAGAATCGGAAATAAATCAAATTACAAAATGGCCCATTAGAAATTCTGGAAATATTAAAAAAATACGCCATTTTAGTAACCTGATCACTTTTAATTTTTTTTGTATTCGATCGAAAAATCAAATTCGTCTAGCTTCAAACGGCACCTGACAGCATGAATTGGGGTCTTTGAGGGGAAATAGCCCCTGTAACGGTTTGCGGTATGTGAAAATTTCAAATAGGTAGGGCATAAAGTATTTGCAGCTCCATACGATCGCTAGCAATTCTATTTCGATTGTAGAGTCGTTGGTTTCAGCGGGATTCAATGTCCTGGATGCATAACAGTTTTGATGGCTATTTCGGGATAAAATGGCCCCAATAACAAAATTTGACACATTCGTAGTTAGTTCAAAGATAGGCGAGTACTGGTTGTGATGTCCAAATATTTTTACAAGTTTCGAAACATTCTGGTCCTTTTTCTAAACACAATGTTATTTATGGGTTTTGTGATTTTGGCGAAATTTCTTATAAATTTCCTGTTATACCCAAAGAAGACCCAGGAAAGATTTCATTTCTTTCTATGTGCGTGGTATTGGATATTTCGTCATGATTTCGATTTTTTTTGGGTTTGGTTTCATACAACGTGTTCCAAAAACTATACCTCCTTTCGCAGGATCTCACATTTATCCAGTTGAAGTTCTAGTCTAGCATCACGCAATTCAGCAAAAACCAACGAGAAATTTTGAATATGTTCTTGTAGTCCCGTGCTGAAAATGATTAAATCGTCCATGTAGACCATAAAAATTTCATGTTGTAGGTCCTTGAGAACTTCATCCATGTTACTTTGGAACGTTGGCGGTGCTTTTTTGAGCCCAAAAGGCATTCTCAAGTACTCAAAGTGACTGTTTTCCACGCTGAGAGCAGTTTTTTCAACTGAATACTTACTCATCTCCATTTGAAGAATTCCGTCAAGTGGTGTCGCCCGTCTTCATTATGTTCTTGGCTCATATTGAAGTCGACACGCAGTCGGAATGCTTTTCTGGAACCCAGAGATGGAGTTGAATATATACTTCAGTATTTGTCGAACTGAAAGGATTTTTCAATATTTCTGATGGCTGGCAAGGACTATGAAACCGGTACAGTATCAAAAAACAAAAACGAATTTTAAGCGTTACACAAAATTGCCAACATAATATGCTTATTCGAGTATTCCATACATATTTCTTATTTCTGTGAAAATTTTCACCTTCATGATTGACGGTTTTGAAAATTCTTCAATATTTTATAAACAAATGCAGAAAGTGTGTGATCACATATTAGGTCATCAAAATAATCTTGAAAGAAATATAAATAATAACTAAAATTTTTTCTCTTTTGAATACCCATTTGCACACCTTTGGTGAGAATTACCCATATGAAAATTACCATGATACAATTTTCGTGAATCTTTATTAAATATAGTAGTATAAATACAACACTAGTGAATTGATAACCAACAAACAAATACAAAGACTTCAGTTGAACAAAATAATTTTTTTTTTTGTTTGAAAAGTAAAAATCTACCTATTTTGATATCCCAGAAGTAGATGCGGGGTGGACGCTACTGCAGCCAGGCAAGTAGTGATATCCCTGGAAATAACGTAAGTAATACTAATTGCCAACGAATTTATCCTTATGTCGATAGCAACAAACGTAATTAATAATAATTAATTCTTGAATGTTTCGGACTATGAGACAAGTAATGTTTGACTTCTCCATAATTGAAATTAATTCGGAGTATCTTCTAATAATGTTGTTGTTCCCGCCCAAGGGACAGCGTTTCGATTTTGGAGTGGACGGTAGGAGTAAATATGATTTTTTCCAGAACTAACGCTGGGCTCTCGAAAGCCAATACCCAAATTACAGATAATCCAAAACTGAACATGAATATTCCCCAGAAATAGTAAGCCTGAAACAAATAAAAACATGCTGTTAGAGTCGATGATGCAAACGTCACTTATAATAATGGTGCATTTTTTGGAGACCCAACAGAACCATTTCCTTCATGGATTGATTAAATTCAACAAATATTCTATTGATATACACACAAAATGAATAATCTGTTGATATAAGCTATTCTTGAAGTACTACAGTTTTTCTGGCTTGTAAACAAATGCTGTATGGGCCGTGATGGTCATGATGGTAGAGCGCTTGTCTCTTAACCTAAGGGTCATGGGTTCGATTCCCAGCATGGTCATCGGTCTCGTGCATGGCATCACACGTTAAAAGGTAAGGGCTGCGTTTCCATTCGTTCGGACACGTCTTTCGAAGACTTTTGAGGGTTGAACTCTTATATATTCTGATAAAATTGATGCTACTTCGAAACATGCAGTGTTGATTATTTTTTAGGTATGCATTTTTAAAGGTACTTACTAGTAAGTGTAAAACTCAATTTTTTTCACAAAAATCGATAAAAATTAAAAATAGACTTAAGATATATATATATATATATATATATATATATATATATATATAAGATACATACTTCTGAGAGAGTACAAGGCGTTTTGGTTTAGATAATAAAACAAAAATCATATCTACTGTAATTTAGAACCATGAGTAACATATATTAGGATTACAAAAAACTAAACTTCTTTGAACAAACAAGTCACATATCAAACAACCAGAAACGTCTATTATAAATAAAATGTGCGATATCTAGGAATTAGACGACATACAGGTATATTGGACTTGAACATGTTAATTATCAAATTTAATTTAAAATTACTAAATATACTATTTTATAATTATTCTAGGGGGGATGTTACCCCTTTATTTGAAACATCATATGTCTAAAAGCTCCAGTTTTCAGTTATTTACATTTATTTGAAAATATTCAAGTCAATAATTGCTGGCTATATATTAGGAATCTTTTTAAAAATATTATACGGGGTGCTTATATTGGCGTCGAATTCGGCTATCTCAAGGGGTTCTACGCTAGAAATTAGGGGAAGTTTATGCTTACAACCCTACATCTAAATCAAACGGTTTTTGTAGTAACTTGGAAAAACTGAAATTGCCTGGTGGTTACAAGAGATATCTGAATTTTTTTGAAGAATCGACAGGAAACAAATAATCACTAAAGTGGAACCAAACAATATCTTCTAATGATTCGATGTTAAGGCATAATATATCGAAAGCAACTATCATGTCCTGTTAAGAATTTAGTTACGAAGTAACTTCTATTTGTGAATAATTTACTGGGAATGTGACAAGCTTATTAAAAGAGCCTGTGAAACCTTCCGTTTGCGATACCCAGAATGACTAACACCCACTCATGACACACTTACGTGGCTCCATCACAATTGCAAAAGACACGGGCAGTTTTGAAGAAGCAAGAAAAAAGTAGACTGTTCTGTAGTTGATGCAGAAAGAGAAAAGAGAGGTGGAAATACCTGTGATGAGCATTTATACCATTCTGAAGAAACATAAGTACCATCCTTATTCATTCTCATTAGTTCAGAAATTAAGAGCAGGTGACGATCAAAGAAGGTGAATTGATTGGGATGGATGAGGCAAATTAAAAAAAAAAAAAGGAATGTTCAAACGCCATAACTCACATTACTGGAGTGATACTAATTCACACGTATTTCGAGAAGGACAGTTTCAAGGTTACTAGAGAAGATGTTTTTGCTGCAATAGAAATTGATGGTGTGCTTGTTGTTCATTTTTATGATGAGAATCTGAATGGTGATCTTACTGGAGATCGAAAGGCGATATAAAAAAAATATTTTCCATTTATTTTTAGTCAGAGATATCTCTAAATTTTAGAAAATTATTTATATCCATCAGATTTGAACTGTGAATAACTTTTTAAACAATCACTTTGAAGGTCGTTGGATAACGAACAATGGACCCCATCGATAGCATTCTCGTTTGCCGATATCATTCCATAAGACTTTTTGATTGGAATCGTATAAAAAGTATTGCCTATGCCCACAACAAAATGAGATTACCAGGAGAGTGTTGGGAATTTATTTCGATCTCTTTCCTTGCAAGAAATTCATAGTGCCACACATGCCGGATCTTTAAGAAAAAAATTCAAAGATGTTTGGAAGTGGGGGGCAACCATTTCGAACAATTACTATAGTTTGTTCAATTTCTTGTTTGTTCCGTGCGTGTGTTTTTCCATTGTCTACGACAGGTTTAATTTTGTTTTGATTTCCAACAAACTGCCAGTGTAGTTTACATTTGTCAACAATTTGCGTCATGATCAGATATCTCTAATAACCACCCGGAAATTTTAGATTTTCCAAGTTTCTAAAAAAACTATATTTTATATATATATATATATATATATATATATATATATATATATATATATATATATATAGTGGGGCTATGCAGCAAAATCAAAGAGTACATGATGTGATCAAAATGTAACGTATTTTTACAAAACTTTTATGACATCCTTCCAATTTTACCTGTTTTATATTGAAATTCATCTTGTACAATGTGCCCCCTTTTGTTGAATAACATCGCGTCAAACACCCTCAACTAAGATTATCCCTGATGATGGAAACGATTAATTAAATTTCCGAAAGCTTGGACAAACTTAAAAGAGTACTCTTTGATTTTGCTGCATAGCCCCACTATTTACTAGTTCCATTCCTAACTAGTCAGCAACGACTACCCTTCCTATATATATATATATATGTAATTTTCAACTTTCAAAATTATTTGAAAGTGCTCAGTGTTTAGTAGCCACGAAAAAATTGTTGCTTTTTCATAAATTCCATATTCCATAATTGCAGCAAAGTTTATATTCAAATGACTATCTCTTGCGATAATTGGTAGGTCATTAAGTTCAAGTGCATATTGTAATAATAACTATCTTATTGCTTCCTATTAGTCAACAAGAAATATATCTTTTTAGAATTAAAAAAAATCAGATTGGGCTCTTATCAGTTTATATTGCGCTATTATTTCACCACTGATATACTGGGTGATTCAAATAAATATTCACGGTTATTTATTTTGTATTGTTATTACTTTGTGCATATTCTTTTAAATGGCATTTTTTATGAATTCAAGAATTGTCAGTTGTATATAAAGTATATTTACTTGTTCAATTGTTAATCTATTTATTTCGTAGCAATTCATGATTATTGTATGATAGAAAAAATAATAAAATAAAATAAAATTTTGTCTAATTTCCACTACGGTTTTTTATTGCTACGACCGGTTTCGGTTTATTAAACCATTATCAATTGAACTATAATCTTACATCAGGTCTTCATCATATATAGATAAAATATAGGTAATTTTGTTCGCTAGGTGGGTACAATGAAACCTTACAACACCCTGACACAAATTTGTACCTGAAATATCATAAACATAATCTATACCTATCAAAACATTTCTGAGTATAATCTAAAATAATTAGAATTATATATCTGTGGGATGGCTAATTATCAAAATTCATATATTCAAAAAAGGAGAGCTGTTCAGTTCTAGTTTCTAGATTTATTTAAAGATTCATATTTTTTTTGATAATTCTGCTAATAAAAATTTTATGTGAGCACCATTTTGGTAATATCAGGTGGTGAGACAGAAACAAAAAGAAATATAATCCCAACATGAGAATTTATTTATATTGACCATACGCTGCGCCGAGAGATTAGCGCGATCCACTTTATAATAGTTTTCGGTTCTGTAAGTTTCAGTTTTACAATTTATTTTTCTGATGACTTTCAAAACGTCAATTTTAGGTCTTGTGATGTATTAATTCTCGTGAATTCCGAAAATTACGCTTTGTAGACGATATTTAATAATTTTTACCGAATTTTGTTTTTGTGATTTGTTGGTTTGATGCAATATCCGTCTTCACATTTCCGTTTATTCTAATTCCATGGTATTACAGAGATTTAACTTCTTGTGATGTTCAGTTCATCGAATTTCGGCTCTTCAGAAGTCCGACTGATTATTTCGGATTCCGGCATAACTCGTTTTTCATGATAAATTGTTATTGTAATGTTTTGATTGTACGAAGTTATTTTCCATTTCTCTAAAGTTATTTCTTATCTAGTTTGGTTCTACAGTTTATTGTTACTGAACTTTATTTGGTCGGTTCTTTTAATTCATAGACTGTCAGTTAGACATTTTACCGTTCTGATAAATTATATGTGTAATCCAACGGAAATCGTCATACTTTTATGGTCGAAGAGGACAACATCAGGCTTGTATTTGCGGGTGGGGAACGAGTAGTTCGCTACTTCTCATTCTCCATAATGCAACACTGGTGTCAGTTCTATTCCCTACTAATGTCGTAGGTGGTACTATAATAGTCTTCTCTCCAATTATTTGAAAATTTCGTAATTACTTACCAAGTTGAACACCGTGAAGTAAATGGAAGTTTTCTGAGAAAATACTATCATGTAGAGTGACGTTACATGCAGGAGATAGATGCTATAAGTGAAGTTGTTCAGAAATTGGAATATTGGATACGAAAGTATGGTGTTGATGAAACCTAAAAAAAGAACATTATCTCAATTGGAATTTCATTGTTTATTTAAAGACATGAAGTTGGATACAATTCCGAGAAGTTTTACTTATGATGAAAAAACTATGCAAACAAGCAAACAATATACACAAAATGGATTAATCAATTTAGTCTTACCTACTTGGTGTGTCATCGTAACATCCAAAAATCTTATATGACGCCGTCAAGAGAGCGTTTCATTTTTGGCACCGATAAATAAAAAAATGAATTGCTCCACTAACCTGTCACAAGATTTTGGATGTCATAATGACACACCAAGATCTCAGATTTGGACAACTTTCAGTATGGATTGATAAATCTTGTAATTGATGATGGTCTTCGCCATTGAGAATCATGCTTCTGGCAAATTTGAAAAAGTAAGGAGAATAATCAATTGTTTCGTCCTCAATGCACAAGCGATCTTAGGGAGGTTTTGGTCCCAAGTGCGGTGATTGTCTGACACATATATGGGGAACATCGTTTCCGAATTGCAATTTGCTCTCTCAGAGGGGTTGGCACGTGGATGATAGTGAGCGTTAAATCTTATGTTGACCTACAGATTCGTTTCGTTAGTTTCTTGAATTGGCGGGACTTGTATCGGGGTCCATTGACCTCAGTGGGAAAACCAATGCGTACTTACTAAAATAATCTCTCACCACCAAAACAATTTTATGTCCTTTCTTAGATCTAGGTAAAGGTTCCATAAGATAAGAGGACTCTCGTAAACCATGCTTATGAGCAGACTAACTTGGACAATGCTTGACATAGTTAGATATGTCGGTTCTGAGCTTGGACCAACAGTACTTATCGCGAATATAAGTCATGAAAGTATCCATATGACCTGCAGTGGGAAAGTCATGGGCTTCTGCAGGAACTTTTTTTTTTTCATCCTTGCATACCACTAGCTTCAACTTATCTCCTGGGCACCACAAACCCTGTATTTCAGGCTTCACTTATTTGTTAAGCTTTGCCTGTATCACTCCCCAATTGGGAAATTTTGGCGGGTTCTTTACTCCCGATTTGAACAGAATCTAGTACTGGTACGGCACGAAATAATGCATGTTTCTTTTTCTGATGTACAATTTTGAAATCATACCGTTGCATTCTCACTGCCCAACGTGTCAATCTACCACTACGATCCTTCAAACTTTGGAGCCAAGCAAGTGAGTAATGGTCTGTTATCACACTGAACGTCACACCTTCCAAGTATGGACGCAACTTCACCACTACCCATAAAACTGACAAACACTCTCAGTAGTGGACAAGTTACGCTTCTGTTCAGTCGAAGAGCGGCTGAGAAAACAGATCACTCGGTCGTCATCTCCTTGAGTTTGCGTGAGTACGGCACCGATTCCAGAAGCCGAAGCGTTCGTTTGAAGGACAAAAGTAAAATCATAGTCCGCACAGTTGAGAACTGGAGGTGATAATAATTTTTCCTTGATCATTCTGAAAGACTCAGCACACCAAGATGTCCATTGAAACGTTCTGCCCTTATTCAAGAAACTAGTGATCGGAGATATGACTGATGACAAGGGATGAGTCGTCGGTACTAGGAGAACATGCCAACTATCCGTCCCACATCCTCAATTTTTCTGGCACTGGTAATAACAACATCGTTGCCACTTTATCAGGATCTACATGGGGTTCCAGTTCAGGACCCAAGACAGAATCTTTAACTCTCTGCCAGGTTGCTGGGAAATTATGAAGCCCAAAAGGCATCCGCTCGAATTTATGTCGAGCGACGAAAGAAAGTGGTCAAAGCGCAGTTTGTCTAATGTATTGGAGACATATGGAAGTGGGTAACTATCTCTCTCAGTAACTGCGTTAAGTTTTTGGTGATTCACACAGCTATAGGTGTGATCTTTTTTCTTCACCAGAAGAACGGGAGATGATTAAGCGCTCTTCGATGGTCATAAATATCATCTTTCAACATCTCATCCAATTCTCTATCGATATGTTGTTGGATTCTTGGAGACACAGGGTAATATCGTTGCTTGATGGGGTGAGAGTTGGTGACAATTATATGCTCGGCCATTTTGGTGCAACTAAGATGTCTAAAAACCCTGGTATTTGCACTTATACCTGTCAAACTGTGGGATCAAACAGAAGACACCTGCCTACTTGATTATGCTTGATTTTTGACGATAACGGCCTAGTACCACATGCTCTACCAGAGGGCCGACTCAGTTATGTTTAAACACAAGGTGCTCATATTTTCGTGCCAATATTTCATCCGTTACCAGCGGCATGATGATAGAATAGACATCTTACCGCCAATACCGCCTGACCGGTGGTGATGGTTCTTGTTCGATGTTTGTTTGGTTAGGACAGGACTGTTAAGAGTGGTTTGATTTGAGTGAGGTGAGGTGAGGTGATTGTTGATAACGGCAAAGGTACCTAGAGAATATGGGTAAATTTGGCGTAAAAACATCTTTTTCTATTTTTTTTGAGAAATATTTATGGTATGTCGGTACTTGCTTCCAAAACACTCAAATAATCTGTTGGACGGAGTAATATATGCATCTATCCGATAGAAATACACTGTGTTGAACCGCAAATACTCTCTTCCACACACACTTTTGGCAATTTATGAGTAAAATAATCCTCAAGAAGTTCAAAAAAGTGAAAAAATTCATCATTACTCATTAGACAATAATACAAAAAATGTCAAAAACCTTGAATGAAGTGACAGCTCTTTGCTCTATGGCTCTGTGTCTCGTAACGGCAATACTAATTTTGCAACGTTGCCAATTCAATTCCAGAAATATTTTTAATAGAAATATTTTAGAACAAGAAAAAAAAATTAGAATGCGAGAAATAGTTTTCGGTAAATCTTCGGTTGGAGTGAGCATCCAAATTTCAAGTTCGGGTTTTGTTGGGTCTAATCGGTAAGTGAGGTAAAGGTAAGTTTATTGGCAGGTTGTGTGCGAGCGCAACAAAAATCTGCTTCAATTTCACTTTTGCATATCGATTGATGATTGGATTACCAGCAACTTGGATAGATTATAGGTTAGTTAGGTTAGGTTAGAGTATCTCCTGATTTTACGATAAGTATAACTAAGACTTCAGATTCGTGTTTAGGAGACAAAACTACGTGAGTTGGGCATTTTTATCAAACATGTATACACATGCGCGCGCACATGTGCGTTAATATGCGCACACACATACGTAAGTAATGTAAACGCAGAAAGAAATTCAGCGTTCGGCTTAACAAAAATGAAGACTACTTTTTGAATGAAAGAACTACAATCTACACAACCTAACCTAACCTAAATAGATATCCAAGTTCCTCAGTATAAAAAATGAAATCAAAGCAGGTTCTCGCTGTGCTCGCACACAACCTGCTGATAATCTTACCTTTACCTTGCTTACCGGCTAAACCCGACGAAACCCGAACAAAACCATTCTCATTTGAGGTATGTAAATTGAAGTCATCAAGTACGTTCTATTATTTAAAAAGTAGTCTTAATTTTTGTGAAGGTGAACGCTGAATTTCTTTCTGCGTTTACATTACTTACGCATGCGTGTGCGCAAATTGAGGCACATGTGCGCGTGCATGTGTATACATGTTAGCGCACATGCAAAAATAGTTTTCGTGATTCTATCACGTTCTTCAAATTCTGCCAGTCTGCATTTATTTGGAAAAATTTTTAGTACCAACATTTCAAATGTGAATTGAATATTTCTGGAATCAAATTGGCAACGTTGCAAAATTTGCTTCGCTGTTACAACTGTTACGAGAGTGGACAGAGCTGTCATTTGCCATTCAAAATGATTGCATGTCTATTGAATACAGGTATTTACACTTTTTTAAAATTTTATGGATTACTGTACTCATAAATTGTTAGATACAACTATATTTTGTATTTTCGTCTTAACACTGTGCATTTCAACCAAAAAGATACAATGAAATACGATTCCAATGAATTATGTTTGTGTTTTGAAAATTAGTATCAACATATTTTTAAAAAATAAAAATGTGAAAATGACCTTTCCACGGAAAAATTTCAATTTTATCATGTTTAAATAAGCCATCGGTGGAAATTTCGTATGAATTCGACATTCACTCGTATTTCCTACTCTTTCCGAAACTACAATAACTACACGAATTATATCACAACTATACCAGAAATTCAAAATGACTACGGAAATCAGACTAACATAATATTAATGTCAAATGTATGACAGCTTCAATAGTTTTTAAAGAAATCAATAAGATAACAGAATAAAAATAAAAGTCGTGAACTCAAAACGCCGTTATGCGTAAGCTGCCTAACAGTTTTCTGTCAGCGATTTAAGCACAACGTAGCGGAGAATCGGGAACTAAGACGTTATCCAACAGATAGTGCCGCCCGAAAAGATCAAAATAAAATCGAATCATTGCAATCACCAGAGTTTTTAGACATCTTAGGTGCAACCAAACTGATTTCCCATCAACTCGAAGTTCCTGTCAACTATCACCTTGAGCCTCAACTCCCCCATCTGCGTTAAAATTGTCTGACATCTGAGATGGTCCACTGCATTCAAATGGAAAGTCTAATTTGAAAAGTATCACCCATTATGTCGCAAATCAGCCACAATCCCCATCGTCTTCTAAAAGTCCGCTCCAAGAATCAACGTATGGTGTAACGTTGGTACTACCAAAACCCTAACCAACTCCACTCACTTCGCAAAGTAAAAGGTACCTTATTTTGCCCAATAGTCTCATAGGTGTTCCCATTAGCCACTGTACAAGAAATCCATAAATATCGGAATTCTTTTTCGCGTAGTACATATTATTATATTATTTTTATTGGTCGACACGATTTTTTTAATGCAGTGTTGCCAAGAGGATCGATGATGAACCTTTTCTCCAGAGGCATATAGTTCAAGTTCATCCATGTTAAATAGATAAGTGACCTAATGCATCTAACTATTTAATCGGGTACAAGAACTTTGTGTTTTACGCGATGCTTCTCGCTGGCCCTCTCGATATCCACGAACGGTAGCATTGATGCTTTAGCTGAAATATCTAATTCCAACTTGACATTGTTATTATGGTCAAGAAAAAGTTCTCGACCAAGATGAAGACGAAGTTGCTTGAATATACCATTATGATTACTTACCTGCATGATTTGTGGCGCATGCCCAGATCATCCATCCCACAGATAAAGCCCATGCTGGCCTCACAAGCGCAATATAAAAAGAGTTTCCCAATCTATCATAGTCTGGGCTTCTCAAGGTGCTATGGCCACCGGAAACACATGTTACCATCACAACGAAGCTAAATATCCACGATAACGTCAGTAATATCTGTAAAAATGATACACCACTGCACGATGTAAATAATCATGCTACAGAATTTTGATATCTCACCTTCGGAATCTTCATATTTTTAGAATATTCTCTTGTAAGAAAATATCCTAAGATTAGACCCATCAGCCACGGTGATGCTCTGTTTTGCGTCTTCAAGTAATAGTCATCCATGTAGGTTTGAGCAGGAACCCTAATAAAATGATGGGGGGTAATTTCATAAAGAGTTGCATTAAACGAGGATATTATTGGTATAACTCTCTGCGATTAATCGAAAGCTCTTGACTGTGTCCCCCATAGTATCCTTCTTGAAAAACGGAAAAAATTGAAGAGGAAGCTGAACATTGGTTCGTAGCCAACAAACCAAAATTTCCACCAAGAAATCCTTTCCAGAAGAAAAAAACATGAACCTTCTGGGCGAGAAGAAAGATTGAGACCAGTATCTTCATTTGTTCCTGATGGCCTATGGTTCCGCAGTACATGAGTCAACTAGCCGCAAGTCGAGAGTTGAGGCTTCCCTGTGACCTGAAGTTTTGGACGCCACCAGGACAAGACACTGCTGGAGAAGACTACATCAGAAAATTACGGCATTCGGTGGATATCAGACAGGTGACCTTATTTCGCTGTACAACCCTGAACGTTGCCGTGGACTATCACCAAAGCTGCAGACCTCATGGAAAGGTCGGTATAAGACTATAAAGAGGATAAACGACCTCGTCTACTGAATCTATAAGCCACTCCGGGGAAAACCCAGAGTCCTTCATTTCAATAGGTTGTCCCCTTACGCCGGAAACTACGTTCAAGTCCATACCCTCAGACCACCGGAGGATGAAATGACGTTCCAGAAGTCCATGACAGAAAGTTCTACATGGGATAACCCCATGTAGAACTTTCTCTCCATTGGAGTACATGGACATGAATTTCTGAAACGTCTTTAAGAAGGGGGAAATGTATCGATTGTGAGACTGGACTTGACCACTTAATTATTCTACCCCAATTTGTTTACGGTGAAAGCATGAAGTCATCGTCGTTCTGTCCGCATCGAGAATGTGCGGGAGCCATTTGAACCGTATACTCTCGGCTGTTCCAGAATGGTAAAGGAATCTATATCTATAAGATCTATAAGATGCTCAACATCAGATGGCAGGGCAGTTGCAGATATAGTTAGCTTGAGAGTAATCTAAATATCTCTAATAAATTATTGTTCAGAGTGGAAAAAATTAGCGAAATATAGTATATAATATAGAAAAAGAAACAAACCCATAGGTGAACACTTCAACTCCAGAGAAAGTAACCCATTCAATAATTTTTCCCCCCTTGCATATTATACTTTAGCTTTGTACTCCAAAACGAGATAATTTAGTTGAAAAAAGTAGAAAAGTTCATGTCTTACTTGGGGTAGAAGTTAGAAGTTATCCCAGATAATTGTTCGTGATACGCTATCCAAAAAGATGCCATGATTGAAGCTAGAGAAGCTAATACTAGTACAAGTACAGCTGATGAAGGATACTTAATTAGACCGAATAATATCGCCGGTGAAAATAAGTACAACTGCATGTCAACGTTGAGGTACCACGACTGTCCAACACACTGAAAAACGTGAAATTCGTGAGGAATTGCTTCGATGGTCTTCGGTAGTAATAGGATATCTTTAAATTACCAAAAGATGAAATTATTTTCTTCTTCAGATGCGTTTTTGTGCTGACTATAGAGTTTTGAATAAATATAGTCTATACCTGACGAAAATCTTTGTTTTCAAAAGCCATGTGAAAAACATTAAAGTTGAAGTTTTATAATAAACGTAAATACAGGGTGCTACAAGTATGACTGCCGTTATGTCAAGAGATAACGGATTGAAAAAATATATACCGGGTGGCTACGGAAGTATTGCCTACAGAATATCTCAGTTATTGTATGAAGTAGGTTTGTAAAAGTTGGAGCGTCGATATAATGACATAAGAGCTAGAATATGAGCATATTGACATGTCGAAGTTAACTTCCGGTCTGACCGGAAGTAACATCAACTTTCTTACTTTAGATGAAACCCTATTTTTTTTTCTTTTCGCTTCATTCAGCATTCAATTCCCTTTCTAATAACATATCACAAGTTGGTATCTAACCAGAAACTAGATCAGAAAAAAATTATTATTGAAATTCACCGAGTAGGCCGTGGAAGCAAAATGAAAGCCAAAAATTGAAAAGTTGGCTATAGAAACCATACGTCACTTGATAACAGTTGCTACTACTGTGATATTTTATTTTCATTCGTCGGCGTTATAAAAAGCCGCCAAAAAAATATTGGAAAAATTGGGAAAAAAACAATACTCTGTAGGTCCATAACTTAAATAGGAACATACAACTTTTTCTTACCTGTACTATTCAGAATAACCATTCCTTTCTAATGATATAATAGAAAGTAATTTTTTGAAATGAAATACCAAAAATCCAATTATTATTATTCAAATAACAAAAAAACAGATTTATCGAAAAAAAAAAAAATCAAATTGATAGGATTAAAGATAAAATAAATTCAAAACAGATGTTCGAAATGCATTCCCTCAGCGTCAATACATTTATTGACTCTGGTGATATTTTCATGTAAAACGTTTCTCAACATTTGAGGGGTGATATCTTGGAAAGCTCTACGAATTTTTACTTCTAGCTCATGAAGAGTTGTAGGCTGTGTGAAATACACCCTATTTTCAAGATGCCCCGATAGAAAAATGTCGCACGGAGTAAGATCAGGTGACCTTGGTGGCCACCTGACTGGACCATGGGTTGTTATAAGTCTCTCTTGAAAGCGTTTTTGAAGATAATTTCTCGCTATTCTAGAATTACATTTCAAAAAATTACTTTCTATTATATCATTAGAAAAGAATGGTTATGCTGAATAGTACAGACAAGAAAAAGTTGTATGTTCCTATTTAAGTTATGGACCTACAGAGTAATGTTTTTTTCCCAATTTTTCCAATATTTTTTTTGGCGGCTTTTTATAACGCCGACGAATGAAAATAAAATATCACAGTAGTAGCAACTGTTATCAAGTGACGTATGGTTTCCATAGCCAACTTTTTAATTATTGGCTTTCATTTTGCTTCCCGGCCTACTCGGTGAATTTCAATAATAATTTTTTTCTGATCTAGTTTCTGGTTAGATACCAACTTGTGATATGTCATTACAAAGGGAATTGAATGCTGGATAAAGCGAAAAGAAAAAAATATAGGGTTTCCATTTAAAATGAGAAAGTTGATGTTACTTCCGGTCAGACCGGAAGTTAACTTCGACACGTCAATATGCTCAAATTCTAGCTCTTATGTCATTATATCGACGCTCTAAATTTCACAAACCTACTTCATACAATAACTGAGATATTCCGTAGGCAATACTTCCGTAGCCACCCGGTATATTCAAAGCATGGACCCTTAAACAAACTGTTTGAAAGTTATAATTGGTTTAAAAAAATTAACTGGCGAATATCTATTATGCCTTGCGATAATCGATATAGGCCAATAAATGGTTACCCGGAGTCCTGCGTGATACATCTGTCGATCAACAGGTTCTCCTTGCATTCATGTATGATCCAAGGCCTTGGTGAGTTACGACATCCCTTGACTGAGCAACAGGTGCAAAACCGGACCGGCAGCCAAAGCGCACCCTGAAGGGAATGCTCATTTCTTCTGATGTCGGCCGTGGGTACACTAGGCTAACCCCCGGTATACCCTACTACTCAATTTAAGATGCACAAGGAATAAACCCCCACAAAACCGACTCCTCGGAATGGGGGTCATAGGCAAGGTGGTGAGGCCCAAATCGATGGATTGCCGAAAATCTAAGGGATTATGTATCTTATCTTCGGGTTCAAGGCTATGCCAGAGCCCCTTCTCAGCTGGTAAACGAAGTGGTTGTAGGGGAGGCCGCATCATACCACTAACGGGAGGTATCAGAACCCGCATGGCGCTTCATCACACAAATTCCCTGAAGCCACAACAACTGGTACGGATGGATGCAGAAATTCACAATGTCTTTCCAGAAGAGGCTGACATCTGGCAGATCAATTCTGCCGTGTATGACGCCGCTCAGGTCCTGTCGAAACTGTTATTGCCATCATTATTTCAATTACTTTTCAATTTTTTATTATTTTCAAATATGATACTTATTAACAAAACTTTCTGTGTGTTTTATATCAAGGAACTATCAATTCAAATTACGGCATATCTGTAACATCCTGCATTCAAACTTTTTATAGAATTTTATGTAATATTCAGAAAATGTTACGTTATTAGAGAATGTTCGAAACAATTCTGTAGAAAAATTCAGAAAAAGAAAAATGTAAAAATCAGCGAGCAGAATCAGACAAGAGTTAAAGATATTTATTACGGAAGATAATTACATCGTTACGATAAGAACCAAACAGTGAACTCACCATTCTATCGACATTAACATAGTTCTGAACGTATAACAATGTGGACCACCAATAATCCTTACAGTTATTTTCAAAACCGTTCACTATGAAATTCCATTTCGGTCCAGAGCCCATGTATCTCAAGAGGGTGGCACTAACCAACACTGCGCCTGCTAATGGTGGAGTCAATCTGAAATGCCATTTATTGATATATGAATGAACATGATAGAATCCGACAAAAGATAAAGATTTAACAAGGAATAAGTATCACCTCAAAACAGAATTGAATGCTTAAAATAAGATGACGGCAATAACATCACTGGCGGTATCGGTAATTTAATATAGCGAGGATATATTCAAATATATACAGGCTGAATCATAATACTAGACACACAAACAAGAAAGATGCTTAATATGTACGGTGCTCTCCATCCATGAGCCGTCATCGACATACTGTAAAAACAACCCTAGAAAAGAAGGGGGTTGAGGAATAGCCGATTTGAATTCTTGTACAACTTCAAAACTACTTACGTAAAATTAAAAGAACGAGATACGTACTTGACACATATAGAAATACAGAAGAACAAATAATATTCAATATTCACACGAATCGGTAACATAAGCGAGATAAGTCTAATGAATCTTTAATTCACAAACAAAGTCGATGTTTCTTGACAATCAGGTAGATATGGAAGCGTAGAAGTGTCATGTGCATTTTTATTTCATTCTACCAATAATTATGACTAACTAAGACGTAAACACGAAATCAAAGTCGTTATTGTGAAATTACGACTTACTACTCGCAATTCCGACTTACTGAGTCGGAATTCCGACTTACTAAGACGTAATTACGAGAGACTAAGTCATAATTTGACAATTACGAGTTTCATCTCGTAAGTACTCGAAATTACGAGATAGTAAGTGGTAATTTCACAATTACAACTTTGAGCTCGTAAATACGTCTTAGTAAGTCGGAATTACGACTTAGTAAAGTTGGAATTAAGAGATAGTGAATCGTAATTTGACAATAAAGTCTTTTATCTCGTAATTACTTGTAATTAGTCTTAGTAGTAGAGATTGTAGATTGTAGGGGGTCATGCAGGCTGTGCAGCCTCACAGGCACCTCGACCTGTAAGGTCTTCTGTTCATTATCCTTTATCTATTCAAGACCCGGAATTCTGAGACTTCGTGGGAAGTTTATCAGTTACCTGGGACCTGCGTTCCTGACGTCGGAAGGCGTTAAGAATACCCCTTCCAGGAATTTGAGCCTCTTGCAGAAGAGCGCTGGGTATTTGCAAAGCAGATGTTCTGCAGTTTCCGCGAAGTTCTCGCAATAGCAGCAACTATCACTCTCTGACTTGCCCATCTTTTTTAGGTTATACCCCAGAGGGTAGTGCCTAGTGAGTAGTTCCGTTAACGATTTCAAGTCTCAGAAAATCGGAATTACGAGTTAGTGAGTCTTTTATCTCGTAATTACGTCTTATTAAGTCGGAATTCGGAATTACGATTCATTAAGTCGTAATTTTACAATTAGTCATAAATACGTGTTGATAAGTCTTTTGTCTCGTAAATACTTCTCAGTAAGTCGAAATTACGAATCTTATCTCGTAATTACATCTCAGTCAGTCGGAATTAAGGGTTAGTAAGTCGTAATTTTACAATAACGTCTTTGTTCTCGTTTTTACTTATTAGTAGGTAAGTCGGAATTACGATTTGCATCACGTAATTACGTTCTATTGACTGACTCGGAATTATAAGTTAGTAAGTCGGAATATCACAATTATGGCTTTTGTCTCGTAATTACGTCTTAGTAAGTCGAAATTAAGACTCTCATCACGTATTTACGTATCATTGAGTCGGAATTACGAGTAAACAAATCGTAATTTTACGATTACGACTTTCATCTCGCAATAGGCAAGTCGAAATTACGATTTAGGAAGTCAGAAATACGTATTAATCAGTCTTATGTCTCGTTATTATGTCTCAGTAAGTCGACATTACGACTCTTATCTCGTAATTACATATAAGTCGGAATTACGCGTAATTTTACAATTACGACTTTCATCTCGTAATCACTTTTTAGTAGGCAATTTGGAATTACGATTTAGGCAGACGAAATTAACAGTTAATGAATCTTTTGTCTCGTAATCACGTCTTAGTAAGTAGGGATTACGACTTTTTTCTCGCAATTACGTCTTAGTATGTCGGAATAACGAGTGAGTCGTACTTGTACAATAACGAATTTGATCTCGTATTTACTTTGGAGTAGGTGAGTCGGAATACGACTAGGGAAAGTTGGAATTACGAGATAGTAAGTCGTAATTTTACAATTAGGACTGTTATTTCGTTTCAACTTCTTAGGTAAATCGGAATCACTACTTAGGGAGTCGGACTTACAGAACTCGTATGATGCCACCACGAAATTCAACAAAAATATTTAAAATTGTGTGCTTTTTCTATCCATGATCGAGAAAATCCTTAAAATCCAGACAGAAACTTGAAAAGTACTTAAAATCCAGATTTTCATTGTGGTAGGCAATTCAAAGAAGTATATCCCGAAAACAAGGCGTGAGAAAATGTGTGCTCTTTTCATCCGTGCTCGAGAAAATTCTTAAAATCCAGAAAGTTTAAAAGTAGTTAAAACCACGATTTTTTTGTTATTTATGTGAATTTCAAGGACTATATCCCTGCACATGACATACCAGTGACCCATTTGATTTTCGGCAAGTGGTGGTAGTTCACCCCATATATTTTATATATTGCAGACTTTCGAAAATTGCAGTGTCAAATAAACAGATAGTTTGATATTTGCTTTTTGAGGTGCGGGTAGATATTAGATAAATTCATCTAAACACTAATATAAAATTGTTCAACCATCATCTGATACATACCTTATGTATCTATGGATGTAATATTTGAAAACGCTGAATTCCTTTTCATATCTCTTCTGTTTGAAGAATACGTAAGTGATGAGAACTCCACTAATCATCAAAAACGTATCACAGGCCAAATTTCCACTAATGAAAATCATGCTGAAAGGGGAGTTTGCAAACTAAAAAAAAAAGGTGAATTATGGAATTCATAAAAAGTTTGAATGCAATTTCATCAATCTGAACTCATTTCTCATAGCCTCCAAAAATGAATATGTATGTCTTATGAATGATTTTCCTATATTATAGTTTTTTCCAATAACATGAAATATCTCATCATCTTTTCAATAGTTTACTAAACTCACATCTATCACACCTTTCGAGTTGAAAACAGGCCCACTAGTATAAACAGAGTGAGTATGTATTGCAACTATCCAAACCATACTTATAAATCTCATTCCGTTCAAACTAGATAGCTCTCCAGGCTTTTTATTGACATGGAAAAGCTTTCCACCATTCGTATACAGGGAGAAAGCTATTAGGGAGGGATACACTGGATCTGAAATGTCAATGAAAAATCACAAACACAGTATCGTGTTTCACATTGTATTGGCACACCGTAGTCTCGTCAAATGTGGTTTTAATTTCAAAATGCATACTATTCGAAGACCTTCTTTTTAACTTTGTCATGGCATAAGTACTATTAACAAAATGGCGAAATAAACAAGAGATTGTCCGGAAGATGGTCACTTGGTGACTGAAACGTGTCGATGCGTAAAATAGCGGTTTGGTATCGGGATAAAACTAAAGTACCTGAACTTAAAGTTCAGGTGATTTAGGTCGAAAATATAAAAAAGCAATACTCACCTTTCTTCAGAGAACAACAATATATTTCATATAGAGTAGAGAATGCCATAGTTACTATTATCACAGTTAAAATCGATCTGAAATTTAAAAAAAAACAGTGTTTATCAAAATGGCATAGCGTATTACCGTTCAATATCCGATGAAATAAAAAATTACTATTCGTTAATGACATTGAAAAACAAATTGAAAAAAGAAATCTTGGGATAATTTATTTAGAGCCGGTTTTTACAGTAAAGGGTCTTAGCCAGCTGGCTGCAGGCTACTAGTCCTCGGGCCCATTACCTGGAAAAAAAATTCTCGATAGTTGTAGTCCAAGTCGACATTGATATAAGAAGTCTTAAAGGTTGGGTAATCACGTCTTTTCTCCCGGTACTGGGTCCGAGGACTCTTAACTGAAAACCGGCCCTTAATAGATTTGATGACTTGACCTTTAAAATAGTTTACATATATAATCTGTCCATAAAGTGACCAACTTTTGAACGAGTTGGAATTTTATTTTGAAAACTTTCTTAGTTAAATGTCTATCCTTCAAAATGGCGGCCCTACGCCATTTTGAAAGACTTTTTTAAATGGCAAGGGGAGTCGAGTAACACTTCTTTCAAAATGTCTTATAATTCTCTATACGTCTACAAAATTTTAAATAAAAATATCCATCCAAAACAAAATGGCGGTACATAATGTTAGAGCTCTGCCATATGAAGATCTTTTTGATCGCTATTAATGAGCCCTAGTAAAATCATCAAATCTTTCTTGGTATCATTACATGGAAGTTTTTTCCTGAAAATTGTAAAAAAGTGCCATCTTCGAATGAAATTTAAGTGACAAGGTAGCTGATTGTTTTATTGAATTTCAGAACAATTAGGAAAATCATCCAGAATAAAGAATAATGTTAATTTTACATAAATATCTGATAAACTGATGAAGAAAATCAAATCAAATGTTCAAAATGTTCGCCATTGACTTTCTGGAACATGAAGAGGCTATTCTGAAATTTGCTTCTCTCATTTCCTAACCTTTATGGTGTAAGATTCCTGCATACGCCTCTTATGCGTTCCTCCAATTCATTTACCGTTCCTGATGCGGTTTTTGTACTAGAGATTTGAGATATCCCCACAAGAAAAAATCCAAAGGGGTCAAATCAGGCAATCGAGCTGGCCATTCAATAGAACTGATTAGTCAATCCTTTTGAATCGCTTCGATGTAATTTTTTTAACACTCGTCGTCTCTTTTTAACGGTATCATTTCTTTACAATTCACTCTATAATATTTTGTGTTCCTCACTTTTAAAGAAAATCGACTTTCGTATTCCTTGCCTGAATTTTAGAAGTGAGATGACCTTTTATTGTGAAAAAATATTCGTAAAAATGTTACGGTCAGAGTACCCGTGCTGTTAATGTGTTCTAATTATAATTGGATCTGTGATATATGTGATAATAATGTGAGCCCTCCCGAATATATTTTATAAAGTATCATCAATAGATCCTCAACTTTTCTTACTGTACTGTCGCGTGATTTTTTGTTACTTTTTCAGTATCAGCTTTTCATAATTCCTATAATCGATAAATTATGCATTTACATTTATAATTATTAACATGCATGCATAAACTTTTATTTACGTATTTTTATCAATTCGTTATGTTAAATAATGCCTCCTTAGTATTTTTTATAATTGGGTGGACATCTGATGAAAACAAAGAGCTATCTCTTTATCTATCTATCTAAGAAGCCAGCAAATCAATTAGGGTCTCAGGCGCACACTCTGCATCTACCAATCACGTGACTGGTAGACCAAGGTGTTGAAGACCCCATCCTGACAAACTATTATGTATCCCTCGATTTCCGAGTCTGGCCCACTTGACCTGAGGAAAGCAAAGGTTACATTCTTGATAAGCCGAAGTCATCGATGTC
Source organism: Chrysolina americana (assembly GCA_958502065.1). Taxonomy (NCBI): domain Eukaryota; kingdom Metazoa; phylum Arthropoda; class Insecta; order Coleoptera; family Chrysomelidae; genus Chrysolina; species Chrysolina americana. The sequence goes on from OY293410.1 coordinate 97,491,710, forward strand.
CTTGAAGAAGATCCCATACATTGGCTTATCCTTAGGTATTTCTGTCCCCGCAGCTTCGACGTGAGCTTTTTACAGAATGGGTTCCAACTCGGTCACCTCGTTCAGTTTTAAATACGAGACCAAGTTCATCGGCTGTACGGGCTACTGCATTGGAAAGAAATGCCCCGATTCCTGCTTTTTTATGGTAGCAGACTAAGCAGAGAAGGGGATCTGAACTCCTGATTACTTCACAAGCTCCATCCAAATTTAAACGTTTGTGCCCCCCCCGTTATCTGGGAATGTATAACCGTGCAACAGACGTTTTAGGATGCAAGCTTCTATAAAGATGCATCATTTTGCGAGATTTTATGTCGAGTTGTCTGAGCTCCTCTTGAGTCAATTTTACCACTCCAAAGGAGTAGAGTTGAACCGAAACTATTATTATTATTGGTTCTCAAAAGGACGATGTGTTCGCGAACTCGACCAGTTCATTCGACACCAACTTTATTTGCTTCAACTTTTTTTGTGTTGTGTAAGGCTCTGCAAAAATTATTTGGTATTATTATTTTCTGTTGGAAGTTATGCTTGAACTTAATTTTAAATCGCCAGCATCAGTCCCAAGTTTTACGGAAGTAGAGAAAGGAAGGAATACTGAGATTGACTGTCCATGTCCAGGAGCGGCGTTTTCCTACACATACAGATGGTAACATTTTTGTTTCAAATTTCACTCTCTTTTCCACTTCTACTATGGTGGAAAAAGCACAGTGTATAATTTTCTGTACTTGGTTATAGTTCACCCTGCGTCTATATTATCAGGTATATCATGTATTTTGGATTTTAAGGATAATTTTTTTTTTTTAATATTTATTAAACACACTCATTTTCCCTGTGGGAGTGTAGGATCGAATCCTACCGACTACGCCAAATTGATTTGTATGCGGTTCACAAGTAACCAGTAGTTTCTCAGAAGTACAACTTCATTAAGGAATGCAGTAACATAAAAATGTAGTAAATTGACTATTTGACAACTGTCGAGTATATTATTATATTGTTACTACAAAGTGTTCACCAAATTATTATGATCAGGTAATAACAAATCCTTGGGATTTCAATGAACATATTGTGGAATTGACTGAAGATTCTGACAAATGTCTAACTTTAAAGAATAGCTGTACGGGAAACTTCATCTATACCGTAGTTTCAATTGCTTTAATCTCATCAATCAAGCGTAGAATGATTTCTCCAAGTTTATGACAGTGAATTGTAATGTGGTAATTAGTAATACCTACATGCCAATTATAGCCTCTTTCGTCAACTGGGGATTCACATCATCTGTCGTTTGACACGACACAGTCTCGAATTCGATGAGGTTAGTATGCATATCATTCAGTATAATCAGTACATCTTGGTCGGTACAGTTGCTAGGAATACATATTGCCCATGTTGGATTTCCAATTATACTTATTCCTGTTGCTATTATTGACATAAGATTTCGCCAGTATATCTACAAAAAATGCAAAGTTATTGATTCCTAAAGAATGCTTATTCCCTTATCAGACAAGAACACAGTAATAGGTAGTTTGTCCTCTTTGAATACCATTACTTTTTCATAAAATTAATTCCTATCAAACAGTGTATGCGAGCAATATCAAAAGCTATGAAAATTGCTTGAGAGTTGATAATTTTCATTTTATAAGACATAAACATTTTGTTAAAAAAATATTGTCCTCATAAGATGTTTCGAGGTCTGGAAAACTACAGAAATTGTTTATTAATACAGTAATGCTGCTTTTTTCAAAAGTCATATGTTGCCTATGATTCAGAAGATATGGTTTCACTATTATTGTTCATCGATCTCTTTTTTACTTTACTTTACTTTAAACTACATCAAATATCTAGAGAAGATCTATCAATACCATAACAATTAATTTTTTCCGATATAAACTTTTTGATATTCGAATTATCGATCTATAGCGGTACTTTCAACTTTCAGGTATTGTTCAATAAAGCTAAGTATTGGTTTTATCATTTCTAGTAGTTTGGAGAATATACTAATCAGTAAGATAGGGCGATAATTATTCATAAGGGTTCATTGCCCTGATTTGTTATGAACTGGATTATTTTACTAATTATTATTTCCTCCGAAATCTTCCTACATACTGGTGTGCTGTGTAATGAGCAAATTTAGGATCATGACTTTTTCAGGATCTGTAACATGATAAAAGAAATGTCCAAAATTTTTTCCTGGAAACATCAATTTCGGATCTCGCATTTCTCCCGTATGCGGAAGCAGATAGTCAAAGTTTGGAAGATGAATTATGATTTTGAAAAGCTTAATAAAACTGTATAATATTCAGACGTATGCAAGATACCAGCAATATGGTACTTCCGTTTAATAAACTAATCTATAACAAATCAACATATACCTGTTGTTCAATACAAACTGTTTCATTTTTTGATGCAGTATAACGAGAAGAAACATTGCTCATTGTGACGCTTCCAAGACAATATTTGCCTACAATATTATCTAATATTGATTTTGTCTCTATGCATTGCTCGAAGTTTCCCATTTCTCCGAAATTGTACGAAATAAGTCCCACAGGAACCTTGGAAGTTGCATCCCACACTGAAAAAAACAAGCATCGTTATTTAAAATAATAGAGAAAGAGTGTTTCATTCCTCGGATAATGGTTGTTGGGTGTGGAAATTGTCTATTAGTCTTTGTTTAAGTCATAATGAAAAGATGGCTTAATTCCATGTGAATCGTGCCTAAGGTATGAATGGTATCAGGTATTACGAACGAAGCCTTTGGGAAACTCTGTGCCATCCTAGATTTATTACTTTAAATTCATACAGGAGACCCTGTAGATATTGATATTGACCAATCCTCCCTTCCTACAGATGGGACTCTCAAGGTGTTTACACTGGGAGGTACGACAAAACATCTCCCAATGAAATAGGAGGTGGTGCGTGAAACAAAATAACCGAGATATCTACTACCAGTCTATCTCAGAAATTCTTTATCAGAAAATTGCGTCGGGTGTGTCCTACAGAAGAAGTTGATGGCTACAACCAATGGTCTAAATTCAGGGAAGGGATTTTATGTTCAACCCGCCCGAACCCCTATACGAAGGATGACTACGGAACACGAAAGGTCGTTGGGGGGTTTTAGTAATAACAGGTACATCTGAAGACGTCTTCAAAATGCCATTACTTGATGTCAACAACAAATATTCAGGACCTGTCTGGAGATATAACAGTGGCTATACAGTGTGTTTCACTTCTCATGGAAACACCCTCGTATCTTTCGTAATTTTCAACGTAGAGCCATGAAATTTTCAGGATCGATAGATTCACTAGAAATGAACTCGCTGCAAAAAGGTGTCATCTTACGAGATATACACTGCACGAAAACAGCGATGGAACCACCCATTTTTCCAGAAACTTATAATATTAAGGGGCAAAATTGGCCAAAAATTCCTACGGATTCGTGTTTAGGATCCTCGAATTACTGCTACTACACCTGTCTCTTGAAAAATTTTCAGTCTTGAAAATTTCAAACTTGTTACACTTCTCATGAAAACGCACCCGTATCTTCCGTAAATTTTGACGTAGAACCATGGAATTTCCAGGGTCGATAGATACACTAGAGATGACCTCTCTGCACGAAAGGGGTCATCATCCCTGAAATATTTGAAAAAAAATTTAATTTTTCAGAACTGAAATTTTTTCAGGAGACAAGGGAATTAGTAGTAAATTGGGGATCCTGAACACGAATCCGAAGGAATTTTGGGCCAATTTTACTCTCTAATATTACTTTCCGGAAAAATGGGTGGTTTCATCGCTGCTGGCGAGCAGTGTATATCACGTAGGATGACCCCTTTCGTGCAGAAAGTTCATCTCTAGTGTATCTATCGATCCTGAGAATTTTATGATATTTCGTCAAAAATTACAGAAGATACGAGGGTGTTTCCATGAGAAGTGAAACACACATCGATTTTGAAATAATCCCTTTTGAAAAATCATGGTAGGTGTAATTCAAGGATTTGAAACTTGAAGAAGGGTGTTCGTGTGAAGCTACTGCAGAACTTTTGCGAAGAGTGATGGTAAACGGTGATGTGGCTTAGGTAAAATAAAAGGTTTGAGGGAAGGAAATTAATCACTGATTCACATCAGATCTCATTTGTTTCCCAGATCTATAGATTCTGCATTCATATAAAGGTAGCTTTTCTGTTCAAGAGATTCAGCGGCAGAATATATTTCATGTAGGGATGAATCGTTCATTCTGATTTCAGCATATCTTCCCTAAAATTACCTATTGAGAAACTGCGGAGTAAGTGGAGCATAGCTGATCCTCACTGGGTATGATGCAAAAACAAAACATCTAGTCTGAGATGCACCCCAAAAAATAAATGTTAACAAAAATAATACTTAAAGAGCTATTCAACTATTATTTGATGATATCCTTTATTTCAGGTTGATTTTAGAGTTGATAATATTTCAATGAAAATATATAAAAGAATAATAAATGAAAATTAACTTGTGACTGTAGATGTCACAAGTTACTTTTCAATTATACTTACTGTCTTTGACGGTACTAATTTAGAGTTTATTAGTTTCAATTTTGAGAGAGCACATAAAGCCGTGCTGATGTGTTGGTAACAACGAAACAGCGCTGCCCACGGATGGTGAGCTCTCGGAATTGAATCGAAAATACTCTATTTACTTTAAAAGAATAATATTTACTTTTCAATGCCCACATGTCATCGGTAGAATTCTTCAAGTTTTCCGTGTAAAGTTTCAACACTGTTTTGCATTTTTCGCTAACTTTGGCTATTCTGTTTTCGTTTTCTACGGTTTCTACCACTACATTTCCACAAACTTTCCCCACAATCGCATTTAACGCAATAATAGCCATTATTGTTGTTTTCATTGCGCTTTTACACTGTTTCACCTACTGGCAAGGTTTGATATGTTCAATTAATTTATATAACAATCACCCGATGCCAATCACAGATACTCTCTTAATTGTATGGCGAACTTTGTTTTAATGTGAAATCGGTGATTGACCTTTCCGAAAAATGCATTTTTGAATTGATCAAATCATCACTTTTTTGATTGTGAGTACATTGCTGATAAGCGATAGCAATATTGACATCGTTCCGCTGTTGTAATACTGAGTGGATTTGGATTTTAAAATGAAACTGGGTTAGCTGATAACATTTTCAGGTTTGTTTAGAAGTCACTACGATAGCCCAATGTGTATTCAAGGTTTTCCTGTTCCCTGGAGGTATATCAACTTGGTCTGTTGCGTAATTATCAAATGAAGTCACCTGTGAAGTTCCACTGTGATTACTACCATTGGCGCTTCTGAGTAAAATTCACCAATTCACTAGTATTTTTGTTTGTAAGATAAGAACTATCCAGAATTTGAGATTCTTTTCAGTACGTTTCAGAATCTTCCATAGTTTCTCGTCTGATTCATTTCACGGAATTCTCGAATTTTCCAGCACTTTCCAGAAGCTTCAAGAGTACTTTATTGTCAGAAGATAAAAAAAATCCCTTGGACAAAGCAATAATAATTATGCGTTAATAAAATTGTCACGTATAAACATAAAACACAAACTTATACATATATACACTCTCTTAAATATATATAAATACACATATGAATACTTATACAGGGTGAGTCAACAAGATTCCCGTGGTCGATTGCTCCGTTGTGAATCACTATTTCGATTTTTTATATTTTTTTTGCCAAACGGACCATTTATGACTATCTTCCAAAATTATTCTTATTCATACAGAGTGCATCATTGAAGCGTGGCTGACCAAAGTTGTTTTTTTTTTCAAATGAAACACCCAGTATATTTTCATATATTCCGATCAGCTGTTTCATTGGCTGCTCAACGATTTTTTCAATTTTGGATTCCTTTGCGGCGTTGCCGAGTTATCTAAAAGTTATCTTGAAAAATCTCCTATTTCACGTTTCGAAATATTTAGTGGAGATAATTCGGGAATCGATAGTCGAAATGGTGAAGTTAATTGTGAATATGGTGAATATTGTATAAATTATACAGGATGTTCGGTACAACAATACAAAATTGGCCATTTTCAAACATCAATATTTTGATTTTTTCAAATGGAACACCCTATATATTATCATTCATATCAACTCCTTTTTAATGACTCTTCAATTTTTATTCTTGATGTCATGGGCCTAAAACAACCCGTTTCCGAGATATTGTGGTTCATAAAGGAATTGTTCAATGGCAAAAATCAACAATCCTGCATATTTATCACCTACACGTTTCTTTTCAGAAAATACTAACACTGAATCCTGTTTTAATTTTATCCTCTTTCAAGAGCATTCTTGAAAAATTATGAATAACTAGCAAAGCAAAAATAATTTTTAAAAGTAAATATTTTTTCTAGTTTGTTATCCATGACTACAGCTGAAAAAAATTACTATCGCCATTTGTAAATAAACTGTCAAACTAAAATCCAGTTTTGTTGACAAATGTGGCATTATGAATTATTGTTTAGAGGATATGGTTCAAATAGTTTATGCTTTGGGGGACAGTGACGGTAACTGCTCACTGGCATCTAGATTATACCAACAAAAGTTTTCTGAGAAAAGGCATCCAGACATGCGAGCATTTCAAGCAAAGTTTGAACGTGCCCGTCCTGTTACGAATGATGAAAATACTCTTGATATTGCATTACATATATTACCGAGAAAGAATCCCCATGTAAGTACACGTATTCTGAGTAGGGAGTTGGGAATATCACAAAGTAGTGTTTCTCGGATGGTGAGAAAATGCAATTTTCATCCATATCATATGCAGTTGATGCAGGTGCTAACTGAAAGAGATTTTCCAAAGCGAATGCGGTTTTGCCAATGGGGTGTAAATAAAATTAGAGAAGAACATGATTTTTTTGAGTATGTTCTATTTTCGGATGAAGCCACGTTTCACAACAATGGCCATGTGAACCGGCATAATATGCACTATTATTGTTTTTTGTTGTTGTTGAAATTGTTATATCCGTCAACCGGTTGCACCCCTACGTGCAACCCTCAAAAGTCAGAGACTTGTGCGAGCTAGGGGAAGACGTAGCCATTACCTTTTAATACGTGTGATGCCATGCACGAGACCGGTGGCAATGCTGAGATTCGAACTCACGCTCTCTGTATTATGAGGTGAGGACTCAACCCTCACACCACCGCGGCAACTGATAATCCCCATTTCGTTAGATATGTCAATCACCAACAACGTTGGTCATTGAATGTTTGGGGAGGTATCATTGGACGGCGAGTGATTGGGCAATTTTTTTTCAATGATCATCTTAATGGAAGAGAATATCAAAGGTTTTTGCGAGAGCTATACAATTTATTAGATGATCTGCCATTGGCCAGAAGGCAGAGAATGTGGCTCCAACAAGATGGTGCGCCTGCACATTATCAGACTGATGTACGGGAATACATCAACAATACATTTCGCGGAAAATGGATAGGTAGAGGAGGGCCAGTTCAGTAGCCTCCCAGGTCACCGGACCTCACAAAAATGGATTTTTTTCTATGGGGATACATTAAATGGGTTGTTTATCAAACTCCGCCACAACTCCTGGAAATATGAAAGCAAGAACTCGGACTGCTTTCAGGGAAATTTCAGAAGACATGCTGGAACATGTGGAGAATAGTTTCCAGAATAGATTGAGACTGTGTCTTAGTGAAAATTGCAAGCACATTGAACATTTGCTGCATTAATTATTGTTGTTTTCTTTCTTCTGATTTGAATAAATATGATAATTTGTTTCATTATTGGGTTAATATTATAAAGTTTAATTCCAAATATGATACAAAATACGTATATGGTCAATATTTTCTGTGGGTCGAATATCTCGGAAACGGGTTGATTTAGGCACATGACATCAAGAATAAAAATTAAGAGTCATTAAAAAGGAGTTGGTATGAATGATAATATATAGGGTGTTCCATTTGAAAATCAAAATATTGATGTTTGAAAATGGCCAAGTTTGTATTGTTGTACCGAACATCCTGTATAATTTATACAATATTCACCATATTCACAAATAACTTCACCATTTCGACCATCGATTCCCGAATTATCTCCACCAAATATTTCAAAACGTGAAATAGGAGATTTTTCAAAAAGAAGTCTGCAAAAGAGATATTTTTTAGATAACTCGGCAACGCCGCAACGGAATCCAAAATTTTCATTAAAAAAAAACAACTTTGGTCAGCCACGCTTCAATGATGCACCCTGTATGAATAAGAATAATTTTGGAAGATAGTCTTAAATGGTCCGTTTGACAAAATAATATAAAAAATCGAAATAGTGATTTACAACGGAGCAATCGACCACGGGAATCTTGTTGACTCACCCTGTATACACACATATGCACACTTATACATATATATCAATAACAGATGAAGTTAAAAAGATAATATAAAATCAAAATTAAAGACAGTTACATTATACTGCCTAGTCTAGTTGATACTGACTCAAAGTGTCTGTCTTATTCTTCAACTTAATGAATCTTTGGTAGAATTCTTTTAGTGTGTAATAGGCTTTCTCAACCAAAAGATTATGTACTTCCTTCTTTAATGCAGCGTTATTACGATTCTCTTTGCAGGTGGTCAAACATTTTTCTGCTTTGAGAGATTTTTGGTAGAGAGCAGATGAAGGTTAAAAAGGGATAATTCATTAGGGCGACGGGTACTATATGTGGGGGAGTACTTTAGTACGTTCTTTTTTATGCAAAAGGCATACCGTTTCCAATATAAAAATACATGCCAGAATGGACGGCAGGAGTCCCGATACTTGGCTTTGCATATATATCTTATTGCCCGTTTCTGCAGTAAGACCATGTTGAACCGGTTTTTCAAACATATACCCCAGAAGCAAACGCCATAACGAAGGTGTGACTCTATGAATGAATATTATATTAGTCTGGCATTTTAGTCTAGTCAACAAGTGTCATTTAGACCAACTTTTTTCAGCAGTCTCCGAAAATTATGATTGAGGAGTCATTCGATTCGGAATGACATCCAGATGATTTTTGAAAAAAATGAAGTTCCGCATGAAAAAATTGTAAAAGTTATTAACAATTAACTAAAAAAAAAGATGGCTTTAGTATTTTGTAAATATCTCAAAAACTAATTAAAATTTTTTAAATCTAAAAAAAGATTCAAAAAGAGGAGGAAATTTCCTAAAAAAAAGCTCAATTCCCGGAATTGTAGCATCAATATTTATAATTTTCCCAGAGGGATGAAAATACGGCCGAAAACGGGTACTCTGGCTCGAGCAAGCCACACCCACTTTGGACACTTTAACAATAAAAATTATTTTAAAATACTAAATATGAAAATAAAAAATTGGAAAAATTCAGGCACTAACTGAATAGAATAATGAACAATAATCCGCTTGAAAAAAATTTTTATCACAATTTTTCAATTAGTTAATCAATAGTTAATTAATAATTTTTTTCTGCTTGAACATGAACATTGCAAGTGTGATAATTGTTAAACTATAAATTTAAGATTTTTTTCCTCTTTTGGAGCAATTCTTGAAAGGCTTCAGAATAGAACCCCGTTGGAAAAATTAAAAAGTTTTTATTTTTCAGTTTTTTATTAACAATTTTCGTTGTTGCAAAATTAAATACTTAAATTAATCATTGAAAAAAAAAATTTTTTTTAAATATTATCAATTATGTTATCAGGAACTACACAGAAATAATTTTTTTAAATTTTTATCTCTAATTGTTTAAAAAATTGTTATAAGCAAATGCGTTGTTTATAAGATAATTGAAATTTTTTTTATGGAATTTCAATCTTTGATACAAATAATGATTTTTAAAAGAAAAATTGTTCCTTAAAAAAATTTTTTTATTGCTTGAAAACGCATTTGTTAATTAACAATTATTTTCTCCCGCTTCTAATTAATATTAAGGAACCAATTTTTTTTTTTAAATCATTATTTGTCTTTCTTTCTGATATAAAAAAAATTCCATTTTATTTAATTTTTCATTGTTTATGCAATAAACAATTTGTTATAAACAAATAAATTTTTACCTTTTTTTTTTTTCTATTCTAATTTCTGTCACAAAAACAGACATGATTTTTTTTCTTTTTTAAATTTTTTTTTATTATTTTTTATTTAATTTTCAAATATATAGTCATATTTTTAATAGTTGATAAGATTTTTAAGCATTAAAACAAAAAAAAAATTTTTTCCCTAAGTATTTTTCAACAACAATTGCTATAAATTCAATAAATAAATAAGTAACAACTAAACTTTTCTGTTAAATTTGTTTTTTATGTAATGGAGAATAAATAAGTCTTAAGTATTTTCATCGTATCTCCATTAGTTTGTAAATTATAATAATTTTAAGGATGAAGACCAGGTAAGAATGACGAAGTTAGAGAGAACTTATATTTAAAAATTAAATAAAAAATAATAAAAAATTTTTAAAAAAGAAAAAAAATCATGTCTGTTTATAAGGTAAAAATTTATTTGTTTATAACAAATTGTTTATTGCATAAACAATGAAAAATTAAATAAAATGGAATTTTTTTTTTATATCAGAAAGAAAGACAAATAATGATAAAAAAAAAAAAATGGTTCCTTAATATTAATTAGAAGCGGGAGAAAATAATTGTTAATTAACAAATGCGTTTTCAAGCAATAAAAAAATTTTTTTAAGGAACAATTTTTCTTTTAAAAATCATTATTTGTATCAAAGATTGAAATTCCATAAAAAAAATTTCAATTATCTTATAAACAACGCATTTGTTTATAACAATTTTTTAAACAATTAGAGATAAAAATTTAAAAAAATTATTTCTATGTAGTTCCTGATAACATAAAAACGGATTATTGATAATATTTAAAAAAAAAATTTTTTTTCAATGATTAATTTAAGTATTTAATTTTGCAACAACGAAAATTGTTAATAAAAAACTGAAAAATAAAAACTTTTTAATTTTTCCAACGGGGTTCTATTCTGAAGCCTTTCAAGAATTGCTCCAAAAGAGGAAAAAAATCTTAAATTTATAGTTTAACAATTATCACACTTGCAATGTTCATGTTCAAGCAGAAAAAAATTATTAATTAACTATTGATTAACTAATTGAAAAATTGTGATAAAAATTTTTTTCAAGCGGATTATTGTTCATTAATCTATTCAGTTAGTGCCTGAATTTTTCCAATTTTTATTTTCATATTTAGTATTTTAAAATAATTTTTATTGTTAAAGTGTCCAAAGTGGGTGTGGCTTGCTCGAGCCAGAGTACCCGTTTTCGGCCGTATTTTCATCCCTCTGGGAAAATTATAAATATTGATGCTACAATTCCGGGAATTGAGCTTTTTTTTAGGAAATTTCCTCCTCTTTTTGAATCTTTTTTTAGATTTAAAAAATTTTAATTAGTTTTTGAGATATTTACAAAATACTAAAGCCATCTTTTTTTTTTAGTTAATTGTTAATAACTTTTACAATTTTTTCATGCGGAACTTCATTTTTTTCAAAAATCATCTGGATGTCATTCCGAATCGAATGACACCTCAATCATAATTTTCGGAGACTGCTGAAAAAAGTTGGTCTAATTGGCACTTGTTGACTAGACTATTTGCGATGCTCAGCTCATTTGATACCGCATAACAGCCTGAAGCTAGATTCTTGCATAATTGACTAGTGTGACCTTCAAAAGCTAATTTTTCGTCAATATGTAGTCCTAAAAATTCATCGTCAGAAACATTGGGGATTACTTCATTTGCTAGACTAATATCTTGAATAAAATAATGTTTGTTTTCCTGACACTGAAAGATAAAAGATTGGCATCGCACCACTCTGTCACTTTCTCTATATCAGAACTTATTTGGATATGAAGATCTGTGATGTTCTTGTTATGACAAAGCATCGTAGTATCGTCTACTAACATGGTGAACTTTCTTTTAATGTCCACTTCCGTTAAATCATTGACGTATATCGAAAAGAGAAGTGGTCCCCGTACCGATCCCTGTGGTACGCCACATCTCACTATACCTTCTCTTCAACCATTCCCATTTAGCAACACTGTCTGACGACGGTCGGCCAAATAGAAACTGAATCAAGTTAATGCAGTACCTCTAAAACCATAGCGTTCTGCTTTCCGAGCAGTATTTTATGATTCACACAATCAAACGCCTTGGAAAAATCACAAAATATTCAAAATATTCAGATATAAGGTTTCCAGAAATGAGAATATGGCATTATGTGTACATTTTGATGATTGAAAACCGAATTGGTGAGAATTCATAATATTATGGTTGTTGAGGAAAACTATCCCCCTTTTTTTTATAAGTTTCTCAGTTAGTTTCTAGAAACTGGATATCATTGATATTGGCCTATAGATTGAAGGCGAATCTTGATTTGCACCTTCGTGCAGAGGAATGAGTGTGGCTAATTTTAGGAATTATGAGAATTCTCCTCGTGACAGGAAAATATTTATTGCTTCAGCCAGGGTGATTATTGCATTATTAGGTAGTTGTTCCAATAATCTAAGTGAAATATAATAATAATGATAATAATAATAATAAATGCAGGAATTGGAGCATTTCTTTTCAAGGCAGCAACACGTGCAGCCGATGAACTCGGTCTCGTATTCGATGCTGAATGGACGAACCCAAACTCTGTCACCGAGTTGAAACCCGTTCAGCAGAAAGCCCACATCGAAGCTGGCGAGAGAGAGAGGCTCCTACAACTACATAAGTATAAGACAATGCATTGGGTCTTCTTCAAGAACATTGTAGATCTTGGCTTATCCAAAAACCTTACTTTCGCTTTTTTCAGGTCAAGTGGGCTGAAGTCGGAAACCGAGGGAGTCATAATGGCTACTGTAGTCGCGTGATGGGTGTAGAGGTCCCAGACACTAGATGCAGAGCGTGTCGTGGGGCAGCTGAGACCATAATGCATTCGCTGTCAGGTTGTCCAGCTTATGCGGTCTCAGCCTAAATCCAAGGGCATAACGTGGCACTCCGAGTGTTGGGAGGGGGTCGCTAGCTGCAAGGAGAACTTACTTCTTAAGCATTAAGTTGTCACTTGTTGCTGGCTCAGATGGAGTTCTTCATTTCCTTACGATTGTTAAAAATTTCTTCACGAATAATTGCAAACCCTCTATCGTTCCTAAGAGTGTATGGTCTCCTTTATGGCTGGTTGAAATTCTTCCAAGATGAACCTCGTTAGGGTTTTACTTTTATCGTCTTCAACAAGGGTATGTTGATTATAATTTACGAGACTTATAGAAATTATGTCACTATTATATCAATGCATACTTACGTTTGAAAGATTTCTGTGGATTATACTGACCTCCATAAGGTGGAAAATGTTCGAAGAAAAAAAATAGGAAACGAATCCGCAAACAAAAGAAGATCCAGGACACGGAGTTCTACTTGTTCGTCTACTACTTTTATTTGCTGAATATCGCCATCAAGCCTATGCACCTCAGGCCTTTCGTGAAACATGCCATCACCGTTAGAGTGGAATTTGATGAGAAAGCCTAACCTAACTTTGTACAATATTCGTATTCTAAGTGACAGACTCCGAGGATGGTCGAGGAATCTATTGAACCTTTGACCGTATTTGGCAAGAATTTGATCTCCTATATCTTCTTGGAGTCAGATAGCCCTTTGTTGATAGAACATTTCAAGACAGAGATGAAGTGTCGTCCAGTCTTCATGAAATAGATGTCAGATGTAATTCATTATTTGTAAGGATTTTCTGACAGGTATTTGCCTTATATTTGCCACGTGGAAATGTATGGATACGAGGGTATTTCGATTAATTCGAAATTATTCGTTTCGTTCAACATTCTGAATTCAAAAAAGTACCACTTCAAGGTGAGGTTTATGAGGGAAATTAGTGTGATTATTATACTTTTCAAAGATGTTTTTAACTTTCATAATGAAAAATTGCATTTTCCACACTGGTTAAATGTTGGAAATATAATATTGCAGAAGTATTGACCCACGGGTCAAATTCGAAATGATGAAGAAAAATAAATAGTAAGATGAAATAGAATCATTTTTTATTTGTCAATATGATTTTTTCTAAAGCTAATGCTGGACTCTCGAAAACCAATATCCAAATAATCGAAATTCCAAAAGTGAACAATACTATTCCACAGGAGGCGTAAATCTGAAAAAATAAAAATGTAATGAAATATAATAATGCTGTCAGAGAGAGAGAGAGAAATGATTTATGCTGATAACGTCGTTTATTGAATTTTTTTTTGTGATATATGAATATACAGCTTTTACATACGATACACTATGTGTTTGTCATCAAACATGATGATTAGAGCAGTAATTACCGAGCTCGATTACCCAAACACAAGCGGTCAGGACCGTCTTCAAAATCGTTACATTGCTCCCTTCTTAAACACTTTTCGCCCAAAATGTCATCCTTGGAGTGTGTCGATATCTGCAAGATTTCCCACATCTTTATGTTCTTTCGTGGTAGATGGTAGTACAACAAACCCTCTGGATCAGGATAATTCTCCAATTGGATTGGTAGACGGAGTCGTTTATCCTCTTTATAATCTTCTGAACCTTCCGACGAGTTCCGCAACTTTGTTGATAGTCCACGACGATGTTTGGGGTTGTACAGCGAAACTAGGCCACCAACCTGAAATACTCCAGCATTGGCCTTGGTGTCATAGGTCTCCTTCATTCTGTCGCCGGAACTCTGTATGTTCAAACGGACTCGTTCATGGATATCGTCATTTTATGCCGTAATTTTTTGTCGTTATGTCTTGTCTGGGTGGCGTCCCCAACTCCAGGTCACAGGGAATCCGCAGTTCTCTGCCCATAATGAAACTCCCTGGGGCTTGGTCGGTTGACTCGTGAACTGCGGAATGATAGGCCATCAGAATCAAATAATTGTTCCGGCCCCAGTCTTTTTGGTGGTCAGAGACTACTTCAGACAAGTGACAGTTCGTCTAATTCATTCGCTCCACCATCTATAGCTCATTAGTCGCAGAAACACCTCCTCCAGATTTTTCGCGTGGTCTATATTCTATATTTTCTGAATCATTTTAAAAAACTTTTAATTATTATTATTTAATAATTCAACGATTATTTTCGAACATTCTAGACTTCATTATCATAGAGTTCTCTAGATTATTCTGGGGAACAGTATATATTATTCTTATTTCTCTTAGATTTCTTTCTTCCATGATATTTTGTCTATTTCCTTTTCTACGATGTGGGAAATTAGTAGCGAGAATAGATAGGAAATTTCATAATCCTGATTGATTTGTTTCATGTCTATACGAATGCAGGTTACCAAGCATTTATTAAAATAAAAATACTTGGTATCATATTTCTCACTCCATCCAGTTTTATAGGACAGCACATTGGAGTTGAAATTTAAAGAACATTTTTCGATTCAACTTTTGTCGAATATTATGGCTTTTAACTCAACCAGAATGAGAATTTATTGATTGGATATATAAAATAAAACTAGAATACATGTTTCACCTGACATCAGTGTCATATTTCATATTACTGACGGAGTAGAAATCAATTTTGATAACAATTATTCATTTTTATGGTTGAATGCTTGGATAAATATTTATTAGAATAACTGGTGGCTTCTCTGTCGAATTAGTTTGTCAAGCCTGAATAATCCTCAAGAAAATATTTAGTTAAATTAACTCATACTCACCAAGTTCACTATTGAGTAATAAAAGGAAACTTTTTGAGATAATACAATCATTTCCAATATCATGTGATGCAGAATGTACATACTGTATATGAATTGATTCATGAACTGGAATACTGGATACGAAAGTATGGTATTAATTACACCTGCAAAAAATCGAAATCAAATTATTATTTTGATTCAAGAAGATATTCAATCATAATGGAAAATTAAAATAAAAAACTTCATATTGTACAGTATGTATAAAAATATTTCACTTCATGTATCATGTATTGTCCATATATTCATATTGTAGCTTTTGAAAAAGAAAATAAACGTTTGCCAGAGCAGCATAGAGTATACCAGAGCAGAATAGAGTATACTTCTTTCCAAAGACCGAATCCCCTCTAGCAACAAAAATCTTCAAAAACGAGACGATCGATATGATTTCCTCTTCATCCGCCGTGAAATACAATATTTTCAACAAGACGGTGCCCCTCCCCATAATGCAGCAATAGTGAGGAAACATTTAGATGCAATATTCCCAACAAAATGTATTGGAAACGACGGACCAATTGCCTAGCCAGCTCGATCCCCAGATCCTACTCAATTAGATTTTCGTCTGGGGATACATGGAGGATTACATTTTTTTCGACAGCTAAAACAGATATCGACTACATCAAATAAAAACTAGGTGATGCAAGTAATAGCATTACACCCATCATGCTAGAAAATTGCCACAGAAATTGTCTGGACAGACAACTTTGTCATGTAGAATTCATTTCCTGTAGGTATTGGTTTTATTCTCCTCCAAATATTTGTTTGATTTCTTATAATCTTAAGTAAGTTTATTTCCTTGGCAAACTGCTATCGTTTGTTTCTGGAACTACAAATATCTTTCATGAATTGTTATAGTGTGAATACAATTTTTATATATTCATTCATTCAAAAGGACTCTGATCATTTTTATATCAAAGCGTTTTGTGGGATTTTTAGACGAACTAACGAGAGGACCGTAATTGAAAATTGATGTCACTGATGGTGCTAGTTATTTCAAATGAAACTCTATAAAAATATCAATCGTGATATACAACTGAATTGTGATTTTATTGCTTTATCAAAACGTTTAATTAAAGATTTATTATTGCATCGTTATAGTACATTCTGAATACAACAAAACTTTCGTTTTCCATTTATATTTCCTGAACAATTCTATTCGTAAAAAACTAATAACAGCATTTTTAGTTTTCCCTTTATAAGTAGGGAAGGGTGAGAGTCCTCGTAGATTTTCTCTGATCAATTCACTGCCCACCAAAATAGTTACCGTTTATCCCATTCAATCGTTTTTATAGCAATTTTACCAGACGATAAAGGAAACGGCCTCTATATACAGACAGAAATATAGGTAAGCTTATAAGGGGAAAAATTTACGATACAGGGTAACCCGTTGTATATGCTAACCTCCACGATTTGTGGCGCATGCCCAAATCATCCATACCATACATATACTCCATGCTGGGTTTTGGAATGCCACAAAGAATGCGTTACCTATTCTATCTTGTTCTGGGCTACTCATAAGAGTGTGGCCACCATAAACACAAATTGTCATCACCACGAAGCAAAGTATCCAAGCAAGAGCTGACACAATCTGTAAGAGAATAGACGGTTAGAGCGCTAGACGAAAAAACGGCGTTATCTTGCAATCATTCAAAAAACTACACTGATTTGAATGTTTTTTGGAATTTTAACCTTTATACTATGCTTTTTGGAACCTTTGATGCAGTGAATATAATGGAGTTTTATCCTGACACCAAGTGACTATCTTTCGGAGGAAAATTCCAGCATATTCTTCAACCTTTAGAACACTCTAGTAGGGAAATTCGCCAAAATAAAATAAATTTGAATTCTTTCGAAATGAATTGTTTTTCTTAGTATTTCTGTCCAAAGAGCCGGACTGAAAATAATTTTTTTCAAAACCTTTAGTGAATTAAATTTAAAAAAATTGCTTCTACTTTATCATCATTATCGTTATATATTTTGTTATTCATGTCTATTGTATATTTTGTTTCAAGTTGACGGATAGAAATAAAAACGAATAATAATATATCTATAATATCTAATAATAATTATCATCTGTGGTCCATTGGTGGTGGGCAATTATTGCAAGTATTGTCGTTGAATTTTAAACAATCTTGTGTGTAGAATTGTTCGGTTGTTCTGCACACACATATTCTTGTAGAGACAGATATACATATGCAGAATATTATTTCCAATAACTGGTCCGGAGCATCTAGCCACGATTGTACTTGTGAATGATGTCAACTCATCATACGACTATGTTAGATCGGGGTGTTGAAAAAACCATACTGGCAGGTCATCATGAATTCTAAGTTCTCCGATTTTAGTCCACTTGTATTGGCTTATCCTTGTTTATTTGAAAATGAAAAGTTGAGGGTGGTCCCATTTGTACGATAATTTCTGAATAATTTTCATTCGCGTATTTGGATAGTACACAAAAAGTTGCTAAGGCAAAGAACCAGAAGTTTTAAAAAGATATAGGCTTAAGAAGAATTTCGAAATTATAGAACCAAACAAGCTAAAACAGATTTTTTGTTTTACGTAATTGACCTCTGAAATAC
This sequence comes from Chrysolina americana, assembly GCA_958502065.1. Classification (NCBI taxonomy): domain Eukaryota; kingdom Metazoa; phylum Arthropoda; class Insecta; order Coleoptera; family Chrysomelidae; genus Chrysolina; species Chrysolina americana. The sequence continues at coordinate 97,510,030 of OY293410.1, forward strand.
GCAACTTTGACAATCCTTCATATCTTTCACCGTTACCAAGATCTATAGATCTATAGAAGTAACGTAGGAGAATCTCTTCTCAGAAGATCCGTCAACAAAATAGTTAAACAGTATGCATGCATGCCATTCTCTGAAAACGAATAGTAACACAGGATTCACATATGCCATAGTTGCAAAACAATACAAAGAAATAAGCAAAATAGTTTTCCAAATATATAATCTCAAGGCTGATATTTTTTTCTGATAGTTTCAACCCATGAGAGTTTTGTTATTCACCTTCTTACCTTAGTTATCTTAAGTGACTTAGTGTCTCTAGTGAGGAGGTAGCCTACGATTACTCCCATAATCCACGACGATCCCCTATTATGCGTCTTGAAGTAGGAGTCGTTGAAGTAACTGAAAATATTAAATTATAACTGAGATTCGATTAAACCCGACTCAAATTTCAGTCTATATAAATGGACGCAAACAAATATTCGATATTCCTAATTCCATATATTTGGGAATTACGGTTCACCTACATTGATTCCTAACATGTCTGGTGCAAATGCATTTGTGGAATTGATAATGATTATTTGACCCTTTGAAGCGCTTACTTTATCACCTTCCAAATGTCGCAAATTGTATCATTCCAACCACCTTTGTTATTATTCTCGGAGCACAAAATTGTATGCTGCTTGGCATTGATTTTATTATCGATGCAAAAATACTGAACGTTGCTCAATGAGTATGGAGTTGTTTAGATAACAAGGCACAATTTCAGTTGGAATTCGAATCTAATACACCCACCACAGATTTAAATGTGACCGTTTCGAGATGAGCAGCGGTTACGATTATTGAATTGTTAAGATGAAAGTGATATTTTCAAGAAAAATGGTGAACCAGAACATTCTATTAATACAAGGCACCCTCCACATATATTATTACCACCATAATAATAGAATGTCTCTTGCTCGAAAAGAACAGCTCACAAGTGAGCTGGAAGTCCTTGGGTAGCTCCAGTAGTACTGGTACTAAAGATAGCAGGGGGAATCCGCCTTTGTATTGATTACCAGAGACTGAATGCAGTCACTGTTCCAGATTCATATCTCCTTTCTCGAATAAATGACATGCAGCAAAATACACACCGTGCATGTCTACCATAGATTTGCTTGCTGGTAACTACCAGATCAGGGTCAAATAAACCGATCGTGAACAGGCTTCATGACTCTGTTTGAGACTTTTCGCTACCTACGAATGCCATTTGGATTACGCAATGCTCCAGCCACCTTTCAGGTCAATTGATCACTTCCGCAGAGGGCTGAGCAATTTACGTTCTATCTATGATCAGCACATTGACCTATCTCTCGTTTTCTCACGGTTGAGACAATTCAAATTGTGTGACAATCAAAAGAAATATGTTTTTGTCTGTGCAAATGTTTGATATTCGAAGCGATTGCCAATTTACCTCTTCCTCATAATTTAAAGGGAGTACAATCATTTCCACAGGCCGGTTTATGGTATCGCTGATTCATTGAGAACTTCGCAGAAATTTCCCTACAGCTCGGTGAGCTCATGAGAAAAATGTTCCATGGGCGGACGAACAGATAGCAAACATCGTCGAAAAGTTGAAGAAACTCCTTATGATAGCACCTAATTTGCAACCAGCTGATGAGAAGAAACCCAGCAGCTGAAGGATCCCGAAGTATCAAAAATAATCGAAAGCTTCGGAGATCACAATGATGAAACTATCAACCTGTGAACCAGCTGAGGTTATATAATGTCAAACGGCATACTTTATAGGTACTCCTGGGATGAAGAGTGCGAAGAAGCACAGTTAGTAGCTCCCACCCACAAGAAAATGGGAGTGATGCAAGATCATTGCGACGATCCTACAGATGCCCATTATGAAGTCGAAAAAACCGGGGACACACATATTGTCAGACCGATACCTTTCCATTGTTTTCTGCTCGGAATAGTGACAGCAAACTCTCTATATCATCGAAGTCTATCTTGAGTGCTTTTCACTCCGAGGGTGGAAATAGGAATCTGCTGCTCCGCTCACTTCGCGATTTCCACATGACCTATCATCGCATCTTCGATTACCCAGACTCCCGAGTCCCGCATCGTCAAATGGACTGCCATTGCCTGAAAGCGGCGGCAGTCTCAGCAATACCTGCAATACTGCAGTTGGAGTCATTCTTATTGCACCCGTTAATACTAAACAGGCCAACCTCTACACCTTGCCAAGTCTTTGGCTCATTATGCTGCCCTGTGTGCCGCACTACACAGTTAACCTATATTGGATCTTTGGTCTCAGTACTGCAGTGTACTTACAGTCAGTGCATAATTTTCGGGTTATTACCCCAATTCTCCTCAGTTGCCATAGGATTGCTACCGACTTTTTCTACATGCGGTGTCCATGAAAGTTTGGAGTCCAGGACCACCTCTAGATATTTGACCTGCTGGATTTACTGACAGTCCTGCTTTACCGCACCAGCTTTCGATTAATCGGCAGGCTGCTTGCATGCAGGACAACTTCGTCGTCCTCGTATGCTTGTGCCTGGAAACCTTCATCTGTAAATTTACTCAAGAGTTCCACCTCCCACCTCGGTCGACCCGGAATACCTCGACCTTCCTCGCCGTTAGAGACGATACAACCCAGCTAACCATCGTGTGAGGCGTTCGCCTGGAAATTAGTGTTGCCTGTATGGTCGCTGATTACTAATGAAATGTTATAGAAGTATAATTTCTGATAGAATCCAATCCAATTATATTTACAGTTAACAATCGTATTGTCATCAAAGTAGTGTTTTAACATAATCGGATTCTTTTGATTTATGTTTCTGCGTTTGTTTATTATTAAGAATTATCTGTTGGATAATTTGCTTTTCTGGCATGGCTAGAAAGTACTATTTTACCGTTATGAAGAAATTAAGTTGCGCTAATTGCCAGAGGTATGAAGCTTTGAACTAAAAACCTGCGGATCTAGTACTTATACTCACTCATGCGTAGCGTTTTGGAACAGTCGCCATAGACCTCTTTGGACCACTTCCAGAGTAAGATGATGGAAAACGATGGATCTTCATTATCGAATACATCCTTACAATACGTTAGTGTTAGAATTTTGTGTGTGCCTTGATTGAATCGATGACTGAACGTTATGAATTTTGCTTCATTCAGCGGAAACTATGTCTTGGGTTATGTGTGGGTTGTTATAATTGGAGATTTTGAAGTTGAGATATTATATTTCCGAACAAATTTTACAAAGACTCTTTCTTCAATTTTTCATCACGTCACTTTTCGATAAGACTTGCCCAAACTTCCGTTGATATTTTTTCTTTCACATCTTACCTTGATTTGACGTCAAAGGAGTTAATATACAAGTGGTCCTCATACGCTTCCCAAAATGCTGCAGAGAACGATGCTATACAGGCCAGTACAAGTAAAGCTATGGCCATTCTGGGGCGCCTGTTCAAGAGGAGCAACATCAGCGGCGAAATTAAGAACATCTGCATATCAATATTGAGGTACCACGATTCTAAAACACACTGAGAGTTTGTTATGGTTATTGAATGTTTATTTCTTGAAAGTTGATTGGTATTTTATTATATTTACTATTGAGTGTTTTATCATTGAATTTATGACAATAATTTATTATGGTTATTGAATTTTTATTTCTTGAAAGTTGATTGTTATTCTATTTTATTTTCTATTGATTGCTTATCATTGATTTTTTGACAGCAATAAAGTTCTGTTTCCTGTAGAATCCACCTGAGGTGTAATGAAATGCTCGACTTAGGATCATAACATAAACATTGACATTAACATTAAAAAAGAGTCTCCAGAAATAACATTAGATGAAAAAAAAAATCAGTAAGTATGAGAATTGATGGAATATATAAAGATTGAACCCTGACATTATTTATACATTTTTTTTAAATTTGAGATTAAGTTCATTTACAACAATCCATTTCACAATCACCTTTTAACAATTTAGTTTCCAACGTGGCTATTTCAGAAAGACACAAATGAAATTCTATTATAAAATGGTGCCCAACGTGGGGCTTTTAAAAACACACAAATATAATTTTATAATAATACTCAATGAGTAAGGTTTCTGCGGCAGATTGAAACAGATAGAACATTTTTCACTCTTAGTATAATGATTAGTCAATCCGTGTCGTCTATATTTCATGAAATGATTTTGGATTCATACTGAAGTCGACATAAAAGTACGAGTGCTTTTTCTGGACCTAGAGATAGCACGGGATACATTATCCAGTATTCATCTCAGGAATTTCCAACATGAGCTGGAAGGATTTTTCGATTCAAAATGGTTAAAGTAGCCTTCAGTGATAATTGGAAATAACCATGCAACTGGTAGATATGTGTTTCAAAATCATTTTGCCCTAAATTTATTTTAAATATGTTGCTTCCACATGGAATATTTGATTCATATCTATACTGCTTCTGGATTCGAGGACCATTCATTTAAAAACCCCTACGATCATTAAACTGATATGTTAGTTGTCATCTACAGACAGTAGAAGTCTAGTGCTAACGGAAACATTTTGAAAATCAAAATAAACTACGAATAATCCTAGTTACCTCATATACTTCATTTCGAAAAAAATTATTCAAAAACCAAGGGCGTGGACAGAAACCAACAATTGCTTTCATGTCAATGCGCTGTTCATGAACCTTACCATATAATCCATGTTGACGTAATTTTGAATATATAATAACGCAGACCACCAATATTTCCTGCAAGGTCTTTCGAAGCCTTCTATAATGGCATCCCATTCAGGCCCGGAACCCATATATCTAACAAGAGCTGTCCTAATCAACACAAGGCCAGCTAGTGACGGAGTTAGCCTGGAAATGACGATATTGAGTCAGTGAAAATTTTAACTCATATATCAACATAATAGAAATTTTGTACCATGAATTTTAAACATGACAGAATAACACCGAAAAATCAACGAGGTATCAACAGTTCCTTCTCTACCTTCTCCCTTGCTGCTTCTGGCTGGGAGATTAATACCAACTCCTCAGTAGCTACGAAGGTATTTTAAAGGCACCTCAAGGGCAAGAAAAATCATCCCTCAGACTCAGATCAAACCGAAGGTACATGCCAAAATAATACAAGCTTCCAAAATAAACCTAACCCCATCCAAGGGAGCACGGGAACCTAAGATATCATCCAGGAACCTATAGAGGGAAACGAGTGGACGGCTACTAGTTGTTATGCACTCTTCCAGGGAACTACTCCACTACATATGGGCCGTGATGGTCATGATGGTAGAGCGCTTGTCTCTTATCCTAATGGTCATGGGGTCGATTCCCAGCATGGTCGTCGGTCTCGTGCATGGCATCACACGTTAAAAGGTAAAGGCTGCGTCTTCCCTAGCTCGGACAAGTCTTTCGAAGATTTTTGAGGGTTGTACTCTAAAGGATGTGTAGCGGGTTGACGGAAATAACAATTTTAACAATAACAATAAGTCATAGGAGAATATCAAGGTGAGTAGAATTTGTTTTATTGTCCTAGTGTCTATTTCTCTAGTACATGATTCTGCTCACCCACATCCTCCCAACCTTACTTTATTTGCTCTACAGGTTTTCGTGTTGTATTAATAGTTGTCTGACTACCTTGCTGGTATTCCCACCTTAAAGTAGACAGACGATTATTCTCATTTTCTGATACGGTATCGTTCTGAGAATGCTGCAAGATTAGTCTCTCAAAATCACTAGATGTTACATGTCACTTGGCACTGAAATACTAGAGTTACTTTGACTGTACACATTTCACTACCCAAGTTCCGATCTCTGTCATTCTGGTTCTTACTGATCGTTATTTCCTTTCGTTGCACTTCGCAACCCGAGTCAAAATCAGCTTGTTCTTCGTTTTGAGGAAGTTTACAGGACGTGACTTCACAATCAGCAAGTTCCAGAAAAACCGTACAAGAGAACGTGTTCTACAGTGCGGCTTTTAATAATCCATCCTCCTGCTAACTTTCGAACGGTTTGACGTACACAAATGAAAAAAACCGTTCGAAGAGTTTCACCGATACTACTTTTTGGAATAAAACACTTTGTGATTGTTCGATAGATGGCGCGGGGGGGGGGGGGGTAAAACTAAAATATTTTATATAGCAGGAGGGTCATGTGTCATATCGTTGAAAAGATAATTCAATTCTCTTTTCAACCATCTGAAAATGTTTAGAATTCCATTGCATTAAAAAAAAATTCTGTCCCGTTATTTTCACATTAAACCATTCAAAAGGTATCGTAGTCAGGTAAGAAAAGGGATTCAGACACGCCAAATCCGCAATTAATCTGACATTTCAAATGCATATTGTGAAAAAACGAAAATCTAAATAATTTAGACAGTGGAACGTACCTTATGTATCGATGAGAGTAATATTTGAGAATATTGAATCGTTCTTCATTTTGCTTTCGTTTGAAGAATACGTAACAGACAAGTAATCCACCTATTACCAAGAACGTGTTTGGAGCACAACTTGAGCCCAGGATAGTCGTCATACTAAAAGAGTTCGTGAGCTGAAAAATTCAACATAAGTTCCACATTGGCAGAGGTCGATTCACTTTTCAGTAGTGGGAAACCCGGAAAACCAACTGTACAATTCATGTGGTAGATTACAAAATTGGATAGTTTTTAGATATATCTAATAGTCAGAGTTAATCATATTCTTCGATGAGTGAATAGCTTTCATATTTCCATAATTTCTGGCTGTTTAAGATATTTCGCGAGCTCAATGTTTGCATTTTCGTAACGTTCAAAATGATAGACCGGGAGGGCATCGAAATTTTCATGAACGACCAATGGTGACATTGCTAATACCGAGTGCATTATTTGGGTGTATACCCTACATAATTGATGATAAGAAGGGTAGATTATTTTTTTCTCACCTCTATAACTTGTTTTCTGTTGAAGATGGGTCCGTAGTTATATGTGGATCGTACGTGTCCTATAATCACCCATATCAAACTTATGAATTTCATTCCATTCAAACAAGAAAGTTCTTCTTGTTTTTTATTCATACGGAACAGTTTTTCACCATTTGTGTATACGGAAAAAGCTATTAGTGCAAGATATGCTGGATCTAAAATTTGTGAAACCATTATTTAATAAAAGTTGTATTGTTGTAATTATAGTGAATTTTTTTTTTCCATTAATGTTTTTTTGTTTACGTATGACAAAGACGTGGAAGGTTAGCGGTCTATATTAGAAATGATAACCTTCCATTTCTTCACACAATAAAAATATTCAAAAGCCAATCAAAGTATAGTTTGGAATGGAAGTAACAAATCATGGGTAGATCTGTGGCTCAAGGAAGAAATGCAAAAAAAATCAATATAATGCTCACCTTTTCCTTTAGAACGACAATGTAGATCATAGCAAGTTGACAGGACCATGGTGGATGTAAAAACAAATAGAATTGATCTGGAATGAAATATTACTTTCGAAGTAGAAATGATTCTTTGTTACCCACTCTCGATTTTATTTATTCATTAGGAAGGCGAACTAGTCAATAAAGAAAATATTGATTTTGAAAATAAAAAGTAACTCATGATGACTTAAAAACATTGGAAAAACATCATTCTAATCTTTCAACTTTCCCAATAATGAAAGTACAGAACAGTAGCTGGTCAACTTATGAAGAAAAATAAGAGATTCCATATAACAAAATTTACATCGATTAAAAAAATTAAAATATCAATAAACTGAAAAGATTGAAGCTTTCTTCTCAAATTGATATCCAAACTAAAACAATTGTCTCAGAAATCTGATTGATATAGATATTGAATATAGATGAAACCATTTTTTGGTTTGGGGTATAAATTTATTCTACTACTAAAAACAAAAATATATATATTTTTTTTTTAAAACTTTCATCAGTAATGAATCCCTAATAACCGGATTCAATAATGATAAAAAAAATATTTTCAGTTAAAAAATAATAAACATTGTTCTTAACTATTATCAAAAACCTCAAAAATTAATTAACTCTCAATTTTCTTTATGAAAAAACTGAAAAGTATCCCGATCTCATTTTGACGAAATCTGATGAAGGTATTCAAGAAATATCAAACTATAGAAAATTCAAATACAAAAGTAAAAAATCCACAACATGTTTAGAAAAATCAAATGTTGTTTACAGCATACGATGTAACTGCGATTCAAAATACATTGGTACGAACAACCTCAAGAATTTTAAACAACCGCATCACCTCATAAAAGTGACATTGAACTCAACAAGAAGTCATGTGGGTTAGCTCAACATGCTATTGGATATTATTTGGAAAAGCACAAGTTTTGCATTCAGAAACAAATATTTCCTGAAATGATTGGGATCAATAGAGCCACTAATAACATGAACAAAAATCAGATATAGAATATTTTAGTGAAATCTAAACTTATATCTTACGTATAAATCAAGATGGATAATTATATTTATTTACTCGCAACATATATCAAAATATATAATTATGTATTATAGGAGTTTATATCATCTGGTCCAGGTGCCTTTTTATTTTCAACCTCTCTTATGTTCTACGAAAAATAATTTGGATAGTATTCTTTTGTTTTTATTAATTACTGTTGCTAATTTTTCTCCGAAACCAATTTTATTTTTACATTAATTATATAATAATAATAATACTCCCTCATAAACACTCGTTGAGTGTACCCAAACGCATAGCCTGTGCGGGTAGAGGACGGCTATTATTATTATTATTTGCTGTGGCTAATATTCAATTATGTTTTCGGGAGTGGGGTTTTTATCATCCATTTGAAGAGTTTTTCCATTGCTCCAACATATTTCATTATGCCCTTAGTCATCCAGATAGTTTTTCTTGTTTCACTATATTTTATATTTCATTATTTGTTCATACTTTTATCATTTAGGTCCAAAGCAATTTGTATTTCGTTGTATTTCTCATTTTTTAAATGAATTATTTTTTGGGATGTATGTTCGATTCCCAATAATACTTACATGACAATTATAACCCATGTCGTTAATTCGGGATTAACATCGTCTGTTGTTTGACATCTCACGGATTTGATCTCTAGGCCACTGACTTGTATACCTTTCCATATTTCCAATACGTCATTGTTAGTGCAATTGCTGGGAATACAGATAGCCCAATTTGGATTCTGAGTTTCATTGATTCCAGTTGCAACAACCGATATGAGTTTTTTCCAATTTTTCTGTGGAATAAGAGTCATTGTTTGACAGACATGTCTTTGCCGAAGGACCGCATCACTTTGGGAAGACTATACAATACAAAGCGCAGTTTGCGAGCTAACATGTGAATACTGCGTATGTACAATAAGGACTGACATCAACAATTTAGGTTTGTCTTTTTGAGTTTGGCCTACAACTTGGATTTTCTTCTAGGAACGATAATTAGGACAAATATTGGTTTTAACATTAAGAAGGAAGGCTAGGGCCGCTATGGCTTCTCTGTTTTCTTGTATTTAAGACTTTTCAGGTGAACTGCTAAAATATTACTGCGGAAAAAAATTCAAGTATTAGAAATTACCCAAAACACCAAATTATACCAGAACACTTTTTTGAGCTCCTGAGGATACCAACTTTGTTGGCAAAACGCTCTGTGAGTAAAATTGACGTTGTTTTGGTATTCTGTGTGATTTTTGTTGTTTGAATTTAATTCGCATCAGAGGTTTCGAATATTTATTCAATTGATATAGGGGGACAGTCGAAGGTAAATAAAATGAATTGAAAGTTGCATAGTGTCATAGTGTCATGTAGATAGACTATAATGATACGGTCCAATTTTGTCAAATCCTGCATATAAGTGGGTCTTTGGGAGTGTCGAAATAGAGAATTCCTCAAAATATAAGCAATTCGTGAAGTGGTGCGGAAGTTATAAGTAATACTACTTAATTCTGTTGGACTAATAGTATAATTTCCCTGATTACGAGATGGCTATGGGAAAATCGTCAAGGCATTGAAGAGCATTCAATTCTCAGAGGATTGATGGGGGATACCGGAAAATTGTTACTGACGGGCGCCTTAGGAGTCCGAAATCTAATGGTTCTCAACAGCGTCATTAGTCATCTGCAGTGGCAGTAGATGGTGCAATAATTCAGTGAGTATACGCCTGCTGGCCTCCTTCATCAAACTTGGAACGGTTTTGTTTCAAAAGAGAATGCCGTTAGTGTTGCCGCATAGAATTTTTTAGTATTATTATTGGACAATACAAATGTATCTATCACTTTGATGACGATGAGGTTATGTTAGGTTATGTTTAGGATTGCTTGTGAATTATGTTTTTTGTGCGATGATGTTTCTCCCATAATAACCCTTCCTCCGGGGTTTCTCTATGTTTTCTATAGTTTTTTCCATATTCAGTTCTATGTAAGGTTTTTGACATGCTAAGCACGAGTCCGGTCGCCAGCGCTTGTTTCGGTACTTTAGTCTTTTTTTCATCAACTTTGAAAATATAATGGAAGAATTATCCAAAAACGTATGGTCCTTTTGTGTGTAGGCATGCACATATAGCAAAATTCTGCAAATACAATCTTTAGGACACAAAGTAAATTCTGAAATTTGGAGGTTCTGCTAGATTCTCGACTCAGTAACAGATTCTGGGATCCCTTTGGACCTGGTACTCCAATACTTGAGCGGACGTTTTCTTGTCTTCCTTGGCAATTTTCTTATACTAAATCATCCAATAATAGTTGGTCTTCGGGTCGATTCTCAGAGTTTATCTGTGGTCGTGTCATGGTCAGTGTACGGTGTTCGGCATATGATGGAAAGTATTTATGCTTATCATGCAAGTGTTCGGGGTACTGCAACAAAATGTTCCTTGCAAAATCTTTATTCATGTGAAAATCGGATTGATCACCCAGTGTGGTTTGGTTGGACATTTATGAAACATTCAGTTTATGCTCCTATTCTGCGTCGGTGATGTCACAATCCGAAATTTTTTGTAAATTTGACAAATCGACGGAACTTCAGAAGGGTATGCCGCTTCATTGAGCAATTATGGAAAATTATGGGCATCACGAAATACTTATCGTAGTTTAAATTGCAGTGATCATGCACTCAAACGCAGAAGTCTCTCGTGTTGTGATTATAGCCACGGACACCTTCGTCGCTTTGTCGGGTAATGTGATCATAAGATCGATATTGTTCAAGTAAATAATTTTTGCCATGAGTCCCATTAATCCTACGAACTAATTTTTCGATCTATCGTGAAATGATGAAGTTGTGTCATATGACACTCCAAATGAAATCCAGCGCTGAACGTAATGTGTTTTCGATACTTGTCCGTATATGGAACTCTGCATCTTCGAACGGCTCCAGAATCCACTCAATATACCGGGTGATTCAGCCAAATTTCGTGACCTTGTAACTTTCTTATTTGTATAATAAACGTCTCTTATATATTTTGTCAATGGTATATTGAAAGTCAGGGGTGGTGACAAATTGAGTGATTTTCAAGAATGTGATTCGGGGTGGGTTTGCATGAAATCATCTCAAATTGGAAATGAGCAACGGTTCTACCTTCATTAGACTTCTAGAACAAAGTTCTAGAAAGCATGCTTGCATAAATGTGTAGAAGATTGACTCAACATATTTTTATTGGGGCATAGTGAGTGTTTCGTATCCTGTGAAAAGTAATGCAACTGTCACTGGGTCATATCCATTTCACAGCACTGTCCTTCGAACAGAGGATCTTGAAATACCATGTTTCTACACCAAATTTCAAAATTGGAAAAAGCTTATGATGCTTTTGTGAACGTATCAACGACTTGTTATCGTTTTCCAATAAACATCGAGGTAGTGCTTGTATCGATTGATTTGCGGAAGAAATATCGGGGAGAGCTGTAATCATCAAACAAATATCGAAACAATTATACCAATGATGGAGAAACCTAATACATGTGTGAAAACTATTAGTCACATTTGCAAAACATTCTCCACCAATTAATGTTCGTGACCATAACCATTCCACTGAAGGATTTCGGGGGGTTTCGCCCCAAGTATGTAAACTTAATTTTGAAAACTTCGTGGTGCCCATCGTGTTCCATAATATTTCTGGTTACAGTTATTTTATGATAAGTCATTTGAATAGGAGGGGGCGTATGAGCATACTTTCAACTAACGAAGAAAAGTACATTTCATTGACCCTGAACGATGAAGGTACAGATATAAAATTCCGATTTTAGATAGCAAAGATTTGAAAATATTGAAAAGAGAATGCATACATTTGAATGATGAAAACTTCGTGCTTTCATCCAAGAAGGGATTATCTATCTACGATCATATTGATTGTATGGATCCCGAAAGAATGTTTTTACAAAAAATTGAACGAGGCACACATCACTGACGAGACGTATGCTCATGCTCAAAATGTTTCTGAATTCAAAATTTCGGACTTCGGGTCATATTCGGATCTGTATTTTCAAACAGATGTAATGTTGATGGCTGAAATATTTGAGAATTTTCGAAAAAAATGCATGATAACATATGGGTTAGATCCAGCATGGTACCATGCCGAGCTGAAAGACAATTTTTACCTTACTTATTATGCTGTTAAAATTGTCATTTCTGTGAACCAGCTGCACCCTTACGAGCGCAACCCTCAGAAGTCTTCGAAACATTTATGCGAGATAGGGAAGACGTAGTCCTTACCTTATAACGTGTGATACCATGCATATCTTGGCAGAGTTTTGATTATGTTTTCAGCTATATCATTTGGGCTGATATTGTTGGTATTATTTACTTTCTCAAAAGAGCTTCTTTCGTAGTTTACTATTATCCAAATGTCTTTAGATTCATCATTAGATCTCCGTATGAAATTATGATATGTAACTCTTTTGGCGAAATCAATTTCTCTGTTATAATTCCGTTTATATTCGTTGAAAACAAACTTGTCGGCAGGTTATTTGAGGAAATATGGATTGTTTTTAATAGTTGTGAAGTATCTCTCATATGTCTCATTCGTTGAAGAAGTTGGTTGGTCTTTGACTTCTTTTTTTGTGACTAGAGTGTTTCAAGAAAAAATTTTGACAGACGAGGAAACTATAAGTATTGTTTAGGAACTCAGCTAGTGATTTTAAGAAATTATTTTCATTATAGAAAATCTGCCAGTTGGTTAACTCAAGAGACTGTTCAATAGCGGGCACCCCTTTTTGATCAATAGGTTTATTCAATATTTGTTTATTGTCTGCTGACTGAGGATTTAATGAGTGTGTGAACTGACTACCATGATCTGAGATACAAGGATCCAGTAGTCCGGTATCACAATCACTGTCGTCATCATTCAGATTAGTCATAATATTGCCTATATAACTAGAAGATATGGAACTCACTCTAGTTGGGATTATTATCCTGGGTTTTATTTCAAAAGATTCGAGGATTTTTAACCAAGTTTTGGAAATCCATTTGTTTTTATTTATGCCAACTACAATTATTGTTTATTATTGGGTTGACAGTTCTGATAAAAGCTCTTTGGTTTTATTGAAGAATAAATCATGCTCTCTAAATAATTATTATCTATAGGTTGTTATTTGGGCGGTGTTTGATCCAATAAATTCAATTCCGTAGAATTCTGCGTGTTGTTCAATATAGGACGAAATCAATAGGAGTGGTGTTACATAATATATTTTGGAAAACTAAGATTGAAATCAATCGTGACTGGTCACATCCAGTAGTCGTGCTATTGAGTAAAACTTTGTCAGATCGAGTCAGTGATAAGTAATCGAAATTGTGTCACTAATATTCTATGAAAATCTAGAATTGAGAGATGGTGACATTACATTTCTGTTTACGAAACTTGGACCTATATTAGTTTTAGAATCCCAACTATCAAAAATAAATCATACGCGCCTCCCAATGGTGGTGTAGAGTTTGTTGTGTCTGGTAATTTGTCAACGCTGTTGATTTCAGTGTATATGTATTCCTCCTAGGGCGGATTGTACAATACAAGTTTATTAATAGTTTAAGGAAACGGTATTCAGTTGATAGGGATTAGCCAATGAAATTTCTAGTTCCTCAGCATCTGAATTCAGTTTGATTGAACTATTGATGAACTTGGTTTGTACAACCCGATCTTAGTTAATTTCTGACATTTCTGTCACTGTGTTTTTGTGTGAATATTGGCGAAATAGTCTCTTTTGGACTCATTTGTGTCATTCAGTAGAACTATAATAGATAGAAGTAGGCATAGAGAGAGAGAGAGAAAGAGAGATAGAGAAAGTTAATGATGCTGATTTATTGTATATGCAAACAGTGTTCAATCTCGATTGTCTTGACCATTGACTCAAATTGAAGGAAACAATTGCCAAGAACTCCTAGATTTTGTCTAAGTTTGGATTTTTCTTCGGATTCTCAACTGATGTCGCAAAAAACTGCTGATTCGAACAAGATGATGAAATGTTTAACTGAGTTTGTTAGGATTTGTTCCATGCATTTTTGGACGTAGATAATACCACTTTCGTTGATGTTTCATTATTATTTTGAATAATTCTTATGGTTGAATCTTATTTTTATCAAATGCGTGAATTCCAGGCGATTGAGGATACGCCACAGTCTATCGCTTCCTTTTCTCTTCTCCGTAGTCTGCGCCCCCGTAAACGAGCGACTTCAAAACAATGTTGTAGGTATGGTAATGTTGAGTCCATCTATATTTATAAGATAATGAACGTCCATGTGGATGCTACTGACGTGCCCTTATAAAAACCTTATGACCTTGTTGACCTCGCACGAGCTTATTGACCTTGAGTTGAAAACATTCGATTCGGAAGCCACAAGTGGACGCTCGACTTTACTGGCGAATACACTTGTGAATTGGATTACCCGAAAAAGAAGGTTTTATAGTAGAATAGAATAAGTATTGCATGTGAAGGTACCCCTGAACATTCATTCGAATTGAAACTAATAATAAAAATATATACCATTATAAATTAACTCGCCTGATGTTGGTGAGAAGTAGTGTAGTTTTGCGAACTATCAGTGATAATGATGCTTCCTAAGCAATATTTGCCCATAATGTTATCCGCTACTGATTTCGTTCCCACACATTGCTCAAAGTTACTAGTTTCTCCAAAATTGTATGAAAGGAGTCCGACAGGAATCTTTGAAGAGGCATCCCACACTGAAAAATGGAAAAAGTTTCATGTCATATTACAATATAAATGTTATAGAACCAATTGAAATAACAACTTGATTTTCAATGCAGCTTTTATGTTAATAACCGAGAAACTGCCATTTCAACCCTCTGTCTCTCGACCGTTATGGTGGGATGACGAATGAACTCGACTCTCAAAACAATGAAGAGAGGAACCATCAAATTACAATGCTCTGTCAAACTTTGTTAATTACATGGATTGCAAGATTATTGAGGCGTAGACCAAATTGTTATTAAAAAATGTCACTACATTTGTTGGGTTACATTCATTAATAGGTTGAATAAAAGCATTAGCCCATTTCAAATCTGGCAATTTATGAAAAAAATATGTAACAAAAATTTTCAGGTAGATAGGACGTCACTGAAACAGGAGTTTATTGAAAAGCTCTTGGATAATATTGCACCAAGTTTTGCAATGAATCTACAAGAAAAACTTCACAAAATAGCAATTCTGCAGATTCTCTGTCACACACATAGACACACCCACCCACGCCCAATTTGATTTTGACACCAAAAATAATAATGGCATGTCAAGATAATGTTACAACGGTACACTAATAAACCGAACACATATAGGAAGTAGCAGTCAGTATCTTCTAGATCTTTATAATCCAAAAGCGCTTTGTAAGGATAATTTTTTCTACTTGACCAACAAGAAACCTATAGCACCGTATTTTAACTTTATTTATTATTATTAGGCTAAGAACATACTTCTATGAAATCATGGAAATGAAGAGAGATCAACGAGTTAATACAATGCATGGAAAAGATAAATATGCATATGCACAAAAACATTGAAGCAAATGAACAAATGAGTATTTTGTCATTGAAATATTCACTGTCATTTGTCATTATTATTTGTTATTGTTGTGTTATTTTCTCTGCGAATTTTGTTGTTTGAGAATCTTCAATCTTTTGTGTTTTACAATTATATTATTCAATACTTATAATAATGCATGAAGCAGCTGCTCATTTTTTCTTGATGATATTCTTTCCAGC
Organism: Chrysolina americana; assembly: GCA_958502065.1. NCBI lineage: Eukaryota > Metazoa > Arthropoda > Insecta > Coleoptera > Chrysomelidae > Chrysolina > Chrysolina americana. The sequence continues at coordinate 97,526,197 of OY293410.1, forward strand.
AGTGATGATAATTTTGTTGTTCGGGGTCCTTTAGGTATATAAGTCATCTCATGATTTGTACGTAGTAAATTTTCATTCAAATACGTCCACAAGTTCATCCAATACTGAATTTGAAATATATTCTAATGACATACGACAGATCGCATTAACCGCTCACCTACGTGCAAACCCCGGTCGTTTTGGTACCACTAAAAGTCACCAGAATTTCAGGAATCATGTCCCGTAACTCGCCAATCTTTCAGGAATATTTTATATACGAGACACAAAATGTGCAACCATAACGACCAAGTTTATTAACGGAACATATCCATTGTTACGAGAATGACACAACGTTGATGTCAAATGTTAATTATGGCCTAATGAACAAAAAACGAGTGCCAGAGTTCAATATAATCCGGTCATGTTAGCTCAAAAAATAGGGGTGAAAAACAATCATTCGCATAAAACTGATAATCGGTACGAGTGTTCGACATACCATTATAAATGACTTCTGAAAAGTCCCCATCGTCCCCACCAGTGACTGGCGGTCTAATGCACAGGCCGTTCGAAACACCAGTATAGCGATAGTCGGATCGAGCCCGATGTAGGTACAAGAGATTTTATCTCAAATACTTTATATCGGATCGATGAAAGGCAGTGTATTGTGAGTTGTCTAGATGCCAATCTCGTCTAGTGCTAGCTTGGAGTGCACACCGACCACCCGAGGTGGTGCTGTAGGTTTTCCAGGTTTTCCTACAGCTGAAAAGTGAATACATCACCTAAAACATCAGTAAGTCGTCCCGTAGTGCCACGGCAAATAATAATAATAGCCGTCCTCTACCCGCACAGGCTATGCCTTTGGGTACACTCAACGAGTGTTTATGAGGGAGTATTATTATTATTATACTATAATATTGGCAAAAAAAATTGATAAACGAGTAGCTCTATCATAAAATTGGTCAAATAAAAATTATAGATCATGCAATTGTCTATAAAAATTGTCTCCACACTTTTTTTTCCCAAGAATCAACATTTTGAGATATAGCGATTGTTGAAAAAGTTACGTTCTTTATAATAGGCATGTTATTTCTCTTTATATACATCAACGAGCAGTAATGCAAGTATAATTACCAGTCTGTGCAATTTATACATACAAATTGTACAATTATTTGCAACATCTGGCAGCAGGAAAGAAAGTATCATAAGTAAATGGGTTTATGGTATGTATGCTGATATACATATTGTTTTTGAAGGATTGGAAGATTTTGCTAATGTTACGATGGATACAACAGATCACCATGTTGATGCAATGGATTCGCGATGATCCTTCCGGAGGTTAAAATTTTATTATCTATCGCCAGTGGAGTTGATGATGGTAAAATTAACTGTCATACAGCTCGAGAAGTTCGGATAGCCCCATGCCTAAACTGACAGGATTGACTTTTAATAACATTGAGTATTAACTATAAGTACCACCATAAAAGTTCACAATGAGAAAGTTCCTATTGATCCTGTATTATTATTTCATTGCATAAGTATTACTACTGCTATCATTAAAAAATATCTCGAATATGAATTTCACATCTTTATATTCAATTCACGCTGTTTTATATTTGAAATGTTTTTATTTTAGTATTATTTTAGGGTTATTTTAGTATTTATAATGATTGAATTATATCAAATTGAATTACCTGTTTTTTACCATATTCAGGCAATGTTTTGTAATTGTTTTTTTTATTATGTATATTTTGAGCCACTTAAAAGCGGTATCTGTTGCTTCTATGAGTTTTCCTGTTGTTTTGGTTGGTTTCCGGGGTTTGCCGTGGTCTTCTTTGGTTTAAATCAACAAACGTTTCGACTGCAACTGCGGCAGTCATCTTCAGTGGCGTGGTCGGAGTACTCTTCTAGACGTATCAACTGAAAGTTTCAGTTGACGCCAGCCGTGAAAGTCTACATTGCTACATTGTACCGAGTAAGTTAGGTATATGTTTTCATGTTTTGTGTAAATAAACGATGACGATGATGTTGATTAGTAGGTGCAGTGACTTCGGAGCCGCAATGTTTGACATACCATGAAAAATCCTATAATAAGGCAGAAGAAAATAATGAATATTTACTTGTTAATGCCCACATATTATCGTCAGTAGAATTTTCCAAGTTGTCGACGTACATTTCTAACGTCGATCTGCATTGTTCGCTGAGTAGAGCTGATTTGTCCTTGTTACCAATTGTATCCAAAATAATATTTCCATCAATCGCTCCCACTATTGCGATGGTAAAAATAAAACAAACACAATTGGTTTTCATTTCATTTGTTGCACCGACTCAATTAAACTGAAGAAATGTTGGATACGTTTGGCATTTTAAGGTCCCGGGGTCATTCGAACAATTTGAAAATCATTGAACTTGCAAATTTTGTCAGTTGGATTCGGAATTATTTGCATTCGAACATTCATTGTCTTTGAACTACGGACAATGTTTTGGATCTGCTCATTTGGCAGAGCTCTTTTATATTTTCAACGATAGATTGTTGTGTTCTATGCTATTCAGTCGGAGTATATTACTCAATCAGTCTCTAGAATCTTAGCAACAGACTTGAAACTATTTTTCAGTTTTTTATGTCATGGTAATCTTTCATTCATTGGACTGATCATGAAATTTCGTCATTCTCAACGTTACAATAAGGCAATTTGAAGGCGAGGACAATAATTTGAATGGCGTCTCTTCTTGATTTCTTCAATTTATGGGTCTGTGAGAAGTATCTCCATTGTTATTATATACCCTGCAGATTATAGTTGTTATGCAATATTTATTGTGAACCTTTTTGACTGAATGTAGTCATTCGATAGTTAAATTCAGTCACAGATAAGGATATTCATAGCTTACGTAAGGAAACGATCGATGAACCAGTTGAACTGAGACCTTTGCGTTGCCTAGTTGGCAACCGGAAAAAAAGTGTATGTAAATAGAAAAGTGTTTGCTTAAACCTATCTCGTATTCCAACATGTTCGAGAATGGTGACTGGATACGGCGTAGTAAAAGTGCTGAGGAAAATCTTCCATCTACTCCATAGAATCTAATGCAATTCACAATTCTAGAAAAAAAGGGTTGTTCATGATTCTGATTCCACAATACCCTTCTTGAAAAAATGTTGATGCCATGCTGAATCTTTCACATCAAGCTAGTGATTCAATTCTGCCTTCTTCTCATTCACCTAACTGGATTCTTGGTCTTCTTCTTGATGGTAAAAATCTTCGAAGGGATGTAAAGGTTCATCCAGTTCGTGGAGGTGGATCGGTTCTTGATCTCATAATTCCAATTTCCACTGAACGTCTATTTTGGCACATACAAAATATGTTAAGTAAAATTACACAGACAATAAAATTATATATAATAATTGCGAAATTTGTAAACCATCAAGCACGTTTTCTTACAAAAGGTTCATTAATAATTTGATCAAGTTGATGGGAGTATTGATTCCATTTATTTTAAAATTGTCAACATGTTCTTTATTCAATTTCAAATATTTCAATTTTAGAAGTCTTTATTATTAGGTGAGTCTGCCATACTAGTATTATATTTTCTTGATTGACAAAGTAAGTTTCAAAATTGAATTGGTTGTCATCATTTTTGTGGCAATCTCTTGATTTTGTCAGTTCATTGTAACAGGTCAAGGATCAAGTTTTCGACCATAAGTTCATTCCAATTTCAAAAACATAACCTTTTGCAAACTACTAGGAAGTTCTAGTGATAATCTCAAAATCTGAGCTTTACAAATTTTATATGAAACAGCATTTTCTCATATTTGGAAATTTTGATGTATGGTTGGCATTCATCTAAATTTTGAAGGCAGCATACAACTCAGAATCATTACCTTTGGCGATATAGTTTTCATCTGTTCTTGATATGTGATTTAACCCTCTGTTAAAAAATCATTAAGAATCCTAGACTTCCAGAACACTATTCTTGGGCATGACCACAACTAGTGAAAATCAATTTGTAAAAGACGAACAATGTCAGATTTATCTATGATCTTCAGAATTGTTAGACATGAAACTGACTGCCCACATTTACTTGCAAAAATATAAATGTTAATATTTCCGGTAGAGATAATTGGAATCTAGGAAAAAAAAAAATTAAAAAACGGAAAAAAATACCCCCGGAAAAAAAAACGGAAAAAAAACCCCGGCAGAAATACCTCCGAAAAAAATACCCCGTGGAATAATATATATGGTATATGCGATTACAATGGCCAGTACACAAAAAGTAATGAAATTTCAACTGTGTGTCATGTTAAAGAAACTGGACCATATTTGATTCATTTTCATTCATTCATTAAGTTTTAACCTATCCAGTTGAAATTTCATTACTTTTTGTATACTGGCCATTGATATCGCATATAGGTGTATTTTTTCCGTTTTTTTTTCCGGGGGTAATTTTTCCGTGATTTTTTCCGTTTTTTTCTCGTTCACCAGATAATTGAGAGATATTGCACTAACGCCAGGTAGTATTTAAGCCAACTTTATTTTAATAGTGACTACCATTATTATATGATTGAAAACAGAGATATTGCTGTTTAGTCAGTTCGTCCCTTATTCACACAGGCGTTCGTTATTCATAACCTATAAATGAAATCTAGTATCTCTTTCTTTCTACATAATTTATTTCAGCCTAAGATACAATCATTATGATGATAGAATGGCCAAAGTGGGCTTCAATATCGATTTGTGTTGAAAATATCACATAATTATCAGGCATGAGTTATGTCTTATCCACAATCTTGCTCGAAGTGAAAATAAAGAAACTTCAATTCTGGCTTAATGGTCCACTGATGTCCGTATGTGTATATGTCAAAAAAAGAAAAACTTTATTACTGCCTGACGATACTATCTCTCTGATTTTCGATTCTACTAGTTCGTATGCAGAAAGCATTCAAGCAGTGATTCACTACTGTAATGGTCCGAATTAATCTTTCTAAATTTTCATGATGTCTTTTTCTCGTATCAAACTTTTATTGAAAGGGAAGGACAAAGTCAAGCTCAGCGGAGCTGCCAGAAAGATGTTCAAATACCTCATCAAACAAGGTCTTTCATTCGAAGAGGTCAGAATGAAAGCGGTTTTGAACCGTTGAAGAAGTCTACCTCGGACAAAAGACTGAAAAGAGTCGTGTACTGAACATCACAACGACGCATGTTGTAATGATGTCGGCCTTTTTCGAAAGCATTATTCGTGCATCTTTGAAGATATTGGAAACATTTATGGAGAGTTATCCATCGTCTGGCTAGGATATTTCTCCGATTAGTCCGATTAACTATCTAGTAATGCATGATCTTTATCATGCACACACATCTTCCTTCTAAAGTTGACCAGATACGGAGTTTTTCCGTGCTTTCATGGCTAGCTGTACGAATTGCGCACGCAGCTTTCTGTATAAATGGAATCAGAATTCTTTCCACAGTTCGGTTCTGGCGTTCACAAGGATTTCCTTGGGAATGATAAAAAGATGTCCGAACTGCCTCGACTCCATAGGATTCTATTAGTTTTTTCAGTTAGTTGTCAGTTATTAGTGTCAGATGGTTTTGGAATTTGCTGACTGCATCGGAAAAATAAAGAAAATTTTGAAAAGTAATCTGAAATGCTCAAGATGTAACAGTGTCCTGCCGAAGACTTAGGTAAAGGTCTTACTACGTCGACTGAAATGGTTTCCCATGGTTTAGAGATATGGGGACGCCCAGATACTAGACCAGCTGGAGCTTCATGTTCAAGCTTTTGAGCTAGACCAACAACACAAGCTCGAACGTAACGTATTACATCTTTTTTCATCCTTGGCCAGAAGTATTTGTTTGACATAGTTTTGTACACCCCGACTATGGTCCGATGTCGGAAGATCATGGTTGGTCTTTATAACCTCCTTTCGGTGAGTCTTTGGCACAACCACTTTCCATGCAAGGGTCCATTAGGCTCCGAAAAAAATCCAACTGGATGTTGTCCAGGATGCCCACATTAGGAACAGCTCGTGAAAGAGCATCTGGCACGACATTATCTTTCCCTATATCAAAACTATATTCTTGTACTGCACTGTTTGGAACCTTTGGTGTGGTGATGAACATACTGGAGTTTTATTGTAGACCAAACCACTATTTCCAACACCTCGACACGTGTTTCGATCACCAAGTGATCATCTTCAAGAGGAATATTAAACTAATCTTTCTGTGTAGAGGTGTTAAAAATAGTGGTTTGGTGTTGGGATATAACTCTAGTATATTCAAAACTAAATTGTTGAAGTTTCACACTCCATCTAGCCAGTAGGCCAGCGGGATCCTTCAAGTCGTTCAATCAATTGAGTGCAAAGTGGTCTGTGACCACCCTAAATATGTGGCTTCCACGAAAGCTCTGAATCTTTCTATTGTCCACAACAAAGCAAGACATGCCTTTTCTGTTACGCTATAACTACGTTCACTTCGCGTGAGTGATCGACTAATACAACTTTATACCTTCTCATTACCTGTTTCGCAATCCTTCTTCAGACCGTGCAGTCCGTTTCGAAGAAACTTTATCTTGTGTTTTCTGAAGAAAAATGCTTTTTCTATCGTCTATGGCAGTTTTCTCTTCGGGGACTTCTGAAAATTGCGAAGGTTGTGTTTGAACCAAAGTCTGTTGGAACCTGCCAGTGTGAAGTTTGAAGAGTAATTCAATTTGCAATTACATCTTGTAGATAATAGGTATATCTGAGAGATTATCTCGAATATATTGCGTGCTCCAATAATTGATAACGTTGGTTAAGGTTAGGTTATAGATAGATTTTTCGGCGTATTTTGAAGAGTGTGATCCCCTGAAGGGACAAAGAGATTATATAAGTGGGACTAGTCAGCCACCATGTGGTACTCAAGAAGCTCTGCAGGAGAATGACTACCTAAGAACCATCGAAAATAGCTGATGGAATACCAATGACGCTTGCGGTAGTATTGTATGAGTCAGCGGTAATTCTAGATTTGGATTGGAAGAAGGTTTATTAGAGGACTGAGAAGAGATCATTTCCATTGATTAGAGCCAGAATTCTACCTCGCAGAAGTCGTTTTCGAATCAGGGATAGGATCACTGTGGAAAGTGGGCCTGTCTCAACGAATCATGGGGCCTAACACCATAATGAGGAGCACTGACGCCTTTGCGGATGAGCAGAGCAGAGCAGGGTGTAGCAAATCAGCCATTTCGTCGTCTTGCTTAACCCAAAGAGGGCCTAGTACTTGACATTCCTTTTATTATTGTTTATCAATTGCATATGAAGTTTTCTGGTCTTAGAGATTTTAGAGATTCCGCTATTGAATACTAGATAGCACTAATAGTACCAGCCAGTTATTTACGCTCTATTCAAATTTTACCTATTTTTGTGTGGTTGGAAAAAACAACTGGGCTTCGTTCATATTGCAAAGAATTCCTATTTGAGAAGGTTGATTTTCTCAAGCTGAAAGTGTATTTATGAACGAATGAACGAACGAATGAACAAATGAACGAATGAACGAATGAACGAATGAACGAATGAAAGAATGAACGAATGAACGAATGAACGAATGAACGAATGAACGAATGACGAATGAACTAATGAACGAATGAACGAATGAACGAATGAACGAATGAACGAATGAACGAATGAACGAATGAACGAATGAACGAATGAACGAATGAACGAATGAACGAACGAACGAAAGAATGAACGAATGAACGAATGAACGAATGAACGAATGAACGAATGAACGAATGAACGAATGAATGAATGAAGGAATGAATAAATTAATTAATAAAAGAATAAATGGATGAATGATCAAATGAATTAATGAGTAAATGAATAAATGAATAAATTAATAAAGGAATAAATGAATATATGAATACTTGAATAAATGAATTAATGAATAAATGGATAAATGAATAAATACCAAGTCATTGCATTCAGGATATGGTTTGAACAATTTTCCAAAAATCTATAACTTCCTAATAGTTGAAGTTTCAATTTATTTAAAATCTTCCCTGAATATTTTTTCACCTACTCGCCGTTGCTGAATGGTAGTATTGAATTATTTTATTACAGATGTTACTAAAATGTGTTTTCTCAGTGAATTTTCAATTTGGTGTTCGGCCCTATATGTTTTATTGCAAAATTCATTGAAGGAGGTAGTCGGTGGACCAGTGGCAGTGGCAGTGGAACTTCTGGCTCGCATCAGACAGACGGTACGTGGGAAAGATTTTCTCAAGTACATGGGTCTCTTCAGGTGGCCACATGACTTGTTGTAAATCAAGTGTGATGTGAGTTGTCTAGATGCCAATCCCGACGTCTGGTACTACTGGTGCTAGCTTCAAGTGCGCACCGACCACTAGGGGTGGTGCTGTAGGTTTTCCGGGTTTTATTACAGCTGAAAAGTGAATACACCACCAAAAACATCAGTAAGTCGCCTTGAAGCGTCACGGCAAATAATAATCATAGCCGTCTTTTACCTACATGGGCTATATTTTTGGGTACACTCTATGAGTGTTTATGAAGGAGTATTAATATTATTATTATTATAATTCGTCTTCATTGGAATCTGAATTTCCAGTAAGAATCCATATGGATCATACTCCGTTTATTCAGCCTCTTTTGTTTATTTAATTATAGTCATTCAAATTAATTTGCGACTCGAAATATTTTTCATGTATTTAGTTGAGAAGCGGGTTATCAGTTTCTACTCCCAAAGTTTTCCATAGCAACGATGACTCGACCGAGCGGCCTAGACGTACGCAGATAGAGGTTTGGTTAGTTGATTCGAATGATTTCTTTGTTTGAATGTTTGCTGAAGGTTATTGAGCAAGAATATTTTCACGTTACCAGAATGGTGAATGGATTGAGATTGAGGCTTTTGAGTTTGAACGTCTCGACATGACATGCGATTTATTGGAACTTCTTCAATATGGTCAGATCATCATGTTTGATTTCATTATTTATTCTGAATTTTTATGTTAATAGTTATGAGATGATACTTTGAAAGATTAAACAGAGAACAAATTGAGTTTCCGTATTGAACTTATATTTAAGAATAATCTGTTTTAATGAAAAGAAATAAATCCGACAAAGGTAGAAAATACCTTATAGTATTGGTAATATTATTGTGAGAAGATCTGAAGTGTATAAATCCACGAAATCATTAGCCAAAAGTGCTTCATACTTACCTAATGAAGACCTTGATCATCAGCAATATAAGCTATTTCAAGATGCTTGTAGAAAGTATGGTAAGCTGAGCGTATGGATTGTTAATGAAATAATATTCACAAGGTCCGAAGAAATAGGCAGAGGATTCATTGGGGATATTTATTTCAGTTCAGTTTTGATAAATCTCATACGTTTCACATTGAAATATTAGAAAATAATATAGAAAAAAACAGTAATCTGTCCTAAAATTATGTTAGGAAACAAAAAAAAAAATGTAACGATCTATATCTCACATCTGATGATGACTTCAAATTAATTGATGAGACTACAAGAGACAGGGTTATTTTATCCATCAAGGTTTCGCCAACCACTTCAATTCTGTCTGTAATGACACTTCAACTTATGATATTAACGTAATTAAATTACACATTTTTTATTATTTCACCTTCGTCAATATAAAGCTTCATGATATAGAGAAGGCACTTCAACTTTGACGAATTGTAATGTCATCTCCTTTTCCTCTAATCCGAATAATTTCATTTGTGCAATGAATGACTTCGATATTGTTAGGTATATGTTTCCAGGGTAACTTATCTCTTCATGAACATTTCTAAAATATTTGCAGCAGGGGATTCAGTTATTAGAATTCATTGGAAGAGTAACTAGGGACTTCAGTAGAATTTACACTTTTATTTATCTGCGCCGGTAGGACCTCGCCTTGAATGAGTTGAATATGCGTCCTGTTGTAAGAAAGATTCATAAAAATGTCTATTAATTCCAGAAAAATTGATGATGGTTCTTCAGCCTGTGGGATTCCACAGGCTGATTTTGGTCCTACGAGAGTTGTTGCTGCTCCTGCTCATTCTAGGGCATCTGCGCTGTAATTTCTTTGGTTGTCCTTGTGGCCTGGTATCCAGATAAGTTTCATTTTGTTCTGTGCTTCTAGGTCGTTGTGGTTTTTGCGAGACTCCCAAACTAATTTGGATTAGGTGATGTTGGGCAGACTCAGTGGCACAATTTTTATTGTTGCCTAGGAGAAGGTGATGTTGGGCACAATTTTTTGATGAACCATTAAAAAATGTAGAAAATTGAGCATAAAACTCAGAGTTCTGTCTCATCAACGAGATATACTTCCGTATATTCTTCGTATATTCTTCCATCGTAGGCTTATTGTCGCAAATAACTGTCAGAAAACAATTACTCCCCTTGCTAATGCCAGGACGGGTATTGATTTATATCCATGAAATACTTGTGCAATGATCCTCACTGCAACAGCGGATACAATTGCAAGGGTTACCTGTGAGCAACGATTTTGTTTTGATTCGGCTAGGAAGATTCAGAGCTGTCTGTATTGACCCCTTGCAAAACCTCGAAACTAGTCTGCAGGTGGTGTCCTGCCCATATCGAAATTGTCTGTTGAATATAATTCGATACGCATCGTGGCATTAGCCATGTGGGTATATATGAGAGACAAGGAATTTCAAGTACTTTTCTTAATTTATATACTTGATTTTGCAATTTGTGTCTCTTCGGTTCTGGAGTGCTGTCTGTTCAATTTTTAAGTTTATAGTGATCCAACTGTCGACGTACAAGATTGAAACATAATGACGATCCTTCATATTGATGATGATTCATTTATATTCGAGGCGTTGAAAGTTTTAAATTGTATACTCATATCACTCATCAGTCATATAGCAAAAATATTTAAAAAGTTATTGCAAATCAGATTGGACAATCAATTTGGTTTCCGTGAAGCCAAATCTACTCAAGATGCAATAATCAAGCTATCGAAAAAATGCATGATGCAATGGACAAAGGTCAAGCAAATCTGTATATTTTTGTAGATTTGACCAAAGCTTTCGACACCGTGTCTCATAAAAAATCATTAGACATAATATTGGATTTAGAGGCAGCACTTCAAAAATCCTTAGCAGCTATTTATCTAACAGAATGCAATGTGTTCAAATTGAAAACTCATAAAGCACTAATAAACTTATAGAACATGGAGTGCCACGGGGTACAGCTCTTAGGCCATTATTGTTTCATATATATTTAAACGATGTTTATGAATCCAATATAGACGGAACTATAATCGGTTTTGCTGATGATACTGCTGTATTATATTGAGAAAGATTTTATTTCTGCTTTGAGAGTAAATACTCACAAGTAATTTCACCAAAGCCTTTTTTGTTCCATTCTCAAACTACAACAACAGTTTTCCCAAATATGACAAACTCACCTTCAATGACAATGGGACCATTACGGAAATAAGTATGAAACCACATATCACCTAAGATTAAAGTTCAGTTAGTTACAAAAAAAGTGTACGTGGATGCAAACAATATTGGATGATTGAATGCCCACTGAGATGCTTAGATATTATTATTTTAAATATGTAAACAGTAGGTCAAGATATTTGTTCAATTTTACATGTCCATGTTCACTTTCATATATAAGTACCTATTTAACATTTTTACATATCAACATTTGACATTTTTATTATTTCAAATTTCCATATTTTTATATTCATTTCTTTATTATTTGCTGAACGTCATCCTCTTTACTCAGTGTAATTAGTGCACGTACTTTGTTATTATTGAACCGACCGAATTTGTTTATGTTGGAGAACTCAAGCTGATTATCTGTTTTAATTGCTCTCATGATATCGCAAATTTTTCGGAATTTCTGCTTTTCATACCAAAGATTATTATCCTAATCGTACATGCCATACACTCAATAATAGATTCATATGGCTCGCCGTTTTACTTTTCATTCGACTCGAATTTTAATGTCACTTGACTTCCTTGTGTTTCGCGATAATTTAATAGAAGTAGTTTTGGTTATCTGTTCTGGTAATCTCATTAATGATAGCAATGTGAATACATATTTTTATGTAACACAAAACAATCCTTGATATAGGTCGTCCCTCGCAATATAGTTTTTTGATGAAACATATATGTCTGGATCCGATTCTTTAATATTTCATAAATATGTTGAATTATGCACCTTCGACATGAAATGAAACACAATATTTAAGTACGCGAGCCCTCGTACAAAATCTGAAGTGATCACCAGCAAGTTGTAACTTGCAAACCTTGAAAGTGGTAAGTTTTCCTTTGTCGTCAAATCGACATCTACGGAGCGTCGGACTCCTGATGATCTTTATTAATTTTATCGGACGATGGTGCCATTTAATTTTTGTATTTTCCTAGAAAAATCAGATTGCTGCCTGTCGCCAACCTAAGTAATGATATCGACACGTTTAGAGTGGGGGACAACCTAGAAGTACAAAAATTTTTCTCTGATTTTTCTTGGAGAATACTATAATTTAATGAGATTTAAATGGTGCCATTGTCCGACAAAATTAATAAGGATCTTCAGCAATCTGACGCTCCAAAGATGTCGATTTGGCGACAAAGGCCAACTCATCAGTTTCAAGGTTTTCTCTCTGCGATATCTTGTCAAACTCGTCACACTTGAACAGTATGGGCATGTTTTTATATTCACCAAATTGGTGTGGTGGATTGCAAACTCGCCCTTTGATTTGTCCATTTGAAATTTACAGTGTTACTATTGGTCGAATGGAATCCACCACACCAATTTGGTGAATATAAAAACATGCCCTATACAAAGTTACAACTTGCTGGTGGTTATCACTTCCGATTTTCTACGAGGGCTCGCGTACTATTTCTATTTTCATGCCACATATGCATGTTATATGAAAAATTACAATTAGCCAACCACTTCCCCATTAACAAAAATGTTATTTATAATGAGTTTTGGTCCATCACTTCCTCATTAAAAAATGTTATTTATAATAAGTTCTGTACCTCCATCATTTTCCAACTTTTATTAATGAAACTAATAAATTATAAATATACAATTTTAGATTAAAAAGTAAAATGACAAACAAAATGTAAAAGGTAATAAAATGAACACAAAAGTAAAAGATTTTCAGGATTCCAAACAACATGAGAATATTATAGTAATATCAAAATAAAAGCGATACGTAGGAACAGAAAATAAATAAATGTAAAATAGAAAGAACACTACAACAAAAGTTTGTTTCTGTGGGTTTTATTATGGTACATATAGAGTACAGGAACATAAATCTTTCGTTCCATGGTGAAACCTATTTACCTACTTGTTTTGGAAGTTTAGAAAATTAGGCATTTATAAAACTGAAAGTAGAAGTTGATAAGGGTCAATGATCAGTGGAAGTGCATGCTATTTAGTTGTGTTTGTGTCATTTTGTATTTGGCCCCCCATATTTTCTGAAGTTGGCCAGGGCGGCAATTGCCTAGGATTCTTGAGGAGGTCAAGCTCTGTTCACGAAAGGCGCGTCGGGTTAAATTGGCGTAGTTTTGATGTTTTCGGTAGTTCCTGAGTTGGGATCAAAAAATAATGAATCGCAGAACAAACCAATAAAAAACGAAAGTTTTCTTACTACGTTTCTATTAACGAGCTTTCTGTGCCATCTGATCTGTTTGGTATATATTCTGCAATCGAATTCAAACTAACTGCAAATCACTAGATGATAATGCGATATTATTCCATATGTTGTTTAATAAAATTAAATTCAAAACAAGATAACACACACAAATTGTGTAATCAGTTTTAAACTAATAATGATGGATAATATGATGCATCATCCGTAGTTCACTCAAGTCATTAACAATTTATGATATGAACTGTTGTGTACATTTTTTCAAGGTGCTACTCCCTCCACTAATTCACTCCTTCACTCATTTGTTTGATGAATGAAAAGTATTTTATATCAAATTTCGTCTGTTGAAAAATATATTGCGAGTGGATTGGCTAAAAAGTTCCTGGCCAGACTATGATCAATCAAAAATTCAAAAATTAACTAGAACTAGACTAATTTGTTTAACGATTAAATTTTATACCAATCAAAAGTATGAAGCCTAGAGATTATACAAACGATGACTTGTCTATTTTTAATATCCTGCCATAACTATTGGGTTTGGCAGGTACAGGTAAGTCGATACTAGTAATATACATCCATCTGTTTTATGAATAAATCTTATGTCAAAATAAACGCCATTTCATTGCGAACAAAATGATATAAGGTTGTCTGCGAAAAACCTAGTCGGCGAACTTTGAAAAATTAAATTTAGTGCGAATGAATATGTTCCACAAAGAGATCCGAGCGAAATATTCCTTGTGATATATGTATATGATATTACAGTATACAAATGTTCTTCTAAATAAAAACATGATATTGAGCAGGCACTTATCTTGGAAAATGTTTATGTTCTACCAGGAGACTATATGAAAATAATCAATGCAAACAGTAGAAAATCTAAAAAAAATAATTACAAAACCTTGCAAAAAAGATCTTACGTTGTGTGCAAATATTTTATAATAATATAACATAAACACAAAAATATGTTTGAAAAAATGCTTTTGAATTGATGAGCCTTATTCCGGATCTGATTCATTTGAAGTGAAATTTTGATGCTCGAATTTGGAAAAATCGTCATCATTTTCTGTCATTTCAACAAGGTCCTGTATTTTCGAAGGCATCAGCCCTGGGACTCTGATGATTAGAAATGTTTCATAGCATCGAAATGTGTCGAGAATGTGACGTCATATTCGAACGTTAGAAATGGGAAGCATAGTACCGATATTTCGAATATGACGTCACATTTCGATTCTATAAATCATTTCTAATCATCGGAGTCCGGGGGCTGGTCCCCAATAAAGCCTATTTTATAACACGAGGTATGATAACCAAGAAAAGAGTGACGCTTTAGTTAACTCAATTTTTTTTTAAGTTTCTTTATTGAAATCAATTACACAGTCGTCCAAGTTACACATAAACACGTTTTAATCAATTTTTATCATAATATATTGTTAATTAATATAACGATATAGTTCAATTTTTGAATTTTTGTCAATACGTTGTATTATTACACATATGACATATCACACGGGATAGTTCGCTCGTACCACTTTGTCGCACATTTTCATTCGCGCCAAAATTTCGATTTTCAAAGCTGGCCAACCGTTATTCAAACCAGTTTTTTCGCAGACAACCCTGTCACCGTGTTCGTAATGCAATGGCGTCTATTTTGATATAAGATTAATTCATCAAACCCAATAGTTATGCCAGAAAAAAAATAGACAACCAAACGTTTTCATATTCTCTACGCTTCATAATTTCGATTGGTATAAACTTTTCCTAATTCGAATAACTGTCCATTATTGAATGTCTACTAATTTGTATGTCCGTCAACCACCTGAAACTTAATGAATCTACTGAATGTTACTGCAACACGACAGACATAACTGACTTTTTACGAATGTCAAAAATAAACACACGTATTAGTTTTTCTGCCACCCTTTCTGTCACCCTTGAACAGTAGCGGTTTGTTATCTATGATTCGAACCCAATGAACCAAAAGATTTCAAGATGATTAATTTTTTCTCGACGTAATTATGATGAGAGATACATATGGTTGAACTCAGAAACTGTTCCTCTATCATCGATCACAAAAAAATGTCTCATTTCTTGGCCTTTGCTTCCTTTAATCGGCGCATTTGAACTAAAATGTGACAACTCATTTGAAAAAACAAAGTACATATATCAGCCTTTGAGAGATCACGAAATGTGAATAATTGGAATAAGTCATTCAATTGCATTCAATAAACCATTCAAAAACCCGCTGGGAGAAAAAGTGTTTCAAGAATTTTTCGTTATAGATGTATTTGATTCTGCGATTTGTCGGCTCTCAGTCCAGTCCACTCAGTTTTTGATACGAGGATCCGGTGGTGGAATAAAAAAAAAAAAATTGATTTGATAATATTGTTGCGTTTTTCAGGTTCAATAAGTGGTACACTTACTTATAAACTCGCCTTTATTGTCACAGAACAAATAATACAACTGACAACACTGTTTGACACTTTGCAGTTCAAATAAATACTTCAAACTTCACTTGGTAACGTTACAACAGTCAAATGTTAAAAAGTAAACAAAACTTTTCAAACTTGGCAAATCTGATCGTATTTATAGGATAACATTATTCTAGAAGCTATAGAACTTTCAACAGAACATTCCATACTAAGTTCTCGAATGAACTTTAATGATTCTAGTACATTCTAATGGGTTTCTAGGAGACAAACAGAAGGATTCATGATTTTTCTATCTACTACCAGGTTCGTAACACTGCCTCCTCTTCTAGGTTATTCCGTCCCGGATAACATCATCTCCATCTTGATTGTCTCGCTGGAACCAATTTGGAAGGTCGTGGCCTCGGTATTCTGCTAACCTCTCCACGTGAACAACTTTGGGTTTGCTCCTTAGGGTAAGCTGGATGCGGTACACCAAATCGTTGATTCTCTTTACGACGACATAAGGGCCTGTCCAGTTCCTTTGTAGCTTGGGACATAGTCCTTTCATTCTTTGAAGTTGGTACAGCCAAACAGCATCACCTGGCTCAAACATAGTCCCTGGAGTATTCCTGTCAAATCTCTTCTTCATCTTGTCACTGGTGATTTGAAGACGATGTCTGCAGAATTCATGCACTCGATCCAGTCTTTCTCGCAATGCTTTGACAAATTCTGGAAGAACTTTGTTCCCATCTACATTCCTGGCGGGTGGCATTCCAAATAGCAGATCGATTGGCAGTTTCATTTCTCTCCCAGTGATTAACATTGAAGGGGTATATCCGGTGGACTCATGCTGGGCACTTCGATAGGATAGGAGAAATAGTGGCACCAACTCATCCCGAACCTTTTGATTCTTGGAGATGAACATCGACAGATACTGGCTGATGGTTTTATTGTGTCGTTCAACCATTCCATCTGATTGTGGATGTAAGGCTGTTGTGCGAGTTTTCTTCACGTCTAAAATGTCATAATTTCCTGCCATAACTCGGATTCGAAGTTTCTTTCTTGATCTGAATGTAATTCTAGCGGAACTCCATGTCTGGCTTTCACATTTTCTAGGAAGGCCTTTGCAACTGTCTTTGCCTCCTGGTTTGGAATGGGCACAACTTCGGGCTATTTGGAGAAATAGTCCATGGCTACCATCAAGTATTTATTTCCATGCTCAGTAACAGGAATCGGCCCCAGAATGTCAACTGCTACTCTTTCGAATGGTTCACCAGAAAGATACTGGGCCATTTTTCCTCGACTTCTGGCTTTCGGCCCCTTCTTTGAAGAACATAGATCACATCTCTTACACCATTCTTCCACATCTCGACGGCAATTCACCCAATAGAATCGATCTCGAACTCTAGCTAGGGTCCTCTTGATTCCGAAGTGTCCACCTGCACGACTACTATGAAGTTGTTCAAGCACATCTTTGACATGAACCTTTGGCAGCACCAGTTGGTACACCACGGTTGCTCCATCTGGGCTCTCCTATCTTCGATGCAATAGGTCATCACGAAGACATAGGGAATCCCACTGAGCCCAGTATCCTTTGGCAACTGCACCAAACTTGGATACTTCCTGCCACTCGGGTCTTACTCCATTTTTTAGCCAGCTTAGGACTAACTTCAGATTGTTATCTTTCTTCTGACTTTTCCTCATTTCTTCTGTTGTCCATAAATCAGATTCTTCGGACTTGACTTTCACGGTAGTGGCTTGCAAAATTTCCTTGCACTGCTCTTCATTGTAGAAGTTGGCCTCTTCATTTTCAAGTTTCTGACAATACCGGCATTCCTGCTCCAAGCATGGACGTCTTGATAAGGTGTCTGCATTGCTGTGTTTCCTACCCCTACGATGAATTATTATTGTTGGAGTCTTTCTATCCATCTGGCAACCTGACCCTCAGGCTTCTTGAAGTTCATTATCCACTGCAGAGCGCTGTGATCAGTCCTCACGAGAAAACGTCTGCCATAGAGGTAGGTGTGGAAATGTTCAATGGCTTTGACTATCGATAAAAGTTCCTTTCACGTAACACAGTAGTTCTTTTCGGCTTTGCCCAGAGTTTTACTATAGTAGGCTATAACTTTCTCTTCGCCATCCTGTTCCTGAGATAAAACAGATCCAATACCATGCTGAGACGCATCACAGTCCAAAATGAAAGTGCCTTTCTCTTGTGGATAAGCTAAAATAGGTGCAGTTGTTAATTTCTTCTTCAGTTCAGTGAATGACTGCTGACAATCAGAACTCCAATCAAACTGAACGTTGTTCTCAGTCAAGCGATGGAGTGGCTTGGCGATTTTTCCAAAATCCTGTACGAATTTTCGATAGTAAGTGCATAGTCCCAAGAAACTTCTTACTTCGTGTTTGTCTCTGGGACGTGGCCAACTCCTAACAGCCTCGAAATCATCTTTAAATTATTTGAGTACATTTTTGTAATGGTACAATTACAGAAACTGAAAAAAGGTACCGAAAATGTCCTTCTTTACACTCGCACTTAATGCTTCGCTAGGAACTCGCACATTAATAAGTCATTAATGGTCGATTTCGAAAAATCATTCATTAATGAAAAATTAACCATTAATAGGGGTCATTATTCGTCAATTTCTAAAAATCATGCATTAATGACTAATCAATCATTAATAGGGGTCAATAATGGTCGATTTAAAAAAATCTTGCATTGATGATAAATGAACCATTAATAAGGGTGATTGATGATCGATTTCGAAAAATAATACATTAATGACAAATCAATCATTAATAGGGGTCACAATGAAGAACATTCATCAAATATTTCAATACGAAGTCGACAGAAAAGTAAATTTTTATATTCAGCCAGAGGTTCTCATTCAGCATCGCAATTGTTGTTAAATCGTAATAAATTCAAATGGCATTTTGTGCTAGTTATTCAAATGGTGAGACATACAAATGTAAAAAGTCGAAAAATTTAAATTGTTTCACTTTATTATACATAGAGACAAATGGCAGGTAGGCAAGTATCAGCATAAACTTCGACATTTGACATCTTATCATCAGAACTGTCAGGGAATTACAAAGTTGCCAACTAATATGCTTGCCATTCCAGTTCTACTTTACTCTTTTGGAGTTATGAAATGGAATCAGGATGAGCTGCGATAACTCGACGTAAAAACTCGATTTAAGATGCAAGCTCCTATAAAGATGAATTATTTTTTGAGTTTTTACGTCGAGTTTGTTCCTCGGTTATACTTCCCCGTGGACTTTTTAGCTTGGAGCGTACTGATAACAGAATGGTTCTGGATGGAGCCTGAAAGTCATCAGTTTAGATCCCCTTCTCTGCTTAGTTTGCGACCATGAAAAAGCGGGGATTGGCAGCAACCCGTGCAGCTACATAAGGATGAGCCAATGCATGGGGTCTTCTTCAAGAACATTGAAGACCTTAGGTTATCCAGAAACCTGGCCTTCACATTTCTAAGGTCAAGTGGGCTGAAGTTGGAACCGAGGGATTGATAATGGCCTACCATAATAGTATCTTCAGCACCCTCGTCTACCGTAGTCGCGTGATGGGACACTAGGTGAAGAACGTGTCGTGTGGCAGCTGAGACCATAATGCATTTGCTGTCAGCCTGTCCACTTAAGCGGTCTCAGCCCATATCCACATGCATAACGCGGCGCTACGAGTTTTGCACTACCATCTACAACACCCTTCGGTATACATGATATGGTGTTGCCTCCGGGGGATATTAAGTTCAATAAGCTGATGTAGTCCTCCTCAAGAAAAAGACTAAGATGATTTTCATCATTGAGTTTCCAGCTAATGGCGAATCGAACAAAAAGATGAATAAAAATAGACCAAATATCGAGATCTACTCTTTGAACTCCGCAGGCTTCACCGAACCTTTCTGTTAAAATGGTCCTACTGGTAATAGGAGTCCTGGATGCAATGATAAACACAATACTCTCGAAACCTAAAAATCATACCAGCTTTCCGTAATATGGCAGAAATCTCAGCCAGATAAATGCAGAAGATTCCCGGAACCAATATCACTACACGAGATGGGGAGTGGTTGAAAAATGATGATAAAAATAATAAAGCGTACCTAAAACCATAGCCTGTGCGGGTAGAATACGGCTATTAATATTATTTATTACATTCTGTACTTAGATTTCACAATTCAGGAAATAATATTGAATGTTTTGATATAGTAACACTGTACGCCATTAATAAAAATTTTAAATATTGTTAAAGTTGAAGAAAATTTGATTGAAAATTTTATACCAGTTAATTTTAGCAAATCAGGTGCCTGCACTTTGACATGTTGCTATGACAATAACCTAATTTATTCGGAAATATTTTTGATAGATATTTATTTATAACCTAATTATAGGTACATGCTCCGATCAAATAACATAACCTAGATGAGTAACTCGCCGCACACGCATTAAGATTTGTATGTAAGGGACATCTTCCCCCCAACGGCAGTGTCTTGCGTTGTTAAAAGAAATATTGAGATTCAATAAAATGGAAATAATGGAAACCCAATATGGAATGGAAACCTGAAATTATGATGAAATAATCTCCACAGGATCTTGAGAACAGCCAATGCTCTAATTGACATGTTTTTTTCATAATTCATTAATTTTTCTCTTTTCCGATTTGGTTTCCCTTTCTCGATAGTTACGGCAATGATAGCTTCAAATGATTGTTCTGTCAAATATCAAATGCAGCGTTGTCGTACTGACAAGACTATATCAACAACGAAAAATCTCCGTTCGGCGCTCCCAACAAGCTGCAATGAAAGTTTCAATTGCGTTCTTATTGTTATATATTACATCCATCCAAGACAGTATTTTTGGGTATTCGTTACCATGAATCTACCCGACAGATATCAAAATCTAGCTGACGTGCTTATTGTATCCTTAAAAAATTGCGACATGGCAATATTGTCATGATTTGAGGGATAACATTATGAGAAGATGTTACCTTCAGTTCTATTTGAGTATTACTCATCAAGGTTGTGTTACCTGATCGGAGGGCACATGTTATTATCTGTTATTTAATTATTTAAACCACATTTTAATAGACCATAGGGAAATTACAATAGTTGACAACAAATCCGAGATTAATAAATGAAGGTGCCGCCGATGTAATTCATTAGCGTCCGATAGAAGTAGACCTTAACTTTTTTCCCTTTCCTCTAGTACTATAAAATTATGTGATTTTGGTAGAATATTTGCTTCTCTATTTAATTATTTAAACTAGAGCATAGGAAAATCAAATTATTTGATATCAAATCCGGCAAAAAAAATAATTCGCTGTTGGGAGACAAAGCCTTAACAACGGCCTACTATGATGTCCGTTACATGGATAATGATACGTCACCTAAGTATGTCACCAATTTAATTTCTATTTTTAAAAAGTTTTGGTATAAAATTTTCTTACCGAATCTCCCGCGAGCATGAATTAATATTCCGGAAATTTTCCTCAGTTGCGAAATTTTTAAGAAAATTCGCACTTTGAGAAAATTTCCGGAAATAATTCATGCTCTAGGGAGATTATAAGTGAAAATTCTGTAACTCCTTGATACGAATATCGGGCTTCTCCCAGGTATCTTGAAGACCTCAAGCATTGTTGACAAAACGCACCTCAAGTGGAATTGACATAATTTTAGTGTTTTCGGTAGTTTCTATTTCTCGAAGATAATATAAAATAAATACGAAACTCTCAAAACTATCACGAAATGAGGAACAAAATAACGTGAATCACAGAACCAAATCAATCAAATACTAAAGTTTTTTTCACTACGATTCTTTTAACTTGCTTTCTTGCCCGCCTCTTTGTTTGTATCATTTTGTCTGGTTGGTACAAATTTCGCAATCGAGACCGAACTAACTTCAAATATAGCTTATCACTGGATGACAATGTAAGTAATAATATATCAGATGTTGTTATAATGAAATAAAATTCATAACATGATGATACTCACAAATTGTGCTATTAGTTTTAAAGTAATACTGATACATTATTGATACATCATCCTCAGTTCACTTAACAATTTATGATATGAACTGTTCTGTACATTTTCTTAATGGGGGCTACTCCCTACCCTCATTACCTAACAAATTGATATCTGGATCCTTTAGTGTGAATGAAATTCAAGAAATAGAAACTATTCGAAACACCAAAACAAGGTCAATTTCACTCGACGCGCGTTTTCGCCAACAAATTTGGCATTCTCAGGAGCTCTAAACGTACTACACAGTAGATATTATTATCTATTGCATGGGAACAATGTAGTTCGTTTCAAATATCACAAGCTTCTTCATAGCTAATATTAAAAAAATTCAAAACAATATGTATGGAGTTAGGAATCTGTATGGGCTTAAAAATATATGGAGTCCATTTTAAAAACGTAGTGAATTATAAAATATGTTCTAAATCTAAATTATTTCATTTCTTTAGCACCTCTCAGTTTCTGTTTATCCTAACAGGTATACAGGTAGATTGTTCAGTAATTTGAAAATTTCTTCTTGATGCACTAGTTACTCTCCTATTTGGGCTACCCTATTGCTTTTTTTAGGACTTGAGCTTGAATTTGGTGACTTAAATTGCAGAGAACATAGGTTAGGTAATGCTATGTTTAAAATGAACAGGTCTGCTTGGCCCTCCACTGCGACTCGTACCAATTCATATTTCCCAAATAAACCCAGCTTCTTGACGAAGCCGTTTAGTTTATTTGGTGTATGATCTGTCAGTTCCGAGGGAGAGAGTAAAACTTTGCAGAACATCGGAAACCTGATTGGGCCCGCGGCGAGGCAGGCACAAAGTATTTGCTCCGCTGTTTCATCATCTTTACGGCAGAGGCGACATGACGGGACCTCCTCATGTGATAATTCAAACGACAGTGGCCTGTGAGTAGGCCTGTTAGTGGGCCTGTTAGTGGGCCTGTTAGATAATGCAGGTCATTCCTGCTGGAGTCTAACAGTGTTTTGGTCAAATTCTTCGAGGAATGTGGGAATGCCTTGGAATGAGCTAATTCTGGTAGGTTTTGCCAGAAGTTCAATACTTTTCTTGCTGTCTAGGTGTTCGATGGATATTTGGCAAAACTTGGTGAGATGCCAATGGCAGGTTCTGGTCCGATAAATCTACTTACAAGAAGGTCCGCCCTTTCATTGCCCTCCATACTGGAGTGGCCAGGAATCCAGACCCGAGATAGACTGTTGAGTCTTTCTATTGAGGAGAGTCTTCTCTGGCAATTTGACACCAGCTCTGACATTGATCGATACGAGCCAAGTGCTTTCAAAGCAGCATGACTGTTCGAGGAAATTTCATTTGATCTTTGTGTGAGGTTGGTTTCTTCCAGTCTTTCTCCGCCAGGAATACACCTGCACCAGAACCTTGGAGTGTTTTTGAACCATTTGTGAATCAACAGTAATATGCTCCCAGTAGTTTCCAGTAGTTGGAGGGCTCAGTCGTCTCTCTTCGGAATTGAAACGGTATGAGGCAGGTCAAAATTTACTGTTCGTGCCTTGATGCCTGCAGCAACCTTTCCATACGGAGGGCTTGTTTGCGTCAGTTTTCCCTGACGTTGCGTTTCCTAGAACTCGCATGCTCAAACAGAATTTGTGTCCGCTCTTACTGCAATTTCAGGTCGCGCTGCTCTAGGACTTGGTTCAAAGCGGATTTATAGGGTATCCAGCTTTTGAGGAAGCAGCTGAGCTGTTTTCTGACTGCACCGCCTGGTTTCCTAGGCTTGCTGTCCAGTTCAGGCGCTGGAGTGCTGAGAAGCTCCTGCTCCTTCTCTGACGTTACAGGGAGGTCAGTTGGAGTCGAAATATCGACGTCCATCTCCTCTGTCTGGTTTTTCTTTTACTTTATTGTCTTTATTCACAAAAGCCTCACGAGTAGCTAGGAAAATGAGCCTATCACGGCAGAGCCCCACCTTACCGCGACGAGACTTTCTACAACGAGCGGTCAACCGGTTTCTTTCAAGAAACCTCGTATACGACTGAAAAAAATTATATCTGAGGGATGTATTTCAGGTTTTAGATCATGCAGAACTTCCCATGAAGAAAAACTTTTTTCGTCATATTAATAATAAAAATGTTCCCCATGTGGCTACGAACTTAAGTGTACACACTGTATGTAAATATATATATATATATATTTGGAATAATTGGAATAGTTTTGATTTCTTATTATCTCAAGGGAATTCAATTTTAATTCAATTTTAATTCAATAATTGGTAGTAAGAAAAGTGATTTTTTTTTCTGTTCACAGGTCTTTGGAAAAAAATTAATTATTTATAAATACAGAATTTAAAGTGTGAACATTTCTCTGTTCAACCCGGGAGTAGACAAAATGACCTTTGCATTAAATTTATTCAACATTATCTTATTATTTGTTTCTATATCAAGATAAACTCAAGGACTTCAATAATTACTATATAACTGGTCTGATTAAGAACAGTATCACAACGAGTGCTGTGTAGAGAGTAACCAATTTTATGAGAATTTAGTTAGTTCATTTTCGACATGAGTTACTACCTGGAACTCTTCTTTTTGGTGGCAACATTGGTTGCAGTAGCAGCGGCTTTCATACAGCATCGATATAATTATTGGAAAAGAAGAAACGTGCCCTACTTGAAACCAAGATTTCCAGTGGGAAACAACTCTACCTTTTTCCCCAAAGGAATAGCCATTGGATGGATCTCAAAATATTTTTACGATGAATTCAAGAAAATAGGATGCAAGATAGGAGGTTTGTTGTTTTTTCAATTTTTGTTTATTTTAATTTTTTTTCTTCATTCGCACGTTTTATGATAACTACATTACTGAAAGGCCAAGAATGGCGGTGGTATAAAATCAATCTATCCTTCTGCGAAGATTGCTTTATATAGGGGGTTAACTGAGATACCCGTAGAGGCATATCATTTTTATTTTTAAGAGTGGGCACTGTTTTCAATTGATGGTGTACCCTGTATAAGGCTGTTCTCATCTAGAACATTTTTACTTGTGTATTAATTCCTTGGAGATAGATCGCTGAAAAATCTCCAAATTCAAATAAACCTAACTTCTTGAAAATGAAAAATGTATTCAATTGTAAAGGCGACAAAAATGAACTTACCATTTTAAACGGTCGGATTATAGTAGGTTTAGCAAAGGAGAAGGATCGACGATGAGACTGTCTTAATTACCAGAACATGACAAATGATTCTTAATAATAATACAATACAATACTTTAAACATATTATACCATGATATGGGATTAGTCAAAGGAAAGCAGTGCCTATTGCAACTTTACCTGGATACAACAAACAGGTTACTGTCAGTAACATATCAGGTTAGCTTTTTGTAAAAAATGCATTCATATCGTAGTTACATTCATAACATAAAAAGTTTTTGAGATTTCGTGTGATTACATCGAAGTTGTCTTCTAATCTCATACAGGCGGGCCAATGATTTAGAAATTGAATTTCCTCCAACAAATTGATGTTTTTGTACATGTTTTGTCATGTTTAGGAGGCCTAATAAGTTTTGAGTTGGGTAGTCGTGATACTCAGAATTGAGCGGGAAATGATGATTATTACTTTTTCCTTATAGAATGCATTCGTAGATATATTGAGTATAGCGTGTCAGGGTGTATCATAAATATTCAAATCCAATTAAGAGGTTATGCACATTCAGTTGTTTATATAATACCTTGCAAATTCATAATATCTCAAATTTCAACCCTTTAAAGTGTGAGAAAACAAATACATTTTGATAGAAGAAAAAATATCAATGAATATATTTTTGTTGCAGGTGTATTCCTTGGCCTCGATCCACAGCTCGTCGTTATGGATCCAGCTATTGCAAAAGATATTATGACGACAGATTTTGCACATTTCATAGACCGGGGTATATACAAAATTGAAAGAGACCCAATTACCGTACACAGTTTTTCACAGACGGGAATTGAATGGAAAAATGGAAGGGTATTTATTCCATCCATCTTACAATTTATTCTGTTTAGATTTTTATTCTAAAGATCATACCATAGATATAATTTACATATAAGAAAGGGCTGAAATTTCAAGTGAACAACAGGAAGAGAAGATTTATTAGACTCTGCCTTCTGGTAAAAGTGCAATCGTAGACACGTCTTTCAACCTTTCATCTTGCGCCCGAATTGCGTTCTTTGAAAATGGTCATATTTTGCATCCCCCCAAAATAATGACTTGATTCAAAATATCTTCAAGTATATTTATCCATCACAAATATCAATTATAATATTGCATCCTCATCCAGTTCTGACATATGTTTGAAGTTGGTTCAAAATGAATTGCAAAATGTGTACCGAATAGACAAACATTATCATTATTATAATAAATATATTATGCAATTATTTTGTATTGTCATCGAGTTTCGAGCTTCGTTGGATGTTGTTTTAAAATCGATTACGGAATATGTATCGAAAATTATAATCATCTCTGATGTATTTTTTTATGTTTTCTTCACTTCAAGACCTCACAGCCCAAAAAATACCAACAGTCTGAAACACGTTTCTACGATTGCTCTATAATCTGAGGGTTTTACTCAATAAATTTTTTCTCTATACAATATATTTATTTATTATCATTATCAACACAGTTGGCAATGGTATTGCCTTGCCATTCAGTTCTGAGATACGTTTGCGCTTGTCTCCAGATACAAAACTTTTTTATTACTCATTCAATAAAAAATTTTAATCTGATATAAAAATTTGTTCATCCCAAAATTGCGAGCGTTATTATTATATATATTATTTGTTTTGTAGGCGAAATCTACTTCTCTTTTCACATCTGCAAAGATGCGGATGTTCTTGGAGACAATAAAAAATCGTAGTGAAGAGATGGTAGAGAGTTTGGACAAATATGCAAAGGATAACAGCGATGTGGATATGTTGGAAGTTTTTGCATGCTATACGACTGATGCAATAGGTAAGGACATATATGTATCCAGTGTCATCAATGAATTACAATAATAGTGTTACAGGTGGTCAATGGAAAAATAGTAAATCAATGACTATTTGAAATCAACTTAAAATAAAATTACTGTGACTTGATTCAAGGACATTCGTTACTTTAAGGTGTCTTGTATGTTTTGCCTTTTGGATCTCGAAACTATTGGTGCATTATTTTCAAAAAAGAACTGAGCACAGGGCTTATAATTCTCCTAGGGGGTCGATAAATATCGCTAGTGGTTCAAGAACGAATTCCTATTTTCTCATGAAAGCTGTGTTAGTTATTGTTGAAATAATATGTTCAAGAGTTTTCATTCATCAAAAAAAGAAAATTATTTGCAAATTTACTAAAAATGTACTGATTTTAGGGTCCACAGTATTAGGATTGGAATGTAACAGTTTGAAGGATCCAGATGCTGAGTTCAGAAAATTTGGTAGACACGTGTTTGAGGAATTCACCACACTGGACCAAATTAAACTGTTTTTCACTATCAACTTGCCGAAAATCGCAGAAAAGTTGGGGTTGTCGAATATTCAGCCAGAAGTATCAGATTTCTACTGCAAGACTGTCAAAGGTCTTGTAAAGTATAGAGAGGAACATAAAATAAAAAGGAATGACTTTTTACAAATGCTGATTGACATGGGTAATTCTATGGATGAAATTTTGGGACAGGTGAGCGACTACCAGTTTGAAAATATATGAATATAATAATAAAGGTATAACTACATTTTTTAATGAATGGTACACATTTTGGAATTGGATCAGCCCGAATATTGAAATTCAGTTCATGAAAGTATCTTCTTGTAGTAATCAACCATTGACAATGAAAAGAACTAACTATTTGTATTGAACGTCAACAACAATCATTACCTCTACCTACTCAAAACTAACTCAATAACGATCCAAATGGTTAAAGCTGCACTTACAGATACAAAGGGACTTGAAAGTTCTAGAATACTGAGAAAAATATATCCTGCAATGAATGATTATAATAAATCTGAACCCAAAGAATAGATTGGATTTTATCATTTAGGCAAACACCCCGTTTATATGATTTCGGGTAGGTAATGAGCGGATTTTCCATGAATTTACTTCAACTTACTTTTATTTTTCATGATCTATTTTTATTATTTTATTGAGGTGGATGAGTGTGGAAATCAAGAATCTATATTAAACGCTCATTCAGATCTCTAAATACTATAAATTTGTCAGTATTCACCTTATGTTGGTCAACTGATTGTGATGATGTTCATCCGAAAAAAGAGTGATTAATACAATGTTTATTCACTTGCAGACTTTCCTATTTTTCATCGCTGGATTCGAAACGTCCTCTACAACTGCAACATTGACTCTTTTCGAGTTAGCACAGGACTCAGAGGCTCAAGATAAAGTCAGAAATGAATTACTAGATTGTAAAAAGAAATACGACAATCACATCCCCTACGAGGTATTGATGGGATTGAAATATTTGAATGCAGCCATTAGCGGTAAGTGTAAAGCAATATAAATGAGAATACGGTAACTTTTTTTATGATGATCTCCTACCACGTAGTAACGGCTACATCCATCAATTTAATACAGTAACTCTCCAAATAATGAAGGAATCCAGTACCACACTGCCGTCCTTAGCGAAAACGCCGTATCTGCTATCTACTATTTTGCTGGGAATTCTATAAATTCGACCTTTTATACGAAAGAAATTCTCAAACTTTTGTACATACAGCAAATTGACTTGTTAACTTTGACTATAAACTGGGAGTATACACCATTTCTCCGCAAAATTTACAGGTTTTCAGACCTACAGAGTCCAATATCTCAATATTCATATTTTTTGTAGGTACGGCAGCAACAGCGCTGGGCATTCGCAAAGCAGATGTTCTGCAGTTTCTTTGACCTACCCATCTTTGTGAGGTGATACCCCAGAGGGCAGTGCCCAGTGAGTCCCGTAATCAATTTCAAGTCTTTTTTGTCCAACTCGAGAAGATGCTTACCTTTCTTAGGCAATTAGCTCACTAGCATTTTTGTTTGTCTTTGTCCTGACATTTTATCCCAGTGAGATTTCATTTCATCGAACTCTTCTTTCAAGATGGTTGGGGTCCTACCAAGGGGATTTGTCCACTTCAATCCCTTCGTCCATCTTAGATCCATTTGTGTACCACACTGAGGCATCCATTGCCAATTGAGGACCGTTTTCTGTGTAAATCTGGTGGGTATTCATGACCACTTCAAAATCCACTTCGAAGTCTTACCTGATCGGCATGATATTTGTCGGTTCCGACATGGCTTCTATGGAGGTGTGTTCCAAAATATTTTGATATCCGATCAGATTTCCTGCTTTTGACTTTTTTGTCTGGTACAGCCTGAAGGCATTATTTGCTGCTTCTCTCATTACACATAAGTGTAATGGCGGAAGGTTAAGCATTGGCTCTAGAGCTGCAGTAGGGGACTAACTGCATTTTGTCAATCTTTGTTTTCCAAAAGCGCCCACCGTAGAAGAGTTCAGGATATCCTGACTTGTCCTTAATGGAGACAATTGAAAGTGAAAACATTGAATTTCAAGAAAAGGGAAACCAGATATTTTACATAAAAATAAACGATTTGAAACTTAAATATTATAGCGTTGTTACACATAAATAACTAAAATTATCTGAATCATCGAAAACGTTGAAAATAATTTGCAGCAAGCTTCCAATTGATGAAACGAAGTGGTCGTGGTGTTGGAGTGTTTGACATTCACCCAGGTGGCCTGGGTTCGATCCTCACCGCCTGCTACTGAGCTGTAGGTCTCGGATCTCCCTTGCTCGCACAAGCTCTGCTTTTGAGGGGTTTTCCCAGAAAACCTGTGAGATTCGTAATCACAAATTTTACAAATAACAAAAAACATAAATTTCCATATCATGGCATGTTGATCTATTTTCTGATTTGGTGCCTCTTTGCAAATTTGTACAACATTATTGTATACTGCATGGCATCACACGTATTAAAAGGTAAGGGCTACGTCTTCCCCTAGCTCGCACAAGTCTCTGACTTCTGAGGGTTGCACGTAGGGGTGCAACCGGTTGACGGATATAACAATTTTAACAATAACAATTTATAACAATAACTATCAAAAAATTTGTTTGAGTACGTATTTCTGTTGATGGTTCAGAAAATACGTCGTAGGAAATCAGTCGTTTTATTCTCCAGAATTTTCATTATTCTTTTTCCACAGAAACCCTCAGAAAATGGCCACCTCTAACGACAATCACCAGGGTATGCGCTAAGGACTACACTTTCCGAAACACTGATATCACTGTAAAGAAAGACACTACCGTAATTATTCCGGTACTTGGATTCCAAACGGAACCTGAATATTACCCAAATCCTCTGAAATGGGACATGGAAAGGTTCACGGACAAAAACACCTCTCATCCAGCATATTTTCCATTTGGAGAAGGTCCTAGAATGTGTACAGGTGAGTGATGACAGTACGCAGATTTATCCTAATGAACATGAATGATCTTGATCACTATCATTTACGTTTCAATATCCATTGTCAGTATTCAGGATGTTCACGAAGGCGCAGAGGAATATTTTAAAAATTCACTGTGAATTTACTTTTATCTGATATTCTGCATTCCTCTAGAACTAATCTTTGTTATGTCAGATATTCTTGAAATGTCATGGGACATCGTGGTCCCAAAGAAATATTCACATGTTCCAAAATTATGCTCAATTATACAGACATACTATTTGGAAAAGTAAATGCGTTTTGATGCATGAATTCATAAATATTCATCATAGCACATCTTTTCATTCCAAAGATCAAGAATATTTTGAATTCACATAGAAAATATCAAATAATATAACTGAAGTAGGTACCTTTAATTTAATTTGATACGTTTCCTTTTACATGCACCTTCATTGAGTCGTAACTTTTTTCTCTCACTTATATTGGAAATAAAAATAGTGGTGTGGTCAATAGAGTAATAGAATGGATTTTACAGAGGACTTATATAGATTATTTTTATGTATAGTTTTCGTTTGATGAATTATAATGCTGATTACCCAAATGGTTATTGTTTTGAAGCATAGTACAAAACTGCTCTTAAGTTTATTTTAACTTGTCTTGTAGGTACTTTCATTAGCTTCATTTTTGTAAATATTCGTTGAATATTTATAAGTTCTTTTTTTTTCAGGAATGCGTTTCGGACAGATGCAAATCAAAATGGGTTTGTTGGCCATTTTGACGAATTATAGAATTCACAGTAGTCCCAGTACAAGTATACCTTTGGAACTGGAACCCGACACATTTGTTCTGCATACTAAACAGAAAGTTTACCTGAGATTAGAAAAGTTATAAAAATTATTCGTGTAATTTCTCTGCATTGTATAAATGTACTGATATTAAATTCTTACAAGATTAGTCTAATAAATATGGCCAAACATATGTTTATTTATTCATTCATTTATATACAGTGACCGGCAGATCTATAGCAATAAATGGGAAAAAAGATTTTTTTTAATTTCCCAGAAAATGTTATTGTTCATAAAGGTACCTGCATCATCCTAAAAAGTGAACTATCCATATTTCAATTATATCCTTTCGCGAGGGAGGTGAAAAAAATTGAAAGTGGCCCAAGAGTAAGGTATTTTAAATTTTCAAAAAACACAAAAAAGGCATTTGAAGCACTGACTTATAATTTAGAGAGTGTTCCAGATTTGAATTAACAGCATCATTTTCCGAAAACGAGTTTTCGCTGATTTTCTCTTTTTTTAATATCAGACTCTTTATTGAATTTTATCTGAACGACCAGATAAACTTAAATTTCGCTCAACTGTCATCTAGAAAATTGCATTAATTGTACTTAGTGCTGACAAACCCTTATTTCTTGTGGCCATTTAGTAAAAAAAACAAGTATTTTTCTAAATCAGCTACAACAAATGACATCTGCAGTTCAAAATCAATTGAAAACAATCCAACTATGTTGCAACCAACATGTAATAGGAGGATGTCAAGGTGATCGGATAAACACGTTTTTAACATTTCTGAATACCTTTCTGCATTAAAATTTTGTCGAAAAAATACTGGACCCACAATCTTATCATTCAAAGTTCTACACCAGACGTTTATTTTGAAGTTGTATTGATCCTTACATTCGATTCTGCACTGATAATTTTCATTTGCCCAACATCTACAATTTTATGAACTTACTGTACCATTTGATGTGAAAGTAACTTGCTTCATCACAGTAGGTATGTATGTAATTTTCTCGGCGAAATTGTTATCTCCTTCAACTTCGCCTGAAACCAGAGTCCCTTTCTTTGAGTGTATAAATAAATTTCGGTTTGTTTGCTCTGAATTTCAAGACTCTTCTAATTGACCGTTCGGAGAAGCCAATCTTTTTTTGCCTTTGAGAAAACGGAAGTCCTGGATCGTCCACAACAGACAAAACAATATTCAGGGCAGCGTCTTCATCTACAATAACATTTCCATTTTGTGGTATTTTATGTTTGTTCTCAACTAATCCAGAATCCTTGAACTTTTTTACAATGTTTGCCACCAGAGGGTTTAATTCTGGAATCCAGAGTTGGCGCTGAATTCATACTTCAGTATTTGTCGCAGGGATTTCCAATTAGGCTGAAAGGATTTTTCGATTCAATTGGGTCGAACTAGCCCTCGCTGATGATTAGGACCATGAAACCGGTACGGAGGTGTTCCCTCAATTGAAACGAAAAATTATTTCAGCTTTGATATTTAAAATACTTTAGAAAGTGCGTTCTTGTACAAAACTTGGCCAAGTATTGAACAGTTATAATTCAATTGTCGTAGGGGGCAGTAGTTGTTTTCTGTTCAATACTTGCAGACGACAGTACCTGTTGTATAGGTTCCTTAGCGGAAGATTCGGATTACGTAATCCACCATTTTTCATAATTAGTTAAATGTTCTTCCGTCAAGTAGTATTGCCCCTCTGCATGATGTTTTTGGCTTCATATTGAGACGCAGTCGGAGTGCCATTTAATTCTGGAACCCAGAGATGGCGCTGAATTCATACTTCATTATTTTTTCAGGGATTTCCAATTAGCCTAAAATAATTTTCTATTCGATTAGGTCGAACTAGCCTTCGCTGATAATTGGCAAGGACCAGTATGGAGGTGTTTCCCCAATTGAATCGATAAATAATTTCAGGTTTGATATTTAAAATGCTTTGCAAAGTTTGTTCATATAGAAAACTTTGCCAAATATTAAATAGATATAATTCAACGGTCATAGTGGGCAGAAATATTTTCACGCCTTCCTTTTCTCTCATTGTATGGCTCTTTTGTACAGGAGATTTCCAATTAGCCTAAAATGATTTTTTGATTCGATTGGGTCGAACTAGCCTTCGCTGATAATTGGCAAGGACCATGAAACCAGTACGGAGGTGTTTCCCCAATTGAATCGATAAATAATATCAGGTTTGATATTTAAAAGGCTTTGCAAAGTTTGTTCTTGTAGGAAACTTTGTCAA
The DNA here is from genome assembly GCA_958502065.1 of Chrysolina americana. NCBI lineage: Eukaryota > Metazoa > Arthropoda > Insecta > Coleoptera > Chrysomelidae > Chrysolina > Chrysolina americana. Next base: position 97,559,703 of record OY293410.1, read on the forward strand.
GTATTAAATAGATATAATTCAACGGTCGTAAGGGGCAGAAATATTTTCACGCCTTCCTTTTCTCGTTTTGTATGGCTCTTTTGTACAGGAGAAGGGATTCATTATATCCGCCCACTGCTCTGCTCTATGCGCGTTATTGAAGGTTTCCAGCTCTTCTGTCCAGAATTGCCGTAATGTTCTGTATCTTCTTGATTAGAGGGCAGCTTTTCTAGATTGCCATCGTCAATTTCCTCAGCCCCTCCTTTGGAGTTTCTGCCTGTTTTTCCCGGGTTTCTGGAGAAGGTTAGATCTTCACTGCTTCCAGCAATACGGAAGCTTATCTGCCAATGATCTGATAAAGATGATTCGTCGGAAACGTGGATGTAAGGGCTGACCTGCGAGGTTGCCCAAGTGATGTCTCTGACCTCGAATCTAACGCGGTTAACAAAAGTTGCCTTATCCCCCGTATCCATAACAAAGTTTACCTCGTCTGTTTGTGTCGCTGCTGCATCATGCTTTGTTGTGGGCGTTGGCATCATACCCCACTAGCAGACGGGCTCGTGTGTCTCTGCAGTGGACCAGGAACTCTTCCAGCTCTTGCAGGATTGGTGTGCCCTTGAAGGGAAGAATGACTTTCACCTCCTTCTGCTCCAGTGGAAGCTTCACTTTTACATTCACCAAGTCTCTGAAACAGAAGTCAAGAAGTGGTGAGTGCCTGATATTGTCTCTCACATATACACAAGAGCCTAAGAGGTTCGCGATCGTAGATAAACTTACCTACCAGTCCTCCTAGTCCTCTCACATGTCCCTTGAATGCCCACGGTTCTTGTTTGAGGACCAGGTCGATCTGCTTAGCCGTAGCGAGCTAAAGCAGCCGTTGCCGCTTTACTATACTGCAGCATAGTCGCCATATTCCTGGTTAGAAGGGCCTGGCTCGCTCTAGTCCCAAAAATACTTTGAGGTTAAGAGTATTCAGTTTAACGATGGACTTCTCATCGATGTAAGCCACGATGATTTTTCCTAGGGGCTCCTCTGGTGTGCTTACCATCGTCCACCCTCAGACCAACATTGTCAGGCACTTGCAGCGGTCCTTCCAATGCGGTCGGGGACCCACATTAGAACTCTGCTCACCCTCAGTACTTCCCTAGCTGGTCCTATTCTGAAGGATAGCTCGCTTTGGTTGAGGGTGTTCGTGACTTCTTTAAGCCATGTTATTCTATATTCACACGCACAGGTGAATACGAGTCCCCCGGCTGAATCGTAAACGCCCTTGTAGAAGCAGGGAAGTGCACGATTAGGTTCTTCCCCCGCCGTGAAATACGTTTTTGTACCGCAAGAACGGGCTTGACTCTAAATAAAGGAAAGTTTAAATATTGCAAATCGGAGTTGAGATATCCTGGTTACATAGTGAATGCGTCAGGTCTTATTGTAGACTCTGAAAGGTGGAGGCTATAGGGAATATTCCTGCTCTAAGGATCGTTAAGAGATGTGACAAATTGTAGGTTCAGCTTCGTGATACAGGCTTTTCCAGGACTTTTCCACTGTCTCTGCACCTATGACATCTCTACTACTAAAGAATAAAAGATTCGTTTGGGACGAGCTAAACCAGACAGTACTTGATACTATCAAAAATTATCTTGTCTCAGCTCCCATCTTAACCTATTCAGATTTCAGTTTACCTTTTCTCTAACTATGGTTTGGGTGCCATGTTGTCACAGGTACAGGATAGGAAAGAGGTAGTCCAGTCTCGCTATCCTTTTTGCCATTGAAAAGTTAAGGCTGTACATTGAGGGAACTCGATTCACGGTTTTGACTGAGCACGATGCACTTTTATAGCTTTACAGTATCAAAAATCCTGTTGGGAGGATTGTGCGATGGGTTGTACACATCCAGCAATATGATTTCGATATCATTTACCGAAAAGGGAAAGATAATATTGTAGTGGATACTCTTTCTTGCTCAGAGCCATTGGTAAAGGAAGTCAGTGTGAATCCTATTCGTATCAAGGATAAGTGGTATAATCGAATGGTTACCAAAGTCACCAATAATCTAGTTTTCGATGGCGATAAATTTTCCATTGCCGGTAAAGATTATTATCCCGATATAGAAAACCCCGATGGTTGGCTCTTGGTGGTACCAAAAAAATGCGACATGAAGTAATCCAGGCAACTTGGATGAAATATGACGTTGCTCGGTACATTCGTCATTGCTATGTACGTTTACAGGTGGAAAGTGTACAACAGAATCATGCTCAGTCTCACACCTACTTTGGTTGGAACATAGAAGATGTTAATCATCGATATCATTGGCTAACTTGGTAGAAGTCAATGTGTACAAAACTCATGAATGTCTATTCTCTAGAATGATCGAATCAACAGTGGCCAGCGTGATTATGTCAAAAAATTATTACCTTGGGAGGTGTTTCCTGACTGATGTTCAAATATCGTAACAGAAAAGCAGCAGCAAAGCGTAATATTCGAAAGTCATAATAATTGAAATTGTTGAATCCCAAAATTGACAAATTTAAAGTCATCAGCAGAATAAATACTGAAATCAAAGTGAGCAGAATATCAGAAAGTTGATCGCAGGTTACTCTACATCTCAGAGAAGGCGTAGCGTGCGGTCAATAAATTATTTCTGATGTCAGGATTAAATTCCTTTTTATTTCTGTCTCATCAACTCATATTATCAAAATGGCAAGGCTCACATTAAATGCATTTCTAGAATTATCGTGAAAAGAACGTATGATGAATGATTCGTTATAAATTCGTGCGACGTGATTCGATTTGTCAATGGTCACAAGTGAGCGCCATCTAAGAGATAATAGAGAAACTTTTATAGAGAGTTATTCATTCTTTACTTTCTGCTAGATTTCGATTCTGATCATTTTATATCTTACACATTTCGGTTCCACGGATTTTACGTTACTACAAATTTATTTTCAGACAATTTGTTGGTTTTACGTTTTTAGATAGTACTGAATGATATTTTGATAAACTTTTGTATTGTACGATTTTGAAGTACTTATGTTATGAACAGCATAGGTAATTGAGTTTTGCGATTACTCATGATCTATGAAAATTAATTCTTACGATTTTCGCGTATGATGCTATATCGGGTGGGCCATAGAATAGCAGAATTATTTTTGTAATATCGATAAATGAAAAAACCAGTAATATGTAAAACCAACAAAATGGAGAATCAATTATGTTTCACAATAACATTTTATTGGTCTTAAAAACAGCAGAATTGAATGGATAGAAATGATTTATGATCCAAATTGAAATTCATCTAATATGTTTTTATAAGAAACAATAAAGCATCATACGCGAAAACAGTAGAACCAGATTTCATAGGTCTGAATTCGGCTAGATTGGAAAGTGACCGAAATGAGAAAATAAAGTAATTGCAAATCTCAATAATCTAAGCTCTTCAAAACATAAATCGATCACGCTCAAAAAATATCGAAATGTAATTCCATCAAAACAACATATAATCATATCTAAAAACGTAAATCCAACAAATGATCTGAAAATGAATCTATAGTAACATAAAATCCTTGGAAACAAAATGTGTCAGACTAAAAACGGTCAGAATGGAAATATAGCAGAAATTGTGGAGGGGATGAGCGAATCAATTCCGATATTAGAATTTAGTAATATTGACCGCACGCTGCTCCATCTCTGAGAGACTAGAGCCATCCGCTATCCCCTCTCCAAATTCTGATATTTTTCGGTTCTGTCCTTTTCGATTCTACTATTTATTCTTCTGATTATTTTCAATATGGAAATTTTAGGTCTTGTACTCTATGGATTCGACGATTTTAATTCTTATAATATTCTGTTCCGATATTTTCCCACTTCTACAAAATATTGATTTTCTGATTTGCTGGTTTGGTCAAATATCTGTCTTCCCATTTTCTGTCATTCTCCTTTGACGGTATTACAGTTTTATATTCTTGTAATGTTCAGTTCTTCGAATTTCAGTTCTTCGAAAGATCGATACGATCATTTATGATTCTCGAAATTTTAGATTTTGATGAATATCCGTTACTGCAATATATTGATTTTCCAAATTTCTCGTTCGATTGTTTTCGATTTCTTTAAAATTAATTCTGAACTATTTCGGTTCTCTAGAATATCTTTACTGGATTTTATTGGTTCGATACTTTTAATTCATAGTCAATTTCAGTTTGACATTTTACTTTTCTGATGGATTATATGTAATCGATAGAATTCATTTATAATCCGAAAAGAAATACATCTAATGTGTATTTGAGTGAGAACCGATAAAGGTTCACACATTAGATGTATTTCTTTTCGGATTATAAATGAATTCTATCTATACATTTCATTCTGCTGTTTTTAAGTCTTAAAAAAAGTTGTTCCTATAACTAATTGATCCTCCATTTTAATGGTTTTACAAATCAACGGTTTTCTCCCTTATCGTAATTACTAAAATAATTCTGCTATTCTATGGCCCACCCTAACAACAATTCGTGCTAGTCCGGTCCTGCTGAAGACCTTGACCGTTGTCTCATTCTTAGCAATTTTATTTTGTCTTATCTTATATTATTGAGTGCGACCGATGACTCCAAAGGTAGTGTGTGCAACGGCTATCGGTCGATCATCAACATTGTGCTTTGTGCTGAGCCAAAAACTTTTGTTTTACCAAGGTATTTGACGAAATAATTAACTTATTTTTATAATGCACCTTACGGGTTAGAAATGTTGTTATAGTTGGCGGTTCACAGAATGCGCTTTGAACCATCAACATTTTATCTACCAACTTAATTTCATTTATCGTTTTCGTTTTTCGTAAGTACACGAAAAAGTATTATTTAATTAGTTCAACAATGTTCCTGACTATGTCTCTCATGAATCATTTTATGCGCTTTTGCAGATTTTAATTTGGGAAGTTAATACTTATCAAATGAATAAATATCTGGAAACGTTGGCGTTGGTGTGAATGAAATTCAAGAAACGGAAACTACCCAAAACACCAAAACGTCAATATCACTCGAGGCACGTTTCGCCAAGTAAGTTGGCAACCTCAGGAGATCAAAAAAGCGTTGAGAGATATGTATGATCTAGTGATTTATGATATAAGTACATTCGAGAAATTATTTTTATAAACTTTCACGTGAACAGAAAAAAATATATGGACTTTCCACCAAAGAGAATGAATGATTTTTCTAATCGAACTAACGAAATTTTATCAAATCGTCCTAGTAGTTTTGAATCAAAATGAAATTTTGTTTTACCATAGCTGGTGAATGCCAATCTGTAGTGTTTCGACTTGGTTGTGGCATATGAACCCATAAACTTTCAAGTACCAAAATATGTCAAATATAAACATGATACTATATTACAAAACGAGCATGGAAAGTAGCGTACAACATACGAGTGATGTTTCACGAGCATGTCAGTGATCTTTTCAGCGAGATGCGTACACAATTATTCCACAACCCAGGATATCAGAAAAACATAAATATTTATTCAACTTCAAGATAAGAATCTTATAACAAAAATATTGAAAACAGTTATGAATTATTGTACAGAATATTACGCTTCCTAATGGTATGAGATGCCACTGGGCGTGATTAAGCAGAGTTAACTTCGGCGTTTCATCTTACGGCTTGTCGAACTGTATTGAATGTGAATTATATATAATTTGTTATAGTTGAAAATACATTTTCACCACAATAGGTACAGAGTGTTTAAAAATTCAGTATAAAGATTTCAGGGGCGTATTCTTCAAGTCAAAATATGACTGTTTTTTATCATATAAAATCGTCAGCAAACACTTCGTTACTGTTTGAAGGTTGTAGCCAATGTAGTAGTAGATTGTAGATTGTGGGGGGATCGTGCAGGCTGTGTAGCCTCACAAGCACTTCGATCTGCAAGGTGTTTTGTGAGTGAAATTTTATCTATTCAAGACCCAGGATTCTGAGACTTCGTGCGGAGTTTATCAGTTTTCTGGGAGCTTAGTTATGTCGGAGGACGTTACAAATGCCCCTTCCAGGAATTAGAGCATCTTGTTGAAGAGCGCTGGGCATTCGCAAAGCAGATGTTCTGCAGTTTCCGCTAAGTTCTCGCAGTAGCGGTAACTATCACTTTCTGACTTGCCCATTTTTTCAAGGTGATACACCAGAGAGCTGTACCAAGTGGATAGCCCTGTTACTAATTTTAAGTCTTTGTCCAACTCGAGAAGTTGTTTAGCTTTCCTTGGCGATAAACTTACTAGTTTTTTCGCTTGTCTTTATCCTGGCACTTTTTTTCAGTAAGATTTCATCTCATCGAATTCCCAGCGTCGGAACCCTTCTTTTAAGTGGGCTTTGGAGAGTCTGCAGAAGGGTTCTGGACCAGGAAGTGATGTGTTTTCCCCTTCTTTGGCAAGGCAGTCTGCTTCCTCATTGCTTTTGATGCCCACATAAAGATTACCTGATTGTTTGCTATCAGTTAGTTGTCTCAAGGTTTATAGACTCACAAGTATGTGACTTCAGAGCCTTTAGTACTGCTTGGCTATCTGATTTCTGCCCTTCGTGTGCCCCTTTCAAGACACTTCTGGTACATATCTCTTTAGCATGTATTTCTGCTTAGACCCTGTCCATCTTGGATCCATCTGTGTACCACACTGAGACATCCATTGTCAGTTGAGAACCGTTCTCTGTGTGAATCTGGTAATTGTTCATGACCACTTCAAACTGCACTTCGAAGCCCTACCTGATCGACATGATATTTGTCGGTTTGGACATGGTTTCTAGGGAGATGTGTTTCGAAATATTCAGATGTCCAATCAGATTTCCTGCTTCTTTTTTTAAGTTTTTTGCTATTTCTTTCATTACACATAGGTGCAATGGCGAAAGATTTAGCATTGCAATAGGGCACGTGAATATTGCTCCTGTGGTTCCCAAACAAGCTAGCCGCTGCACTTTCTGAAGCTTGACTAGAGAGAATGTGGTTGATTTGGCTGTTCTATGTCAGTTTTTGTTCGATTATAATGCCCAGGTATTTTACTTCTTTGAAAAATGTTAGCTGGGTCCCATTCAGTATTGGGGCTTTAAGTTCATACTTTAGCCTCCTGGTGAATGGGACCAGCACTATTTTGCTAGGATTGACATTGAGTTCCTCCTTTGCGCACAAACTTCTGATTTTGTTTAGGCCTACTTGTATGTGGTCGAAGATTGTGCGGTGTCTACCCCTAATGGTGACGACCAGGTCATCGGCGTAACCTTGAGTCTTAAACCCAGATTTTGTAGCTTTACTAAAATGTCGTCGACAACCAATAAAGACGATTAAACTTTATGGGCAAACTTTTTCCGCTGTCATCCTGACTGTATCTTCCCCCAGGGTCTCTATAATGCTCATCAGCATTGCTTGTTTCCTCTAGTGATTTCATTTGTTTTGCCACGAATGTCTTTTCGATGCTTTTAATCAGATATTGTAGAGCATTATTCGTGGATTTACCTGCTTGGTAAGCAAACTGTTTCTTGTGGACCGGTCTTAACTAGAGAAGTTCTGATGTAACTGTGTATTATTTTTTCCATTGCTTTTAGGATAAAGGAAGTGAGACTGCTGGGGCGGTACGACTACGGTTCATCCATTCCAGTCTTTGGTATAAACGCCACCACTACCTCTCTCCAGATCTGCGGTATATAGCTGAAGATGAGGCTGGCCTTGAATAGCCTTTTCAGGAAGGGCTCTATTATTTTAAGACCATGTTGCAGTAAGGCTGGAAATATTCCATCCTTTCCTGGCGACTTGAATAGTTTAAATCCTCTGATAGCCCATTAGATTCTTTGGTTAGTGAAGATTTTCCCAGCTAGGCTTATAATAGCTCTGTTGGGGTTGTGAACAACCCATTATTTAGATAAACAGTTTCCCAATCGGTGGATTTGTAGAGCAGATCCAATCGCTTGGCTCCTACGGTCCCCAGATTGCAACCCGCTGGACTTCTTTTTATAGAAACATGAAGTGGGTCTAGTTTATGGTACAAAACCACTGCCTTCCATTGAAGATCTTACTGATAAAATTACGGATTCTTTCCCGGACTTTTAGAACGCGTACGGCACTCTATGAGGGTTGTATTACGTTTGTTAGGTTTTTTATTTTTCAGCTAATGTTCAAGGAAACAAGTAATTTAGATCAAGAACCAAATAAGTAGCGTTTTCTTGTTTTCATTGTGATAATTGGAATACCCTTTTTGTTTTTCAGTCTTGATCTAAATATCTGAAAAACTGAAAGAGCTAGAAGAAAAATTTTGAAAATTATTCGAAAAAAAAAATTTCCACGTCCGCATGAAGATACTGATCAGTTGTGGTCCAAGGCAACGACTTTTCTATTGGTGCTGTTATAATAAATTATGATTTCAGACTTTTTTGTATTATGTGTATATGGGGGTATGAAACATTGAAGAGATGAGTAGAACGGCTTCGTTCTTTCCAGGTACATACGATACTAACGTGAGATCATTAGAGAATCCAAATAAACTTGATTCCACATCTCGTCCTTTGGCAGGCAAAAATTATTTCGGAATATTTTTGTTCTCTCTCAAATTTCCTACATAGGTGCCTTTTTTTGAGATCGATAAAGATTTCTTCTGAAGAATACCTGTTGTCGGCCGAGACGCTCTGGTTTGACTTAGCGATGGGTTTGGTTGAAAGTGTTATTTTGACCTGAAAAATATATTCTTAAAATTTTGATACTGAATTCAGAAACACCCTGTATATATAGTCATTGTATGTGTTCTGAAAAGTAAATAGCAACAATAATCAGTTGATGCTATAAAAATGAAACAATGATATGATATGATACCAACAAGTGCGTATTAAATTTGAAAAAATATTATCGCAGTTCACATCTTAGACAATGAGGAATAGAATTTAATGAGCAAATTATTTCTCTACGTTATAAAAATATATCCCTTTGAGACTTTTGAAGTATCATTTATGCTTGTTATTTCCTGTATATCAGATATTCTCTCATCTGGGATTCAGTAGGAGTTGGGATAGCAAACTTTTTCTCTTCATTCATGTAGCCGGCGGCCGTTTGCCGCATATTTCTGAAGAAATTTGATTTTATTGCTCAATTTCATCCATGGTGTATAATATCCGGTCGTGTACCTTGAGCAATATACAAAATACTTCCTATTGCTTGTTGATACGGTTCTTTTTCCATATACTTCGTGTCTTCATCATTTTGTGGCCACAATGTCTTGGTCAACTTCTGATTGGGATCCATTGGTGTACTGACTGATTTACAGCTTGTCACTCACTCTAGAACTGAAATTTCGATTAGCTACAGTATTTTGACTATAACTCTCAGAGTTCATTTCTGTATCAGGAATATACTTCGCAACAGAACTTGACACCAATATACCAAAATTGGAATTACATGCCTAGATAACCGAGTAGTAGACAATTAGTGAAGCTAGCTAGGAGTGCACCGGAGATAACATTGACGATTGAGATACAAATTTCAAAGTACTGTCAATCTGTATGCCTAGGTTTACACGTTATCAGTTGAGATCCTAAAAATGTTTTCGTAATCCCATACTGATATTTTGATTTGACGGTATTCAGATGACAAATGAAAAGTTAATGTTAACAGCCTCCGTCTGTTAAGATTTTTTAACGGCCGGCGGCCGTTTGCCGCATATTTCTGAAGAAATTTGATTTTATTGCTCAATTTCATCCATGGTGTATAATATCCGGTCGTGTACCTTGAGCAATATACAAAATACTTCCTATTGCTTGTTGATACGGTTCTTTTTCCATATACTTCGTGTCTTCATCATTTTGTGGCCACAATGTCTTGGTCAACTTCTGATTGGGATCCATTGGTGTACTGACCGATTTACAGCTTGTCACTCACTTATCCAGCACAGCACGGCACGGCGCTGTCCGTCACCTGACGGCGACGTTTGGTAGCATCGCCCACTTGTCCAGCTACAAACCAGCATATTGAAGTTTCGATTTCACGGAAATTCAGTTGACTTCTAGCAGTGACAGAAACATGTCTGTTAGTAGCAGTTCTGACGACGAAGACGTCATTATAGTGGCTGCACTATTGAATGAAGAAGAAAATATTAACACAAAAAATATGTGGTCCATTTTTGGACCACGCAAATCAATTTTTCCTAGTCCATTTTGATAGTTATCCTCTGACAATGTACTGTCAACTGATACACAACAGAGAGTCAGAAACTTACCGTCCAGTCCGTCACAGCACGTACCGTTATTTGACGGAAAGTATCGGAGAGCTGGAATCCCTTCCAGCGGCGGACGCACTTCACTGTGCCGTGCCTGGCTAGTGGGCGGTTGTCCACTCATTTTCATTGTTCCAATCCTATCCGTATTTTGACGGGATGGGTCGTGCCGTGCTGTGCTGGACAAGTGAGCGACAAGCTTAAACCATATTGTATTCCGTCAGAAGCTCATTGATGCGTCTCTTCTGACTCAGAAAAATTTTACCTGTCGGACAATTTCTCGACATTTCCAAACCAACACAACAATTTGTTTCTCCCAAGTCCTTCATCTTGAAGTTTTTGTGTAACTCAGTTTTCGAATAGTCTCTCATCTTCCCGTTGTAGGAAAAAATTAGCAAATCGTCGACATATACGGTAACAAAAATTATTCATTCGCCAGAAATATTATAGTAAACGCATGGATTCAGTACGTTTTGGTTCATTCCAGTTTGTTTTAAAACAGAATCCAGTTTTCAGAGGTTGTATCGATGTATACCCGACTACAAGAGAAAAAAATCTCTTCATAATCAATTCCTTTCCTTTGAACACAGCCTTTGATGACGAGACGTGCTCTCTAGCGTAGAAAATGTCTTTCTTCGTTTTGAACACCCACTTACAATTTATTGGTTTCCAATCTGGTAGTAAATTAGTCAAAATCCACGTCTGATTCTCTCGTAAGGAAGAGTATTCTTCTGACATTGCTCGTTTCCAAAGATCAGCGTCATATCTCTCCATCGCCTCTTCAACTTTTTGCGGAGTAAAGCTGATACATTTTCATCGATTTCGGTTTTGGAATTCTGTAAGATCACCGTAGAATTTGAATTTCTGATGTAGGATGAGAAGACATATTTCCATTATTATGAATAAGTGGGGGCACACTTCAATAACATTTTATTCATTTTGGCTGGAGGTTTCTTCGGAAGCTTGGGAAGGTTCATCAAAAATCGGCATAATAATAATACACACATCTCTGCTCTTCACAAATTTCTTTGTTTTGGATCTAATGATGCGATATGCTTTCGAATCCTGATAGTATTGAACAAAAATCATTTCATTTGATTTCGAATTCCATTTCCCTCGTTTTTGCTTCAGAACATGCACCATTGCTTTGTATCCAAATATTCGGAGATGACTCAAATTATTAGTACACAGTTCTTCTGATATTCCTTTGGTTGGCGAACGATGTTTTATGTACACAGCGGTTGAAACAGCCTCGGCCCATAACTCCTTTCCTACTTCTGCATACTGAATCAGCCATCTAGCTTTTTCAACAATGATGTTTCAGTTGGTGCGTTCAGCTCAAACTCTTGGTTACAGTATTCGGTGCGTAATATTTGGAATCCCAAACTTTTTTGGTTCTCAACAAAATTTTTGAAATATTCAAAAATTGTCTTCACTTTACTTTTATATTTCAAAAATTATACAAAGGTTTTTCAAGAAAAGTCGTCTATTAATGTGAATGAATATCGTGCTCCTCCTAGTGAAGCTACTTCGGCTCAGAAAGATTCCACCAACAGACAAGAGTCTGACGAGTTTTTTTCTCAAATACAATATTTAAATATCATTTTACAGAAAATTTTTGCGTGCATCATTCTTGACAAGTCGCGCAGTCTCCCACTATTCCACCCACCGCTACTTGAGAGTCTGACGGTTGATTATGTGATGGGCATCACACGAATTACCAATGATAGAAAATCCAGCGTACTTCTCGGACTATTTCAAGAGCGCAGAGTATGATAGCTAATTGAAAGGTCTCAATGAAAAAACAAATAATTTAGTTATCATTTACCATGCTTATATCAATTTTCAAACACACACGCGTGCTAAGAAAATAACAATAAATCTTGTACTTTGATCAGTGGTAATAATGATATGGAACGTTTCAAAAGCAGGGACGTATTTATATCCATAATCATAGTATAATATTCAGTTGAAAATCTCGAACAAGCTGATGAGATAGGAATCAAGAACCGTCAATAAAATAGTTTTAATCTGGATCTCAGTATGAAAAATCATTTGAATTCAGATGTAGAAAATATGGAACTGAAGTTTTTGAAAACAATCTTGCTGGTAATTTTGAAAAGTCCTCTGATACGAATGATAAGGGTTTTGATTAAAAGAATAATGAATGAACTAAAAAAAATAAACACTGTCATCTGGAAACGTAATCTGGTAAAAAGATGGCTCATAAACGGATGAAAGAACAGGAGCTAGAATATAATATATGAAGTGAGGCTAGAAAGAAACGTTACAGTTCCAGTATTCCAAGCTAAGATACATGCCATAAGGATAGGCATTCAGATGAATCTAGACAGTGGGTATAAAAGAAAACACATCTGCATTATGCCCAGAGCACAAAAAAGCTCTCAATTCAGTACAGATGTATGAAATGTTTGCTGAAGCACAATGTCCCACGATTTACCCATTATTGGACAGGATATTCAGCGGTCTGAATGCAGTAGTGTCCCGAGACATTACCAAATCACGCCGGGCAATATCTACTATGAATTGGGTCCTTTGATACGAGATATTTTCTATCATTACACATTATCGAGCATACTAGAAGATTTCCGGTTCAAAATTATGGAAATGCAAGTGGTTCTTCAGTTTCTTATTTAATTTTGACTGCCTTCATCTCGAATTTTCTGGTGTTGTATCTTTTGTATCTTTCATAGTACTAATTTCTATTCCTTACAAAAAATGCATTTTTGCTACTGCCACTTCCTAGGTGACTTTTGGTTTTTGCTTAATTTTTTTCTAAAATTTTTATTTTCAAGTTTTCAGAAGAGGGCAACTCATCACGGGACTCTATTGCAATTCTGAAATGTTCGTATGATTGTGAGAGGGAGTAGAGCATCATGATACTGAGTAGATTATTATTCATTCTGACATCCATTTACAATAACTTGTTAACTCAGGAAAATGAATCAAATTCTCTCTCATATTATCGTTTTCTTTCATTTCATGTAAAATTAAGCTTTTAAGTAGTGTAACCTTCTGAGCAGGACCTTTGCTTTGTTAAATGTTTTGTAAACTGTCCCAAATATCTTTGGAGGTAGAGCAGTTTTTGATTTGCTTCAACTCTTTAGGTGAAGTGATCAGTATGAGGTCTGATTTTGCATTTTGCATCACCTTTTTCCCACTTTTCTTTATACTCAGCAGTTGTATCATCGTTAGATATATTATGTCTGCCTGAAACATAGTCCCATAATCCAGCTCTTGTTAATACTGCTTGCGTCTGGAGTTTCCAAGTATCATAATTTTTACTCCTTAATGGTTTTATTCTATAAATTTTTTGACTCATTATTTATATATCTCTTCAGTGTTAGTTATATATCTCTGCACAGTTCTTTTTAGAACAACTTTACCTAACTACTTTTTTATAAAGGGGTTTCTTCAGAGCAGGAGTATTTTGAGTATACAATCCGACATATTGGAAAGGCGCTCCTTTGGCACAACATGGGGATTTAGTCCCAAACAATTACATACCGATAGTGAGGCCCTCGATAAAGTATGGAGCTCTGCTGTGGTGACCAAAGGTAGAACAAGTGACAGCCAGAGGGAAGCTGGCCAGTTTACAAAGCCTGGAGGTGATTCTGAACCTCCCTCCTCTGCATTTACAAATTGTAGTGGATGCAAGAATAAAAGCATCCAGGCTAAAGTGCAATAGTATGATGCAGATCTTCAGTAATTTATATAACTAACTGTAGAACATTCAGAGAAGCCAGATCTTGAGGGCGGTGATAATGATTTTTGGTGACTCCTGAAGTTCCCTCATCAGTTACTGCCTACCAGATATGGGAGGAAAGTCAGACTTCCTCAGAGATTCGCAATGCTGCATTGACTTATTGAATAGGGATGAATTAACTCAAGGTGGAAGAATGTCATTGAAAGTTCACATCTGTGAACTTCGCTTTCATTCATACTGCATGATTGATTTTGTTGCAATGTCTCTTTTTGTGACAAGTAGTATGATTGTAATGCTATGCAAATCGAGATTTCAATATAAATGTAGGTTCTTCTAGTATTTTACTGCATCCGTATCCAAATAAGTCCTTTTAACAGGGGCATTCAGTCACCAGGTAGGTGCATCTCGAATGTTTAACATACAACAGAACATTCAGACAAATAAACCTAGAAACAGGACTAAATCCGAAACACCTAGTAAACACAATAGTTAACCTGGTGAAAAACACAGTCCTATTCAGCTTGAATTCATTGACGTAGAAAAGAAGAAAATACAGGTGTATAGATTTCCGTGTTTCAACATTGGATTGAAAATACCTTATAACCGCCTTACCGTGACATATTTTGTGTATTTTTGATTATAATATTCCCTTATCGATTGAAAAATAATGTCTAAAGAACTGATAAGCACTTCTATACCCAATTACCTTCTTATTGTTTACTATTTTCAGCTTCTTAGCTCAAACTAGTTGAAATGGAAACTACGCTGCAGAAAAATTTTAATAATTTGTACTGCCATTATTTGGAATGTTTGTTGTTGTGTACCTAGTTTTAAATAACATGCAATTTTGCCTACTTTTACTAATCAGGTACCTGAAGTTTGTTAACCAACTATGTAAATTGTATAGCTATAATGAATACATGTGTAATATCACATAACGGGTCTGTTATTTCAACAAACAGGAGAGTATACTGTTTATCACAGGTTCATTATCTATTTCCATAATTTCATTATGTTTACTTTCATAGCCATCTGACTGCCTGATGTTAATTTTTGTTGAAAAAATTAAAGAGTTGAGTTGTATTTGAAAGAAATTATGATAGAATTAGCACTCACAGACGTAAAGGTGTGGTGCATGGGCGAGATTAAGGTTCTCGTTTATGAACCCAAAAAATCACGATGTCCCTTTCACCAGAAAAAGAAACTTAGAGACCAACATAGCTCTTCGAATATTTGATGAAACCCTACAGATTGTAAGGAGGGGTAGTAGAAACCAACCCAAATAGGGTTAGTTCAATCTTCCCCAGGAGATATTCACTTGATGACTGAAACACGTGTCAACGTCTTAAGTATAGTCTATAGGTTGAAATTCAAGATAATGATCTTCTGTTTAAAAATGTACTCTCCCATAAAACCGTACCTTCATATTTCATTTTGTTCCACCGTAATTTCGTAAAATTTTCTGTTTCAGGAAACGACCATGGCCATATTTTCAGAAGAATTCCTTAGCTACTTTTTGCTGATGGTGTTCACCACTTTCATTTCAGTCTACAGTTACTTCATGATTTCCTACCAGTACTGGAAGAGAAGAGGTGTACCATATTTAGAACCAAGCTTTCCGCTGGGAAACAGTTCGTTTTTTACGAAAAGCAGAGTTTTTCCGTTGCAAACCATGGATTTCTATCCAGAAATCAAAAAAAGGGGTTGGAAGTTTGGAGGTATCTACACTGTTTTGCGCCCTGTTCTGGTCATTGTTGATCCAGAATATATAAAAGACATTCTGATGAAGGTAATATGATTCACACTTCCTTTCGTACCGAATTTAGAATGTTTGTGAGACTTCGTCATATTCATGAACTAATCGGCGGCTGGCGCTTTAATTTAACCCCTTGCAAACCCTATAATTTTTTTAATCGCAAGCCTTCCAAGCATGCTGATTATATATTAACATTTCATCTCCATTTTAAATCGGTTCATGGAATTGTCTGAAATTTTTGTCACGCTACAGTTTTTCAGGATTTCCAACACTTCATAGATAGGGGATTCTATTACAATGAGGAGAACGACCCAATATCAGCTCATTTGTTTGCTTTGGATGAAAAGCGATGGAAAAATATGAGAACGAAACTAACTCCCACATTCACTACGGGTAAAATGAAAATGATGTTCTCGAATATACTTGAAAAGGGTGAATTTATGGTTGATGCTATCAATGAGTGTGTTGACAAAAATCTGGATGTGGACATAAATGAGGTATGATATTTCATTCCTATATGAATTGGGTAAATATTTTCCTTATGGGTACTGTTCACGTCATAAATGAAAGTAGTTCATTATTAGGCGTTTGTATTATAGTTGAGGCGGTTTTATGATTTTATAAGACATTTCGTTTCTACTTCTGGATAATTGATTTTCATGGTGACGTTTTCACAATGGCGAGAATATGGAAAAATATCGGTTATCTCGTTTATTTATGGATGGATTTCAGATTTCAAATTCCCAAACTCAAAATTAAATAGTAAATAAATTATGAATTATCGATTTTTTTATAATACTGTTTTTCATTCTGAGTTTATGAACTGATTCATGTGGAAAATAATTCAGATTGTCACAGAAATCAGAGTTACCACCACACTCATGCATTTTCGTCCATGGGAGCTGATTCGTCACATATTTGAAAGGAAGACTGCATTTATTTTTGATAAATGAGCATCTTACAAGTTCAAAGTACGCAGAGAACACGAACTATAATATGTTAATTTTCCAAATTCCCATGTCCTATGGGATATGATAAATGTAATAGTGCTTTTACTTCTTGTTTCCGAAGGTTTCTTTACTCACAGTACTGAATACTTCCCAGATTAAAAAATGTTTTCATTCTCTGATAAAATAACTATCGTGCCATATCCTAATAAAGCATGGAAAGCAGGTTGAGCAGAAGCCTCCTGTATGCCTGATGATGGAAAAATTTCACCAATAGCGATGACGTTTTCAAAATAAGAGTCCTGAGTGAGTTTAGGGTACCATCTGATGGCAAGTGTCCTGTGCTAATATCATGAGACTATTAGACGGCCCCCTTTTTATAACATTCAAATTATGAAAGACAATTTTTGTGCACCACTCAAGCATTCTAAATGACAATGTATTAATACCGCATCTGATGGCCATGAGGCTATGCCTCTATGAACTTTATTTTGTTGGCAAAATACAATGTAAGTGACAACACGTTTCTTGATTGCGATGATAGTTTCTTCATAGTTACTGTACCAGATTGTATAGCAGGAGACTCCTTTTTACCTGTAGAAGGTTTACCAATGGGGGCTTCTTCCCTTGTCCTTTCTTACCTCACTTCCCTCTTAGTTTTGGTGACTGAGAATGTAGCTCATCCTTAGGCTCGTATTCGTCATCATGTAAATGCACAATGTCTTAGAATCCCATCAAAGTTGCGGCAAACATTATTTTCATTACCAAATTCAGCATCTTCATAGATATCATCATGCGATTATTAAGATCCTAGTTTTTAGCAAAATTCACAACGGATGTCATTGGTAGTTGTGCTCTAGGAATTGAATGTAACAGCTTCAAGAATCCCGATGCAGAGTTCAGGAGGGCTGGCCAAAAATTAAAACAATTGAAAGGCTTACCGCATTTACTACAAGCGATAATAACAAGTAATGCACCGGAATTAGCACTTAAACTGGGTAAGTAATGCTGAAAATATATACCGGGTGGACACGGCTAAAACTCGGCCGCCGCTTTAACTATAGAGTCGTTTGAGTTAATTTTGATGTTTGGATAATTTCTTATTTCATATCAACTGACCTGACTTTGCTCTCTTGACTTACTCCTTGCTTTACCAAATTTCAACAAAATTCGAAGACAAACTTTTCAGTAATGACGACGAGTCTGAAGTAAAAGCTTCAAGAAAATTCGAGTAGCTTGGAGGGAATGCTTCTAGGAAACTCAAATAGTTCGGAAGATGAACTTCATGAAAAACTTCGAGACGCTTGGAGTAAAAGCTTCCAGGAAACTCGAATAGTTTGAAAGATGAACTTTAAGAAAAACTTCGAGAAGAGTTTCGACGAAATTTGAAAAATCTGAAAGAAAAGCTTCTAGAAAGCACGAACAGCCCATGAGAATTTTGTGGTGTGGCGAACCGATTGGAAGAAAGAATGGAAAACTTCGAGGCAGAGATCGACAGAATGAACATAGAATTAGAAAACATGAAGTTGAAGTGGAAATAAACGAAATGAAAGAAACAATTAGTGATACAATGAAAGATGCCTTGGAGGTAAAAATTAATAAAATGAATGGAATAATGAGTAGGTTGGAAAAAGAATGGATTCTACGCACACCACGAAACCTATATGAGAACCACGTCTCTTCAATCACAGTCCGATGAAATGGTGGAGCGGATGGATAAGAATATAAACTCCTGTCCAAGGTAACTTCTGACCAACAGAAAAATTAGAACCAGTACCTTTATTTGTTCCTAATGGCTCATCGTTCCACGGTACATAAGTTGACCGAAAAAACTCCAGCTAGTATTATTATGGGTCGATAGCTGCGACTTCTCTGTGAACTGAACTGTGAGACGCCATCAGGACAAGACACTGTGGGAAAAGTCTACGTCAATTAATAAACCTCGACAGAGAATGAACGATATCAATGAACAAGTTCGTTTGAACATTCAGGGTGCCAGCAACATAATGGAGACCTATGATATGAAGGCTGATAGTGGGGAATTTCAGGTTGGTGACCTGCTTTAGCTATACAACCCCTAACGGTGTCGTGGACTATTACCAAAGTTGAGGAACTCATGGGACGGTCCGTACAAGATCATCAAGAGGTTAAACGACCTCGTCTACCGACTTGAGGGAAACCTAGGGTTCATAGGTTGTCCCCCCAAGCCGGAAATCACGACAAATTGGCAACCTCAGATCACCGGAGGATGAGATCACTTTCCAGGATTTGATGTCCTCAAACGGACTGAAAGTTACATGTGGTAAGTTAGGAGGAGCCACGGGACCTTTTCAAGTTGCCTACTGATTTCTCACTGGCACACTGTATAGCAGAAGACCTTCGCCGTGGTATTTTCCAAGAACTTCGGTCGACTATATGAACTACGGAAATATAACGCAGAAGTTGGAGTGGAGCTACTGTTGAAGAAGAGCTTGACGAAAGGGTGGGGACAGCAATGAACGAAATTACTCTGGCTCAACTAGTGAATGTTATGCGGGCATGCTCTAAAAACATACAGATATTCATTGACCTTAATGGGCGACATTTTGAACAATTCAATTAATGAGTCAATTCTGTCATAGGTGTTGAAAACATTTGAATTAAGTCTGAAAACTGTACATCTTCAAAATGTCCACTATTTTTAAGGAGAATTATCGAATTAAATAATTTCTTGCATGTTTTGTATTTCAATTTGTATTGAACTCTCTAACCAACTTAAAAATTTCCATATCAGAATTTGAAAGAAATGAGTTTATTAATGTAGCAAAAAAAAACAAAATTAAAAAATTGTCAGTATAAAAATTATTGATATCGTTAATTAAATTCATGCTATTGTTCAATGTTCCGTTACGACGGGATAAAAAAAGTTTTTTTTCATAAAATCTAAATTATATCAGTAGGTAGAACATCATTGGAAAAAATTTAATTTTATATTAAATCGTAATTCAAAAACAATTATACTTCATATTGGAAACATAAAAATTGTATGCACCTCCGGTCAAACCGGAACTATCATATTATTTGGCCTGATACTAGCAAAATTGTACATTCATGACATCTAATGAATATACCGAATTTCTAAAATCCTCACAAAATTACAACGAAGATACAGGGGGGTAAATTGTTTCCAGGTTACCCCGTATATACATTATAGTCTTGAGAAAAAATATTCTCGAATAGCTGGCTTATCGTTCATTTTGCAGTAAATAGACTATTTCATTGTTGCTAAGAATTTCGAAAATTTCGAAACGCTTGTGCATGTAGTTGGAGTTCCCCAGCCAAATGATGGCACACTTCTGTTCAATATAGGGTTCATCAGCACTACCGCGCTTCTTAAGGAACGTTGCACAAATATCTGTCATATGTTATTCAATGTACGTCGTGGTATTACCCGTGAAAAATGGTTGATTTCTCTCAGATATTTGCCTCGTATTTTCCACTTCATCGAATTAATTCGTGCCATACATTTAATGCTCCCGGCAAATTCTTTGAAATTGAACTGTTTCGAATTTGTAACGGATGTCACGTCAGTATTATAGCGTTTGTCAGTATAGGTTCATTAAGATTTATGTTTCTTAAAAAAGAATTCATTATTCTTCATATTTTCAGGGCTTCCAGCAGTTAGAAGCGATATATCAGATTTCTTCTTCACAGCAATAGAAAAAAGCGTGGATTACAGAAAAAATAATAATATTAATAGGCCAGATTTCCTACAACTTCTCATAGATATGATGGACGAAACCAAGGATACAGAAAATCCATTTACTATGAACCAGCTGGTGAGTAATAAAAAATTATCAACTTTTCCTTTAGACTTTTTCGTCAATTTCATTAATAATTTTACGATTGATTTGCCACTTTAACAACTCATCCATTCAAGAGGTTAACAATTGTTTTGTACCATCAGATATTACAAAATATAAATATGTATACACAGTGTGTTTCACTTCTCATGGAAACACCCCCGCATCTCCCGTAACTTTCAACGTAGAACTATGAAATTTTCATGATCGATAGATACACTAGAGATTAACTCACTGCACAAAAGGTGTCATCTTACATGATATACACTGCACGCCATCAGCGATGGAACCACCCATTTTTACGGAAAGTTATATTAGGGGGCAACATTTGGCCAAAAATCCTTCAGATTCGTGTTCAATATTACGGATGGAAAGTCGATACTGTGTCCAGAATGGGCAAAACATTTGCGGATTTTCCAGAGCCCAAACATGACTGTTGTGCGAATTAAAGATCCCGTCCCTGGTGAAAACAATCTCGTCTGTCTGCAAAATATTGCAGGGAAACTGAGGATCTTGTCTGGTGCATTCAACAAGTCACTCACAAAACTCCTGGCAACGTGGCAAGTCTTGTGGCTCTAGGACTTGTTCCTTTCGAAAATGGTATGGATGCAAACGATTCTCGCGGATAAAACGCCATACCATAGTTTGCGATAAACCAAGTCTCCGACTGATCACGCGGGTGCTAATTGATGGATCGTCGCGTCGTCGAGGAGTTGCAGAACTGCTTCAGCACGATTCACTGCATGTTCGACGTGTGTTGGAAAACATGACTTGCACTGCTCCAAAATTGTTCGTAAGTTTGAATGGCGTCTATGTGAAAATTTTCTCGCGTATTCTCGAAGACAAGTTTGGGCATTTTCATTCACGGCACCATATGTGACAATCTCATCACAATATTCATGAACGACGTTAAACTAAGCTCACTGTCAAATCATACTGACGAGAGGGATGGGTGATAGATACATGCACCATTGCCACATCTCCTCGCGTTTCTGCAGTGGCGTATCGATTGTGGTTGACGTACAAAAAAACTGGTTCAATAATCGCGGCTAGCTCCTTAAGTTTACAGGTGCGTTCGTACATGATAGACCAGTACCCTACTGAATTTTGTGCAGCTGGTGGTAAATTACTCTGGTTACTTAGAATATTTTCTCATGTCGATACAACCAGTATTCAAGAGCATAAGTTCATTTGGGAAATGTTGTTTGTTGAATACAATCTCATCATTCTATGGCAAATTCTGTGGCACATTCATTATGCACATAAATATATGATTTGGTTAAAAAATTAAACGGAGAATATATGAATTCGAGGATTCATTTTACTACAAAATTCTTCTGTTGTGATTGATGTATTTCGAAATCTCAGACGAATCATCAAAATATAAGCCAAAATGAAAATCCAGGACTATACAGTCGACCATTTTCATTCTGCTGAGAAACGGTTTGATATGGTAGAGTTTTACTACTTGCAGTGAATAGAAATATGGATTTGTTCATTTCATTTTCTGATCATGGATCTGTTTGATGGAGTAAAGTTTAACAGTTTTTATTTGAATATTTTCGTCTGACAGTATAACTCAATTTGTAACTTTGTATACTGTTTAAGTGTGACGAGTCTGACAAGATGTCGCAGAAAGAAAACCTTGGAAGTAGTGAATTTTCCTTTGTCACCAAGTCGACATCTTTGGAGCATCGGAATGCTGAAGATCCTTATTAATTTTGTCGGACAATGATGCCATTGAAATTCTCATTAAATTATTGTATTCTCAGAGAAAAACCAGACAAAAATGTTCGTTACTTCTAGGTTGTCTCCCACTCTAAACGTGTCGATATCCCTACCTAGGTTTTTCTGGGAAGATACAAAAATCAAATGAGATTTTCATGGCACCATCATCCGACAAAATTAATAAGGATCTTCAGCAGTCCGACGCTCCATAGATGTTGATTTGTCGACAAAGGAAATCTTCCCACTTTCAAGGTTTCCCCTCTGCGACATCTTGTCACATTTGGCATACTTAAACAGTATACAAAGTTACAACTTGCTGGTTATCACTTCAGATTTTGTACGTGGGCTTGCGTACTATAACGAGTATAGGAATTAAAGCATTTTATACTTGTAAACATTTTTTCGAGATGATACTTACTGTTACTGGAGAATGTTCATCCTAGGAATTTAATATTGTTCTTGAAAAACTGTTGAGGGCAGAATATCTAACTCTATTCCGTAAGTAATTGATTTGCCAAGTTAACTCGACTTGGATATGTCAAAGAAAAAGAGATATTTAATATTTGTAATGTTAATTTTTCACAAACTCTATACAAATTAAATATCTTGAATAATTGTTCCTTTCAACAGGTGTCCCAAGTGTTTCTATTCTTCATTGCCGGATTCGATACTTCTTCATCTACCATGAACTTCGCATTATATGAGTTGGCACAAGCTCCCGATATTCAGGAAAAACTGCGGGAAGAAATCAATTCTGTGTTGGGAAATCATGAAGATAATATCACCTATGATAATTTGAGAACGATGCAGTATCTCCAGCAAGTGTTAGATGGTAGGAAATTATAAGAAAATTCTATGAATACTGCAAATAATAGAACAATTGGATGCTTTTGAGTATCTCAACTACTTTTTTCCTCCACAGAAACCATGAGAAAGTATCCAGCGGTACCTTTGCTGCAAAGAAAATGTGTCAAAGATTATCAAATGAGGGATACCAATATTGTGATTGAAAAGGGGACTGCGGTATTGATCCCCATCATAAGTCTCCATAGAGACCCTGAATATTATCCAGACCCCACCAAATTTGATCCCGACAGATTCACTCCAGAAATGAAACAAGAAAGGAATGCTTTTCTACATCTTCCGTTTGGAGAAGGTCCTAGGAACTGTATTGGTTAGTAGAACACACTGAGTTATGACACTGTTTTTGTCAACCATCGTCCTCTTTAGGAGCAACCCTCAGAAGTTGTGCAAACTAATGTCATGATACCCAAATGGGTGTAGAACATTTCGAAAATATAAATACAAATGAAGTAAGAGTAAAGGAATTCAAAAAAGCAAGTACAAAATTTAAAAAAGTTGTACATTAAAATAAATAACAATGATATGTGGTATATTTAGCTGACTTATATTTTTTTTATCCTGAAATACTATCATTGTTTGACATACATAATAATGAAATTATTATTCACTTGATTGAGGAGAATTTTGAACTTGTTTCCTCCTTTAGTATAATTTAAAATGGATCTATATTCTTAATAGTGAGTCAAGTGGGCTCCCTAAATTTCGCCTTGCCTAACTGTTACGCCCCTGGGTTGATTTTGTTGTGTAAATTATCGACACATTTTGTGCAAAATAATTTTGATGCTAAAATAAGTTCAATAATTCTGTGATGAATTTTATTGAATATCTACGATATCTGGGTTTAGATTAAAAATAATTGAAAATTCCCACTTGGACTGGGTTACGTGACTTTCGCTACCTGTTTACTTTTTCCCAAAATACACGCTTTGAATTTTGGAAATTCGATGAAATGAGCCAATTTTAAGGGATTATTTAAAATAAAAATATGTTTTTTCAGGTAGCGAAAGTCACGTGATCTCGTCAGAGTAGGCTATTTTTCATCCCATTCAAAACAAAACAACGCAAAAGTCAAATTTCGAAATAAATCATCATTCACATAAATTTCATACCACGTCAATATTTCAAGGGCACTTATTTGTTGATTGTATCTTACAATTCTTTTTTTCAGGTCTACGGTTTGGTTTGAT
Source organism: Chrysolina americana (assembly GCA_958502065.1). Taxonomy (NCBI): domain Eukaryota; kingdom Metazoa; phylum Arthropoda; class Insecta; order Coleoptera; family Chrysomelidae; genus Chrysolina; species Chrysolina americana. The sequence goes on from OY293410.1 coordinate 97,583,942, forward strand.
GCAGTCAAAAATAGGTTTAGTTCATATCCTGAGAAACTTCAGACTGAGTATAAGTCCAAGTACGAAGATGCCCTTACATTTAGATCGCCAAGCCTTTTTACTGAAATCGGTCGAAACTTTGTATTTGAAAGCTGAACGAATATGAATGATTTTATTGTTCACTTTGAGGAAAGAAATATATAAATACGTATAAAATTGAAAACATTTTTATCTAATATGCATTTACCCTCTCTATTTTTGCCAGTCGTAATCACGTCATAAAAAACTTCAACAATATCACCAATTCAATATTTCTACACCCAGTAACAAGTAATGAGGTATCGATATCATTTCGGTTCTAAACCCCCCTTCTCTCTGAAATCGTATAGATTACTGAAAATCGCTCAGATCCGTCGATTTTTATTGGGATGGGAAACTCTTCCATAGAATACGTCATCATTGTGCTGTCATCCCCAGCACCCCTCCTTCAGAATTTTAAATACATGGATTGGTAGGCAAGTATCAGTACAGATTGGCCTACTAGATCTCCGGATTTATCACCGTTACACTTCATTTTAGGAGATATTTGAAATCCAGAGTTTATATCAATTGTAAATGGATACGTATGCGAAAACTTCTTTCTGTTACTGAATGGTTGCATCTTTCAAATGATGATATCATTCCTGATGATGTATATAAACGAATGATCTTGATTCACACTCTTCATGAAAACTTCGATTACCATTGATCATTTTCAAGTACGTTCAATCGAAATATTTGTGATTGGATTCCCTTCCATAACTATTGTGTCACAAGTATTAGTAGTCATATTTCAATTTCTGAATTTGGAGGGTACTGGGGATGAGGAAGACGACAGCACAATAATGACGAATTCATTGGAATATTGTTACCTTTATAGACTGACATTAAGGTTCATGTAAACTTATGAAAAAATAAACGGCAAATTAAAAAATTCTGAAAAACATTTGAGCTATTTTGGCATTCAAATTGAATAATTAGAGAAATGTAGATGAAAATCTGATGAACAGTTTTCGAAGAGAAAAATAAAAACCTAATTTTTAGAGGATATTTTAAGTTTTCCCAAAAACCATCCATCAGATTCCATTTCAAATATCATGACATATCAATGTGAAAGTAAAAGATAATCACGATTTTTTTCAGAATTTTTGAATTATCGGTTCCCTTACAATTTAAAAAAAAATCAGAAAATCTTGATATAAAATCAAAGACAGTTGAGAAGAATCGCTTTTGCAAGTGATATTTATATGAAATTTGGAAGACTGAACATTGAGGAACTATTCGTACTATTTTTCAGACATAAAATCAAACGATTTATATTTTTAATAATGATTTTCAAAGCCTCGGACAAAAAACGGCAAATCGCTTCAGTGATTCCTCTGTAGTACATGAACAAATAGACAAAAATAGTTTTGCCACTGTCCACAAGGTACTGCACAGAATTATTGTCACTGTCATATTTACTGTACAGCGTTGCCAATAGTTGTAGACAGCGATAACCGATGTTATTTGTTTAATTTATCGAAAATGAAAGTTACGTCGATAGGGGTTTGTCAGTTCATCAGTCGGATGTTGGACTGGTCCACCTAAAGCCTTGGAGTCCTTGGACACAACTGAAGAAGTATGTAAGTAATAAGTTTTATGTTTTGCGATTTAAAATATCAGTTTTGAAAATGAAACAGGATGCAAAACAGAATTGAAAAATGATAATAATAATCATAATAGAGTCTTTATTGTCCATTCCAGTTGTTTTTAAATAACATTAACTTATCTACATAAAAACTATCGGCATAATAGGCGGAGTTCAGCTTACAAAGTTGAAAAATATTTATAAAAATAAATTATACCGGAAAAAAGGGCAATACCAAAGATTCCCAAGATTTCCTTCCACAGGAAAACCGACGTCACAGGCATCATCAATAAACCAAATGTTTTCCACCATCATGAATCATGACTTTGTATGCGTCTCATCAATGTTAACTTTTTACTATATACCTCATGATTAATGTCTTGATAAAGAAAATAAACATTTCCGAAAGGTCGACAAATTAACAGAGAATATTCTTTTAAACAGCCCAGTATTTTGACTACTTCCTCAAGATCCATCCGCATTTTTCCTTAACTAGTCAGTCAAGACTGCCCTTCGCCTTATACATATCATATATCTCTAATGTAGATAATACAGTAGACAAATAATTCATTATTGAAGAGAAAGAAATCACAAAATCATCTCCACAACGAACAAAAAATGTAATAATAATTACTATTATTAGTAATCCACCTATCCGTAATATAGTTACATAATGCATTGAACCACATTACCACATTTGTTAAAACCAGCTGATAATAATCATCCTGTGAGCAATTTCGCAGTATAGTAAGCTCGGGTAAGTGTGATTTTGGGGCAAGTGTGAGTTTGCTCGCTATCTTCGCTAAACCGGGCGACAGCCCAATGCCGTCTATTGACGAATAGCCTACACTTATAATGAATCCATAACCATCATATAAAATACAAAAGAGATCTTAAGAAATTGAAATATTTTCCCCATGTTCTAACCTACAATTTATCAACCCGAACGGATATAACAAGTTTATTTCAAGCTTTGAATGTATTGTTAAAATCTAAGGTAACAATCCATTTTATACACTTTTCTTCTGCCTAAACAATGAGTGACTATAGATTGCTGTTTTTTCATGAAGTTGTTATTTTTACATTTTTCCATTGCATGTCACACTTACCCCGAAATTAAAGGTTATTAAGGATAGTGTGACCTATCTGTCGGGATAAGTGTGATCCTGGTTCATTTGGCCAATCTAAACAGTAATATATTCTCAGCTATAGTACGATATTATATACGGAAATCTCAGAGAGCCAAACAATATACCCGGCCAGATGTGGAAGACATTGTTACACTTTCTGAGGATGAAATAACAACTGTGCTTCGATCACCACTCGTCAGAAGATGGGGATCAATTTTTCTTTTCAACAAATGTTCACTTTCACGATTATTTTTTGTTTTTTTCCAATGGGGCATTTCAAATTCAATATTGAAAAGTTCCTAACTATGATTTGAATAAAGATATCTCAAAACAAATAAATTGTGGTGAAAGTTCCTTTACTGTTCACTCACACCTGCCCCAAAGAGAAATTTACGTGCATTAATATCTTTAAATTTGGCCAGAATCACACTTGCCCCAAATTTCCGGGGAAGTGTGACCTATGGAGATGTATATCTGAATATATAAATAAAATTCATAGAATACGTTTTTCAACAGTTTTCTGTGGCGTATTACAAAGACTGATCTTCGAAGTAAATACCTGCAAAATTTCATTGTTAATATTAGTTCAGGTTCATCAGATGGACTAAATGCAATGCGAACTAATGAAAATCACGGTCACACTCACCCGAGCTTACCTTACTTCGAATAATGTTGAGATTTGACAATGCAGTAGCAGTTGGGTTGACCGTTGGATATTCGCTAGATATTCCAGTTCAGACTCGCGAAATATTTGACTTTATAGGAACCTTAATGTCAGTCTGACTGACTTCACATATTTATATTAATATTCTTAGGTACAACCATTGAAGATTTCACGACAATGAAATTTTCTTGACTTTGTTGGTTTGTGAAATTATCTCAATGAATACAATACTATCGAAAATTCTGTGAGAAATCTTCCCAACCAGATGGGGCGCATAGTCAATGCTTGATTGAAATTAGCACTTGCAATAGGAACCATGCACAAATAAGCGTCAGATGTAATACATTGTTCAAAAGGGAAGGCAGAGTTGTTTTCTGAAAAATATTCACCCCATATTTTTTACTTTGTGGGAATGGAGAGAGGGGTATGATGACCGATTTTGTCACAGTACCTGAGTTATATCATTTAATTCATACTGTATCCCTATTATCTGGGAATTTGCGGATTAATGAGGTAGCCGACCGTTACCCTAATTATGCAAATGTTCATATTGGTTAAATAGATAACTTTCCAGTCTTAAGATCAGCGCGTCACAACAAACAGTCGAATTTATTTCTCACCCCGTACAGCAAAGATTTGTAAGCATATTTATGAAGCATGTTAGTAAAAATATCAAATTCGTCAAATCTTGTTTCAATGTTAGTATGTATTACATGCAGGGGGCAGTGCTAGTCAGGTACAAATTTCATGATCGTAGGATCGGTTTTTTGCCACAGATTTCATGAAAGAGATATATTTTGTGTGAGAACTTTTTTAAATTCATCATTCCAATCCATTTTTTTCTCCTTAAAAATTATCATACCCAAAAATCACTGAAGTTCCCGAATTTACACGAAAGCATCGAATCATTAGCTAAAGAAAATAAATATTAAACGAAAACTGTAGGCGTAAAACCGTTTCCCGTTTTACCAAAGTAGTGTTTGCTCTTAATGCTATCAAATCATATCTTTCAGAAGTACCGAAATAGACGAAAATAATTAATTAGAAAATCTTGAAATAATCTGGGCCTAGACAAGGCCATACCATTTATTGATTTTCAAGTAATAAAATGGACAAGGCGTCATTTGGATTAGGTTTCTCAACTTATTTAAATACCCTTTTCTTATCAAAGTGCCGCCTTGCTCATCATCATCCTAAAGCAAAAACAAATTCGTCGAGGAAATAAGTTTATGGCAGAAAATTAACAATAAGTACCGGAAATTATTGCAGTATTATTTTTTATTCAAATGATGGTGAATCGGGTTTTCAGGTCGATGAGTAGGTATTGTGAGATGTTCTCGACGTTTCGCCAAAACGTGATCGTTGTCGACATATCTCTCGTGTTGACGAAACGTCAAGAACATCTCATAACAAACATCGGACTAAAAATCCGAAAAGCCATCTATAAAACAACAACATTCGCGAAAGCCTATCACAATTATTTTCTTTGTTTATGTTCAAATAAGAAAAATCACCTTTTTTGTTTGGAAATCGTGAGAACCTAGAAAGGGGAGGTATAATGTTTGGATTTTTATTAGTTCAGCTATATGCAGATAGGATAACTGAACTCGATGGAATCATCTCAGTGGAATTTACAAGAAAATAAATGTACGAGGAGACCAACGATAATGAACATTTCTAACTCCTCTGCGGTATGCTAAAGAAAGCGAGTTCCTATATAGCGGAATATTCCTAACGACAAAAAAATGCATCATTCTTGATAAACTATTTAAAATAATTCTACTTACATTAAAGTTGAGGTGGGATTTTTCGTATGATTTTCTGATGGTAATGATTTCCTACCGAAGCAGAAAAACATCTCTTGATTGTGCCTGATGATTGGATATGAGTTCGTAACCCGGCACAGTTCGTTTGAACCAGTCATTATAATCGTAAAGTTCTCTTCTGCCAAACAATTTTTTTATTATTAATATCCATAAGAGCGCAATTATCTTGAAAACGGTTGTCTTTTTCGGATTAATAAAATAGGTCTAAATTTTTTAATCAAAATTATATGAGGAATTCTAAATATGTATAATTTTTCTGATTTCACTAATGGCGTTAAAAATTACGGAGGAAAGGGACCATGATACCCTTCTTATGCACATAAATATTGAAAATTTAATTTAAATATTTTCAAAGCTATGGAAGTTATGAATAAAAAATAATTTAAATATTTCATTTTCAACGCCCTGAATCTTTGCTACGAACGACATTTGAGAAATAGGATGTTACGAAAGTCCTATTTATTTTTCGAAAAACATCTTCTGTTTCAATTTGGCACCATAGTTTCGGGACACAGTGTATGGTGCTGAAACATGGGAAGATCTGAAAAATAAAGCGGGGAATGAAGTTAACAAAATACGTACATTGTCCTATTCACTAGTTATAAGTAAATATGTATTTGCCTATAAGGAAATAACTGTTGAAGAACTCTCTGAAAAACGAAATAAAAATCAATATTTTTATATGAAACCCAATTTTCACTTGTCAAACGTTATAGGATGTTAAAATTTTCATCATATAAATTTAAACAATTAAGAAAAATACTGGATATTTGGATCTCGTCTATATTACAAAATTGTCAGTTGGGAAAAAACCATGTCTAGTTATTTAGAACCCGGTTTTTTCTTAGTTTTTCCGAGATTTTACTGAAAATTCGACAAAGGAAATGCCAAATAGCCGGATGCCTAACCTAAAGCTGTAATTCTTCTGCACAACTTGGAAGATATACCTACAAAGATCGTGGAGTCTGTCCCAAGACGTCGGACTGATGGTAGTATGGTTTTCCCCGCCGCCGGAAATCCGGCAGGCAGGAATGAATGACGCCAGTTGTAGTTTAACCCTCTCCTTATCCTAATTAATACCCTGTTGTACAGAGATGGTGTTTTATCTATTTAATATTTGTGATGTGCTATAGATTTTTATTGTTAATTTGATTGAGCAAATATTTTTGAAGTTAATAGCTATTTGTGTATTGAGAGCGCAAAGTGATATATTGTCCCCGTGCGGGCATACAGTTCACGTTATGGCCCGCGCGAATTTATTGTTTAACTTATTTAATAACCTTTATTAATGAAATTATAAACGGAATATAGTAATATTCTTGCTTTGCATTTTCAATAATTTCGTTAGGAATTCTAAAATCTTTGACTTCTAACTTTGACACAAAAATAATTGTGATTTTATGACATATACGTTTGTCAACATTCACCTAGCAACGATAGTGTCTACTAGGATAAAATGGCAATCTTATTAATTCAAACCGATTTTTTTTAAATACTGATTTTGCATTGAGATTAGATTGCAATAACGAACTAGTATGACATAAAAGTTTGTATGTACCGCGGGCATAAACATATGTGTATACCCTCGGGCGACTTACAAACCCCTCAGGCCAGAGGCCCTCGGGTTCGTAAAACGTCGCCCTCAGGGCATAAACATCTATTTATACCCTTGGTACATAAATAACTATTGTTGACCGTGATCTGCTTGCACTTTATATGAACAATATTAATTCATGGATTCGACAAACATATCCGTAAGAAGATATATTAAACTTCATTTGGCTGGGAATGACCACCTACAGACATGCATGTTTCGAGGTTTATTTCCTCTCATCAGTGACAGGGTAAGTCGGACAACATTATAATTGTCCTGTCCCTGCCAAATAAATAATAATCAACCGTTCAAATAATATTTCCCCACGGATGACACTACCACTAGTATTATTCTGTGATACTATGACCCACAGCACAAACAAAGTTGATCGCAGCGCCATCCGCACGGGAAATCAAGAACAAGACAAACAATCTGGGATGAAGGATCATATTCTGTTTAATCACAAGACAAGCACTTGCAATTGGGTCTTCTTGGAAGAACGTTGCACAAATATCTGTCAGATGTAGATCAATGGCCGTCGTGGTATTAGCCAGGGAAGTAGTTGTTTTTGAGAAGGGTACTCCGTATTCATTTCATATTATGCGTGATTTAAAAAATATCTACAATTGAGATCATCAGACATTTTACAAAAGTCAAACTTCCACATTCTGTAAAAAAAATCTGTACTTGGAAGTTTTTACCCATCAGAATAACAAACTACAAAATAGGTACTCAAAACTCAGCAAATTTAAGTAAACGCCATTCCCCATAATATCTGTGTGCGGGGTCCTTTTTTTCACTATAAACATTCCATACCAAACTGAGGTTAATAAAAATCCAAATGGACTGAAAGTAATTACTAATACCTACATTGGTAGACAGGTGGTCTGACCCGTCTACAGTTTAACACTCTAATTGCAATTATATTGGGCTTAATCTCTTTAATGCCTCTTTCATTACCCAACTCGGTGCTATGTATATACCTGCAAAATCAGTAAACAATATTTCAGGAGCTATCATTTTCATTTATATAGTTATGCAGTGCTGTGCAAGTGACAAATAATTCAAAATGGATTACGATGATTATTCTGATGACGAGTTTGATAGCGAAGATGAAGGTGAGTGCCAAAATAATTTCAGTTTATTTAGGTACTAAAACACGTTGATACAACAAATAAAAAATTCCTCTTCCAATAAACTTAAAGTTTTTTCTAACTTTGAAAAGATAAGAATTACATGATAAAAAATTTAATGGCACACAAATAATATTCCGTTACTAGAGATGAATCATCACATTTCACAAAAAACTTGAACACCAGATATTTTTATTTCCGAATTTGACCTTGATATCTGTTCGTTTCTGGGATGGTTTGTTTCCTTTTTATATCTATATCCTCGATTGTCTCGTCTAGACATTTGGCAATATGTGTAGCTAGCAAGCAAGGGTCAATAATTTTGGTTCTTCTTTTCCTCTTATTTATTTACAAATACTTGATCACAAAACAGGGACTAACCCGATTCCCACTTGTTTGTCTAACATGAATATTTTGTAGTTGCAAATCCTATTTTTATTTGACTCATTTTTCAATTTTTTGCGTGGAACATATCCGAATCTTTTCAACACTGTAGTTAAGAGATTCATTTTAATAATTTTTTTTTTCCGTTCATTCTGTGACACCATCGACATCCATTGTCCTATTGTTTATACTGTTGAAGTCAAGTTTTTGGTATATTCCATATTAACATAAAACCACCGTTTATTGTAACCTTTCTTGAATCTTAAAATAAAATAAATGGTTACTTTCAGCACGAGTGCGAGTAAGTTGTCAAACGCATAATTTCTATTTAGATTTACCATCGCTGTCAAGTCGTCAAATATATAATTTTAATTTAAATTTACCAACGTGATATTTATATTTGAATTACAAAAAATTATGAATTTAAAATATTTACATTTTTTTCAATTTTATAAAAAAATAACTGATAACTTTCCCAAACTGAGCTAGTTCGCTGATTTAATTAAGCGATGTAAAACACTTTTAAAGATAATATTTTGAATCTGTAGATATCGAGTTAAAGTATAGCTAATTACGATTTTGATCTCGTTTCCCACTCGTATGAAATATGTCACTTTTCGCACTCTAATATCATATACTCTAGTTACTAATTGGTGGTTTTATATTGGCCCTTAGGGCCGGTTTTTCAACAGTTTGCTGGCTGACGGCTAATAGTCCTCGGGCCCATGATCCCGAGAAATTTTCTCATATTGCATCCAAGTCAACATGAAGAGTAGATAATCGTCTCAAAGGTTATTGGGTAGTCGTTTATTTTTTCCCGGTACTGGACCCGAGGACTATTAGCTGTCAGTCAGCTAACTGAGACTCTAAAACTGAACATTGAAAAACCTGCCCTTAATGATAACGAAATTGAAAACTTATTGAGAATAATCATTAATATGGTAGAGGTGCTAGAATTCGTTAATATAAAAGTGGCTGTAGTGGAAAAGACTTTGTTTGATACAGTTTCGTAAAGAGATTTTACCTTCTACCAATATGTAATGTCAAACATAACGTATCTGATATGAGTTTCGTATTGAGCTACTTTACGGCCTAATAGCCCATTGTATCTGACCTCTGTTAGTTTTTTCATCACATTACCCACTCCAATACTTTTGTGCCTTGTACAAGTCTTCAACTGGCTGAAAACTGTATAATTCAGGACAGTCGGATGGCTGTCTGAAAATTTACTGTATTTTACGGTCTAATCCCTCGCAACAGCACAGTACGTGTGTCACTGTTTCTGGATCCATACCGCACAGTCTGCAGGTCAGGTCCCCATCATACAGTCCCATTTGGTTGAGGTGCTCCTTCACCGGTGCGTGACAAGTTAGAAGACCCGTAAAGATTCTTAGCTGGCTCATACCCGTCGCTAACAGGCCTGCCATTTTTTTGGCACGGTCGTTTGATATATTCTTTCCAATGTTTATTTCTCACGATACTTTCCTAGTAGTTTTTGTGTTTGTTTGTATGTGTACTGATGCTCTTACTGTACACTTCGGTAACCCTAGAATCCGCCATTGGTTTGGGGAATTTTCCAAACATTTTCGTTGCGAGTTCGTCTGATTCCTCATTGCCTGCAACTCCTTGGGTTCCTGGAACCCATATCAGTTCGACGTAATGCTGCAGACCAGGACCATACCTCTTTGAACGTCACTTTCTTGCTGCACGAGGCCTCAAGTACCATTTGATTGTCTGACAGGATCTTTAAATGCGAGCCTACAGCGTTTCTCTTATTGTTCTCCTTTGCGCATTGGAGGATGGCATACGCCTCTGTCTGAAAGACAGAGGTATTGACGCCCAGTGAGTAACTGATGCTAGTACTTGTGTATCTGGAGAACACTACTGAGCCCGCCCCATTTCTAATCTTGGATCCATCTATGTACCAGATTTTCCCATGTAGAATTTCCTTGAGATACGAGCTGTCCCACTCAGTTCTGTATGGCACCAGTACCATGTATTGGTTGTTGAAGCATTACAGTTTTGGAATGTAATCCATTCTCAATCCCAGCACGTCTTCGATCACGATTCTAAAGATGCTCATGTACCTTGTTCCAACGTTCAAGTTGTTGAGCGTGTTCTGCATTCTGGAGGTACTGAGCCTTGCCCCTCCCTGCACCACTCAATGGAGGGAATTCCTCAGGAGTGACTCCATGGCTACAGTTGTGTTGATTCAATTGCCCCTGTGATTCCAATACAGGCTTTTCACCTTGCCTGGTTCCTCTGTTGCGCCTTTGACCACCACACCAGAGAGGCATATATAATGGAAGGTATGATCACCCTGCTGTACAACCAGTGCAGCATATGTGGTTTCGGACCCCATTTTTCCAAAAGAACGTGTGACTATCACTAGTAATGTCACCGATATTTTTGATTGTTTTTTCTAGATGCTGGTTCCAGATCAGTTTGTTGTTACAGGCACACAACTAGTCCCCATCATGGTCCCTTTTTGTCTTCCCTTGTTCTCCTCATAGGTGGTGTTCTGTCTGCCTCAAAGTCTGGGTGTCTAGTGTTTAGGTGCTCATCAAGGGAGCGAGTTCCTTCAATTTGCCTCCTTAAGCCCTGGTAGGGCTGGTTCTGTGTCGCAGTATCCGATTCAAGGCCCCTTCTAGGCTTTCACTGGAGACTATTTCTTCAGTTCTCACTGCGAATTTCGTCCATCCACCTCGTTGGTGGAGTTCTGGTAGGCCTGGTTCTCGATCTGGTGGTGCAGCGGCCGTGGGCGATTCATTCACAAGCTACCAGTCTTACAGCACCGATCCAAGGCCCCTCCTTAGCTCCCACCAAAGACGATAAGCTAGAACCCACGAGTCGCTACTTTTGTTAGCTGCAACGCTCAGCCACCCTTGGGAGTTATTTTTTAACTAAATGTCTTTCCCTCGAATTCGTATGCCCTCTGTTTTTCGTCTTCGGGCAATGCTATTATGGTTGTCTTGCTGGCGTTGACGTTTAGTCCTTTCAAGTCCGTCCATCTCGTAACCAGGTTAAAAGCCCCTCTGCATGCGATCTCTAACCGTTGTGTTATATTTTCGCTGTTCTATGACCACTATATATCGGCAGCATAGCCAAGGGTTCGATATCCTCCGTCGTTCAGAGTTCTGGGGTAAAACTTTTTCATGTCATGATGTTGGAATTTCCAAGAAAAACTAACGCCATACATTACTAATAAATTGTCCTGCGTAATATGATGAATGTTATTGTTCATATTCATGAATTATTCGCTATATCGTAATTCACCCTCAAAAAAATATGTTGAAATAGGGATAGTAACAACTAAAATTCAATATGAATAACAGAGAAGGGAGTATTTCAAATCGAATTTTCTGATAATAGTTTTACTACGGTCTGCATTTGTTACTTTTATAGTATATTTTTCAATATATTGCAGTAACCACTGTTCAATGCTACTGCAAAGGTCACTGTCCATTCATGGACCAAGAAACGGAAGGCATATGCGAAGTTACATCTCCTGGTGGAAAATGTTTCGCATCTGTCGTCGTAGAAATGGATGAATACGAAGACGATTATCCCAATTTGACTTTCGGATGTTTACCAGACGCCCAAATGGCTACTCTACAGGTTAGTGAACATTTCTATATCGTATACATTAAACACTGAACAACCACCAAAACTACTTCAAATCTACTTCAATTTCACAAGTTACATGTAAAGCTTTGAGTGGCATTTGAATTTAATAACCTAGTGGAATGTGTTGAACGGAGTGACAAATATATCAATGATATCACATTCTGCCGGATTCATCAATTTAAGCGACACTCGAAGCCCCAAGCGCTAGCACTAGCATGGAAACCTCAAAAAAGTCTGAAAAACAGAATAAACGTTATCAGAAGCGCTCGCTTCTTAATCCAATCACCCGTTGGTGAATGGGTTCGACTCAGCACGATCACTGGTCTCGTGCATGGCATCACACGTTTAAAAAGGCAAGGCCTACGTCTTCCTTAGCTCGCACAAGTCTCTCAGAGACTTCTGAGGATTGTGCTTGTAAGGGTCCAGCCGGTTGATAGATATTAGAATTTCAACAAGATTTTTTTTAACAATCAGGGGCCTGTGAAGTTTTCGAAATAAAATTTGAAATTCTGGGGCAACTCAACTTACCTCAGCAAAGATTTTATCTCGAGTAATAGGGTTACGGTGCGGTACTTTTCAGGATTTCCTGAAAGGAACTATTTTCTTTGTCACAAAAACTTACTGCAAATAATCTCACGAACTGCAAATCACAATGGACTTCATTAGGACTATAAATAATATCAGTTACTATAAAAACCATCATTGTCCCTATTTGAGGCTGACTATTGGTTAAAATTGCCATATCAAGGTCAAGGTATGAAATGCTTCAATATCACGATAGATTGTAGATTGTGAGGGTCGTAGGGATCGTGCAGGCTGTGCCTGTAAGGTCTTTGGTATGTGACCCTTTATATATTCAAGACTCGGATTTCTTAGGCTTCGTGCGAAGTTTATCAGTTTTCTAGGAGCTAAGTTCCTGATGTTGGAGGACGTTCAGAATGCCCCTCCCAGGAATTTGAGCCTCTTGCAGAAGTAGATGTTCTGCAGTTTTCGCGAAGTTCTCGCAGTACCGACAACTATCACTCTCTGACTTGCCCATCTTTTTGAGGTGATACCACAGAGGGCAGTGCCCAGTCCCGTCACCAATTTCAAGTCTTTTTTATCAAATTCGATAAGCTGTTCAGCCTTCCTTGGCGATAGGGTCACTAGCCTTTTCGCTTGACAAGAGGCATTTTCGAAAAATTTTGTTCTTAGGACACCAATACTATGTTTATTTTTCCATTGGAATTCTGATGAAAGGCCTACTTGGGGCTATTTGTTTTTAGAGGTTTTGAACTCTATAACGGTTGAGCGATTCGTACTAGTGATAAAATCATTATTTGACTGCTCTCGGTAGCAATCTTCTATCAACCACTTATGGAATGCCTCCTAACTTGTGATCTGAATGCGTAGTTATTGACAAAAATGCTACTAAATTATCACTCAATGAAAAAACAACTGAATAGTGAAAAACCATCTGAATAATGTTTTTTTTTTCAGTGCAAAGGTTCCTTAGTGCCACATCTGCAGAGTAAAAACATTGAATGTTGTGACGACGCAGACTTCTGCAACAGCAAGCTTTACCCCATATATACAATAAAAAATGTCAGCTTACACCAGAAGCTGCCATACATTCTGCTATTCACTTCCTTCGCTGTCGGCTTCACGGTTTTACTTTTGGTAATTGTAGGACTTCTAATAAGATATCGAAAGAATAAAGGCAAAGAAGTCAACAATAACAGCGATGTGGAGGAGAAAAAAGCCGTTTCCAATAGTAGTAATGATAACAGCAAAGCTGATAATCTAGTAATCCATCGGCAACTAGAGAGTATACCTGAACTGATTGAAGAGTCTAGTGGGTCTGGATCGGGACTTCCGACCATGGTTCAAAGAACGATTGCTAAGCAGATAGAGATGGTAAGCTGGATTATGTCGGTTTGGATCCAAGAAAAATAATCATCAACTTCCTCAGCAGTAGACTTTTTTCATAGTTGGAAATCAACATCTATGATTTTCAGACAGCTTCTTACTGAATACAACCATGAACATTTGAGTATTTCGTAAGGTTATCTTCAACTGACATGGCAGATTTTGTATTGAGAGTTCTTGGTCGCATATATGAGTAAAAAAATACTTTTTAGTTTGGACCGCGTTGGACGTTTAAAATCTAAAATGTGTGTATTTGTTTTCAGGCTAATTTTAAGAACATATCAAAAGTGTATAACTATCACCCTAATCTATGTGTGATAAGGTGTTTCTCAATCTGATCTCAATAGCCCCTTCATTTTCAGTCAGAAATACCGTTATTGAAGTTGTTGGATTCGTTCATTCCTAACTTTGTTTCATACCGGTTTTCAACATCCCATAACTATTATCATCAAATCAGACTTCTCATACTCAAGAATCTTCATATTGATAAACATGTTTAATAATTCTCCAAGTCTATTTACGTCATTACCTGGTTGATATTTCCAGCAAAAAATAGTTGGAAAAGGTCGATATGGTGAAGTATGGTTATCGAAATGGCGTGGAGAGAAAGTTGCAGCAAAAGTTTTCCACACCACCGATGAAAAGTCTTGGATCAGGGAAACAGAAGTTTATCAAAATGTTCTCATGAGACACGAAAATATTTTAGGTTTCATTGCATCGGATATCAGGGGTGAGAAAGCAAAAATACTGAAATTTTTGTCGGTTAATTGTAGTACTTTACTTACTTTTCTCATGTTGCCAGGAAACGGTGGCTGGACTCAAATGATCCTTATAACAGATTTCCATGAGTATGGATCTGTTTTCGACTATCTTCAAACACATACTCTGAATCCAGATTCTCTGTTGATCATGGCATGGAGCATATCTAGAGGATTAACACACCTTCACGAAGAAATATTTGAGGTAAGAAAATTGGTTTTCAATATTCATCCAGTATCTGACTCATTGAAATGAAATATAAGAACTAAGGCATTTAGAACTCATATTACCACAATATATATTGCTGTTGTTACATACACATAATAGCAGACTCATTACAAAAACTTAAAATTGTTTCATTTATAACAGTAGCCTTCTCAACTCGACATAGTAATAATTAACAAAGAAGAATTGGGTGTTGAAAATCTGTAACTTTGAAATTTTCACTTAGGCCGAATTGTACGAGTTCAACAGTTCAAGTGAACCGAGTTTAATTTCTAAGGAACTAGAAGTTTCATTGGCTAATCCCTAGCAACTGAACTCGGTTCACTTGAACTGATGATGAACTTGTATTGTACAATCTATCCTTAATGTGATTCTCCTATAATTTTACTCGGGTTGTAATACATTGCTAGTTACAATAAAGACCTTTTTATTTATTCATTTAGTTTAATTCCAATCCGATTAGAAAATTCATATTTGAGAAACCGCTTCTTATCTCTTCGACTTTTCAAAAAGAAAAAAACCCTCCTAAATAAATGAAATGAAAACAAAAGAAAAATGAAAGTCGTGGATTTATGAAATTAGCCGTCAGCTATAACAGATTCTGCTATTGCCTCAAATTTCAAAATATTTCCGAAAAAGTTCCTGTGATCTTTCAGAGTAACTTTGGATCGTACATGGTTGTGTGGGGTTAACTTTCCGAATCAAGGAGATCTTCCTATTTCCAACATTTATGTTTCAGATTCACGGAAAACCAGCCATAGCTCACAGAGACATAAAGAGTAAAAACATTTTGGTGAAATCCAATGGAGAATGTTGTATCGCAGACTTTGGATTGGCTGTGAAATTCCAGACCAACAAAAACGAAATCGACCTGCCATCAAAGGAAATAAGCGGAACCAGAAGGTACTAATGTACAAATATCATATTTAAACTTTACGAAATCGAGGAAATTGATTGATTAATATATTTTAAGAAAGAATGTGAACCCAAACGTGATCATAATTCGGAAAACAATAATTACTTTCCTATGATCACGTTCTCAAAAAGAATCCAATATACATTGCATCGACATATCATCGCCGTATCAAGAAAAGTTGAAATAATTATTTATACAATCACAACCAGTCACGTCATTCACAAAGTGGGTAACTATACAGAGTGTGCGATTTGAAATCGGAAGACAATGTTATTTTGGAAACCATGGATCGATTTTGAAAAATTAAAATTTCAAGTTATAGAGTACTCGACGAGCTCTGTAAAAAAATGTTGACAGATATGAATTATTCGTATTTTCAAGGCCTACTATGCTCTGCTAAATTGGTTGAAATTTTGACCAATAGGCATTTTTTCCCGAAATTTGGAAATTTGTCATCATATAACTAACATACTATTAGAGGTCTTGGGCTGAAACTTGGTATATAGTTGTTCAAAATATGCCCTTATCGAATATACTTTCACGAGAAAAAATGCCTACTGGTCCTTCTCGAAATTGGTTAGCACAAAAAAGTAGGCCTTGAAAATAAGATAATTCATATCTGTCAACATGTTTGAATAATATAACTTAAAATTTTCATTTTTCAAAATCGGTCCATGGATTCCAAAATGACAGGGTAATGCGATTTCAAATCGCACACTCTGTATATTCAAGATTCCAGAACAGATTTGTGCGTTCTGTTCGGTTGCGTTTAGCAGTGCAACTAAAGCTGTTATTCGGATGTACGCAGCACACAATTCTCAATATAGTATCGTAGATTGTATATCCTTACGGGAAGTTATTATATTTAAAACTGAATATTTTCAAGCCAACATTCACATCTTCGTTTCTTTCATTGTTTTTCTCTATTTCAATCGGTAGTTTGAGACACGTTTACTGTGGAATCAATATAGGATCTGAAATAAGCTTTGGGCGGTCTGGTGTTATTTAAAAACCGTTTCCTGTGTACATAATTACAAACAACCATTCTTTCAGTTCTAATAATACCTAATATTTTGTTACCTTTGAGTTTCAGATACATGGCACCAGAAATTTTGGACGATGCCATCGATAAACAAAATATAGACGCTCATAAGATGGCTGACATTTATGCATTTGGATTGGTGTTATGGGAAATATCAAGAAGGTAGGTGGCATACCTATACACATTTGTGTCTGATCTAGGTACTAGGTATGGTTTCAGTACTGGCACTACTGGCGTTTGATGCTGGAAGTTCCAAATACGAGAGTAACACTGAAAATGATTGATAACTGTTGGGGAAAAGCTAGAGATTATTGAAAACAATTGTTTCCTTGAAAGAAATTATTTTTAGCAGAAATGAGTTTCTCGGAAACATGTATTTTCAAGGCACAACAGCTTGTTCAGATGCATGTGGAAAATCTCGCCAGGCCTTTTATTTTCCACAGTAAAGAACAAAAAAAAATCAAAGTTATCAATATGATAAATATAGAAAATACGGACAATGAGACATTAATTCAAATATTGAAATGAAACAAAGGTGAGCTCACTACCTTGATGGTTGCTTGAGAGTCAGACATAATTGCTGTCTCTGTTACGGTATTTTTTTTTTCGAGGTTGATTTTATTTATGAGTTTGTAGTATTTGGTACGAGATCCGAAAAGTCTTGCCTCAGTCCCCTTTGGTGTTTTTCTCGAGAGTGATTCTCTTGACGATCTCGTTTGTTGGAAGGTTAGCAAGGTGCGTGCCTTCGGTATTTATTATTATTATTAATGATTGGCGAGGCTGGCCATTGGCCGAAATGCAAGTATACTGTAACCTTTCTGCAGCCTGGTAAAAAGTCATTTACAAATTGCTCCTGTTACGCGAAGACGTATCATTCGTTACACCTCTTGAACTAATCCTGCTTTGCCATGCTACTACTCTTCAGGTGATTGTGGGCCTAGGTATTATATGCACCCATCGCAGTGTTGATGGGCTCTAACCCCAAAATTTTCCTGCGATATTTCAGATTACCATCAGTTAACGATCTTTCCTATGTATTTTTTCCAGAGTGGGTTCAGGTTTTGGGTGAGTCGTAGATACTTTATTTCCTGGTTCCATTCCAGGTCTGTTCTATCAAGGCGGATGGGCCTCAAATGAGTTTTCTTCTTCTTCGGAAAGGTATCACTGTAGTGTTTGTTGATCTAATTCTCTTCACCACCGAGGGACACCGGTTCATGTTGATTTCAGTCCTTTTTTGGTGAGGCCGCAGAGAGTTCTTTCAAATTTTCCATAGCAAGTATCTCCTTGACCAGTCATTAGTTTGATCGAAGTGTTATAGACGATGTAGTAATTTGATCAGTTAGGTCTAGAACGTCCATGTTGAAAGATGTTTGACTTCTTCCACTTTTTCACAACGTTTCAATTGCTCGATACCTATCCAGGACGTCATGAGCTCTGAAGAATCAACGAGTAATAATAGAATGAACCCTACCCGTGCAGAATAATTTAGATGGAAAGTGAAAGAATAAGTCTTGGATAACAGCGAAACTCCCGAAAAAACATCGGTGCTGGATAACAAAAGGCCCTGAAAACACTATAAATGGACTCTACCATCAAAACCCTCCCTGCAGACGAAGAAAATACCACAGTCATAATAGATATCCAGATGTATAATGACAAAATAGGTGCTGCGCTTCAAATAGGAAACTACAAACTCCTTCCACGATAGAAATGGAAATCTACACCACTCTTCGGAAATAATGAACCTTCATTCCAGATAAGGAACTGCCACATTATAGTAAACCACCTCATCTCCACGGTTTAAAAAAAAATCCATAATATATACCAGACATGCCATTGACCTGCTCCCTGAACTCACTGACCCATTATCAAGCAAAATACTTCTCACCGATACTACAACCCTTGTAGGGTACTGGCAGTTTATTCGTCAAGTATTCTAAGCATTTCGTGGACACTATCAAAGAGGTTCGAGTACGACCTGAAGACTGTTTCATCAGCTTTGACGTGGAGAGCCTTCACACGAATGTCCCCATAGAAGAATTCCTCATCAATAGGAATCTGGAAGAAGACATCCATCTTTATGAAATATTTGACCTACCCGTACACGCTATACTGGAATTCATGCAGTAGTGCCTACATCACTCATACTTTCATTAAAAAGACTGTTTCTTCTTACAAGTCGACGGACTGCCGATGGAATTTTCCCTTTCCCCAGTATTCTACAACATATACATGGAGTGGTTCAAGGAATTGGCTATTAGAGAGGCAGAACATAAACCAAAATTATGGCTAATATACGTGGATGACACCTTGATCTTATGGAACCACGGAGATGGTTCTTTTCATTAGAATAAATAACATCAGGAACTCAGTCAAGTTCACGATGGAAAAGGAAAGCAATAGTACCTTGCCATTTCTTGATATGAACGTCGAAAAAGCAGACACCTCTGTTCACAGAAAAAAAAAACATTCAGGACAATATCTCAACGTCTTCTCCCATCACCCAAATTACACAAAGAGAGGGATCGTAACAACATTAGTGGAAAAAGTGATGCAAAATTGCAATAACCAGGAGTCACTGTATGCGAAGATGAACCAAATCAGAGAAAACCTACGCAAAAAATGGATAATGTGAGAAATTTCTAGGAGAACTACAGAACCAACTCGAAAGGACCAAGACGATCAAAGAACCCCAGAGGTATCTCCGAAAAAATCAGAAGGATCGGAAACAACAAGAGCTGCTTTCAATCCGGCAGTACCTTACAGAGCTTCCTCACCAAGAGGAAACGAGAAAATACAGCAGAATCCAGCAAAAACTGCATGTACGAGGTCCCATGTGACTATAGAGATTCTTACATCAGAGAGACCAAGATACCGTTATCCATAAGAATAACGGAACCCAAAGAGTGGACTCAAATTGTTGGAAACAGTTAATTTTCTACTTCAACCGTTGGGGGCTGCATATACCTTCAGCTACTTCCCAGTCTTTCCCATTGGGTTTGTTCTGTTAACTGATTCATATGCTGTGATACCTATAAATTTGGTCTTCAATAAGAATGGATAGCTGCTCTCTGCTCCTCATCATGACCCTGTACAATTTTGCTGATACAAGATGTTTCCGTGAAAATTCGATTTTTTGAAACGTTAGCGGACTGTATGATCAATTATTATAATTTAATGAAAATGCGTATTTTCTAAATGCCCAAAAACATATGAACATATGATGCTTCCTGGAATTTTCCTGTAGGATCCTCCTGCTGGTAATCCAATGGATGGCGAATGGGCTTTGCTATCCTTCTTAGATACACTCCGATACTTTCTCATAAATCAGGACACAAAGGCACGATTAATTTAATGATGTTGATTTTCAAAATGACCGACCGGCCGTTAGGATATCGTATGATCAACGGACCGTAGGTCACTAGGTATGCCACACTTTGCCGGTAAGGTAGGCAACCCATGAATCTGGGCGATTTTTGCGCATGATTGAAATTTGAAACAGTAAACTTCGAAAATCTACGAGGCAAATGAATGAATGAATGATTTGAATTATCAAGAAAAATAAAATAAAGATTAATCCGATGTGGATTGAACACAAGTGTTGCGGTGAAAAATCACTGAAGCTGTTTTTTTCAGTTTTCTAATTTCTTTATTACAGTTAGTCTAGCCCTGCCAGTTTCCACCATATCGGTAAGCCTTAATGAAAAGGCTGCTAACTTCGTATCCCAGTTCTGACAGGTAATTATCCACCAAATGGTCTCCATCCATGATTCTGATATTCGGGAAAGTTCAATTATTCAACATCCATAAGTGGTGTTTGCCTTTGAATTCGGTTTGTTCTACGTTGCATTTCTAGTTCCATACCATCTTGCTTATGCTCAGACTGCAAAGCATTACATCTAAGGTTTTCCAGTGGTGCTGTCCTATCCCCAAAGAAGTATCCTAAACCTGTTTGCATGTCAAAGTGAAGATTTTTTGGTGTTGTAAGTAATTGAGACTGAGGTAACGTTTGATGTGAACATAGAGGACGAAAGTACAGTAACATTAGAGTGATTATACCACTGATGAAAGTTTCATTCCTCATTGTATCATGGTGTTTTCCTATCACGTAGCAATGATTAATTTATTGTGTGAATGTTCATAGTGAAGAGATGATTCAGTAATCTTCTGAAAACAGAATTAGCTCCATAACGATCAGTGATATGTGAATACTGTTTGTCAAAAAATTGATTAGTATTAAAGCCGACCTAACTTCAAATGTTTTCAGATGTGACTTTGATGAACAGCTGGATTTGGATTATCAAGTACCTTATGAAGGCTACGTTTCGAACGACCCCGAATTAGAGGAAATGCGGGAAGTTGTAAGCATCAAAAAAATTCGACCCGATATCCCACATTTGTGGAACAACCATGAAATTATGAAAGTTTTGGTAAAAATAATGCAAGTAAGTGATGGATGATATATGGTATTTCAAACTTAACAACCTGTTACGATTACAAGGTTATTTTCGATATGTGAATGACGCAAATTGATGATGGCTGTTAGAATTTTACCATTTCACGAATCAAATGATGAATTAAATACATCCATACATACATTTTTATTTATTTATTTTTCTAAATTGCTTTTTTATGTCAGTCTGTTTCCAAAAGAGATTTGCAACAAGTGGTGTCGGCTGTAAAATAATTGATTAGACGGTAGGTACTCTAGAAATTTTGAAGAAAGTTTATGGTGTGCACAAAAAATATATCCGTCAATGACATCAAGGCCATTATTGAATTAATCAAGCGGCAGATTGCCGAGCAAAAGAACGCAAGACCTAAAGAAAGAACAAGAAAGGAAACCACGACGAAAAGAAAATGACGATCGAAGGAGAAAAGAAAAACAAGAAAAGGAAGCATGCAGTGAAGAAAATGATGATCAAATGCACAAAAAATGCATGAAGAGTAAACTGGAAGAAAAAAAGAAAAGAGTAGAAGGCGCTAAATAAAACAAGAAGACGAGGATTCAAATCGCAGGAAAACAATCAGAGAAAGATGAAAAATATAAGGAAAGAAAAACAGGAGCTGAACATTCTAAAAGGACACGAAGTACAAAAAGACGGAAGAAGCGGAGAAGAAAGACGCCAGTTGCAGAAAACTTGGCAAGAACATGAGAACAAAAGAGCGGAAGACAAACAACTTCCTTCAATAATAGTACTTATTTTGAAAAAATGAGAAGGAAGAGTAGCTCCGGGAAATCTATCCAGAACAAAAGAACGAAGGGTATAGAGGTAACAAAAACAAGGCCGGTAGCAAATAATACAGTTTGATAGATTTTAAGAACAGGCATATCCATATTCGGAAGAGAAATGATTTGGACAACGTCCAAAACATCTCGCAAAGGAAAGTATTGAAGTTATAAATGGATATTATAATAATAATTATATAAGATTTTATTGACAGTCTTATAAGCTCAGTACATTACTATTGGTCATAACACTGACAAATGGCAGAGTTAGCGCTTTGCCTGTTAACATAGTTAGCAGGTGTACACTCTCTTACACTTACACACATATTAGTACATACGGAGATAGTCCAGAAATCAGAGAATATTGAATTGTATACAAAAGATCTGAGCAGGAATGAAATCAATATTCAAGATCTACGCGGACAGAATGTGGAGACCTAGACATATTTATATTTTATATAATTTTTTTTTCTATTATTTACCTTTTTCTAATCTATATTCTTATTGTATTTACAAGCTTTGTCCACAAGATTTTCTCTTAATGACAATAAAGTATATTTATTATTATTATAATTATATGATAGTGAGTTGTCGATGACAAAGTAAAGTGTGCTACAGTTTTGATCACTGCGTTTCGTAGACCAACTTTAAACTTGTTTAGTATAGCACCCACCATTCATTTGAATGATTTCAAATGGAAAAGACAAAAAATAAACTTACTCTGCAGATTGAAGATGAGATATCGATCATCACACAGAGACCACGAATTCTTCAAAAATAATCAAAAGTAGAAAAGGGAACAATTTCAAAAAATTACAATTACAACGAAAGCCAGCACGGCATGCCAAACCAAAACGGCATGCTATAAAATCAGTTATTGTTGTTTGTCCTGTGATCTTGCAGTTATCTAACAGTGATAAAAAGTTACAGATAGCAGTGAGAGATCAGCAAGATTTGTGGGAGATAATATTGAGGAGAAACTGTTGGATATCAACGCAGCTGGTCCAAGAGAAAATACTGGAGAGATCCAATGAATGTTCTTGATTGTGAGGAAGTATATTAGTGGTTGTTCAAGGTTTGATCTCAATGAGGGATGTATTGCCCCAGCTTCGAGCAGAATCAGTTTTGCATTGGAAAAATGATAATCGAATACGGCCAGACTGGCAAACTGACTCAGATAAACGAAGCACATAATGGAAGGACTGATGCCCGATTTGAAGGTATCCTTGATTGATTATATTGGACTGCTATCACAGTGATTTTTGATCTTCTGGTTCCTTCGAGGAGGAAAATACTGTAATATTCAGAGAACATCATGATAGCCAAGGAAAAGTAGGCAAGAGATTACGACTGAGATTATTTAATAGTCGAAACAGTTTGTACAGGAGATCGAGTACCAATTATCGGAAACAGATGGAAATGTCCAATGATGAGATGAAACCAGGATCGAATCATGGTGATTCTAGATAGGCTCAACATCCAATAAAAAAATCCCAGATTGGATATGTGAGCGGGACAATGTCATTGCCGCCAAATGCGCCTCTGTCCATACGACAGATGTGAAGTAATTCTACAATCGTGAATTCCATGACACCGTAAACAATTCCAAAGATCCATGTATTATAAAAAATAATCTTCTAGTCGCGCGGAACTGGTTGATAGACAAACGGAGTTGAGTTGATATAGAAGTAAAACAGAAGTTGGCATCTTTTAAAACAATGCAGTACAAAAATTGGGATACTCAGTAGCAATTGTTGTGTGAATGAAACTTCTCGAGTTTCTGAATCAAATCATTTACTACAGGAAAAGTTCTTGACAATACAATTTTATTTCAGGACCAATTAAACACGAAGTGTTCCTGGTCGGAGTTCAAATTATACAATTTCCGGTTCAGTTATTATTTACATAAATTTTGGGTTTGAAAATGTGTGAATTGACACTGAACGATAACTACTCCATTAACAATTTCAGAAGAGAATGATTTCAGCCCCTTCACCTCATAATAGTACCTTCAGCTATTTTGAAAAATTAATAATCAAAACATAAAAGTATCGTATATTGTGATTATAACCTAATTTGTATCCCAAACATTATCAACTTCGTTGTTACCTTGAGAACAGAAAATATTATGCAGTTAAACTGCACATTTTAAAATCTCGACCTTTTTCAGGAAATGTGGCATGACAATCCTGCCGTCAGACTCACGGCCATGAGAGTGAAAAAAACTTTGAACAAGCTGAGAGCTTCAAATGGGCACATTGCAATAGATATATATGCTGCTGATAACTCATCCAAATATACATGAAAATGGGAAAGGATTCCGATAAATCGAAGTAACGTTCGATGAAAATCGTTGGAGATATTCCAAAATAATGAAGTTGGGTTATTTTGACACTGTATAAAATATACATGGAAATATATTCATCAGCTGATAATGTTATGACATGGACTCTTGAAGAGCAATTCTGAATAAATGTACAAAGATAGATATAATAAGTTGTTAAATAAAATGTTCAAATATGATGAAAGTTTCTCAGTATTTCAATTAATAAAGTAAGTAACATTAACCATAGAAGATCAAGAATCCACTAATATTCAGTTGATGCTTCTGCCATTACGCCGTTCTCATACAATTTTGAAAAAATATAGTATTCATACAACATTTCACAATTGCAACATTGTAGCACAGAAAAGTTAGAGAAAAAATGACCCATGAAATTGGTCGGGAGCTGGAAACCGTTTTAATCCCTCTTAGGGGTCCTGAATAATGGGTATATGAATTTGCGACGGTTTCTAGGTTGTTCTTCAGATTGAGAACAAAAAGTATGCATGAAAATGTCACTTTTTTCATTTTTTAATAATCATTATAATTAACTTACAGGTAAGTCGATTGATCATTAAAAACTGGTACTGGCCGACAACTGTTTCTACTTACTTAAATTTGAGTCGTTGGCGTATTTATTTGCTTGTTTGTCATTCTCAAAAAATGTGAATTTTTCAATAAATATATTATTATTATATGCATCGACAGTAAGCAGGTTGCATTTTGGGAGATATTTTCTGTGTGTATTCCAGAGTAGTTTTGAGCCCAGCATTCTATATACATAAAAATGTCCCCTTTCAAATTTCTCCAGAGTGGGGTTGCTATTCGAAAAGTTGTTGATGACATGTAAAAACTCCAAACCAGAACATGCCCACTGTATATAAGTGAATTGGGAACATGTATAGATGATGATGAGGCACTTTGTAGATATGTGTACAAACGCCCTAATTTGATATCGAATTTTAATTTGTTTTTGTTGTTCGTGTTATAAAAGTTCGAATTGTAGTGTGATTATATTTATCTAACTCATGTCGTACTGCATAACTTAATATACATGACATGCCAATAACCTTTACTATGAATTATGTAGCAGCATAATTCCTTAATACTACAGGGTGATCAGGATAAAACGAATTAGGCAGCCAAAGACAGGGCTCTGGAAATTACTGCTTGTGAAAATGGTCTCTTAAGTAGTATGTCTTCAGCATATAATTAACAGGATATTTGAGTCATTTACATTAACGAGGAAAGTCAAAACTGGCAACTTTTGAGAGAAAAACTGTATTGTTGCTTTGCTGTTCAAGAATATCATGTATATACATATATATGATAACAGTTTATGTTGTTACAGAGATTAGTAGTCGAGAAAAAAACAATTCGAAATTTAACATTGATTGAACTCGTCAGCTATTTTGAATAATTTACTAGCTATTTTACAAAGTTAAGAAAGATCTGCATTTGAGAAATATAACATTATAGTTCACGGGTTGCTCCGTGACTTTCATGTGAACTATCCTGAACGATTAACTAAGGGTTGCTTAACATTACAAACTATTTGTCCCAACAGAACACCTTTAATTTTTCAGAAAACATAGTTTTTCAAACGTGAAGGAACTATTATTTTCATTGTTGAATTTTTTTAATCAGACACTCTCGAAGGGCGCGCTGGATAATTTGCCCCAATAACCACTTCCCACGCTGTGAGATAAGTGACTATTGGGTCCGAAAATCAGATGCCCTGAGCAGACAGAGTTAACCAAGGATGACGGACTTCTGCACTCGTCCGGCTGAGATATCTGCCATATTACGGCAAACCGGTATGATTAGTATTATTATTATCATTATAACTTGAGCTTTGTTGATAAAGATCACTATAGAAATCTAAGAGGTAACAGCCGATGTTTCAATCTGGTTTGTAGTAGGGGACTGGAATAAGATGCCACCTATTTTTTCTATATTTTCCGGTGCGATTAGTAGGACCTTGATTGATTTGAAGTAGCTACAACTTTATCGTACCGTCTTACGTCAGTAACTTAAACTCTTTCTCCTTTATACAACTTTGACAATTATTTTGTCCGAAATATGATCTGAATTGGAATACTAGAATTGACAAGTGAGACTGCTTTCGTTTCATAAAAAGTTCAGCTGGACTCTTGACCCTTTTCACGTGTATTAGAAAGCAATGTTAGATAAAGGTTTTTAGGGTTATTTCTGATCAAGGTTTTTTAACTGCAAATTCTTATTTGGAGCTGAGTATTTTTGACTACTAGTTTCGAAATGAAAGTCATATTTTCGTTCAAATTCTAACTGAAATTGAGGAACATTGATCGAATTTTATCAGAAGTACCATAACGGCTGAATAATTGCTTCCATTTGATGATTGTGACGGACTGGGTCACCTTCTTATACCTTAATATTCGAAAAACCTCGGAAAATAATCTGTGACCATTAAGTATACTGGGCATCTTTACATTTTTTTTCAAATCTAGAGCTTTTTTCTGCCAGAGGAGTTAAAAGATAGTTTCCTTCAAGGAAGGTTCTCTGGGATTAACTCTATGTTCATTCAGGGCAGTTTTAAATTGAATTTTTGATCTCTGTTGAATAACCTAGCCATCAAACTGATGTCTTTGCTCGGCCTCCACACTTTTATGACTTTCATAAATGAATTTAACGCATTTCAGCTGTCAACTCTGATCCTTTTATGATCAAGAAGCCTTCTTGAAAACTTATGTCAAATCTGTAGGTACTTACTGATGGTAGGGCAATAAAAAAGTATATGGTTGTCAGGCCTTTCTCATATTGATTCATGGTTCATGACCTTGTTCTTTCATAAATGAGGTTTTATCTTTGACATACGCTTCAGCCTCTTAAGCTAGTTTATCATCTTTGAATTCTTCCTAAATTACCGAAATAGCCTGATCTTGAACCTCCGGAGTCTTGGTTTCAACTGTTATATGGGATTCGTTTGCAATATCTGAAAAAGTGGGTTATGGTTCGTTTCAAATATTATAGAAAAACGTATTCTTTTACTAAGCTATAGCAACTAATTCACGCTATATATGAAAATAACGGAATTCTGTATTAGAGAGTAAACGAAACATTTAAGCAATAATTTCTTCTAATCATCTTTCGAAGGTTAATATAAACAAGTACCAAGACAAAGCACCAAGTCAAACGTCTGAGGAAACACCAATATACTTGGTCAGATCAAAGTAAGCAAGACAAGGCCTGAGTTGCGAGAGATGGTTTTATCAAAAAACTCTCTTGCGCAACATTCTGAATAAACTATAAAAGTTTTTTCAATAACTACGTCAATGGTTTCAGAATATTTTTATTGATCCCAAAAACGGTGGAAGTTCTTTTTTGTTACTCAGTTGTGGAAACCTGGAAATGGTGAAATGGATTCAATCTTGGATCGCTATACTTAACACTAAGGGTTGCTTAACATTACATACTATTGGTCCTAACAGAACACAATATAAAGCTTACCTACAACCTCTAAACATACAAACATAACAACACAACATAAATTCTTTCCTCCGTTCGCTTGCTTTTTAGGATATCCTCTGAACATCAGAAGATTTTCTTTTTCGGGAGAAACTTTATCATTTCATTTTCTTTAATATTCCATGTATGGTGAATAAATTGTCCCTTTGCTGTATAAGATTGTTTCGTGTTTCCCCTAATTTCGACATGCCTTAGGGTGGCTCACACCACCCTACAATATATTATAATAACGTGATGATTCACAGACAATCAGCGAAATTTGTTTGATCAATATGAATAATTATTTTCCATTTCAGCAGACAGTTTTCGACCTAATAGAAAAGCCAGTACCTGTTATGCAGAGAGTGTTTTATTTTCGCTTGAATAATTCAAGGTGGTACGGGGATCAAAACATTATCTACCAATTTTGTTAAAGAAAGTTTCACCAATTTCTCTTTTTTACCGAATTGGCAATCACTTTCATACCTAATCTAAGAAATTCTTTTGCAAATTATCAAAAGGACAGATATGTGTTTTGAATGGTATATCAATAGATAAAGAACTTAACGATAATACCATAAAACCACAAATACTATGTTTTTTTAAAAACTGGATGTAGCCAGATGAAGAAGAAATCACTAAAAAGGATAACAATTTTTGTCTTCATTCTCAATGAAGAACACTTGTAGGTATTTTTAAAACAGAAGATAATTTTTGGAAATATGAATGTTTCAAGTGATTAGTGTGTAGGTGGCTAGAATGTATACTCTTGTATGTAAGTGGGGTAGGAAAATTAAATTGGTTATTTTATGTTTTTACCGTTCAAATTTGGGTACAATAGATGTTTTCGAAGAAAGTTTGGAAGATATTTTTCAAAAGTTGCTGCAAAATTGTCAGGCATGTTATATGGAGATTTCAACATAAACCAACACAACCTTATTGACAGCTTTTCCGTAAACTTCAAGGATGGCGGGACTGCAAGTGCAGTCTGATCACCATGATCAAAATGTTGATCAGAAGAATGAAGTTTTCTTCCCAAAAAACAACTCATCGAACTGAAAGAAGATTTTCTGAAATATAATTTAAAAGTTTCAGAGATGAGCTTCTGTCTGAAAACTTGGATGTTGTCAGTTGCAAAAATGATGGAATATTATTTAAAAGACTTAGTAGATGACAGTAACTGAGGAATATTATTTAAAATACAGTAAAATCCTATAAAAAGTAATTGAAGAAGCTAAAATAAAGAAAAGGTTTGAAACTAAATGAATAAAAAAAAATTGTTTCGATTGCTTAAAAAAATCTAAGTTCAAGCAATTCCATGAATATTGAATGTGCCAATAATAGTAGTAAAATATCAATTTATAATTCCTATGGTTTATTTCAAGATGAAGTTCCTTTAGAAACACTGATGTATAGTGACTATTGCATTCTTTTCTGTCCGATGTTCACCGTCAAAATTCCTATACCGTAGGACATTTGCTAAAGACTGGATTATTCATATTATGCTTTCAATGATTTATGAAAAAAAGATCGATTCTCCTGATTCACTAATTTTAACAAAATTCCAAAAAACTGATTGATAAGAAAAGATAGAAAAATGTTTAAATGAATTTTGAAAGAAAAGAACAACATCATTCCCAATTCATGAATTTCGACAAATTTTTGACACGCAAAATAGCAAATGTGTATTAGCAGTTTGTTCAGATCTCTCGAAAGCTTTTGATAGTGTGGAATACGAAATATTACTTGAGAAAATGAAGAATATATGAGTGGCACATAGACTGTTTGAATGTTGTCTATTTCACAGACAACAATCTGTGATAGAAAAGAATGAAATTGAAAAAAACAGTGAATCAGAAATGGTCATATTTTGGGCGTATATATTTCCCTGTGAAGCAAGAGAAAAAAAATTCAAAATATAACTGTTAAATGACGAGTGCACTAGGAATGAAAGATAACAAAGTACCACTATCAAATTTTTAACATTATCAATTTATTTCTTATTAAAATACACACAATATAAATTCGAATCTATTTGGTGATTATTGATTCCAAGTAATCAAAATGGATTTGACATCATTTCGAAACTAGAATACCTAAAATAGTTGTCAAAGATGGGACAAGAAGAAAAAATCGGCTAAAATCAAAATAGAACGCAAACATTGAAAAATTAATAAAACTTAAAGAAATTACCATGATATGGTAAAAAGCAAAAAACAGGAAATGCATGAAAGACAATAAAATCCGTTATTTGCAATTCAATATATCAACAATGAATAGGTATAATTCAATCAGCTAGAACCTCTTTAAGTTACGCACTCCCCCAGATAAATTATGTCAATTCTTACCGTATACCTGCATAACACAATTGTTTGATTACTCATACGTCAGAACCAATAAGTCCAATCAATTATAGCCTACTTTTATTTGCGTAATAATAAAAAGCGAATGTATTTTTATACACTGATATGATACATTAGCCTACTACGAACGAACGCAATTGAACATACGGACAATCACCCGCACCACATTGCGGATAAAAAAAGCAAAAGTGAAAAGCGTTCACTCAGATGCTGTTCGCACAAAAGTATTGTCAAGGCTGTTTGTTTATGGTTAAGACACATTTGGGGTAATATCAATGTAACTGTGTGAAGTTGGACAGCAACAAATTACAACGTTGGGTAAAAAAGAGGAAACTCAGAAGAGTATTGGTACGAAGGCATAGAAGGGCCACTAATTTTAAAATTGATATTTCCGGTAATTCCGGGATGATGAGTCAGTATTCCGACTCAGTATCTTAGAATTAGCTAATTCCAAGATACTAAATCAGAAATCCGACTTAGTAGCTCAGAATCAGTTAATTCCGAGATGTTAAGTCAGAATTCCGATTCAGTATCTCAGAATTAGCTAATTCCGAGATACTAGGTCAAAATTCTGACTCAATCTCAGAATTAGCTAATTCCGAGATTTTAAGTCAGAATTAGGAGTGACTGAACATCTAATTCTGAGATACTAAGTCGGAATTCTGACTGAATATCTCGGAATTGCCGAAAATAATTTTTTTAAATATTTTAAGTTACGTTGAAATTTCTTACAAGTAGGAGGGACGGCATTTCACCGACCCCCCACTCCTTCCATTTTTCCTCCGAAAAACACCTAAAATTTCAAACGCTGAAATGCATAAAATATGTGACGAAAACGCGCATTTTCACGTTCCAAAAAACAACTAAAATTACGAACGCGAAAAATGCAATTTTACATGTCTTTCTTATGGGGGATTCAGCGTTTGAAATTTTACGTGTTTTTTGGGATGAGAAAACGAACATTTTGAGTAACTTTGAAATGCTGAATCCCCCATAAGAAAGACATGTAAAATTGCATTTTTCGCGTTCGTAATTTTAGTTGTTTTTTGGAACGTGAAAATGCGCGTTTTCGTCACATATTTCATGCATTTCAGCGTTTGAAATTTTAGGTGTTTTTCGGAGGAAAAATGGAAGGAGTGGGGGGTCGGTGAAATGCCGTCCCTCCTACTCTTACAAAGTCGGAATTCTTACTCAGTATCTCGGAATCAGCTAATACTGAGATACTAAGTCAGAATTAGAAGACTAAATATCTGAGAATTAACGAAAATAAAAATTTGACTAATGGTTCCTTTCTACGCCCTCGTTTTTGGATATAACTGAAAAGGAAATATGTTGCGACGCTTCGCTACCTTAGACTGACAGTCTGCAAAATGTATTTACTGTGTGGAAACATTTGCATTGATATTCAATCCAATAGTTATTCATCTGTCTTGCTCACTTATCCATATACATACACTATAAACAAACAAGTCGGTGTTTAATCATTTTTGTTTACAAAATGTGATTTACTCGCATCACCATGTAACTCATTAAGACGCGAGACTTGAACAGAGTGTCAAGTGGGCCATTTATAGTAAGCAGAACTGGCTTATCGTAATTTTGTAAAACGCAATAGTTACTTTTTCATAACAAATGAAAGAAATACCATCACTTGATGACTGAAACACGTGTCAAAGTGTCGGGAATCGTATTAGTGTTAGGATAAAATTCCAGTATATTCATGTCATGAATCGAGAGGAAATTTAGTCAAAAGATCTCTTCAAATTTCACCACCCCCAGCTAAGCAACCGATGTCTCTCATAATTTTTTCGCATCTGGAACAAGTTATCAAGAATTTTTTTTTTGTTCACTACATTTATTAAAAATTTTTAACAATAGAGGAAACCTATTGTTACGATTTGCTAAATAATAAGCCGAGCATACAACTACTTCACTGATTAATAAAACACTTAGATCTATACAACAATACAACTAGCTAAATATTCCAAACACTTATATACTTCTTCAAAAACTGCTTATCACTTCTTCATAGAAACTTCTTCATCCTCCCATTGATATGTCTTGCCCTGGAATACTCAAGTTGTGTAACCAGATTCTTCCAGATTCCGCTCTAGATTACTCACGACAGAATTCCACCCAAATAATCTTTTCATGGAAATAATTATCGACAAAGCGCCTGCGAAATCGACTCAGCGGCGCAGCAAAGAGACTTTTATCAATCTCGTAACACTATTATCACAATGAAAACGCTACTTATTTAGTTTTTGATCTAAATTACTATTTTCCTAAACGATACCGAAGAAATAAGAAACCTAACGAACCTTGACTATTTTCAAAAAGGTGCTGGAAATGTCCACCTCCTTCTGCTTTACAACCGTCCACTCTTTATCTCATAAACTGCCGTACGCGTTCTAAAATTCTGTGAGTGAATATTACGCTTTGGAAGACCTCCATAATTCGTTCAGTGAGAACTTCGATGGGAGGCACTGATACAGCATCATGAACTAGGTCCATTGACATGTCCCTATGGAAAAGTTGCAATCTGAGGACCGTGGAGGCTAAGCAATTGGACCTACTCTATGAGAGAGGGTGGGCATCGCGCACAAACCACATTTTTTGTTACAGAACTTTTGAAGGTACATCCTTCACTAATTCAGACAAATCGTTTTGTAGGAGGTTTAAATATGTGTCACCGTTTGAAATTCGCGGTAAAATGAAAGTATTAATTAGAGTATCTCCTGTCCATATGTTTACGATGAACTGTTCGTGGTGTCGAGATTGTATGATCATGTATGGATTTTTCAGTGCCCAAATATGAACGCTGTGGTGATTCACTACTCTAGCGTGCGTATATTGAGATTCGCCGGTAAATAGGATAGGAGAAAAAAATTCAGAGTCACTTGTACACTTGCGCAGTATCCATCTGGAGAACTGCAAGCGCCGTGGAAAATCTCGAGGAAGCAAACCTTGGATATGCTGGATATGATATGGGTATAGCATGTTTTCAAGTAAAATCATCCAGACAGTTGAATGGGAAACATACAAATCCCATGCTATTTCTCGAGTACACTGAGGAAAATTCTGCTATATTAAAGTTTTTACTGGGATATTTCTTGCTACTGTAATAAGAAATACTATTACTATAACAAATTACAGAATAGAAGTAGCACATTCAAATTCTATGACAGCAAAAACGATTTTGCTGAAGGTGGTTTTTCTGCCACTAATGAATTACATGGCTATGGCTGTAAGGTTTTCGCTTACTATAAGTGGATCATCGCATAGAAGTTCATCCACTTACGGTAATACAGTTGTCAACCTGCCACTAAAATAATACTCGAAGAACCTACTTACGACTACTTCGTTCCATGATGTGGTTATTCGATGTTTTGCTGAAATTCTGACGGAAATTACCCCCTCCACGAACGCAACGAACATTTGAAGGTTGTTACGGTTAGAAATGAGAAAACGAAGAACTGTTGTTTCAATGTTACCGGCTGTTCTAGTCCAGCCATAGTGCCGAATAGTGCTCCTCGCAAACAAGCAACATAGGAATTATGTGATAATGGGTGTAGTGAATGAATATATTCAAATGCTATTGATAGTTTTTTCGAGACATACACATTGGTGTTAAGTAATGAAGTATGTGGAATATGAATATGAAGAGCTTCTCCTGAAGTTTATTCACTTGACCCATTGTCTTACATGTTTCATTTCGAAACTTCTTTCATGTTTGTCACTGTAAGAACACATTCCGACAGACTTTTTGCAATAATTTTTCATTGAAAACTATACAGTTACAGAAATAAATATGTGTTACCATAGCATACCTACAACATGAATAATGCTCTATGGGCAATTGCATGCACCAGCGGTAGCAAAGTCAGATTCCTACAACTACAGCAATACCTTTTAGTCATAAGTAGGTGCACTCGCTGGCGGTAGCAAAGTTTACCAGCTTCTACAAAAACATTGCCTACTAGCCATAAGTAAATGCACTCCATAGCGATAGCAAAGTTCGAGAAACTTAGTTATTCGACAATTTCTATTTATTCCAAGTGAGTTATAATCAGCAAAGTCGACTTTATAACCACAAGTGATAGCTCGCTTGTCCCCTATGCTATTAGAGTTTCTTGCTAGGGTTATTGGATTTCTAGCTACGGTTAATAAAAATTTTCCTCAGTGTATTCATACCAGAATTTTCGTCGATAACGTTTAAAATATCTTCATCTATCATTGCCGTCTGCCATCATCGTGCCTTGGAGTATGGAATCTGACGTATTCCCGAAGGTGCTAATGGGAATATATAAAAGTTTTATAGTTGGGAACCCTGCGATTAGGAAAACTCATTAAGTACAAACTCTGAGCTTCAAATCCGTTACCATTAGCCACACCATAAACAAAATGGATGTCAGCCAGATGTTCATATCAATATGAATCATTTTCCATTTCAATGGTAAACAAATTAAACAAATACACGATGAGACATAAACCAACTTTCAAATAATGTCAGATGCTTCAAAAAAGACTAAACGTCAAAAAGATAATAGCAGTCAAAGCCCACTCATTCTTTTTCCTTGTTTTGTTCAACAGTTTTGTTTGAATCTAGTAAATAACAAAACAAAGGGTGGTATGAATAAAAGCTAGCAGATGCTTACACTACAGGTCTGTCTCTGTCATACCTCAAAAAAATTAATAAGTTTGTCTCAAGAATTCTGAGTAAGAGCATGTACTCGAAATTTATTCATTCCACCCAAAAGGTTTTTCCCGATAACGCTTGCAGATGTGTAAAAATTACAAGAGACAAAAAAGTTGATAATCCAAACCAATGTTTAAAATTTGATCTCCATATCTCAAAAACTGAAAGAGCTACGAAGAAAAACTAAAAATATCTTCAATTGTTAACTCTGTAGTTCAGTACCAAAGCGTTTGCGGAAATATGTTTATGAAAAAAAATGAAAATCTGAAATGACATAATTTTGAGTACAAATAACACCTAACGGGGTAGTATTCCAATGAACAAATATTGGTAGAAAATCCAACTCGTTGTTTGAATCTTTCCTAACGATGTCAACGATGATCTGATCATTACAATACTATTGTTACTAAGTATATTAATCTTAAAGCAGCAACATATATACTGTCTGGTAGCTTATAGTGTTTGGAAACGGCCACTGTCTAGTTTATTTTAGTAAAAAGTAATTATTTAGTTGCAATAAAAAATTTTTATAATAAAATGCATCAATTAGTTTCAACACCATTATAATGATTTCTGTTGGAGAATTACTACACTTCGAAGGATTGTTTCAAAACATAAGAAAGATTGCTATCCACGAAGTGGGTGGAGAGTAATATGAACATTAATCGAGTATCGGTTGAGTGAACTCAGCAGATTACTTCTTTTAAGGTGATCTTACATTTCAAATTCATTGAACTTAAATTCTATTCATTCTAATCGACAATTATGATGAAGAGCACGCGTTAACTAGATGATACGAATCACCTTCAAAAAGTGTTTCATATTTCCTATATCTCAAGCTAATGTTATTGGTTGGTAAAGGAGGTGATTAATTATTTCTTATCCAATATCTTTATGCAGCAAAAACCGCAGTTTTTCTAAGAACTATATTGGGAGAGTTTCATCTTTCATTTCTCTGTTCTATTTTTTTGTTTTCGTCATCCAGCTGCAAACAACTCCCAAACATATTTTGAGACTCAACACCAACGGATTTAGCAGATTTGTTGAAAGTCCACCAAATGTCCTCAATAATATCAACTTCATATCAAGTACTTCATACACGCCTTTGGATTTCGAGTATATTCATATCAACAATATTAATTTCAGTTGAGTTGAATCTATTAATGGGTACATGAGTTGATTACATCAAATACAATATGTATTGTTTACATTGTGACATATTTGAAGGTTCGTATCCTCATACCATCAGAACAACAGTTTCCTATTTTAGTAACCAATGAAAGAAGATTACTGTTATAAACACAAAGGAATTTCGTAAAATCATGGTAGATATTTTACTTGTTTAAAATTTATTCATTCATTAGGGTCTATGCAATGTAAATATTTATATAAATTCAGACAAACCAATCATCATCAAAC
Organism: Chrysolina americana; assembly: GCA_958502065.1. Taxonomy (NCBI): domain Eukaryota; kingdom Metazoa; phylum Arthropoda; class Insecta; order Coleoptera; family Chrysomelidae; genus Chrysolina; species Chrysolina americana. The sequence continues at coordinate 97,620,318 of OY293410.1, forward strand.
TGATGTTATATGAAATAAACACAGATAAGGTGAAGCAAACACAGAATTGAGAGAAGAAGATGGAAAGAAAGGGCTTCATCATCATGCCATTATGAATCTGGCGTCCTTGGCTACAAGTCCTTAGCTAAGCTGTTTTATTTAAACCATTCAAATTGTTGAGAACGCTGAGAATTTAACGAAACGTCTATGTTTCGATTATGACAATATCGAGAATCAAGCAGCCGTAGAAGTTATTTTCATTGTTCTAGGCAGAGACTTACAATGGTAGAAAAAAATCATAACACTGTCTTCCCTTCTTTCATAATCGTCCCGATCAATGCATGGCATCACACGTTAAAAGGTAAGGGCTGCGCCTTCCCTAGCTCGGACAAGTCTTTCGAAGACTTCTGAGGGTTGTACTCTTAAGAGTGTGCAGCTGATTGACGGAAATAACAACAATAACAACAACAAAAGCCATTAGGTTTTTGTGTTACAGTTTCAGTATTTCATGGTCAACAAGCATCTGCTGCGTTGGATTCTGTAAACCAGATTATTCGTTTCCTTTTGTTGAAAATGCACCAATTTTGATCTGAGAAAAACCAATTGCGATACTGACTACCTCCCATGAGCTGACTCCTAGACCCGCTCGAATAATTCATTTTATGCTACCAAGATGTTCGTTTGTGCCACATTGCCTTGAAAGTTGAAGCATTTTCAATTGTTCGTAGTCAAATATCCATAAAGATTAAAATAAAAATATACAAAAATATCAATCAAGGAAATCATTTCAAAAAATGCTCTAACAATTTTTTTTGAACTGGTTTGAATCGAAGCGTTTTGGGTAAGCAATATAAGTTTTTTTGTCTTATCTCAATAAACCGATTCGAAGTTGGTGTATGTCTTTTGGAATGGGCCATTCCTTAACAGCTTTGATCTTCTGCTCATCTACTGCCACTCCTTTCCAAGAGACAAGGTGACTGAGATAACGTACTTCCTTCTGGAATAAATGGCATTTCTTGGGGCTCAGTTTCAATCCGGAAGATCTTAGTCATAGGAATACTCCTTCCAAGTTTTTTACATGGTACTCGTACGATCTGCCATCCACAATAATGTCGTCGAGATGCACCAGACACGTCCCTTCAGAACCGTCTCCATCAATCTTTCAAATGCGGCTGGAGCGTTGCAGATACCAAATGGCATAACTGTGAACTGCCTCAAACCTGAACCGACGGTGAAAGCTGTCTTTTCTCGTTCCTCCTGAGCCAGTTCTACCTACCAGTATCCACTCTTCAAATCAAGGGTCGAGAAAATCGTTGAACCGGCTAACGTGTCTAGGGTGTCGTCTATCATTTGGAGAGGGTAACTGTCCTTTTTCGTCACGTTGTTCAGTTAACGATAGTCAACGCAAAAGCGTGTTGATATTTCTTCTTCACCAACACGACTGGAGAGGACCAGGGACTGTCGGATAGCTCGATGACTCCGTCTTTCCCCATGTCGCATACTATTTCGTCAGCCTCTTCCTTCTTGGCAATGGGAAGTCTTCTAGCTGATTGTCGGATCGATCGAGTATTCCCAGTGTCGATTTTAAGCTGAACCACCTTTGTCCTACCGCCTCTGCCTACTCCGGTATCGAAGATGTCCTCCTTATCACAGATGAAATTGACGAGCAGTACCCCACACCTGACACCAAATGTAATAAAAAAGCACTAAACTAATTTTGCTAAAACACTACCTAAACAATTATTCAACTAAAACATTGACTTCACTATTTAATTTCTACTGTGGCTCTCTATCTGCGATCTCTCGAACTGTATTTGTAACTCTCTGTGACTATCTCCTGCCATCTCCCGCCGAGCGCCTTATATACCCTCAAGCAGATTCTATTAAAGTTCTCGAAATATCCAGACTACGCGTCGATCCAGTCAGATGGCTCTCGCATATTCCATTTCATTCCTTAGAATTTCGCGGCTCTCATACGCGGGACTCATGTGTTTGCGAGCGGAGAACTTTCGAGTGAGAATTATTAATTAGATGATCAGGGCCGGTCTCGAGACTGGTCTCGAAATCCTCACATTATATCAGGAATCGCGTTTGGTTTATTGGTAACCTCTCTCAAAGATTTGAGTTTGGCTAATCCCAACTTCAGCAACCTGTCTCTTGAAAACTAGTCGGGATGGAGTACCTGGGTACTTTTGTTCAGAAGGTCAAACCCTACAACATACCAAAAGTTAAGAATAATTAACCGGTGGCAATTTTTCGATAAGGTAGCTGCCTGTTCCTTTCAAAATAGAATATAATGTGAATAGAGTGTTTTCAATTCATTTCCGAGAGCTCAACATCCACCGACAGTTGTTTCGTAGTTACGTACTCATCAGGGCGGCTTTATGAGGTCTTTCGAAATTGAAACAAATGCACTCCGACTTAGTATCCTTAGACAAAGTCTATATGAATGAAAAATAACTTGAGACATCTACATAGTGACTGTTAATATCACAAGTTACTTTTTATAAAATATAAACCTGGTTTTAAAAAATGATACGTGGTTGAATTCAAAATGCTACATATAGAAAAAAGAAGTACAAATATATTAGATGACTGATTTAAGAATCGAAAGTTTATATAACTTCCGGTAAAACATGCAGTTTCATATCGTATATAGATCCTCTGAATTTCATTTTATTATTTTCAATAACAAAAAAGTTATAGAGGCGAGACAATCTTTGTGACATATTCGAGTGGTTTCTATGAAAACGTTATTTGATCCGCCATGGCTTTGACTTTTATTTGGAAATTTCAACTTTTAAGTTGAAATTTTGACTTTTTTCTCGAAACTTCGACTTTTATCTCTTCGACTTTTATCTCAATAGTTCGAGTTTATCTCAAAATTTCGACTTTCATCTCAAAATTTTAACTCAATAACGTTATATTTTCGGCATTTAAATCACCTCCTCCCCACACTATTCCACAAAGTGGAAAATTTTAAGGAAATATCTAACTACTCTCCTTGCTTGGAGTACACATCCGGGGTGGTGCTGTAGGTTTTTCCGCTGCTGAAAAAGTAAATACAAAACAAAAAATCAGCGATTCGACCCGGAGCACCAAGGCAAATGAAAATAATTTCGAAATAAAAGTCGGATCAAATAAACAAATAATCTGTGGCCCTTTCACGCTTCCGTAGGTTTCTTACAATTTGATTCTCGGTTTTGTAGAAGGTCATCAACCCTAAAATGGTGTAAGATATAAATACTTGCTTTGTTTGACAAGATATCACTTCAAAGGCCTATCCAAATTATTCGGCTGTTTGCGAAGTGAGAACTGACCTATAAAGTGGTTTATTTTTGTCGCTTCATGTAACGAATCGTTCAAAAAGACAGCCCATTGCTTTACCCTACTTTCCGTGTTTATATTTGTTAGTCGTGTTGATAGAAGTTTGGATTATTTTTATGTTGCTATTAGTCATTGGGATTTACGGTCGAGAATGTTAATCATTATTAAAAAACCCCCACACAATCTTTTTCTTAAAGCCTCTCATGTAGAAAAACAAATTTAAATGACGATAGGATTTCGTAGATTATATATATTTTATTGATGTAATATTGATGTAATTGATTAGAGTACTGTTTTTCCACTACTACTTTTCAGCTACTATATTACTTTCTAATGAACGTTTTTATTTTCTGATTGAGTATCTTGGAGACAACATTATGTAAATATACTGTGTTGTCATTCCATTTATACATTGTTTGAACAGTCTTCTTATTCACACTATTTCATGATCATGACTATCCTATGAGATCATAAGTGGTACATAAAATAGCTGAACGTCATCCCAAGAAAGTTTCCAAAAATTATATTCAGTAGACCGAAACGTCATCCGTCAGATTTGCCTTTTTTCATGAAAACTTTTGGTTATTTTCAAAGAGTGGTAACTGAATAATACAAAACAAAAGTTTTGATTGGCCATAAATACAATACAATATCAAAAGTGAAAAAAATTATACATATATAACAAAAATAAGGTTTATTGTTGTATATATATATATCTTTGGTACTCTTTAGTAAGCTTCAACCCTGCCAACCAAGCCAACCAAGAATCATGAGATGTAACAATGTTTACCTATATTCGACCTTTATTTGATATAGCAGTCACAATACTCATAAACAAATCTACCAAGTCTGATATCACATTGAGAAACATATGAGAAGAATATAATAGGATACACACAACCGTGGTGCGCTAACTTACCAATAAGTTAAACAGTCGTTTGTTTTCGACGATTCGGTGTTGCGCTTTATTATTTGAGTGAACATGACCTAGTAATTGGTGTTCGATTCTTGTTATTATTACCATTGTTATTGGCCATACCAAACAATCATTAAACCCATGGTCACCTACGCCTCACTGATTTTCGGCACAAGTCAAGCTGCAGAAAGTGCAGCGGCACGCCTGTCTGGGAATAACAGGAGCAATATTTACGTGCCCTACTGCAGCCTGCAATGCTAAACCTTTTGCCATTGCACCTATGTGTAATGAAAGAAGCAGCAAACTGAGTCAGACAAAAAATGTAAAAGCAGGAGATCTGATCGGACACTTAAAGATTTTGGAACACATTTCCCTAGAAGCCATGTCTAAACCGACAGATTTCATGCTAGTTAGGTAAGACTTCGAAATGCATTTTGAAGTGGTCATAAGCAGCCACCAAACTTGCACGGAGAACGTACCTCAACTGGGAAGGGATGCATCAGTGTGGTACACAGATGGATCTAAGATGGACGAAAGGGTTGGTAACATCCCAACCATCTTCCAAGCAGAAGTACATGCTATAGAATTATGTGTCCAGGAATGCCTTGAAAGAGGCACTCGAAGGGCATAAATCTATATACTGTCAGATAGCGAAGCAGCACTAAAAGCTCTGAGGTCATACACCTGTGAGTCTGAGTTGACTTGGGACTGTAAACAATCCCTAAGACAACTGGCAGTAAACAATCAGGTCACCCTGATGTAGGTGCCAGGTCACAGAGGAATTAAAGGTAACGAAGAAGCAGATTGCCTTGCCAAAGAAGAGGCAAACACACAATTTCCCGGCCCAGAACCCCTCTGCGGACTCTTCAGAGACCAGAATTCCGACGCGACGATGGGAAACTGATGAAATAAAATCTCACCGGAATGGAGTACCAGGACAAAGGCAAGCGAAAAGACTAGTGTGTCTATCGCCAAAGAAAGCTAAATAGCTTCTCGAGTTGGACAAGAAAGATTTGAAGATAGTAACGGGAATTCTCACTGGACACTGCCCTCTGGGGTACGATGGGTAAATCAGAGTGATGGTTGCCGCTTCTGCGAGAACTTCGCGGAAACTGCAGAACATATGCTGTGCGAATGCCCAGCACTTTTCTGTAAGAGGCTTAAGTTCTTGGAAGGGGCCTCTCGCCCTCCGACATCAGGAACTCAACTCCCGGGAAACTGATAAACTTCGCAAGAAGTCTTAGAATCCCGGGCCTAGAATAGATCAAGGGTCACGCTCAAAAGAACTTATAGATCGAAGTGCTTGTAAGGCTGCACAGCCTATACGACCCCCTTACAATCTACAATCTTATTATTTGAGTGAACCTAACCTAGTAATCGGTGTTCGAATTTTGTGTTTGTCGAATGATAATATTTGAAGTTCAAATTACGCAGCAAATATTCACTAGGTGACTGTCAACACAGGTACCCACACTGGTCATAACGGTTCTTATAGAAACTATAGAGGAATAGTTGATTGATCTGTAATATGAAATTTTGACTTTTATAACATCCGTTAGTACCTTTTAAGAACTAACAGATCACAATTATTTTCCTTGTGGCGAACATTTTTACATTGCCTTGATATGTAGTTACGCTTCTGATACTGACTAGGAGAGCAAGATAGAAAATCTACGTACAAGCTATATATTCTCTGAATTAGCAGCAGAATGTGTCCATGTTGTTCACCTAAAGGAATTGTTTTGAACATCTTTTCAGCACACCAAGGTATACGATCAAATTGTCAGAACTTCACTAGTAGGCTGTTTTCTTCTATTTTTATAGGAGCACAACAAATTCCAGATTGCAGGCCAGATGCCTCAAAGCTTTTGTCCACTGAATATACCGAAATATCAGAGTCGAATTGCAATATCTCTAAGAAATAATATAAAACGACACCTTCTCAGAATCAACTGAAAGGGAATAAATATTTTCAAACGCGGAATAAAATCAACATATTATCCCGAAAATTATGTAACACATTAGGTAATAGCGAGCGATGATATTGCTGAAAACATCCGAGAGAAAGAGTTTTTGTGATCGTTTCTCCTTTGAAGTATTCTCAGATGAAACCTGTTTTATATTGGGGCGATCACAAGTATACGACATCATAATGGAAAAATTGCTATTCAGATGTATTTAACATAGCCATACTTTCTGAAGCTGTTCAGACCTCTAGCAATCATTGCTAAACTAAGGCGCGCCGATGTTATATCTATGATGGTCATATTTGGTAAAAAAATTACAGGAAAAGTTCAACCAATAAGAGTCAAAAGTTCTGGGTAATCAAACCACTAAAAGTCTTTGCTGAGAGATCCCGAAGGATTTAAAGGAAAGTTTGTGTTTGAATAAATCATTTGTGAGTTTTTGTTTGAATGAGCGAGTCCAGATCGCTGAGTAATAGATGGTCGGAGCTTGAATAGCTTCGACCTAGTCTTTCTAATGTTTATTCAAATTCATTTAATATTCTTGGTTTGCTATGTGGTCTGAAGGGGTTTATTCGGTGAGAAACTAAAAGAGGAAATATTGAGTAAGTATAACTAGTTTTAACTTTGTCAAGTGAATTATTATTGCCAACTGGATCTCCATATACAATTTAACAAGGGTTATCAAGGTATCGTTAATCAATTAGAATAATTGGCCGATAATATCTCTTGAGAAACCAAAAGGAATGATGGGGTTGCGATGCAGTTTACATTGAATGAATTGAGGTATTTTATCCAGAACACTGTTATCATTCTAACTAGGATCCACGTACTTATATTGACCAAATGACTAGGATCCAAGGGAAACAGACTGAATTGGTTTACTTCCAATAAAGATATGTCGCGACGATAGCCAGTGCACTAGTAGTGAAGACATTTTGATTTGAATAGTAGATATATACATTAAGCGAATATTATATTAGTCAAACCTTTGTCTTCCCAGTAATCAAGCATCCTGCTACAAATATATTGGATACATATTTGTGACTTCAAATGAAATTTCGCACGTTACAATAATGTTACTTATACATGTTTCTTGTATCACATGGTTGGCATGGCAGCTGTATTCATACCAGCATGCCCCTAGAAAGTTTCAGAGCTTCGGAAAATTATGAAACGAAGGTTTTGACTATGGACTGTGGACTGTGGACCATTCAATTGCATGATATGGTTGCGATTGATACCTGTCAATAAAGGTGTAACAGATACCTCACGCTTATTAAGAAAGTGCAACAGTGTAGCAGAAAGTGATAAAGGAGAAAATGGATTATTGATGAATTTTTTGTTACTACGAATCACCCAGAAGCAGAGCTTGTGCAATCCTTATGTCATATTTTTGAAGAAAATTTTAATATGAATAATGGAGTTTACTTCTAATTTTGCTTCGGGAAAATGGTCACTAGGAAACTGAAACACGTGTCAAGGTGAGAAAATAGCGGATTGGTGTCGGGATATATTCATTATAATATAATAATAATAAAACTTCATCATAAACACTCATAGCGCCAAAGGTTCAAAACGGTGCAGTCAGTGCAAATCAATAATGAGGTGCAAACTTAATGAACCTCCCTATATGTTGTTTTCGTATTGTGAAGTGGAAGATTCAACATCCAATTCGAAAAAAACTTTTGGTAGGGATTTTTTCCAATTATCCTGAAGAACCGTATTCATCTCATTACATTGTTTTCGAATTAATTTCTGTCACGAAGCCTTTATGTCGAAGAGACGGATGTAGATAAGAATGAATATGTTCAAGCTTGCAGTGAAACAATAGCGTTAACCTTGCTCTAGATAAGTAGCCAAGTAGGTACGTTACAGACGGGCGTGGTTTGCTGCGTTCTTAAATCAGCCACACCGATTATGTCACCAGGCATTGTGTTCTAGTGACTAAACAGTTGAAAATGTGGCAGGAGATTTGGTGCCACCGCAGGCTAGCAATAAAGATATGTTCGACATACGTGGTTATAGACTAACAGCAAGAATGGAATCAGCTGAAGAATAAAACCCCAAACAGCAAAGTGTAGCCCATTTCCATATTATTGATATTATTCATCTACCGGTATCGCTAAAAAAAGTGTTTCAGAATAAAAATGGAGATAATGAGAATTGTTAAAATTATTTTTCCCGCTAACCAGCAAAATGAAGCAGGAATAAAAGAAGAGATGTTCCACCAGAGGTCATAAAATGGGCTCAATTTGGATAGTTTTCTTGATTGTTAAGCGAAAAGTTTTGTATCGTAGTCATTACATTTAATTTCGTAAATTCCAGACTATTCCAAAATCTCGACTTCGTTCTTTGGGTGGTCCAAAAGGCTCTGTAGTGTCTCACTCATTTTGGATACCACCTTCATACATAGTACCTTGAAAATATTTTCAAAGTCTGACGTGCATAGGCAGTATAGAATCAATATGTATTTATCTTGGTTCAAATCATTTGTAAAAGTGGATGATCCGTTCATTTTTAACCTTTACTGTTTATAATTTCACCTATAATACCCCTTATCGAATATTGCGAAAACATCAACAACATAGCCACTAAAATACTCTGCTTTTTCTTTACTTTCCATTTTAAACCTGCTCATGAGAAAATTAGTCAGGTAGGCCGACAATGTTCTTTCCTGTTGTTTGTAAAAGCAGCCTTCTACTTAGAAATACCTAGAAACGGTTTTGTCTCATGCACAATTCAGTGAAAGAACCTTATTCCTAATAATCACTATGGATTTCTTCCTAAAATTTCAGTACCATCGAATTTCCTTCTTACAGTCGACTACTGGGATAGAAATGGTGGAAAATTATATCCCCATCGATTGATTTCTATTGGGTTTTCATCAAGTACCCCACTAACTCCTGCACACAATGGAACATCATGGCATAGGGAGGAAATAGCTCAATTGGCTGCAGACAGTCCGAACTCATTCGCCATTTTCAGTTATCTACATCTTTATTTACCTCTTCTTTCCAATTATTTACGGCAATCTGAAAATATATAAAGCTCTATTAGAAACCACCTACGACTTCCAAGATATGAATAAATTGAGTTCCCAGTAGAAACTGCCAGTAGTAGTAGTAGTAGTAGTAGTAGTAGTAGTAGTAGTAGTAGTAGTAGTAGTAGTAGTAGTAGTAGTAGTAGTAGTAGTAGTAGTAGTAGTAGTAGTAGTAGTAGTAGTAGTAGTAGTAGTAGTAGTAGTAGTAGTAGTAGTAGTAGTAGTAGTAGTAGTAGTAGTAGTAGTAGTAGTAGTAGTAGTAGTAGTAGTAGTAGTAGTAGTAGTAGTAGTAGTAGTAGTAGTAGTAGTAGTAGTAGTAGTAGTAGTAGTAGTAGTAGTAGTAGTAGTAGTAGTAGTAGTAGTAGTAGTAGTAGTAGTAGTAGTAGTAGTAGTAGTAGTAGTAGTAGTAGTAGTAGTAGTAGTAGTAGTAGTAGTAGTAGTAGTAGTAGTAGTAGTAGTAGTAGTAGTAGTAGTAGTAGTAGTAGTAGTAGTAGTAGTAGTAGTAGTAGTAGTAGTAGTAGTAGTAGTAGTAGTAGTAGTAGTAGTAGTAGTAGTAGTAGTAGTAGTAGTAGTAGTAGTAGTAGTAGTAGTAGTAGTAGTAGTAGTAGTAGTAGTAGTAGTAGTAGTAGTAGTAGTAGTAGTAGTAGTAGTAGTAGTAGTAGTAGTAGTAGTAGTAGTAGTAGTAGTAGTAGTAGTAGTAGTAGTAGTAGTAGTAGTAGTAGTAGTAGTAGTAGTAGTAGTAGTAGTAGTAGTAGTAGTAGTAGTAGTAGTAGTAGTAGTAGTAGTAGTAGTAGTAGTAGTAGTAGTAGTAGTAGTAGTAGTAGTAGTAGTAGTAGTAGTAGTAGTAGTAGTAGTAGTAGTAGTAGTAGTAGTAGTAGTAGTAGTAGTAGTAGTAGTAGTAGTAGTAGTAGTAGTAGTAGTAGTAGTAGTAGTAGTAGTAGTAGTAGTAGTAGTAGTAGTAGTAGTAGTAGTAGTAGTAGTAGTAGTAGTAGTAGTAGTAGTAGTAGTAGTAGTAGTAGTAGTAGTAGTAGTAGTAGTAGTAGTAGTAGTAGTAGTAGTAGTAGTAGTAGTAGTAGTAGTAGTAGTAGTAGTAGTAGTAGTAGTAGTAGTAGTAGTAGTAGTAGTAGTAGTAGTAGTAGTAGTAGTAGTAGTAGTAGTAGTAGTAGTAGTAGTAGTAGTAGTAGTAGTAGTAGTAGTAGTAGTAGTAGTAGTAGTAGTAGTAGTAGTAGTAGTAGTAGTAGTAGTAGTAGTAGTAGTAGTAGTAGTAGTAGTAGTAGTAGTAGTAGTAGTAGTAGTAGTAGTAGTAGTAGTAGTAGTAGTAGTAGTAGTAGTAGTAGTAGTAGTAGTAGTAGTAGTAGTAGTAGTAGTAGTAGTAGTAGTAGTAGTAGTAGTAGTAGTAGTAGTAGTAGTAGTAGTAGTAGTAGTAGTAGTAGTAGTAGTAGTAGTAGTAGTAGTAGTAGTAGTAGTAGTAGTAGTAGTAGTAGTAGTAGTAGTAGTAGTAGTAGTAGTAGTAGTAGTAGTAGTAGTAGTAGTAGTAGTAGTAGTAGTAGTAGTAGTAGTAGTAGTAGTAGTAGTAGTAGTAGTAGTAGTAGTAGTAGTAGTAGTAGTAGTAGTAGTAGTAGTAGTAGTAGTAGTAGTAGTAGTAGTAGTAGTAGTAGTAGTAGTAGTAGTAGTAGTAGTAGTAGTAGTAGTAGTAGTAGTAGTAGTAGTAGTAGTAGTAGTAGTAGTAGTAGTAGTAGTAGTAGTAGTAGTAGTAGTAGTAGTAGTAGTAGTAGTAGTAGTAGTAGTAGTAGTAGTAGTAGTAGTAGTAGTAGTAGTAGTAGTAGTAGTAGTAGTAGTAGTAGTAGTAGTAGTAGTAGTAGTAGTAGTAGTAGTAGTAGTAGAAGCGGGGTGGCCGCTACTGCAGCCAGGCAAGTAGGCCCTTATGGACTCTTTTTGCCATCCCCCGGTCTCCTCATCCATAACATGCTCTCATATCAACCTATGTCAGTCTCCAAGTGGTCTTCTCAAATTAAATCCTTGAACTATGTTTGGGTGTGTATGTGTGTGTGGATTCTTGTCAAGGGAGCGAGTTTTTTCAATCTGCCTATTCCTGAAAGTCTTGGTAGGGCTGGTTCTCAGTTGGGCGGTGCGGCGGCCACGGGTGATTTTATCGCCGGCTACCAGACCCGCAGTATCCGATCCGAGGCCCTTCCTTGGCTTCCATAGGAGACTAGTTCTCCAGTTCTCATGACGAGTTCCTTCCCTCCGTCTCCTCGTGAAAGTCCTGGTAGGGCTAGTTCTTGATGAGGTGGTGCAGTGGCCGCGGGTGATTCATCACCGGCTAAAAAGCCCCGCAATACCCAATCTGAGGCCCCTCCTTAGCTCCCACTGAAGGCAGATCTTCAAGTTCTCGCATCCCTCTATAATATGTGACTGGGTGTGTGATAAGTGTCGGGGAACATGTGTAGTTTTGACGTTGGTGTACGGCAAGCTGGGGCCCACGGGTCGCTACTCCCGTTAACTGCAATGCCTCAGCCACCCTTGGGGTCCACCCTGTATTAATCAATCTGTAAATAATCTGCTAGTTGTTTATAGAGAGCTCTTACAAAAGAAGATCTACCTTCAATTCTTAACACTGTATTAAATAATTTACTGAACATCCTGCTAGAGCGCTTACACAAGTATGTTCTGCAATGAGGAACATTACACAAGTATCTCTTTGTTAAAATTCAATATTCGTTGCGGTATTAGCCGGGGATTTGTTTTTAGACAGATGTATGTCATAATAACTTGCATGTAGGTGGATAGGAGTAAAAATGGTAAAGCGTCGGTCAGTAATTACTATTATTATTACTTAAGCAATTAATATTTCAGAGCAGCTGTCTTCCGATGCCGAACTTAACTCTGAGATACACTGATTGATCGTCTTCAGGGGATATAATTGACAGTAATTATCACCAGGCATAAGACGTTCTTCTCAATAAGCATCCATTAAAACGAAAATTGCATAAGAATAGTCGAATTAATAAATCAAAATTAATGAAGATCTACTGACAGAAGATTGATATCAGTCTGACTGCACCAATATGTTGCTGAAATTATTAGCCAACAGATAAACTTTCCAGGCGACGGCATGATGAAAGACTGATTGAAGAGTTAACTCATTCAGGTATAACTCGAAAGTAATGTTACTTTATGTAAACATCTTGAATGAGATGGCTTCATATTCAAAAGCGATGATCACATTAGCCAAATTTGGGAGTTAGCTTGATGAATAATTTCCAATGAATAATAAATCAATAGCTTTCTTTTCTATTAGATCATGTCAGAGACTCTTTCCAAGTTTTAAAAGTACTACGAAACGTTAAGAGTGAAATCCTTTAGGAAAGTCCCAGAATAGTCAGTCTACAGTACTCTATGTCCTTGACGGGGGTTAGGAATTACAAAATATTACAAACATCGCTTCAGTGTCAGTAAATCTCTGTTTGGAATAATATTGAAATACCGGCTCTAAAAAAATGTTCAAATGTTTTCAGTAGCTACAATAATAGGAAACAGACCAGGGTAGGAGAAAATATTCTTACCGTTTGTTTTTCAATTTTCAGCCAGCTTTGGCTCAACTTTGAATTTTCATAATATTTCAGAGTCCTTGCCTGGGATTCTTCAAGGTAGATTATTGATTGCTTCGTAGAATCCAACTTGGCGTTGCACTGCTGTAGTCTTTTCCTATGCAAATTTCCCTGATTTCTTGTTGCTATCTGTATTTCCCAATTATCAGATGTTTTTCATAAGAGGTTTACGCGGGCTACTACTGACCTTGAAGTACTGGTAATCGTCGGTTATCTAGATGGCTTCAGACTTCCAAATTTCATTGGAATACAATGCAAAATTTGATTTCAAAGCTGTAGGGTAACACGGAAAAGCCTGAAGCACTAAATCATCCAAAAACCTGCAATCAACTTGATAGAAACTGATGAACCCTTGCTTCGAAAAGCAAGCTAGCAAGAGTTGTTATTCTAGAAAATGGCTACCATTTTTCTTGTTTTGCAGCTCAAGCAGCAACATAAAACAGTAAGGATTTTTCCTCTATAAGACTGAAAACTGTACGGGTTTATGTACCTACTTCGGAGCAATCAAGAAATTTGTTGACTTAGTTTCCTGCCCGCAAAGTGTATTCATTAGGAATTTCAAAAATTCGAAACAGTCTTGATGTTATGCTGATAGAAATCTAGAATTCCAGCCTCAAAGACTTCAGTTGGAAAAAGTAAATGTAACTGTTCTACAGGCTACAGAAGAAGGTTTTATAGTTTTACTTTCTTTATTAATGATCTCTTTCCATCGTCCATCGTCCGTCGTCCGTCGTCCGAAACTTTATCCTGGGTGCGCCTTTGTCCTAGCAGTTCAGTTTTTCCACAGTACTCGCTCAATGCTATAGCAAGTTCATTATCTATTCTGCTTCTGCAGTCGAATCTTCAATTGTCTATGGCAGACTTGACTCAATATCAGGGAGTCCTGAGGTAACAGCCATTTTTTTTTGAACCAGTTGTTGGAGTTTCTGCTGCAACTTCTACACATCCCGGACTTTGCAAAGCCCACGAAAATTTCCTATCGAATAATGGAATCTCTAAAGTTTTTATTTCAAACCTACTTCCCAGTGTCGTAGCTAACTTTCAGCGAGCCCTCCCCCAGGAACCTGCTTTGCGCCCCTAACCCATAAATTTTCAATAATCTCAAATTTATAAGCTGATCGAAATTTCCCTATGAAACGCAAGGCAAAATTTTCTGGTTTCCTTGCGACCCTGTCAACCTTGCGCCCCCCTGCGCCGCGAGGGTTGTTACTTCCCAAACAGTAGGGAGAAAAGTATCTGCGTTAACGGAATTTTTATCATTTTTTTGCCACTGATCCCCAGGAAGAGAAGAGGATTCTCTTTAATTTCATGAGGCTGCATGCCTCAACTTCACGAGGTTTATAGAAAATAAGCTCCAACGCGTGAGGTTTGTTAAAAGAATGTGCACTTGAAAAAAGACTTTCCCCAAGTCTCCAAAGTAACGACAAAGGCTATGAAGACTGAACTAATCGGGTCATTCTCGTTGAATCTGTTAACGATCAATCAATCAATTTTTATTCAGCAATTATACTTATACGTAATACATATCTTTATTTACTTAAACATATATATACTTGATATTGAAGTCAAGTCAATTTGGGAGGGGTAGTTTCGAGTAGCCGCCTAAGCCTGAGTGGCTTGTGTAGCAGCTACACCAACTACTAGTCGTTATTTATATATAAGTTATATTTTTAGGAAATATCTCCTTTCTAGATGATTTTGCCGAATGTGTACCTGCATAAGTTTTTTGAAAACTCTAAAATTATTGCACTCTTTCATTTCCGTCGGTAAGCTTTTAAATATTTTAGGACCGAAATAAAAGATACTCCTTTGCATATGGGTTTTTTGATTCTTGGCATGTACAAAGTGTGATCGGTGTTATGTCTTGTATTTCTGGAGTTATTAATAATCCTGTATTTTTTATTGAAAATCCAAATTTGGCTCTGCAAAATGTAAATGTTTATGATATTTAAGATAGACGATTCTTGATAAAGTTGTTCAGTGGAGTGTATTCTACTTTTTTTTAATATTATTTTCAGAATTGTATTCTGAGTTGTCTGCAGTCTGTGAATGACATTGTTGAAGACGCCTCCCCAGGCTGTTATACAGTATCTGAAGACTGACACTATGAGAATGAATTGTAAACTATCAGAATAACTTTTCTACTCAAAATGTCCCTAAGTGTATAAAATTTATGAGTGAGTTTTCTAGATCTTTTGATGACATAGTTTATGTGTTCGTCCCACCTCATATGTTGATCTAACATTACTCCTAAGTATTTGAATGTGTTGTTTTTTTTATTTTGGGACATGTGCAATAACCATACCCTTGGCAATCATTTTTATGAATATCCAAGTTTTCTCTTGTTGGCTGATCTCTTTGGTCTAGTGAAAAAGCTATGAATTTTGTTTCTGAAATATTTAGGCTAAGAAGCTTTCGATTTAGCCATTTGTAAAGTTTTTCAATATTATGTTCAGTAACTTGATATAGTTCTGACCAACTGCTATGAGAGAAAACAATGGCAGTATCGTCTGCATAAGAAATTATATGACATATGTCATATGAAGAAATAACTCATAAAAATTTCCCCGTTGTAATTATTACAGAAAATATACTATAATTACATCTGAATGCTTGACTGGACGAGGCTTATTTTCTCGCAGATGGAAAAAATAACCGAAGGGCTCAGTCTTTTGTGGACCCTCAGGTAGTCATATTATCCACAGCTCGTTTATTAGTGACTGCCAATTACTGGCGACAAACAGCCTTATGTAACGATGAGACAACAATAACCCGAAGCGGAACACAAGAATCGTCTTTGATTAACACGAATGGAAAGTAGTTAACTCGGTAGGGGATATCACGATCTCTACTCGACCATGCAGATCTCGGATCTTCTGCATGCTCTGGCTTTCTAAATCTTCCCATGCAATTTTTGAAGAGGAGAATTTGATTAACGGATATTTGGAATGCAAATTTTGCTGCTATTGGATCATAAGTTACCGAGATCACGACAAGAATTACATTTTCACCAGACGATATCAAATTAAACGATTATCGTGATAATAACAGTTTGTAGATTTGTAAGGTTGGTTTTATCTATTATATATAAAGAGCATCGCAAAATAGAAACCTTTCCAACCTTTCTATGTGTCGAACTGATATAACTCAGCAGTCGTAGGGGATTGTCTTCTGTGGAATCCTTGTCGACGAGAATGCCTATCGTATAGGTTTTATGTGGAAGATTAGATCATGTTATAAGTTTTTCATCATTGGTATATTTGAGTCATCCCTATTTCGAAATGAATAAAATTTCTATTGAATATTAGTTTGGATAAATCCACTGAATGATTAAACAGATATGATACTACTATTTTTCTTCTTTCTTTTATTGTAATCACCAATATTCAAAGTTTATTCTGTTACATTCTTCAATATTTCCCAACACCTTCACAATTGAACCATCTCCGGTCATTTTATGAGAAATGTTCCTGCATTTCCAATTTCAATACCATAACAATAATAAATAATTATCGTATTCGTATCTGCCGACATCTGCTGGTAGTTAAAGTAGTGGATGAAGCAGCATTCTGGCTTCGGCCGTTCGTGCAAACCATAATTGGCACGAATAAACAGACTGAAACTTCCACAAACAGGCCATCGTTCCTGCTAATTTCGTGCGCACATAATTTGCTATAGGTACACGCTGCCTGCGGCTGAGAAAATACGAAAATAGCTCGACTTCCAAGGTTACGTGAATCATGTGGGTACATCCACTAGATAAATATAGCTTTCAAGATCGAATTTTTTGTTCTTGGTGAAGAGCGTTCAGCGAAACAAGATTCTATCCATGAGATATTTCTTGTTACCGGATAATTTCAATGTTTCTGTATCACAGTGCCTGATATAATCTCACACTTTTATTCAAAGCCGTCTCAAAACATTTTCCCAAGAATATTCTGAATCTGCTTTGAATGCATTCAAGATGGTTTCGAAAATTGATTCTGCGTGATTCTTTTAAAGAGTTTTGTCTTGTTCAGGAGCTCAAATATGATTCGCACATTCTCACATTAAATGTTACAGGAAATATCTAACAAAAAGTTCATGAGTGCGAAACTTTCGTATAATTTTGAACGTGCAGTATTTCATGTAGTTGCTACATATCTAACTAGTTTCTTTCAATAGAAAACCCCTTATATCAATACTGATAAAATTTTAAGAATAAACTTTTAATCCTGTCAATATTTATAGTAAATTGCAAAAGAAATAATACTGATTGCAAGAGAACGCATGGGTCAAATTGTACTGAGAATAGAACAGAATATAATTAAACGCTTTCGTTTCATTTTCTACTGAAAGTTTTATAATTTGTCACTAGTCTTGATAATTACATCATCTTCATAACTGAATATAACACAGAGGATGCCATCATGAGCTTTGTAGACAAAACAGAAAAAGCTTTGGACAAATCAAAAAAGTGCCTAGCGGTATTTCTTGATTTGGCCAAGGCATTTGACTGTTTCCCATAGGATTTTCTTGAATATATATTAACTATATCTTATCTTTACTATCTTTACTATATCTTTAATCGGTATGGACGCGTGACACGTCCCTCTTTACCACACGCACTTAGGTCTCGAATGCGGATGTTTTTACAACGTTCAGTAGACGACTGCCGAAACGTTAATTTGATCTCTGCGACGGTATGAGTCATAGTTCTAAAAAAATCCACTACCTCTAACAAATTGCTAGTTAAAATTAGTGGCGGCATTCGAGGGTTAGGTCTTTTTGAGAACTATCTACGAAACAGAAAATAGAAATAGGGGATGTGTTGAACACCGAATCAATAGTTGAGACAAGAGTGCCACAAGGTGCAGTATTGGGACCCATACTGTTCCTAATATATATAAAAAGTATTGTAAAAATCAATAATTTCGAATTTCAAATGATTTCCTATGCTGACGATACATCAATTATCTTTACTGGGAATAGTTGGGATGAAGTAAACAGAAAATCTGAAGTGGGTTTGAAAAATATAACCGTAACTCAATGACTTGCAAGGATCTTGGGTTCTACCTGCTGTTAATGAAAGAGAAGGTTAAGGAATCTAGGCATACTATGGGATAAGCTATTAAATGGTTGGAAGGGAACAATAATTCAAGAAAATAATATATTCGAATTTGAAATGTCACTGTTGTAGAAAAGACCCTACACTTGCATGCAAGTAGGGGAGTTTGGTTATGGTGGGTGGAAGTTGGTGGATGTGGGTGGTGAAAATGTATGATGGGATACGTCTATCCTTTTCTAACACATTGTACGGCTCAGATAAACTCAGATTATGCTGAATGGTGTCAAGTGCGTTTTTTAGTGACAATGTTGAGAATATTTCTAAAATATTCCAGATTTTTTCAGAACGTTATTGGTACAGAATGTTCTAGATTGCATCCAAAATTTCAAAAATAATCAGAGAAGTTCTGCAATATATTCAAATATAGAATGTTCAAGTTTATTCTACGATGTCATTGTGTGTTCAAGTATGTTTTGGAACTACAGATTTTGATCGTTGACAATATTTAAGAGGAAGTTCAATACTTTTTTGTTAGTCAGATCTCAGCTACGATCAAATGATAATGAAATAGTGAAGTTCCCAAAAACTAATTGAAATTTCCATTCTGAGATATACATAGGGTTGATTTCAACTACGATCAAGAGATCAGACGTCAGAATCATGAGTAATTAAACAACTTCTGTCGAATTTGATTCATAATTATTATTTAGTTGAATAATCAATTTCATATACAGTATATGCGTGCCAGGGCAACGTCGGGTTTGGCAGCTAGATAGGTAAAATATTATCTTTCTTCAAACCTTAAATTAATATTGCTATAATAGAATTTTGAATAAAATACACCAAGTAATAAAAGAATTCAACACAAAATCTGGATATGTGTTATTCCGTTGAAAAATCAACTATGTATCTCGGATTCTAGCACCAACACGGAACTTCCTGTGTAGGTATAATATGATCATTAATACAGAAATATATCACTCTGAAACTGAATTTCATGAATTATATTGTTAATAACGCAAAACTCAATCACATAAATTATATTGTCAAAATGAACAATTCCCCAGCATCATTATTCAAGTTGTGACCCTGTTTGGAAGGTATGACGTAAATGTAAATCGTCTGCATTGCATAAAAGTGCAATTTTCGCATCAAGTAGTCTGGTCAGTCTACACCCTACATAAAATGTCAAGGTAGACCATGAATGTGTTGAAAAAATGTATTCGTTGAGGCGAACCGAATTTTATTGGCAATAATTCCTTTAGTGATTTTTTTCGTACACATTAAAAAGTAAAAGGCAGTAGGCCAGTCAGAATGAAACATATTAGGAAAAATTGATATACCTACAGCCTACTTTGAAAGATTAATTGTGTAAATAATAATAAAGTATTTGATTGATAGATATTGGGATCGCACGTTATAAGGTAAGAGCCTCACCGTTTCCCCCTTGCACGTAAGTCTTCTGAAGACTTCCGAGGGTTGCTCGTAGAGATGTAGCCGGATGTCAGATTTTTTTTACGAAACAATTATGAAAAGAATATGTTTAAAACGAGTAAATGTTTGCAAAATGATCGTAGCGACTTCTGCAATTCACACCAGTGTTTAACACAAGTCTCGTAAGTGTATCATACAATAGTTTTTGACATAGGAGCATAATTTTGACATCCGTTTTTTGTTTAAAAAAAATTGTTTTTTCCGTTAACCAGCTGTCATCCCCCTACGACAGCCCTCAAGAGTCGAAACTTGGTGAAGAGCGTTCAGTTTCATCTCATATGAAGACTAGGTCTGTATGTATGAACCACAATAGACAATGAGGACGTTCTGTCATAATGACACAGTCACCTATACAAAAATCACCTGTTGGGAATGGATACCCATGGTCACAATAATGACAAATAAACATTTAAGGCGGGTACACGCAACGTTAATTATAATTACATTTTCACTACATTAAAATTACATTATACCATTGTTAAACTAACAAATAGCAACAGCTCATGCAAGGAACTAACTATGAACTTGCACATGCGTATTGTGCGATATAACTGACTAATGGAACATGATGCGGTTATTGAAAAGTGCCACAAAAGACTGGACTATATCGGAATTGAACGAATTCTTTAATATCCTTAAAGGTTAACATGTGTTTTGAATATGCTGATTTACCAACTTTCTGTTTCACCCATGATGAGATTTAGATATGATCGGAATTAATTTCAGTGTCTCCAACAAAACAATAACTTATATCTCATTCACAATCTGATATATCTAATCTAAAATACTCGTAGGTTGAATAAAAAATTGCGTCATAAACTACGATTTATTTATTTTGGCCAAGAACATTCACATATTATTCAAACTGAAATATTTTCTAGTTGACTTTTTTGGAAAAATTCATTTTTGAAAATATTGCCAACATATGCCAGACATTTTTATTTCTGTATGTTTTTTGCTTAACGTTTCTAAATTTACAATCATAAATGAATCAGTCATTCAATAACTTTATTGTCAGAAAAACATTCTCGTGGACAAAGATTATACATTAGTTACAATGTTGAAAGAATAAATTTATAAATAACAGTTAACAAATATGGTGTATGCATACATAAACAAAATAAAATATTGAGTCAGAATGGAGAATAGGAAACCACAAACAATCAGAGGGTTCTGTTGCTTGCATTACATCTCAAATAATTGTAAGATGTAACGTAACCAGGGTTACTTTGATTGCAGACCAATAATAAAACAATATTTCAAAACAAATGTATATTAATAAATTTAACAAAATGTAGTGTCAAAGTAACACGTTGGTATTCAAACAATATTAGTACTGAATTTGCTTCAGCGACACAGGTTACCTTAGTTCATTCATACAGTGTGGAGATTCACAGGCTAGTGATAACAGGAACGCCTTGTTTGTTTTTCTGCTAACCTGAGCATGAACAAGATCACACTTCACGTAACAGGTTCAGGGAATCATCTGGTATGAACTATGCCTCCAGGTTGTGTTCCCTCGTGAATAGGGGTAGAGTTCATGAAAAAACTTTGATAAATGTTAGGATGTAAAACTCAACAGTATTCGGTACCCTCCTCACTGAATATGTGATATAATATTACACTTTGATGAAATGATGTACTCCTCAACACAGGAGTCGAGATGTATGAGTACTTAGATCTAGGATAATCTTAACAGCAGAATATTAATGGTGCACCATGAAAAACTTTACTTGAAATCATTACTGAAATTGATAAATTATATATATATATATATATATATATATATATATATATATATATATATATATATATATATATATATATATATATATATATATATATATATTCACGGTGGATGGCACATTAGACGTTTCTGGTGATCCAGACAACGGATCACTTTGAAAATTTAATGGAGGGCATATTCGGACATTCTCTAGCCAACTAAAATATTTTCGACAATGCGGTGTTGCTGCTTCTATTAGAAAGCAGTCGCAACTTTGATTTTTCAAATGGAATACTCTGTATATAATATTATTTTTGGAATCTCCAACAATTGCCCGACAACTTTTCTTGATATTTCCCTATACCTATCTGTTACCGTTTTCGAAATAAAAATTAATTTCAATTTTTTTCTTCGAAAATCATGACTTCTAAAAATGCCGATATCTTTTAGTTAGGAAGTACTATGATATCGAAATTTGGTTTGGAGTTAGGTGATACTTGGACACTTCCCACACGTCAGCCTAATCTCCGTTACTTCATATGTAGCAGGGTGGTAAAAAAATACAGTTTTTTCGTTTGCTTGAAAAAGTTGCTAATATTTGATTATTTTAAATGGAACACCCTGTATATTATTGAAAATTCGGAAAGCTGCTGAAATTTGCTTTCTTTCTATGTATATCATACCTATACCTAACTAGTCAAGTTTCGGACTTATGAGCATTTATTTGTGAAAATGTCCCTTCAGAATGGTATTTCCATTCGGTATTTGGTAAGCAGGCCATGATTACTATTTGACAGTAGCGTTGTGACATTTTCCTAATAATATCGACATTTTCGTCACTTCAGAAGTTGCAAATACCTTCAAAACGATGGAACAAAACTATTCAAACGAAGTTCTTATGAATTTGTTTATTATTTTTGGACAGTGTGACAAAATTATCAGCAGAACATGTAGAAAGTTCAATGAAATGTATCCGAATCTACCGCCAATGAACCTCAAGAAATTTATACGAATTCAGAACAATTTCAATGCATTTGGATCAACTTTAAAAGCACCAAGAAACTTGCCTCGACCCGTAACTTCTGAAGACAACCAGATTAATGTCTTAGCATATTTTCACGCATTTCCCGAGTCATCGATAAGAAGTGCTGAAGATTTGGGTATAAAATATTCATCGGTTCAAAGAATCTTGCGAAGACATAAAATGCATGATTATAAATTCACCAAAATTCAAGCAATGAAGCCTCAAGACCCTCAATAGAGGGTAGAATTTTGTGAAATGTTGTTGACACTCATTCAAGAAGATCCACTTTTTTTAAATAAAATTATTTGGACTGATGAATCGAAATTTTCGAGAGAAGGGATTTTCAATAGAAAAAATCGTCATTATTGGTCCAGTGAAAATCCTCACGTCACAAAAGAAGCCGGATTTCAAGAAAAATTTAGTTTTAATGTCTTCTGCATGTTGATGGACAACAAATTGAGGTACGTGATATACGAGGAGTCATTAACATCCAGAAGCTACCTGAATATTTTGGAGAATACTGTAGAGAGTTTCGTGGATAATCTGCCACTCGAAGAATATCGAAACTGTTGGTACCAACTAGACGGAGCTCCTGCACATTGCACAAGAGAAGTGAGCGCAGAACTGTAAAAACTTTTTGACGATCGGTGGATAAGGCGCTTGGGACCATGGAATTGGCCAGCGAGATCACCCGATCTTAATCCATTAGATTTTTATTTGTGGGGAATGTTTAAAGAAAAAGTTTACAAAATACCCGTGCGTTCGAGAGATAAATTGTTAGAAAGGATTGCCCAAACATTTGAAGATTTGGATCCCAATGAAATCAGATCTGCCACCACGAAAGCAGTCAACACCCGCATTTTAAAGTGCTTGGAAGTGAACGGCCAGCGATTCGAACATATTTTGAAATATTCCACATGATTGTTTTACTTTTTTATAATTATTCATATCAATATTTCCAATTTCAAGTTTCTTGGTGCTTTTTTAAAGTTTGTCCAAACATATTGAAATTGTTCTGAATTCGTATAAATTTCTTGAGGTTCATTGGCGGTAGATTCGGATACATTTCATTGAACTTTCTACATGTTCTGCTGATAATTTTGTCACACTGTCCAAAAATAATAAACAAATTCATAAGAACTTCGTTTGAATAGTTTTGTTCCATCGTTTTGAAGGTATTTGCAACTTCTGAAGTGACGAAAATGTCGATATTATTAGGAGAATGTCACAACGCTACTGTCAAATAGTAATCATGGCCTGCTTACCAAATACCGAATGGAAATACCATTCTGAAGGGACATTTTCACAAATAAATGCTCATAAGTCCGAAACTTGACTAGTTAGGTATAGGTATGATATACATAGAAAGAAAGCAAATTTCAGCAGCTTTCCGAATTTTCCATTTAAAATAATCAAATTTTAGCAACTTTTTCAAGCAAACGAAAAAACTGTATTTTTTTACCACCCTGTATTGAAGTAACGGAGATTAGGCTGACGTGTGGGAAGTGTCCAAGTATCACCTAACTCCAAACCAAATTTCGATATCATAGTACTTCTTAACTAAAAGATATCGGCATTTTTAGAAGTCATGATTTTCGAAGAAAAAAATTGAAATTAATTTTTATTTCGAAAACGGTAACAGATAGGTATAGGGAAATATCAAAAAAAGTTGTCGGGCAATTGTTGGAGATTCCAAAAATAATATTATATACAGAGTGTTCCATTTGAAAAATCAAAGTTGCGACTGCTTTCTAATAGAAGCGGCAACACCGCATTGTCGAAAATATTTTAGTTGGCTAGAGAATGTCCGAATATGCCCTCCATTAAATTTTCAAAGTGATCCGTTGTCTGGTTATATATATATATATATATATATATATATATATATATATATATATATATATATATATATATATATATATATAAAGTGAATAGAGTATTTTCGTTTCATATATATATATATAAACCTTGGGTTGGTCGTGACTGACCAGTTGAAAAAAGAACTTCGAAACCACTAAGTGATTTTTGTTTGTTTGAGGTTGCAGTAAATTTTGAGGATGCCAGGGAGTAAGAAAGAAACTCTTTGGCATTGCGTCAAGCTTTCGGAAATGTTTATTTCCTTCTTCAGGACTTACTAAAAAATTGTGAATGAATTAAAACACAGTTACCATTTTGTAGATCGGATGAGACTACTTACTATCGTGAGTTTGAAAGAAGCTAGTTTCTTCATAACAGTCAAAACTTATCGGTCATCTTATGCAGAAAACAGTGTAAAAACATTTAAATGTTGATTAAGTTTTCAAAGATGACAAGAGTTGATCTTGCTATTTTGGAGTACGAATAAGTTTTGTGAGATCCACCTTGGAACACCATTCGCAAACTCTGGTTCTGAAGTTTATAACTATACCTTCATTCTGCCTCGTTTAAAATTTGATGAAACATGCTTTTTTATAATAGATATTCGCAATTCAAAAAACGGATCTATCAGTTTTTGTAGTGTTGATTTTAGTTTTTCAAATTATGTTGTGCTGTGGCTTTACCCGGATTTCCCTACTGCTTAAAACACACATGCCACTCTATCACAATAAGCCACCTTGGAACGTTGACATTTTTTTTGTTTCGGTTTTTATATTTTTAGTTGTTGAATATTCCATACAGAAGTAAAATCGATAATATATTGCCAGTTTAATGTTATTACTTTAACATATGTTCAGATATAATTTGAACTGCACCTTCATACGTTTTACACACAGTATATATGCATAGAATGTTTTCTTGTCAAGTACTCAATTAGAGAGACAGGAAATCCTTATTTGCCAAATAGAAGAAGATGTTAACATTACGGTTTGCCATATTTGTGTAATTATTATGCAATATCTAAGACCGATCACTTAATTTTTACGTATAAGTACTATCTAATGTGCTACCATCAAGCTATTAACGCTAGGTTATACTGAAGGAAGGAGATGTAATCAATGTACATTATAACTGAGGAAAGGTTGTTTATTTTCGAAAATTTTCCCATGGCAAAACTGATGATGATGGACTCAACTTCCTCCCTGCAAGATATCAGTATATTTGAGTATTGATTACGCTACAGAGTGTTTCTGTTAGCAGAATAGTTTCCAGAACACAGGTATCGATATGAAGTTTTTTTGCCTTTCTGCTTTAAGACGTGCTATCAGTTCTCTTTCCACAACAAGAATGCAAATCTAATGAAGACATGCTTTAGTAAGAATAATGTTAAAACATTTAGATCTCACTCACGGCAGTTCATTATTCTGAACTCTTTCTCACATAGCTGACGTAAGTAAGAAGTTTAGGTTTTCTCATAACCCCTTTATGTCACTTTTCGATGTGGTGTTTCCCAAAAGAAAGTCTCAATCAATCAAAATGGGTGTCTGAGGAAGGAAGAATTAAGTAGAATGCTGGATGAAAAAATGACAACTGAGGCTCTTGACAGTAAACACAACACTTTGGCATTATTTTTCGATATGAGTAAGGCTTTTTGATGTAGTTGACCATGATCTATTAATATATAAATTGAAACTTTATGGTGATTGGGATTGTAACTCACCTCAGTGGCCATA
This sequence comes from Chrysolina americana, assembly GCA_958502065.1. Taxonomy (NCBI): domain Eukaryota; kingdom Metazoa; phylum Arthropoda; class Insecta; order Coleoptera; family Chrysomelidae; genus Chrysolina; species Chrysolina americana. The sequence continues at coordinate 97,646,039 of OY293410.1, forward strand.
GTAGCCTAAGAGTATGTCTGAATAATACCTACTCAGATATTCAATATATCACGAAAGATACACCTCAAGGATCAGTGCTCGGTCCTCTGCTGTTTATTGTATTCATTAACGACCTTCCGATTTATTGCTCTGCTGCTTCTCTATCAATACCCATTATGCTCATAAAGCACAAAATGTTACCAATCAACTCTCTGAATAGTGTGATTTCAATGGACTAGCTCGTAATAAAACCAAAAGTCATAAGTTTAATTTTGTTACAAAAAACTCCTCAATAGATATTAACCACTTACTGATCCATAAGTCTCTGATACAAGTTTTCCAGGAATTACCTAATTCTGATTCGAAACTCATATTGAGAATATGAAATGCAAGCTTAGTAATCATATATTTCTTCTCCGTCAACTAAAAAACACTCTTTCACTCAAGTCTTGAAACTTGTATATTTTATTCTCATTCATTTGCTAAAAAATCATTTACTTTACTGGGTTGCAACATCCAAGGCACAAGAAATATTCACCATTCAGAAAAAAGCAATAAGGTTAATGATGGCAGTACGTCTCACAGAACAATGCAAATAACTTTCGTAAAAATTGGTGTAATGAGTCTACCCTGTTAGTTTATATATCACTGAATGGTCTATGCAAGAAAAAAGGTTACTTACATTCCTACTTGTGGACTATCAAACCAAAATAAAGTATCAACTACAACAACCATTCACTAGACTATCAGTGTCGCAAAATCAACCAGGATCGATTGTTTCAAATGTTATGACAGTGTTAAATGTTTCCCTACCTTGCATTGCATTGCTCCAGAAATAATTTTTTTATCAATATAAAAAAGATGCTTTTAACTTGTCTTATTTAGTAGTGTCAGTTATATATTGTAATCATTGCATATTTTTTTATTCACAAATACTGTTTTTTGCACCTGACTGCAACTTCTTCAGTTTTAATGTCATGTTCATTATTTTCTGTTTTTTATAAGCTCATATAACGTGTTACCTAAGTTAGTATGTTAAAATGTAGGCCCTTGCTAATTGAAAACTTCTTTCGATCGATTGATTGATCTATATCTATACTGATTGCTAGCTCTCTCCTGTATCCGCTAAACCACATTTTCAAAAATTTGAAAAGTTCACGGTACGGGACCAACTCACATTCTCGTGCAGATCCGCTATCCGAAGCACCTTCGACCTTTGAATGGCGCAACACAATGCACGATTAATAGGAATGTCACATCGCTCATTCCTTACTCTCCCTTTCTATAGCGCGATGGTATGTTGCCTTATCTAATAATGAACAATAGACGAATGCACGTCAAATTTGATGCAATGTTAGACCTTTGATTGTTCGACCTCCTTCTTGATTCTACATTTTCAGACGCCCACGTAGACGAGCCCATAATTTCTATGATTATATTTCTATCGATTTGTGCGATACCTCTTTACGGGCGAACAAATGGCTAACTGACAAAGGAGAATATGCACAGTCCAGAGTTGATTTCAACAAATTTTCACTCAATTCGGGAAAGCATACTTGAAGATACTGTTCTAAAAAGTGTCATAAATTCGTAGAAACCAAATCGCCAAAATATAAAATCATATACTTGTCAAGCAATATTTCGTGGTTCGAAATGAATTTACCATAGAACATGAAGTTCTTCTGTGGAATAACAGGATCGTCATACCAAAAAAATTTGATAAATGTTTGCCAGTTATTTTTCTGGCTAGAATAAAGAAATCATTAAAAAATTTGGGGGTTATAACTTTCACTCGACTCGTTGCAGTATGTCATATCATAATCGTGCATGGCATCACACGTATTAAAAGGTAAGGGCTACGTCTTCCCCTAGCTCGCACAAGTCTCTGACTTTTGGGGGTTGCACGTAGGGGTGCAACCGGTTGACGGATATAACTATTTTAACAACAACAACAATCTGAAATTGATGTTTTTCGGGATTTTTTAAAATATGCACAATAGTTGAAATATGAATTTATTCCATTTGGCTGTTCCGCACTCTATTACATTACCTAAACGTTAATTTCGCTAATACTGAAACAGAAGAGATTTTGATATAAATCTATTTTATATCATCTTGAACTCATTACAATAAAATAACCTTACAGTTGGTTGTTCTATCTATTTATGATAATGTATCAACAACAATAACAATCAATGTGTTAGGTCGACCAAATCGCCTTCATTAGCTGAAAAATTATCTATTTCTTCACTATGTTCTTTGATCACAAACAGATGATTTTCTGTATCAATATCTGATCTACTTCCTTTATCCAACGTAGTAGTCTGAAACAAAATATATTTTTGAGTGTACTTTCAATAACTGAGTGGAGTAATTTGAGTTTTAATCATTTAATTGGAGAATGTATATAAAAACTAGTTTCTGAGGAACGCATGCATCCGACAAGGATTGTTGGTAACAAAGTACTGGTGTGAATATAATTCGTTTATTTAATTTCTCTGATCTACCATATATTCTGTTAATTGAACTACTCAGCTTCAATACACTCCTAAAGTCATCTTTCTCTTGTGTACTATTCAAATCATCGAGAACCCCTACAACACAGAGACTGTGAATGTTCAGATACTCAGTCTCTCTGCTTTTGAGTGTTTTTCTCCAAATACCTGGGCGATCCGTAAAAACAAAAACAAAAAAAAAATGAAATTCAAGAGTACATTATCACAACTAAATGGAGTCTTTCGATAAATTTTGAATTGAGTTGCGTTTTTCAAACAACCTTTTTTTTCTGATTATCGTAGGTAATACAACAAGTGTATCGGTGATTATCGAAATAGAAATTCCTTCGATTTTGAGAAACAAATTATGTTGCTTGGCAACCACACCAGCGCTTGCGTGAGTTTGCTTGCCTATAAAGCAACATAATTCATTTCGAAAACGAGAAGGAATTTACGATAATCGCCGATAAGATTATTTCATGAATAAAATCGAAACCATTTGAAATACTGTGGTCAGTAATTTTAATTATTTGTTGTTCTTCGATTCCGGAACTTTCCAACTGACTGACAGCTGTAGATCTATATACATATCCAGTAGACAATCAAGAGCCGAACTACAAAATCGACAACATGATGTTTTCAATTATCAACACAAAAATATCAACCAATCAAAATACGCTATTTTAGCATAAGTGGAATAATCACCTAAAATTATCGTGCAATTAATTTTTGCTATTGTAAAACATGTCTACGAAAGCTTCAGTTACTACTACAGAAGTAGATAGCGCTCCAGGAGAACGGTCGCATCTCATATAGACATTTATACGCGACAAAGCCAAGGTTCATTTGAGACATATTTATCCCTCATGCCACCACCAGCAATAAGGGAAATCTATATTACCCTTGATTGGTAAGCCGCCAAGAGTCATCAAAATCATCGAAGAGCCACCATAGAGCCGCCAAAGAGCCGCAGAAGAGCCGCCAAACTCGCATAACTCAGAATCCGTAAATTTAAGAACCAAAATATTATATACCTTTGTGATGAGTGTTTCAAGATCGTTCTAATAGGGTATCGTATGATGTACTTTCTTATTAAAAAAAATCGATGGGGTTACTGCCCCATGAAGAGGAATCTTGTAAGGATAGAAACTTATTGCTATTTCTTAAAAATCAACCTGCACGAGCGTTTCACTGATAATATACCTAACAATAGAAAAGTTAATTGGAGGGGTAACACTTTTTCCAGTGCACTGTATATCGTTATATAATATTATTTATTGGATGAGTATTTCTCAAATATGCGAACAATGACGAAATAATTGGTCAGACTAACTCACCGTGTCATCACTGATACTGGAAGTTGATGGCGTAGGTTCCTCCTCCTTACCATACAGTGGATTTTCGAAGGCTCTCTCCAAACTTACCACAGATCCTGCCATGGAACGCCCTTCAAAAATGAGACCAGCATCCTCCCCAACGCTATCATATCTCGCAAAAAATCGGGTAGTGAGGTCTGATATGGGCCTTGATCCCAAGTTGAGTCTGTGGAAAAAAGTTTTTTCAATTGAGGGTTAATGTAATATTTTTGAAGGCGATTACAAACATATACAACCGGCAATGTACTCTCGAACATTCGAGAATATATTTCTCGACCAAATATACTGAACCGATAAAAAAAACAGTAACTGACAAAAAATAACGTGTTGTGGTTAAATAATCTATATAAATGATATCTGATAAGAGTTTTCATGTTTCATGTATTTATTTATTCACTCATTTGCTCACAGTTTTAGCCACTCAACAGAGCAAAAGAGTTGGAGTTCGTCAATTTTTATTTCTGGGAAGAAGTATATGGAGAAACAGATCAATTCGTTCTAACTTGTGTGGGAAGCGGATGAATTTCTATTGAACTTGCTCTATCCTCAGTACTTTTGATAAAAAGGACTCCACACTATTGATGATTACGAACAAAGGAATTATATAAATATACAAGTTTCGCGGTTTTTGAAGTTTCTACAATTTCTTACCAAAATACCCAGATTTCCAAACGACATGGATCAAGAATGACGCCTAGATCTTTCACTTTTTAAACTTCAGCGGCGAACGATCTACTTCATATATGTATTCGAGATTTTACATTATTTTTTTGAAAATTATATGGAAAGGCATTTTTTAGCTTTGAGGTGTCGCTTATTGTGTTGAAAAAAGTGAGATAATCGATTTTCATCACATGAGAGTAATACTTCGGAGAGTAGGTATAGCGTCATATCATCGGCATAAAATAAATAATGCCTTTGAAAGACCTGTGCGACCTAGATAAGACGAGGGCCTTGTCTCTCAACGTGCGATCCCAAGCACAACATTCTTCGCTTAAACAAAAACTGCATATGTTATTCATTGATCTCGCATACCCTTTCTTTTCAATTGAATAGTAAATTTTATACCTATGGAAAAAAGGAAGTAGTAAGTCTCATTCATACAAACCTGTTTCTCAATGTTGCAGCTGGTCCCTCTGTTGAGTATATCAGGAAAATAGTAACGAATACCAAACCAACTCCAAAAAGAGTACCAAAAATTATTCCTGCTGCATTTTTACCAGTTGCTCCTTCTTTGTAGTAATCTCCTGACGTATATAACTGTACTCGTTCCAGGTGAAATCTTGGATCTGAAGAAGTCATAATGCATACAGAAACGTTGGTCACTCATAATAAAATTATTGCAATTCTGATTCTACCGAGTGGCCAATTCAATACTATTGACCTTAAACGTGTTCCAATATAAATATTGTGCGACACCATATGAAACGAGAAAGAACACTCTCATTCGCCTGTCATCTGTATAGAATGTTGTAGGTATATCTGTTAGGTTTACCGAAATTCAGCATACTGGAAATGCCAGTTATACTGGTATAGTTATTCCCGTATGCGACTGCCGTCACCCGGAGGACGCAAAGCGGAGTTCGAGTAAGCGAAACACGTGATTAGGACCAGTCACGAGCCCATCGGGCAAAGGTTTTATCGGAGAATCCGGTAATAATGAAACAAATCCATAACGAGTTGAATAAGATGTTGGATGAAGGAATTGTGAAACTCACCAGCAGTCCATGGTCGTCCCGCGGTTAACGTGTAAAGAAGAGTTGAAGGATGCTCAATACCTTTCTACATTAGCATACCGGCACGTATCGAAGGAATATAAACTATATACTACTTTTGTACAGTTTCGTCGTATGCCTTTTGGTTTTCATAATAGACCTGCCACTTGGAGCCTAAAGTGTTTCGCTATATGGATGATATTTTCATCAAAACTACAATTTTGTACAGCATTTGGCTATTTTAGACGAGGTGTTGTGTCGATTATGGGGAGAAAATTTGACAGTCAGTTGGGAGGAGCGTTGAATATGTCTCCCAGAAACGAAATTTGGTGGACCCCGATAAGAATCGAGCAATGTTGGAAACCTTCATCCCGAAAAGCAAATCTGAGGATTGCCGAGCCACAGGTACAATTTTGTGGTACCGAAGGTTCGTACCAAACTTTTCCACTGTTATATCATATCACCTCACAGCTCTCCTCGAAAATAATTGAAGTTTCGACGAGACTATCGGTTGAACTATTAGTTGTCCAGATTAATCTTTGATATTCAGACAGATGCTTCAGGGTACGGTATGAGAGCCCTACTCACTCAACCGACTGATGAAGGAAATGATACCTTTCTACATTAGCATACTGGCAAGTGTTACCTGAGCGAATATCTGACCAGACAGGATAGAAATTCCTCGACGACTGAGAGGGAATGAGGTCCTATGAGCAATTACCGATCATGATAGCCTCATTTGGTTGCAATCACAGAGGGATTTGAATGGAAGGTTGGTCAAGTAGGCTGTTCGGATTCAACAATTTGATTTTCAGATAGTGCATAGGAAGGAGAGAACAATTTGGTTCTGAAAATGCTAAATATATCTGTTCCAATTTAGGATTCGTTAGCAGTCCCGGCTAATATTTAAATTTTTTAAATTGCTTATATTTTACTTATTGTTACTTCGGAATACAGAGGGCAAATCAGGAAACTTTTAGTGAAATAGGCGAGCAACTTTGATCTATGTTCGTGTGTTACCTCCGTAACCAATCATCCGCAGAACTGCTGATTTGGGCATTTTTGTTATGAGGGCCGTATTTCTGAATTATGTAGTTGAAATTGTTATATCCTTCAACTGGCTACACCCCTACGAGCAACCCTCAGAGATCAGAGACTTGTGCGAGCTACGGAAGACATAGCCCTAACCTTTTTACATGTGATGCCATGCACGAAACCGGTGGCCATGCTGAGATTCGATCTCATGCTTCTACGGATGATTGGATTATGAAGCACTCAACCCGTACGCCAGCACGGCCCATGAAGATGTAAATGATCATTGGTACAACGGGAAGTGTGATAAGGTCCAACGATTTCCACGGACATTTAGTAAGTGGAGAGTAACGGAAGGAAAGCTTTTCAGGTTTGTTCAAGATCGCTATCAGGGACTGCGAAAGCCAGCAGATCAATGGAAGTTGGTGATTCCAAACTATTGGCCTCCTTCAATCAGTTATTCTGTTCATTACCGTAGAGTTGCTGAGTGTAGAACACGGTCTAGATTCTGTCTGGATGAGAAGGCCACGTAGCAAGGAAACTGTTTTCGCGAGATATATCCACGGCTGGAAGGTATAGGTAGCTGAGCGTGCGAAAGCAACTTTGGATGAACTGGAAGGGGACCTTTTGACAGTACAAGCGCGAAAGTGTTGTCTCTCTACAAGATAACCGTGATCTAAGTCCGCAACAGGTGTTGAGGTTAATGCGACTGCCCCTCCAGTTTTGCTGGGATCATTTTGCATATCACGGTTTTATAATGAAAATTGTCCTCAACCCAGGAGATGGCCTGTTAAGCAGGTATAGAATCCACTGGTTGTGCCATCCACCCTCCCCTGGAAGAAGCACTACAGATGTTTTCTTCTGGATTTCAATATATTTGTATCATCAAGCTGGCTATAACTACTTCGGAAGAATGGTCGTCGTGATTTTCATTTTCGCGTTTTGATACTCTTATCAAAATGGTTTTGATATCGTTTTCTTAAGCATTGATATTCAAGGAACTCGTCCTTCGAATCGCATATCAATATTTATTTTAAGTTCCTTTCAATAAAATCAATTCGCACTGATTTCAGATTATTATATACGTAAGAACTGACAGTGTGCATCTGAGGTTTTAGGGTTGGTGTTGGCTGAGATTATTTTACTTACCAGTGGAAATTTGCTGATGTAAGGAGTTTGCTTCATCTAGACTACTTCCAGTAAACTTCTTCTCGGCAAAAATTATTTGTATCAGTTCTTGTCCTGTAAAATTCTTCACTTTACTGACGTAAGTATCGGAGTTATATGTTCGAAGAATCTGTTCCATTTCTGCTATTTTGAAGTTGTGGTTAGGTTCGGCCAGAATACTGGCCCCTGAAATGGCATGTTAACAATTTTATTTACGTATGAGAATGACAAACGAATAGTATGAGAACTAATGAGAAGAAAGGGGTGTAGTGAAGAAATGGAAACCGTAGATCTAGAAAAGAAAGAGCTGTTAATGACTATGCTGCAGGAAAAAGTGAAAAATCTGGTGAAGACGGCGAAAGATTTAGAACTAGAGAGGGCAATATGGATGCTGAAAATAAACAAGGAGAGTCAAAATGAAATAAAATATTCACAAATTTGGAGATACAGAATTACTCATTCATAAAAATTGAGATAAATATAAACTATGTATCGAGAAAGGAATGGGAAAACAATTAGACGAACAAGCAAAGTTAGGAGAAAATAAACTTACAAAAACGTATTTATTAAAAAAAATATCATTGAAACAAGTAAATAAGTGATACGATACTGGCATTTATGGATCATGAATACTACGTAGTTAAATCTATAAATTCCTTTTTTTATGAATTCAGTGCATTTGTAGTTCAATTCAGTGTCCACCATACATACCACACATTTTGGTACAAAATCCTATTGGTCTCACAGGATTGAGGCAACTGAAATGCAGAACTTGTGGTACATCTTGACACCCTCCAATCGAAATGGCTTCCTCATTTCCACAAACACAACCCCCAGGATCCGCACAGTTCTTATTGGTGATTTCGAAAGCGTATTCCAAATCAAAGGTAAGAAACATTTCTGTAAGAAGAAAACCCTTCAGTAGTGATTAGCATTCAATATTTGCTGTAGTAAAAATCTACATATTTTTTGACGAGCAAACAAAGGAAAATCAAATATCACCTTTCATAATAGGTGACGTTGAATAAACACTTAAATCTTGATTTGTCCACTTTTCATCTCCAAACCGAAAACTTTTCATCTTCACTCGGGCTCCTGTTAAGTGTACTATCGTACCGGACCTGATTCCATGTGGTAGAACTACATCATCGTACTCACAGGGCGCTCTTTCCATGTGCGGTATGGCTACATTTCCTTTTTTATCCGATATTTCCCAATTAGAGGGAGTTGACCATTCATGGGCGTGAAGATCTGTCAACTCAACACCTGAAATAGAATGAAGTTATCACAGAAAATCTTCCAATCAATGCTGAAGAGATCTTTAGATTTAATTGGATAAACCATGAAAACGGTAAGAAGATGCATTCTAAGAGTCTCTACGTTTTGTTTTCACAAATATCTTATGGATATTCTGTAGTAGATAACCATTACTTACACCCCAAATTGGAATTCCATACCTGAGGTGAGATTCTACCAGAGAGGGATTAACTCAGCTCATTTGCGACTAACTCTAAATGCATAACAACCAGAGGACATTTTGTTACACAGGACATAAACATTGTCTTCAAATTTTAATTTACGATCAATATGCACTCCTAAATATTTTAAACTGTCTCTGTTTCGAATAATATCACTCCCAAGCGATATATGGTCCAGCTCACATATGGAAGTTATCATATTAGTTTTTGAAAAAAAAGACGATTTGCTGCACACCAACTGTTCATTTTCATATCAGTTTTGATTGTCAGAGTGCTGAAAGAGTGAATTTTCTAGCTATATCTATGCCCATCAAATCGTTAATGTATATATTTTTGCCATTTCTGAACGATGATTGGTTTTCACCATCTAACTACGACCTGATAAATATGAGTTGAACCAGCTCAGTATCACTCTTCTGGGAACATAACAAGAAAGCTTCCGCAACAGTACTTCATGATTAACACAGTCGAATATCACAAGATACTGGAGCAGCCACCTCCTCATCATTAATACCATTATAAAAAAAATTGAGGGAGTGAAAATTGCGTCATTAGTGCCTTCGTCACATTGAAAGCTGAACTGTTATTAGCGATTTTGTTTTTTAAAAAATGGAGTTTCCTGGTCTTAATAACTTTTTCTCCTGATGTGGAAATGAGAGAAATGAGCTGGTGATTCAAGGGATCGTCTTAATTTCCATCTTTATATAATGGTATTATCAATTATACCCTTAGGAAATCAGGAAACTTCCTTGGACGAGAGTTGTAACGTTTTGTCAGGAAGATTTTTCAAAAAATGTCGTCCTTACCAAATGACGTTTTTTTTATGGAAACCATCACAAATTTCAGCTCAGAAATATCTGTGCATGTCATGAAAATGCGTGTTTCAGAAATGAAGATGTTCTTGAATTTTTCCATGGGGTCATCATGAACAGTAATTTGTTTTGTAATTTTTTGGACTTTGGCCGAAAGATTCGTTATTAGATTCGGTGATAGTGAAACTTCATGTTCTTCATGATGTTTACCTCTCAGATCATCAATCACTTGCCAAGTCTCTTTTGATTTGCAGCTTGTTCGATTCTACTTTTATAACAACTTTCTTCTGCTTGTGTGACAACCTGTCTTTAAATACAGTGATATCTACCTACTGAAATTCAGTCGAAAGATAATATTATTAAACTTCTGAAAATAAACAGTGATCGCAAATTATTTGCTGCAATTTTCATGACTTGAATATTCCACTGTTATTTGTGTAATGTGATATGAAACTTTTATAAAAAATACTCAATGGTTATTATTATTTGAATCTGAATTTGAATCTAAATCGAAATGGGAGGCCATTCCTTTGTTCACACCATGGGATCTGGTGGTGGCAATTTCAATGAATCTGTTACTGTCATATGAACACTGTCTTCTTCACTATTACTCCCGTTGGACGGAGTTCTGAATGTCGTACTTAATTGGTATAGAGAGAGTGATCATTCATTCTACAGCAGTTGTAAATACTTACAGTTCATTGGCGATTCGGTGTTTTCATCAAATACAATCTCGAAATCTTCGGCAAGAAAAAATTCTCCGTTGATTGAAGGCAGGACGATATTTCCCACTTCTAATTTGCCAAGTTGAACGAGGCTTGAAGCAAGTTCAGGAAATACTAGCCCTTCACATATTTTTTGAGGTTTTCCGCCAACCCAATGGTTGGGACTATAGATATCTATATCCGATGTGAATGATTTGATGGCACAGTTAGAAGGGATAACTAAAACTGAAAAAATAATTCATAAACTGTTCTAAATGCTTCTTCTTTAATCGATTTAGAAGATATGGACAAATATCTCAATACATTTCTCTCCAATAAGGAGCAAACTTGTGGAACAGTATACCCAAATCTTTGGTATGCCTTTGGGTACACTCTATGAGTGTTTATGAGGGAGTATTATTAATATTATTATTATTATTCGTATGCCTACATCCAAAATCATCTTGAAATTCTCATCCTTGTGTCTACCAAACAAAAGTGTCAGACGACACCCATGGAATATAGGGTTTTATTACAATGAAAAATGTCAGATATTACAGTAGAGAAAATGAAAAGGAAATTAGGTGAAAAAACAAAAGGAAATTTTACGCAGATGAATTCTGAATAATAGGTACTATCACAGAACCCAAATAATCATTGTATGAAGAGATCCAAACAAAGTTATATGAAGGAGTAGATACTGAAGGAACATTATTCACAAAAGTGAGATTGAAACACTTCCATCAGGTACCTAGTTGAGAATATCAGTACACCAGGAGACATTCTTTGTGCAGAGAAAGATCAAACTTGATAGAGAACTCTGTGATCACAAAATACGGCATAATAGTTAAGGCATTGTTAGTGAATGAATCAGCTCTCAGATTATTCGTAATTGTAATATGTGGATTTTCCTGAATGTGCGTTTGCCACCTGCTATTACTTAAATTTGTAATGGAGTATAATCGTATCTCACCAAAATTTACTATGCAAATTGCCAAAATCCACATAATTCCATATGTATATTACACTAACAACGGCAAACAAACGGTTATTTCCCAACCTCTATACTGACTAATGATGAATAACTGATATTTCACTGGGGAAATCTGAAACCGTTTTTGGAGGGCGTATCATATAGACCGAGAGCTAGAGACTCTTACCTATATTGGACGAAATGTCATAATGGCCGGAAAATTTACTAAAAATAGCCCAGAAAGCTGGTTTGAGTTCTCCATCAAGTGGATATAACGAAGAAGTTTGGAGAGAATGTCTGACCTATTCTAGCACTTATGAGAGGAAAAAACCTTTGAAACCTTGGATATTCGATGATGCGTGATAGCAATTGACACTTGCAATAGCCTGGAGGCACATCGCACAAATAGATCGTCAGATGTAATGCGAAGTTCGTAGGGGAAGTAGTTTTCGAATAGATCTTTGATTCAATTTTTCCACTTCATGGGATAGTGTGGCTAGAAGGAAATTTTAACTTTGATAAAATAATTCGCTTAAAAAAGTGTCCACCACATATTAAGTGAAAAGAACGAATATTACGAACGGAATCAAATACCGACTTGTTATATTTTCATTGCCGGTGACTTCAACTACGCTAATATTTCTCAGCCCATCAAAAATATATAGCTGGCAAAAATAACGCCACCAGTTATTTCATGCATTTCTTTGCTGATTCAAACCTTCTTCAACCTATTACAGAATCAACTAGATTCAGTATAGACAATGAACTATCTGTTTTAGTCGCACTTATACCAATGATGAAAACATAACTATAAAAGTAATCTACGCAAATAATCAGCTCAACATTCGCTTGCCTAACAAACTCATTCGAAGACGTTGATATTCTATGGAACAAATATCACTCGATTATGACTATCTGTATAGAAAAAAACTCCCGTAGCAAAGCGTGCCGGAAGAATCCTCTGAAACCTTGGATGCATACCGAAAAATCGTATCACTCATACATAACAGAGATAGACCCTGGAAGAGATAATAAAGATCCAAATCCAAGAAACGTCTGACATCAACTAAGATTTGCATGCACGTTGTGACTTTGAAGAATCTATTGCTTTACTAGCTTCGTCAGCATCGAACCCTAAGATGATCATACCGAATATTCTAGAAGAATACTCGATATTCTAGCTAGACATAGGATGTACCATGCAAAATTCACTTTAGAAAAAATCAAAAACCATCTAATGAACAATAAACTGAATATTTTTTTTTTCGATGAGCTGACACTCTGTTCTCCTTTGTCAACTATCATGCCTGAGCTCTTCGCAAAAACTCAACTTCCACAGACCTAGAAAATTATTTGAGTCACTGGTATTTTCAAAAATGCCAATGAACTTAATCCAATCAACTATTGGCCCATTAGTTCCCAAAGTAATGGATACATAATTATAGAATATATGTCAGATTTTCAGCTGATGAACTTAATTTCATTTTCAACAATGAACTAGTTGACCAATCAGTGTCACCAAGCTGAAAACCGTTCAGCAAAAAGCTCACGTCAAATTTACATAAAGCTAACCGAATACGAGGTTTTCAAGAGCATAGAAGACCTCGATTATTTCAAAATTTTGAGCATATTGACATATCGAAGTCAACTTCCGATCTGACGGGAAGTAACCTCAACTTTCTCATTTTAAATTGCAACCCTATTTTTCACGTTATTTCGCATTCAATTCCCTTTGTAATGACTTATCACAAGTTGGTATTTCAAAATCGCTTTCAAGATTGACTTATACAAAACAACCCATGGTCCAGTCAGGTGGCCACCAAGGTCACCTGATCTTACTCCGTCCGACTTTTTTCTATGGGGGTATCCTAAAAATAGTTCTATGCGGGTATCTTAAAAATAGGGTGTACTCCACACAGCCTACAACTGTACAAGAGCTAGAGTGAAAATACGGAGAGAATTCCAAGATATCACGTCCCAGATGTTGAGAAACGTTTTACATGAAAATATCAACAATAAATGTAATGACACTGAGGGAATGCAATCCAAACATTTCTTGTAAATTTATTTTATCTTTGAATGTTTTTTTGATAAATCTGTTTTTTGTTATTTGAAGAATAATAATTGGATTTTTCGGTTTTTACCTTTCAAAAAATTACTTTCTATTATATCATTAGGAAGAAATGGTTATTAAAGTTATGGACCTACAGAGTATTGTTTTTTCCCCAATTTTCCAATCTTTTTTTCGATGGCTTTTTATAACGCTGACGAATGAAAATAAAATATCACAGTAGTAGCAACTGTTTTCAAGTGACGTATGGTTTCCATAGCCAACTTTTCACTTTTGGCCTACTCAGTAAATTTCAATAATAATTTTTTTCTGATCTAGTTTCTGGTTAGATACCAACTTGTGATATGTCATTAGAAAGGGAATTGAATGCTGACTGACGTGAAAAAAAATATTGTTTGCTATTTGAAATAAGAAAGTTGATGTTACTTCCGGTCAGACCGGAAGTTAACTTTGACATGTAAAAATGCTCGAATTTCAGCTCTTATGTTATTATATCGATGCTCCAAATTTCACAAGTCTACTTCATACAATAACTGAGATATTCCGTAGGCAATACTTCCGTAGCCACCCAGTATATATGATACATTTTTTATCAACTGTATTAGTTTTTTGGTGTCTCCTATTTCCAGATTTATTGACAAGTGAAAAATTTCAAAATTACCATACGATAGACGTAGCTTCTTCGATGTATGCCACCGCTTCCTCATTCATGCGTTTTTCATGAACTCATGTCTTAAAAATAAAATCATGGCGTGATTGAGACAGGATTTCAAGAAATCAGATAGTGCTCGTTTGGAATCCGTCAGACCTTGCAACCTTTGCGAGATTACTATATACAATAAAAAAGAAGATGACCGAATACGGAAGGTCGTTTCAAAAAAGCGAATAAATTTATTCGCTGATAATTACGAGATATAAAAGGTAAATAACTCGAGAATGAGTTCCGGTCGATGCTCATCCGGATGATTTGTTTATTTTCTTCTACTTAGGTACTCGATCTAATAACGAATGTAGGTTTATGAAAATGAATGACCTCACACGGGTTTCAATATGTGATGAAAACAATCGGCAATATCATACAAGAGGGCCAATATCGCCCGATAAAATTATTATCGGAATAAATTACCGTATCAATACTTGTGATTGAAAACAACAAATAGCTTTCATGCGTATCTAGGAATGAAATTAGGTACTAGTGTGGTGAAGGGGAAAACCATTGTGTGTTCTCATTGAGTGACACCATAGGCGTCCGTTACCCCATTTTCTATATGGGTGATTGTTATATTCTCTTCAAATTGCATACTACGCCCCATATCAAGCAAATTTTCAGTAATTTCTCCATATTCATCAGTATTTTAATATTAAGAAAAAATCCAGTTACTATATAAATAATAGGTGCTATATCGTCTAGAAACCGAATGGTCTTTGCATGAAAATACTACAGAGATGCCTCTAGACATTTTAAGATTCTATGTGACAAATTGAGCTAGCACGTAATCGTCAGGAACCTTGAAAAGGTCTCGTGGTTCCTCCAGAGTAGCTCCAGGTATAACTTTCTGTCCGATTCAATATAAAGACATGAACTTCTGGAACGTCATCTCATCTTCCGGAGGCCATACTCTAGGTTTGCCTTAGGGTGGCTTAAGGATTCGGTAGGCGAGGTCGATCGTTCTCTTCTTAATCTCGTACGGACTGTCCCACAAGTTCTGTAGCTTTGATAATAGTCTACGGCAACAATTAGTATTGTACAGCCAAACTAAGTAACCCGTCCAAAATCCTCCAGCATCAGCCTTGCTGTCATAGGTCTCCTTCATTCTGTCGCTGGCACTCCGCATATTCAAACGGACTCGTTCATGGATGTTGTCCATTCTCTATTGTGGTTTGCTGACGTAATCATCTTCCGCAGTGTCTTGTCCTGGTGGCGTCCCAAACTTTAGGTTACGGGAAAGTCGCAGCTCTCGGACCATAATAATACTAGCAGAGGTTTGGTAATGGTTCCATAGTTGGGGAAGGCATAGGCTTTAGCCCACTGGCTGAAGTAATCCATTGTCACAAGGATATATTCATTTCTTTGGTCAGATTGTGGAAACAGACGATTCAATGGTAATCCTTTCAAGTAGGCTGCCTACGTTGTACAGACGCATCGGGGCCCTAGGTCGTGTTTGAGGTCTATTGCCGGCAGCATATACACCACACTTTCTGCACCAGACCTTAACATCAGCTTGGCAATTGGTCTAGTAAAAGCGTTGTCACAATTTCTTGAAGGTCTTCGTTATTCCCAGATGTCCACCGGCACCCCGTAATCGATGTCTTGGAGCACTTCCTGTCTTCTGCTCATGAGTACCCATGTTCCACCATCCACGGACTCCGACGTATGCTTCAAAACCCCATTGTCCATGGTTAGGGTCTTCCATTGGGCCCAGAAAGACTGAACGGCTGGCGAATAATTTGCTATTTCTTGCTATGTTGCTTGGTTCGATTAGTGTTATTCCGGTCTTAGTCTTTCTGGATCTCATTGTCATCCTAGTTATCATCTACCACCGTGGCTCCTCTTCTGCTCGTCGACAATAGTCTCCACGATAGAGCATCTGCATTCTTGTAGCTAGTCCCCGCTCGATGTTCGATCTCAAAGTCAAATTCTTGGAATCAATTCAGGGTTTTTGAAATGTACAAGTCATTCAAGAGCTGCAAGAGCTCTTTTGACAACGGCCAACAGTTCCAGCCTGGTGACACAATGATTGCGTTCCGGTTTACGACGTTTCTTGCTGTCTTACTAAAGTACCCGATGACTTTTTCCTGTTCTTTTTGTAACTGACTCGAGACAGCTTCAAGTCGGACGTTGTTAACTTGGTTAACAGTACCACGTACACTCCAAAATACAGATGAAATAGACGAACAGTGCCCCAAAATTGTTCCTCTCCTCAAGGTCACCCGGTAATAATTAACATTCATAACAAATTCATCAACAGGCAACAAGGTCTTCCCTAGTGCAAGTCCTCTTCCAATTTTCTCATCGTGGGACTACGGCTCAAAATCACCATGTTTCCACTGCTCGCACCCCCTTCTAGGTGAGCCTCCAGAAATAATTCAGTCCTCTTAAGTACGCCCACATCTTCATCAACAGAACCCTTATCATTTCTTTGCTCCTCCCATGAAGCATCAGCTCCTCTACATCGACGAGTAGGATACTATCGCTAAAATTCAGCTCTATCCTTCTGAAATTCATGGTGTTTATTCCAATGATTGCATAATCTTCGATTTCCGCTACTAGAGCCCGGTGTTTCACTTCAGTGCTGCCAGAAGTCAGTTCAATTAATAGCTCACCATAAACAGTTGCTGGCTCTGCTATCACTGTGAGTAGCTTCCAATTTGCTGGTTCAATTCTTGCCGTTATTTTGGCAAAGGACCGTCCTAGTCGCAACTCTATCTGCGAGGGTCGTCTTTGATGAGACCGTCTACCAAGATACCTATGTTTTGTCGTTGAAGGGCAGCGACATAAGCGTTGTTAACTGGGACTTGCTGGATACAGGCTGGCAATTGCTCCTTCTTCACCTTCGTCGTTGTCGATTTTTTAAACGTAATTTGGTGATTTGCGACGTAGTTATCCCAGTTTTTTACAATTTCGACATCTTATCAGTCTTTTCTCAGGCAGCACTTCCTATAACTAATCTTATGACAGATTTAATATTTGCAGTCCTCAATCATCGAGACTTTACTCTGGCTTTTGCAGGATTGATTCGAAGCCTCAAATAACTAAAGCACGTGCCAAGGCATCTATGAATTATGTGGGACGAGCTAGTGCAATTCTTGCATCGTTTCTTGGTCACGAAGCCCATCCAAGATGCCTGCACCGTTAATCGCTCCATTACATTTTTTGGTGTGGCTCTGTAATCGTAGTCAGCTTAGAATTCCTGTAAGGATTCGCTTGATGTTTGGCAGAGGTTTTTCAGCTGTGAGTGATATACGTGTCCTCCTACATTTCATCCGTTTGCTTTAGTCGCAGCTTCAAATTGTCGGCGGTTGTTTGCCCATGAAGTTTTTCCGTCGAACTGAGACGGTTTCAATGGAAGCTTTCCTGGTCCAGCACTGACGTTGAAATCTTGTATGTCCTTCAAGTTCACACTCAGGTCCAGCATTGAATTTCTCATGAAAGTTTCTGTGGTATACGCAGAATCCATTCGTTTTTGTAACTCACTGAATATTTTCTTGATTTTATCCATTTTTGTCTCGAAGTATTCTTTGCATGGGGAAACAATTGCTGGTGTTTTGGAAATC
Source organism: Chrysolina americana (assembly GCA_958502065.1). Classification (NCBI taxonomy): domain Eukaryota; kingdom Metazoa; phylum Arthropoda; class Insecta; order Coleoptera; family Chrysomelidae; genus Chrysolina; species Chrysolina americana. Next base: position 97,664,116 of record OY293410.1, read on the forward strand.
CATAGTCTGCGGAGTAAACTGGAATTAATGTCTCTATATGATATCGTAATGGATTTTCATCGGCTCAATCAATTTAATTTCAAAATAAATACTATACTTTAACCTATTGACCGCTGTAACTTTTCATGAGGAAACAGTGTTGATATTGAATTCTGATTTATTTCGGGTAAACACTGAAATCCAGCCACTTCAAGTTGTTTTTTTTATAGAGAAATAACCTTCAATGTCATCACCATTACTCGAAATTACGTCGAAGGTTTTCGGAAATGTATCATTTGTATTCTACCGTGTTCTTACAAACAAAATTGTAGTCTCACGTAAAAGGAAGCAGGTAGCAGTTGAGATAATTGATGATAGGTGATGAGATTTTAATGAATCCGTGGAATTGGAGAATATTTCAATTCTCGTTATCAATTTTGTTACTGCTGCCTTTTGCAATCGCACTTCTTCAAATATGGAACCATTTGTGTAAGATCTATAATTAAAATCAGACCTTGAACGAAACAAAGTGCATGAACAATTTATAATTCCAAATGGATAAAATTAAAACAACATTGCAGAAAAGAAATTAAACGATGGCATTGGGGGTATTATATTCGAAAGAGATTGAATCTGTTTGTTTTTAGCCACGGCCTTCACTGTTCGCTGCATACTAAATCTTCTTTGCATAGCTAATAACACTCTTTGATTACTTCCAATGTATTAGGTGACGACATTTAAGAGAATTGAGTAAAGGTGAAACAAATTCTATTCCTGTATGAGGATTTATCACGTGTCCTCAATTGCCTGATGCGAATAGCTTTTTAATAAATTAATTTTTGAAGACGATTGAACGAAGTAGCCGTGATGCTGGATCATAAGAGTTCCGGACAGATGACCTGGGTTCAAATCTCAACCAAGCTAAGAGTATTTCCGAATTCACTCCGACAAAAACTGTAGAGCCTTGATCTTTATTGTTGACTATGACAAACTAAAAGAAAATGAGAAGAAAATCGATATTTTCCATAAGATTCCATCTTTAAACATAAAACCCAAAGTTGAACAAAGATATATCAAAACCTAACAGGATATTAAAGCAAGAATTAATCCAGTCCACTCAGGGTTAACATAACTGAATCCATGAATTTGGAAGAGGAGTATTATTGAAATCAAATCCTACAGAAGAAATAAAACGACTAGAAGATATGATACAAAAAGTAGTTGGGAAAGATAACTCAATCAAGATGTCTCAACTCAGGTCAGCAAAACTGGTTTTCATCGAATCGAAAAATTTTGATTATCTGAAGGAAGAGCTGTAAATGTTCAATTACATTGATGAAAATCATGTTTTTACAGTTAAATACCACAGGAAATGAAAATATTCCAAAAAATTCATAATTTATTTTGAAACTATCGGTTTAACATTTCGTTAGTTGGTGAACAGAGATCAGATCCTTGGATGGCATCAATTCAAAATCAAAGAAGATTCCAATTTAAAATTCTGATCGAAATGCAATGCTGATGGTAATGTTTTTAAAATCTGGGAATTCATAATCATGTTCAATTTGTGAAGAAAATCACTATAATGATAAATGCAATGATCGAGAAAATCTAATTTTAGTTTTGTTCATAATTCAAAAAGTATTGATTGTCCTCTATTTTTAAAACGAAAATTACTTTGGTTATAACTAGAACAAATCATGAATAATATGAATTCATACAAGCTGAGAAAGCTCAATAACTTTGATACACTCTATTTGAATTTGAGAAGTTTGACAAACAAATTGGATGAAATTGATATATTGAAAAAAATAAGGAAACTCATTTATTGATACTCGCAGAAACCTGGTTGAAATCAAATGAAACTGATTATTCAATATTACCAACTTATTTAGTATTCATCATGGCCGTGATGATAGACAAGAAGGAGGTAAAGCAGTTTATTTACGAAATAAATTTCTACTTGAAAAAAAAATATAAAAATCTGGATGATGAATATAATACAAACGAAACAGAAATTTCTCAGTTTCAATCTAAATAAAAATTATTTCTCTATATAAGTAGACTCAGTTCAAATATCCTAATAAACCAAATAAAATAATAACCTGTTTTGAATGTGATTCCAACAAAACTGAAATATTTGTGTTGAATCGAATTTTGTTGAATTTTCCACAACCCATAATCACTGGACGTTTTTAATGTTCAGTGCCCAAAAAGCACTACTGGAGATATGCTCCCCTAACGCCGTTGTCCGTAGGCACGTGCCCTGGCCCATAGGTGAGAGGGCAAACCGAGTTGAGTAATTCATGATATCAATCAAGAACAGGAATCGTTAATAAAATATCGCAATGTGTCTTTAAACCTATTTTTAACCCAATCGAGGTCAACACAATTCATTCCTGTACAAATAAATGTCAGTTGGTTATCCGTAACGAAATTATGCTCTAGATTCATTTCAATTTGATTCAAGTTGTTTCGTCTAGTTCAAAAGATCAATGCTTTCAAATGTTTCAATGTCCGGTATTCATTTAAAGATAACAAACATCGTTTGAAAATAAAAGTTTTTCACTGAATTAACAGAAAACGTTTAATGGATATTTCAAAGGAAATTACTGAAAAAATACAGCATTCGAATTAAGTGAATAATTTCATCTCCAACATACACTGAGAAGTTTTGGGTTGTTATAATATTATTTTTTTATTAATTATAAATATTCCAACTAGTAATCTAATTGTCTAGATCTGTTATAGTTGAGGAGAAACAAAGAGTATAATGAAAAAAACAAATATTCTGGGCATCATTTTATACGTATGTGTATGTGAACGTGTCGATGTGTATACATATATTCTGTCCTTAAAGTAAACCCCTGTTAACTTTCGAACGGATCTACAGATTTTTCTGATTTTTTTTGTAAAATAAGTCATCTGTAGAACAACGGGGTATTACTGTTATCTGCCATTTGGAGGGACAAAGCACTTTTGTAAATAACAAAAAAGTATGTTTCAGTCTGCTGACCATCTATTCCAAAGGATCCTCATATGAGAATAATACCGATATGTACCGCCACTTTGTTTTGTATGAATATTTTTGTCTGAAAATGCTGCTATTGTACAAATAATTGAAAGACGTTTTGAATGGGATATGGCACCCATAATATCTACCATTTAATATTATGGTCAAAAAGCAGGTTATGAACTACCATTGGAATTCAATTTACTATTTTTCGAAACAGGTGTTTCTCATTTATCGAGTATTTACACTCTTTTATTTGAATCTCTGTCTTTCAAAATTAACTATTGTATGTGACATATGTTGTATATATACAGGGTGAGTAAGAATAAGACCGACAAAATCCGACTACAGATTCCTCACCCCATTTCGAGGTGAAAAGTTCCTATCAAGGTATGTCCTAAAATCCCCTCTGAGATACAGGGTGTCGAAAGTACGAAAAAAAAATTGATTTATTTTTCCTAATAATTCCTAAATCAAAATATACCAAACTCGGTACAGTAATCAAGGATTATCAACGTGATAATTTGTTATAATAATTCCTAATTTTCGCAAACCAGTGGCGTAGCTAAGTTGGTATGTGGAAATATTTTCCCTCATATTTTCTTTGGACAAGTGAGCATTTGACATCAGTTAGGCTCATCGATACTCAACTTAAAACTCATAACATTTCACCTCGAAATGAGGTGAGGAATCTGTAGTCGGAGTTTGTCGGTCTTATTCTGACTCACCCTGTATTAGTGAATAAATATCATTATTGAATTATTGTTATTATTCAATCATGTTATCGACGGCGTTATTTGTCATATATTGCGAAAACTTAATTTTTTGTACTTTTGAATATTTTTTAATATTTGTCACGATTGACAATACTATCATTTGTATTTGTGGTTTGGGTTGCCTATGGGAAAGGCATGCATATCAAGGTGAAAAAAAGAATTTTTGTGTTCATGCGCGAATGCACCGACCAGAGAGTGCGAATCTTGAACTGCCGCGAATAAGACCTTACATTGACAATTTTAAGAAAAAGCGAAGAGAAAAATTAGTGTGGTGTATATCAAATTATTTATTTTCACGAGTGAACCACAGTCATGTAACAGTCTGTGTTGAGTGCAATTCATTGTATTTCATTTAAACTAAATCATTGCTTATATCTCTTTGAGATGATATATTGTCTTGCCTCATTTATTTTGTTAAATGTGATTTAAGTTTCAATAATAAATAATTGCTGAATGTCCCTAGGAAATCTTTGATAATTTGTGATTACTTTGTTAATTCGTTGAATATAAATGTTTATGTGTTGTTAAATCAGGTTGTTCATTTATGAAAATTTATATTCTGGCTCTGATAGCCTTGTCCAGTTGATACTAGAAATCTCGAGAGTTGAAAACAAAGTAAGTAGCTTTGCAAATCTAGTAAATCTTGTGACGAGTTCCAATTCCAGCCTGTGAAGAAGAAAAGTAACCGCTAGCATCCAAAGGAGACATAACGATGAAGAAACTGAGGTGAGATGAAAATCTTTGATTCTGTGTGGATGATCCTAATTCTTTGGCTAAAAAACAACATTCATTAAAGAACCGTCAAAACATAAAACTGAGGAACTGCTTAAGTTAAGCAGGAATCAAGTTAGGACTATAACGGGTCTTCTCACTGGTCACAGCCCAATGAGAGGACACCTGTTGGGCTGTACAATGCAGAACTTTCCTGCAGACAATGTGGCAAAGAGACAGAAACGGCCAAACACGTACTGTCAGAATACGAGGCATAATATCACAAAAGACAGGTGATTCAATTCTCCTTTCAACCATCTGAAAATTTTTAGAATTCCGTTCCATCCAAAAAAACTATTCTCCCCCGTTATTTCACATCAAACCATTAAAAAGTATAGTGATCAGGTAAGAATAGGGATTCAGACCGCCAGATCCGCACTTATTCTGACATTTCAAATGCATATTGTGAAAAAACGTATAGACGAAAATCTAAAAATTCAGATGGTTGAGAAGAGAATTGAATTATCTTTTCAACGATGTGACACATGATCCCCCATGCCATTTAATTTTTTTTAGTTGATGTGCCCCCCCGCTCCGTCTTTCGAGCAATCACAATGTGTTTTATCTCAAAAAGTAACATCGGTGAAACCCCCCAAACATTGTTTCATTAAGTTTGCACGTCAAACCGTTCAAAAGTTAACAGGGGGGGGGGGGCTATTAAAAGCCGCACTGTATAGGGACAGTCTAGTAGCTCATGAAAGTCGTAGAAAATGGACATGTCGATACAGCTAGCCCATAGGAAATCGAAATTTGTATAATAACTCGTTGCAAAGGCCTTAAATTTTTATTTTGAGTTTGACTCATCTGCTCAATAAAAGTCCCGATAAGTGTACGGACCATGAGTGCGAAAGAGTATATCGGCGTGCTCAATTTTTAAACCAGATGTTAGTGGCTTCAGTTACGTTAGCTCGACACTCAACCACAAGCTCTGCAATATGCCATCATAATTTAATACTTATTGATACCAAGTACTTCTATTAAATAGCATTTCATTATATTATGTGATTGCCACAGTCATCTGCTTTACGGAGTGATGAACTCGATTAAAGTTTCGAATGTATATTAATTGATTTTTGATTATTCTCAATTGCCATATCCCACTGACCTCACTATTTGAAATATACTTCATTGGTTTATTCATATAATGGATGTATAATCATTTATAATAATTGTGACAGGATAATTTCAACAGACACCCAGTGGAATTCAATACAATCATATCTACATTGGAACATTTAAGAAAAAATGCATATCTCAAATATTGGATAACAAATTCATGTTGAAGAATTCATGTAGAGTGTTTATAGTTACACTGCCTTCACAAAGATGTCATTGCAAACATTTTACTTTCTTTTGAGTGCCACAGAAACTTTACACATCACTGTAGCGCTTCATTATTCCGGCAAATATTTTCTGGAAAGTATAATAAAAGCTGAGTAATTATACAACAATCTCGTTTTTACAAATAATCGTATAAAATAGAAAGGTGGAAAGCTCGTTTTTTTTTGTCTTGTGTATACATATCATTAACTACAGATGCGTATACCTTTTTCGAAACCCTCCTCAAATATGGGATAGTTGTTTGGGAAGTAGCAAATACAAGTTCCGTAAAACATTTGGAACGAGTATAAAAATTCATTAAAAAAAAAACTAATTGAATATTCATGTATATCGATTTTTGTATTAGCACATTTTTACACACGTCAAGGCAATTAGGAGTAGAAGTCAGTAGAGAAGAAAACATTAAAAAATTGACATAATCAAAGTCGTCGGCAATGGTGAGGGCTCCTGCTAGGCAGGGCGTAGGCTTCGGCCCCTCTTGCTGAAGTAGTCCATCGCCACATGTACTTATTCCCATGGCCAGATTGTAAAAACGGACCAGCAATGTCAATGGCAATCCTTTCAAATGGGCTGCCTACGTTGTACTGACGCATCGGGGCCTTAGGTCGTGATCGTGGTCCATTGCTGGCAGCGCATACATCACACTTTCTGCACCAGTCCTTGACGTCAGCTTGGCAATTGGTCCAGTAAAACCGTTGCCTCAGTTTTTGGAGGATTTTCGTCACTCCCAGATAGCACTTCCTATCTTCTGCTGCTGGTGCTTTCCCAAGGTAACTCTTCAAAAACATTTGATGAATTAAGGTATTGGATGTGTCACCATGGAAAAACTTTTTCTGTACAACAGCTACCTCCTACGAGCGCATCAATGAAACTATATATTTTGCAAGCATTTTTTATAGTTTATAACGAAACCAACTATTTGGAGAAAAAACTACATCTTTAGATCCCCTTTCATTTGGATTCAAAATGGAAAATGATGATCATACCTAAATCCGTGGAAAATATTTTTCCTTAAGCCGAAGAAGTAGTTCCCAATTGCAACCATGGTGAATGTTCACGTAAAGAGTTGTTGTTGTTAGGCAGCTGGAATGAATTGTTGTTCATTCTGTCGTTGCAACATAACATAACATGAATATATCAAAGACATATTGTAAATTCCATTCCAAAATTGCTTTACTCATGAACTCACATCTTGATTAAATAAAGAACATTTGTATAAAAAATTCATATTTTTTGTTTGATTTATGACCACCCTGTATAATAACCAAACTGGCCATTTTTGGACCTGCCAACCAGATGATACTAAATATTTACGTCTAAGACAATATTGTGCCACAAAAATACATCATGGACCTCTTAAAAACACAGGATTGTAGAGGCCACAGGTTAGCATTTTTCAACTCCTCTTTCAACTTTCTCAATGTCTCTTGACAACGACAATGTAGAGACTGAAATACCCTACCCTTATCCCCTTTTAGTTTCTTGCCCAATAAACTTCCATTAGCAATATATGTAATCTTCTCTCCGGCTAAATTACAATATGTTCTATTACAATTAGATTCTTCGGTTTGCTGTAAAAATTGTCGAAGAAACGGTAATACAAACGGCGTACCATATTCTCACTATTCTTGCAGATATATTAAAAATTGCATACCTAATAGCCTAGCTCTTCGTAAGGAAACACCGTTTCAAGTGATTATTTCAGAATAACGCTTTTGCATTAATACTCTATTGGGTGTCCAATGATTACTGTACATTCAGTTAGTCCATAATTCATAATTATACCTATGGGAGAAAATAATTTCAGAAAATGATGCAATGATGAACTCGATTATACCTACTATAGTGAATCGCTTTGCTTCTTTCGATTACTAACGTTGCTAGGTTCCCACAAATTAATGGTCCATTTCATGTGAGATACTAATTGATTCGATCATTAACGATAAAAGGTAATAGAAAAAGACATTAGCAGTGCCTTTCAGAGTTGTTTTTCTACTTCGATGTATTCATTTCGTCATCAATTATCAATTTTTGAATTTGTCATAATGAGAGGTAGAACTTTTAATTGGCAATTTCAAAAGAGAGCAAGTATTCAAAAACTTGTATGAAAAAATTGGTTTGCGATGATACAAATTTCAGGAGAAAAGTTTTCATAAGATGATTTCACTCCAGAAAACAAAATGCTTTGGAAGATAACATGAGTTTGGATCATAGTTTCTAGAAGAGAAGAAATAAAACTTATTGAAAATACATGAGGACCAATTATTATTGCGAAAGGATAATCGATCTTTTGAAGACATTCAATTGAAGATATTTTCGAAAAATACATGTTTGAATTTTTTTTTATAAATATCCTGAACAATTTCAAGAGTGTGTTAATATAAAAACCAAATAGACATATGTAAGTAAAATGAATAATATTGTTTTACATTATATTTATCCTGAATTGACAGATTCAGATTATGTTGAGAGAATAACATTGCAATAATATAAGTAAAATAATATTATAGTAACTACCTAAATATGCAATATACATTTTGAGTTGATATAGTCAATGATTAACCTGAACAGGGGTTTTTGGAGTGCATATTTTTTTTCATATTATTGACTCGATATTTCCTCTTTTATCAAGTAGGAATTTTTTCGTTTGGTTCCAAATATTTTGAAATTTCGTATACTCTTTAGGTCTTTTTAGATTTTTGGACCTGTTGTACTAATTAATTTTTGGGATAAATTTGTTTTCGTTTGAGGTGTTTTTATGTTGCCTCTTTTTCTTGTATTGTAATCGTGGTTATTTGGATTTTTCCCAATTTTATTTTTGTTCATGAATTTTGAGACGTTAAAAACATAAATTTCGTGTAGGTTCATGAATCTTTTGTCTGAGAAAAGCTGTGTTGTTGAGGATCTTTTTGTTCTGATAGTAGAACTTTCAAGATCCATTTTTGTGTCAGTAAAAGTGTTTTTAGTTGATTTTGGTAAGTACCACCCCATATGATAATACCGTAAGACAAAACAGATTCAACCAATGATTTGTATGCTACTACGAGAATGTCGACTGGAAGAAACTTTCTTAGTTCATAAAACGTATACATCAGTTTTCTCAGCCTTTTTTTAAATAATCAGAGTGGATATCCCACTTCAGTGTATTGTTAATCATTAGGCCAAGATATTTAATATTTTCAGTTTTTTCTTTAGTTCTTTGACATATACATGGATTTAGTCTGCAGTTGTAGATATATTTTAATGTGGTGCAATCAGGTTGATTCAGGACAGTGTTTGAGAAGGTCATGAGTTTGGTTTCTTGGAAGTTTAAGCTAAGCAGATTATTTTCTAGCCAGCATTTGGTTTTGTGAAGTCCCTTCTCTGCCTGTTTTTTTGTTGTTTCCCAGGTGTGATTTGTGAACAGTAGCACAGTATCATCGGCGTATGATATAATATCTCCCAAAATATCAAGACTCAGCATGTTATTTATATACAGAAGGAATTGCTGGGGACCAAGAACTGTTTCTTGCGGGATACCACTTTTTATTTCTTGTATTTCACTCAAATATTCATTTATTTTTTGTGTGCGGTTGGTCACTGAAACATTGACGTTATTTGCCTACCAATCACCATTCTTCTTCTAGAACCTCTCCGATTTGTAACCCGCTGAAATCCACTTGTTATCAAAATCAATTTTAAAAGTCCGGAAAAATCGAGTGAGTAGACTTCTTTCAGCATCAGGGCACCTCGTAATATCAGCAACTCCGTTGTCGATAAACTGGATTTTCATCAATAGATTTTTCTGGACATACCTCAACCAAATTATACAACAGATATGGGATCTTGTTTTTTCTGTGAATATCTTTTCAAAACCCTTCAACTAATGCTTATCGGACGAAGATCATTTAATTGCTTGTAGTCTGACATTTTAGGGATTGGTATGACGTTGGCCCTTTTCCATAATTGTTTTAAAATTGTTTAAATTCAAAATTGTTTTTTCCGTAAACCAGATGTCATCCCCCTATGAACGACAGCCCTCAGAAGTCGAAACTTGTGCGAGCTAAGGATTAACGAGGTCTTATCTACGTGCGATTCCTAGCACGTAATAGGTACATAAATTCGAAGAAAGTTCGAAAAGTGTGTCAAACAGAGTTTCGAGACCCCCTTCTCTCCACACATTCCCACAAAGTGGAGAATCTGAGGCAAATATCTCTTAGAAATTAACTACGAAAATTGAGTCACATGAAACATGTCATGTATGCAGGTGGTTATTTCCAACCAAATGGGGGATAGTATTCAATGCATGATTACAGTTAACGCATGCTCCAGAAGGGCCCTACTTCCTTCTAGAGGAACATTTCACAAATAGATCACATATGGGCCGCAGTGGTCATGATGGTAGAGCGCTAGTCTATCAATCAGAGGGACGTGGGTTCGATTCCCAGCATGGTCACTGGTCTCGTACTAGGAATCGCACGTTTGAAGGTAAGACCTCGTTAATCCTTAACTCGCACAAGTTTCGACTTCTGAGGACTGTCGTTCGTAGAGGGATGGCAGCTGGTTAACGGAAAAAATCAATTTTAAAAATACAACAGAAACAATGTAATTCAATGTTCGCAAGGGAAAGTAGTTGTATTCCGACAAATATTTGCTTCAAAGTTTCTACTTGTGGGATGATGTTGATAGATGGGATTCTCGACTTTGTCCAAATTATACAAGTCTAATAGTTTGAGAGTAAGAATGAGGCTGAAAAATACTTGGTATCCAATCAGCCTCAAGGTAGAAAAAGATGTGAAGAACAATGGATACGTCAAAATAGCCGCCCCAACTTTCCTGAAAATATATTCCCGGAAGAACGTTTATAAACCAATCAATCTGACAGGTTATAGAGGTTTAACTGTAACGTATTTACAACGAATCTAATTTCAATAATTTCAAATTGATCATGTTTTGTCAGCAAATAATCGAATTGTTTTTATAACAAAATATTCATTACAGAGTCTGCTTTTTCATGATCATCAACTAATTGTGATAAAATAGCTTTCAATTTAATTACTGTATTTTTCTGTTAGGAAGACAGGAATGTCTTTGATGTTGTTATCGAACCCATTTGAAATAACTAAACTATCAATCAGCAAAGTTATTCGAAGAACATTCAATTCCTGATTAGCAAAACAGTCCAAATGGAGATATAATTCAGTATTTTGCATATTCCTTATCGTCACTGGCATTTAATTGGTTCAGTTTAATGTGAACACCTGCACTATAATGCTAACTGTACACTGTGAAAAATAAAACTTCATATGAAAATGTGAAATTTTGCGGATCGTATGAGCCACAAATGAATAATATCATATTAAGTAAAGTTTGTTGATATTATTTTATTCATTGTTTTACTTGAGTCATAATAATATGCATTTGATAACTAGGTAATTATACTTTCATGCTTATCACTGTTTATTTCATACCTCGTTTGTTTTGAATCCTATTTTCAAAATTTTTTTCAAGTAGTTTGTAAATGTCATTAACAGGTTTGATGATATGCAATATTGATTCATACATACATACTTACAGTAACATCCCATCCAGTTGATTGAATCGATTTGAAAAAATGTATGCTATAAAATATTGTCAACTAAAGCATGATAATTTTGAAATAAAATGTCAGTTTCTTCAAACTATGATACAGATTCTATGACTTGCTTTCGGTATTGGATGTAAATGAGTCATTTTTTCCCCACTGGATTGTCCTCACAAAAACGGAAGATGATGAAATTATTTATGAAAAGGATATAGGAATAGTCAAGAATATAAGGATATTTCACTACGAAATTTTTGATATCGCCACAGCTATATCGACTTTGAAACAGTATATAGATTATTACACAATTTAAGTGCTTATTTTTCCGAAAAAACTTGGAATAAGACTAATACTTTCGTAAGATATTCAAAAAGTGTCTTGAAATTTTGTTAAGTTCAATTAACAACAATCACAATCACTAATATCCCTATCCCTACAATATGGACATGAGGACTAGGACGCCATCTCTGGAACCGATATCAGAAGCAGAACGTTATCTCATTTGTTTTTATTCAAATGAATCTAAACAAAATCTAGTCAGTCGGTACACCAGGGTTTTGAGACATCTTTCTTATATCATGAAATAAAAGTTGTCGAACATCAAACAATTTCTAGAATACACTGAGAATATTCGACATCACGAACTTGAACAAAAATTAGAGGTTCCAGATCGTTCGCTGGAGAAGGTTTGAAGTTTCTAGAAAAAATCATGGTTTTTATATCTAACGTCAGTTTTGTAACAAACCTATTAAAATTTTCCAAAATTAAAGAACAATGAATTAACGAACATATATCAAAACCAATGCGATAATGAGAGCTCGCAGTCTATTCGTGCATCGTCACCAAGAGTGATAGATTCATTCTCTCCGTGCCTCCTCCAGATCCTTTCCTCTCCTGAGCCCTCTTGGGCGAAGAATTGAGTTGGTGGCAGTTTTCATCATATCACCTGAAATGTAGATAATACTGTTTAATCAGGTCAGCTGAATAATCTCATCCTCGAATAGCACTTAATGTTTTATATTCAATTAAAATTTCATGACTATTCTTATATCAAGTTACACATTCGTAACGAATATAAAATTTTATTCCAGTTATACCAGTTCAGAAAATTCCTAATTCAAATAAGATTGAAGAACATAAACTGAGTGATACACTAACTGTCTAAAAAAATTATTGGAATTATGTACTTATAACCAACTAGTATGGGGTTTAGATGAACAAAACTTATAATGTCAAAATCAGTCAGGATTCATTCACTTTGTTAAACGGCCCTGCTAAAAGTTATAAATAATTTCACATATTCGCAGGTAAATCTATTGTTTTAGTTCAAGATCTACGCCGTGCATTTGAGGAAGTAAATAGAGATATACTATTGAAAAAACACAACCATTATTTTGATATTTGTGAAAATACGTTACGGTGGTTTGAATCATTTCTCACTCATAGGCAACAAACAAAAGTCAATGGAGAAAAATCACATATGAAGAACAATGATAATGGAGTTCCACAGGGTAGTGTATTGGGCCCTATGCTATTTATCTGTTTTGTAAATGACCTACTGTATCTGGGTGAAAATAAATGCAAAATACATACATTTGCAGATATATATTATGATTTGATATATTTTGGGAATAAAAATATTTGTATTCAGAGCTTTTGAAAGAAAATAAAAAATGTTTGCCTGGCTTTATAGAAACTTTCACCTTTTACCTTTTTTCCTTCTACCTTTTTCTTTTCCAGCTCAGTCGGGTCCAAAAATCCTGAGATGATCTCGCAAGAGGTTTGCAGTTGTAGGGCTTTTTCTTGATATCAAAAAATATGAGAAAAGTTGTTTCATGCAAGTTTGAAAAATAAAATTAAATTACTTTCATTTTCAAATACTTTATTCTATTCCATTTCATGAAAAATCTTTTTATTTGCAACCAAATAAAGAAAGTTCACATCAGAAACGAGAAAATCTGGACTACGAGATATCTAACTTATTCAAAAATCAAAAATAAATCATTGAAAACTGTTGAAAACAATTTTTTTTGATATAGCTGAGTTTATCACGCATTACCAGTTCAGATACACTATTTACTATTCAATGAAAAACTTTAGCGGGACTATTGATGTTCTGTATACCGTAGTTATAGTTTATGTAGATTAATGGAACTATTTATGGGAGAGAATCGGCACTGTTAGTAATAGTTCATAAATATTTGCACTGGATTGTTCAAAAAATTTTATGAACCTTGCACTTCAAGTTATTTGATATCGTCAGCAGGGCCTTTTCTTTCTTTCGGGATTTCTGGGCTATTTTCCTAATAGGTTGTTTGCTAGCTGTCCTTTTTGCTGACTTGTAAAATTCGTTTTCATAATGACATTCTGATTTCTAGGACATTTGTCAAACCTTCTATAGTTACTTGTTTTCAGCAATTTCTTTCACTTCTTATTTAAAATTTTTACTTTCTTGTGAAAAAATCTTCTCTTCTAAATAATTTTTCTCTTCTCTCTTAACTCTCTTTTTTCAACAACCAGCTGATACACTTTTTTGTTGACAGTATGAAATCAGAATTGTATAAGGTGTTAGGACAAAAATTTTCCAGTACTGGGAAAAATTTCTAACCAGGCAAAACATACATTATTATAACACTCGACAAAAGAATCATATACGAGTTCCAATAAACTGAGTGAGCACAAAAAAAATTCATACAGGAATGTGCTCATATAGTAATATCCCAAAAACAATCAAATCTTTGAAAACGGTGAATGTATTCGAACAAAATCTAATAACTCACCTCGAAACATGTGTATAGTCCCCCTATTAAAATTATTCTTTCATGGAATCTTGTTTTGATTATGTCCATCACAAGAATGATATCGTATTTTGTTTAAGAGGACTTGATTTGCCGCTCTAGGGATGGCGGTATACGTCATTTACGGCCATGATGTTCAAGGCAATGATGATTTATTTATGATTGCGTTGGCGGAATTATAAAATAAATTGTACAACCCAATCAACCTTTCACCTTCAAGTTATATTCACTCTGTCTCTCGTGATTGACTGATAAATTCGAATTGAAAGCTGTTGAGTCCAAAATTAGACTCCGTTTCAACAGAAATACAACATTCTTCAACGCCGTCCTGCAATGATTCTTGTTTAATCCTTCATTTGTTTGTTATGATCGACCATAAGCATCAACTGCTTAACGGGTGAGCAATAAAAGAAGGGTTAATGAATCTTACAAAGGTTAATGCATTTTCTGGTGAATGCTGTGTTTGTGTGGGATCTAATAATAAACACTAAACGTTTTATTTTTGTTGGTAAAGTCTCGGCTGTTTGAACGAAACATATGGTAGCTATAACATCTCAATTTTTTGCTCTGTGTCTGTGAATCCGTATCGGAGCACACATTTGGTACCATGTGAAACCTCACATGTTTCCAATTAAGATTGAGAGAATTCCTCAAAGTTGGAATTTCATACACGAGGAGTTTTTCTATATGATATTCATTGAAGTATCATTATAGTTCCGATAAGAATACTAACGAAATTGTGTGATTTCATTAATAGTAGATTATTCAGTGGTAAGCGATAAAAAGTCTGGAATTTTTTATGTCATATAGACAATTTAATTTTCATCAACTCGTTAAACTAAAATGAATACGGAACTTTTCCGAAAAAATTCAAAAATCCTATGGTCAGCTATCAAGTTCTTTATTACAGCCACTATGCATCTAGTTGTCGTCACGATTACTGAAGGATGGAACATTATTTATTTGAACAATTGCATTGAGGATTTTTTTTACATTTATAGAAAATAACATCCTAGACTCTTTGCAAACCAAGACAAAATCAACACTTTATGATAATTATTAATTAATAGGACTTGTTTGGTTCCTTTAGTGTTAACTTCTTCAACTGCGATAGGGGAATCTTGTTTTCTGTGTGAAAATCACATTTTGCTCATTCTAATAGCCACTTCATACTTTTTTTTTGTATTGCAACACGTGGTACACAATACAGAGAAAAATCTGGTAATGTTCAGAGAACATCGTGAAAACCCATGGAAAGTAGCCAAGAATTGATGTTCTTCTTGAACACTTCTCGCAAAACGGTTGAAAGATTGATGATATTTCAGAAGAGCATCGTCCATGAGAAAACTATCTATCTGTAGAGAATATAAGTAAAACCGTTGCCTTAGTTTCAGAAGGGTCATCGTCACTCCCCATCATGGATTTCTCGGAGCACTTCCTGTCTTCTCCTCCTGGGTAATACTTTCTGACGCCTTTCTTTTCTATCTGGACTCCAACACACGCTTCAGGACACCATTATCCATAGTAAGGAACTTCCATTGGACCCATTTGGACTCAACGGCTGGCGAATGGTTCGCTATTTCCTGACAGTCTTTGGTTGCTCTTGTTTGCCCCCCAGCTGATGAATGAACCAAGATCAGAATCTTTCTCTTAATACTTCTGTATATTGTTGTTATTCCAGTTGTCATCTACAGCCGTTGTTCTACGAAGTGTTTGCGTCTTTCTTTTCTGCTAGTCGGCAATATGAGCAGTTATCTGGTCATGGCTACCGCTACAGGGTATAGATAGATAGATATTTATTAAGTAGGTTACCCTAATAGACATACAAAATTTGATTTTACAGAATTTTAAATACTAATTGATAAAAATAACAATTTAAAAGATTAATAGTAATATATAGATATCATTAAATATAAAATAAACTAAAATACACATAAACAACAAAAGACAAAAAAGTAACAAAAATGACAATAACGAAATAATATTAGTTATAGGTAAAAATATGCCACAAATGAATAAAACTATTAGAATCAATCATCTTTTGTTAAAATGTATGATAACAATTTCGTTTTGAAGCAATATATTGAATCACATTGTTTTACCTCATCTGGTAATTGATTATATTCATTCAATCCTTTGAAAAATATTGATCTCATGGAACTCTTTAGTTTCGTCCTATTAATATGAAAATTGTTTACAGACCGTGTATTATAGTCATGGAGTTCATTGTTTTAGGTAACAAATTGATTGAAATATTCAGGAAACATATTTCTTGTGATTTTAAAAACATGGCCATGGCCATATAGTATAATCTTTGATCTACCGATTGCCAGTTAAGTGTTGTGAGCATTGTTTTTATTGGGGTGTATCTGTTGCACTGTAAAATTACTCGCATACCTCTGTTCTGCAATTTTTGAAATGTTTGGATTTCATTTTTGTGTAAAAGATATAAGATAGAAGAACAATAATCAAAATGTGGTTGAATTATTGCTTTATACACAGTTATTCGGCTAGGTAGAGAAAGATGTGCAGAAATTCTAGTAAAAAAATATAGTTTTTTTGCAATTTTATTGCAGATGTATTTACAATGAGATTTCAGTTCTAAACAGTCATCAATTATGCAACCCAAATACTTGAATTCGTGAACCCATTCTACTCTTTTATTTTCCAGTACTAAATTGATTGTGCTGTAATTTATATTTGATAATTTGTACCTGTTGCTCAGTACCATAGCCTTTGTTTTGGAAATATTTAGCTTCAACTTGTTTGTGTTAAGGAAATGTTCAAAATTTTTCAAATCCTCGTTCAATCTCGTTACAGTATCATTCAAGTCATTTCCGTAGCAAGCAATCAGAGTGTCATCAGCGAAGAGATTCAAGAAATCGTATCCTTGCAAATAGTTAATGTCATTCAGGTATATAATGAATAATAGTGGCCCTAGGACACTACCTTGAGGCACTCCTTGGCCATTTGCTACTTTGTTTGAAACAGATTTATTATATTTTGTTACATGGAATCTATTGCTCAGGTATGCTTCAAACCACTCCAGTACAGTGCCTTTCAAGCCATAATATTTTAGTTTTTTTATCAGTATATGTCTGTCTATGGTTTCAAAAGCTCGTTTGAAATCTAAGAAAATTGCCACTATGTATTTATTTTCATCGACTAATTGTTTCCATTCAGATACTGTAAGCTGTAGAGAAGTTTCACAGGAATGATTTTCACGAAAACCTGATTGGTTACCAAGAAGAAGCTTATTTGTAGAAAAATATTGCATCAATTGATCATGTACTTCTGTTTCGATGATTTTCTCCAATGGAAGCAAAGTGTTTATGGGTCTGAAACAAGATACATCTACAGCATTTGAAACTAAAATGTTTCTTTTAAAAATTTAACACTTAAAACTTCATTCATACTCCCTTTGTTTTTTAAAGAAAATATTGTTGTCTGAAGCTTGTTGATAGTAACCCTTTTGAATTGTTCAAAAGATGTGCTGATTAAATCAAAACCATGTGGGGACCATTCTGAATTTGATATTATGGACTGAGAAATATGAGATATACTGTCTACAAAAAAATTATTGAATTTTTCAGCAGCTTCAATTTCTGTTGTAGCATATGATGTATTTCCATTTAAATTAAAATTAATAGTTTTATAATTATTTTGTGGTTGTTCCCACTTTACAATCTTTTTTAAAGTTTTCCACATTTCTTTAGAATCCCCTTTTTTGTCATCAATTTTATGTTCATAGTATAGAGATTTCTTCTGTTTCAATAGATTAACTGCTTCATTTCTTTTACCCTTCTATGCATTCCAATTTATTTCTTTTTGAACATTTATACTTTTGAATTTTTTATATGCTCTATCTCTTTCCATAACTTTTCTTTTGACTTCTTCATCATACCATGGAAGATGATTAATTTTTTTCTCAACTTCAACAATAGGCGCTACTTCATTCAATATATGATTACAATTACCATAAATATTATTATATATTGCATTAACATCATTTGAATTCACCAGCCAATCACACTCTATCAGCTTGATATTGATCTGCTCAAGTAAACCATCATTTATTTTACGAGTCATGAAAGAATTATCAAAGGTATGATCAGAATGACTGTTAAGATTTATGCTTATGATTGAATGATCTGTTATCTGCATTCTTATGGATGGTGGTCGCTCGATGTTCAATCCCAAAGTGAAATTTTTGGAACCTCTCGATCCAACGTGCTACTTGAGACTGTGTAAGCCATTTGAGGGCTACATGGTCAGTTCTCAGTAGGAATATTCTCCCATACACTTACCCATAGAAGTTCTTCACTCCTTCAGCAACAGCCAATAGATCTCTCTAAGTGACATAGTATCTGTGCTTTGGTTTACTTATGATTTTACTGAAGTAACCGATAACTTTTTCCTGTTCTTCCTGGATCTGAGACAGGACAGCTTCAAATCCCACATTACTTGCATCCGTATCCAAAATGAATTTTCCGTTCTGAAGGAGATTGCTCAGAATTGGTGCGTCCTCATACCACTGAAACTTTGTTTGCTTCTTCGTGAGCCAGACCAGTGATTAAGCGATGCTGGCAAACCCCAGGACATATTGGCGATAGTAAGTGCACAGCCAAGAAAATTTGGAAGCTGGTGTTTGTCTTTTGGAAAGGGCCATTTCTTTACAGCTTTGATCTTCTGCTCGTCCACTGATACTCCTTTCCCAGAGACAACATGGCCGAGACATCGTAATTTTTTCTGGAACAAATGGCATTTCTTTGGGCACAATTTCAATCCGGAGTTTCTCAGTCGCAGAAATATCTCTTCCAAATGGTTCACATGGTCCTCAAACGATCTGTCAACAATAATCATGTCGTCGAGATATACTAGGAAGGTCTTCCAGGGGAGTCTCCATCAATCTTCCAAATGTGGATGGAGCATTGCAGAACCCACATGGCATAACTGCTCAGTTAACAATAGTCTACGTAAAAGCGTGTTTTTTTAACTTTCTTCTTCACCAATACTACTGGATAGGACCAGTGACTGTGCGATAGCTCGATGACTCCTTCTTTTTCCATATTACTGACTATGTTGTCAACCTCTTTCTTCCTGGCGAGACGAAGTCTTCTAGTTAACTTTCAGATTGCTCGGGCACTTTCGGAGGCTCGTTGTTGATGAGACTGTCTACGAAGACACCTCGGTTTTGTCGTTGAAGGACAGCGACTTTAGCGTTGTTACCTGGAGCTTGCTGGAAACATGCTGTCGCGTCCCGCTATTATTGTTATGTTTTTATTGTTTTTTTTATAAACTATTATTTATTCACGATCAGACTGAATACCTTTATATTTCATTTTCATTTATTAATTATTAACAACCGCTCATTTTCTCCGGTACACCCTGTACCATATTCTTTTATTTTCAACCAAAAAAAACCCATAGCCAGATCGAGCCAATACGTCGAACAGAACAACGACGAGATCATCGACACAAGCCATACAAGTCGTGTTATCATAAAGAAACCATTTTGCGTGTGAACACTGTAAACATAAAAAAAAGTTAATTGAAGACCAGCTCTTTCACCTACAATCTACAACAGTCGGCCGACTAAGGACTCCCCGAAGACGGACAGGACTGTTAGACATGAGGTAAGATCTGGGCTCGGTTCATTTTAGTGGTCATAATTTCAATCATTCCTTATACAGTGCATTTCTCTCTCTATAGCTCATCTCAAGTTATTAACCCTTGAATCATTCAAGGGCGTAACACCCCACATGCTAACAACCTGCTCCTTCACGACATTTGTCGGTGTCGATTTTTTTAATGTTGGACATTTGTTGCGTACAAGTTTTCTACAATTTTGGCATCTGATCAATCTTTTAGTGTCTTTGACCGGAGTCTGTCCACTACGCAAACACTTATTCATTTTATAAATCCTATATCTGACACCACTGTAGTAAAAATG
The DNA here is from genome assembly GCA_958502065.1 of Chrysolina americana. NCBI lineage: Eukaryota > Metazoa > Arthropoda > Insecta > Coleoptera > Chrysomelidae > Chrysolina > Chrysolina americana. Next base: position 97,684,310 of record OY293410.1, read on the forward strand.
CACTAAACTTTCATCCAAAAATTTATTTCAACTCTCAAACTGTTTCATCTATTACCTTAACAATTCACTATTGCTAAGTCAACTCTGTATTTATATGTACACTATGACTGTATATAACTATCTGCTGCTCGTAATTCCTGTATTTATATCGACAAGGCTTCTGTTGGAATATTCCAGAGTCACCGAGACATGTCTCCGTCGCTCGATGACTCACGTTGTTGTTTCTTACATGGTTCTCGTTTCTTCTTCGGTGTGATTAGAGCATTTGGTTAAATACATTTCTGATGTCTACCCTTGGCTGACTGAAGGCGTCATTTGTTTCGAGCAAGGCGACAACTTTGAATTTCCCTAAAACTAAACTTGTCTATATATATGCCTGACAACTGAATCTTCTTACAGTATTTTTTTTCGTCAAGAGTGTCAGGGGATACGCTGTGTCATTTACCCAGATAGTCAATTCCCACACCCATGAAGAATAATTGTACCGTAGTAGACGAAGTTAAGCAAGGATGACAGCCTTCTGTATTCGTCCGGCTAATATTTCTTCCGCATCACGGCAAGTCGCTATAATTTTTAGATTCGAGAAGAGCGTGCCTATCATTCCACCAAGTGCCCCTATAATCAGAAACACTATTTCAACAGAATGCTTTGGGTTGAACCTGCGGATTTTAAAGAGTATGTCTCGATATTCAGTTCGTTTCTCACTCTCTTTTAGGACGATGTTCGTGTTGTCAGAAGCCGAAAACTTTATGGCAAAAATCGTCTTATTTTTAAGATTACATCAGGCTCATTGTCTTATAGAAATAGAAATAGAAATAGAAATAGAAATAGAAATAGAAATAGAACTAGAAATAGAAATAGAAATAGAAATAGAAATAGAAATAGAAATAGAAATAGAAATATTTTATTAATCCTTTGTGACATTACAACATGTATAGGACAAGTCAATCACTCACTTGAAGAAGTGTGTTTCAGATTATCTTAAAATTATGACAGAAAAATATTAAATAATAAAATACAGACGACACAATTAAAAACAGTGAAGTTCCTGCAGGCTATCATGGAAATATTCTTTTACACTGTAGTAGCAATTATTTGATATCAAACGTTTTATTGTATTTTTGAAACTATTGAAGGAATCGATACTTCTAATGGTTACTGAAAGTTTATTGTAAATTTTTATTCCCATATATCTGAAACTATTTTCCAGTTTTGTAGTTTTGAATCTGGGAACACATAGATGATCAGAGTTCCTGGTGTCATAATTATGATTTGATGAATTCAGTCGGAATTTATCAATGTTTTTCCTCACATACAAAATACAGTGGTAGATGTAAATGCTGTAAAAGGGCATAATATCATATTTAATGAATGTGGGCCTACAAGTTTGTCTGAAGTCTAGGCTGAACATTTTTCGTATAATTTTTTTCTGTGTTACAAATATTTTACTGGCATCGATGGAGTTTCCCCATAGGATTAAATTATAACATAAGTGAGTGTATACTAAACTGTAGTAGACATTAACTACTGCACTGGTGGGCATGCAATCTTTAGTTCTTGAAATCGCATAAAAAGCCTTATTTAATTTTGTGTTAACTGCTTTAACTTGCTCTGTCCATCTAAGACTGGAATCAATGTGTAAGCCCAAGAACTTTGTTGTTGTAGTTGATTCAATTATATTACTCTCGACTCTGCATGTTAGGGTATGTGAATTGGAGATAATATTATTAGAATTAAAATATATACATTCTGTCTTACCGACATTAACCATTAAACCGTTTGATCTACACCAATTTACGAAATAATTTACAGTATCTGCAATGGATGATGTGAGTTCCTCTGAAGTCTGTGCGGAGACCGCCAATGAGGTATCGTCAGCGTATATCGTTAGCAGTTGTGATTGTAGGTGGACTGGTAGGTCATTTATGAAGAGTAGAAATATCAGTGGTCCCAGCACAGACCCCTCTATTCATAATATGAGAGTTGGAGATAGCATCCTTTACTTTTACTATTATCTTCCTATTGCTGAGAAAGTCTATAGTCCAATCTAAAAAAATTCCTTTGAATCCAATATTGTACAATTTGTTTCTGATGAAATATATGTTCAAACTGTCGAAAGCACGTGATAGGTCAAAAAATAGACCTGCCACATGCCTTCCGCTATCGAGTTCCGTGTAAACATATTCGAAAAGATTACAGGCAGCAGTTTGTGTTGATATATCGGCTCGGAATCCGTGTTGGTGTGTAGATATGAGTTTGTTAGTATTTAGAAAATGCATCATCCTGCTACAGACAATTTTTCAAAGATTTTAGCAATAACACTTAGGACTGATATCGGTCGATAATTAGATAGATTTTCCGGATCATTTTTCTTGTGAACTTTAGCGAATTTGAGTGACGTTGGAAACTTGCCTTCAATTATCGATAGATTTATGAGATGACTCAAGTGAATCGACAGAGGTTTAATACCTGCCTTTAGGATTTTCACTGATATATTATCAATGCCTGTACTATAGGCTTGTTTTTTAAATTTTTGACTACGTCCTCAACTTCCTCTGGTCTAACAGGATTGAAGAAGAATGTTTTGTTGAACATTTCAGATGTAGTACACGACGTTGATCTCAATTTTCCAAAATAGTCATCAAGATTGTTTTCCGTTACGTTGGCAAAATATTCCGCGAATGTATTTGCTATATCTGAAGGAAGTGTTAAAATTTCACCATCAGAGTTGATTGTTAAATTCCGGTCTTTTTTTGTTCTTCCGGTTTCTTTGTTGACTAAATTCCAGATTGTCCTAGGTTCATTATTAGATTTGAATATAAGTTGATCATTGAATTGTCTTTTGGCATTCTTGAGCAAGATATTATGTTTAGTTTTTTCATTTTTATATAGGTCTTGGATGTCACTTCCTTTCAAATTTCTACTCAACCAATATAGATTCTTCAAATTTTCACAACTTTTTTTTACTTCTTTTGTAACCCATTCGGATCCTTTATGAACAGTATTCTTTTTATATTGTGTTTTAAGAGGGCAATGCATATCTAAATAAAAGGTCAGAATATTCATAAAGGTGTTAATAACGTCTTCAATATTAGATTGTAGATAGACTTCCTTGAAATCTGCGGCAGACAATGTATTTTGAAACTGATCAATATTCTGTTCAGACATATCACGATAACAGGTTAATTTTTTATAAAGTTTTGGTAAATAAGTCCAAATTTTATCAACACTCAAAGTAAATATTCTGTGGTCACTGAAATGACCCTCGTAGACTTCAGACTTACAATGATTCACATCATCGTAAGTAAAGATATAATCAATTTTTGTGGATGATGTTTGTCCTATCTTATTCGTAAAAACCCTTGTGGGTGCCAAAGAAGTGACTCTCAGATTGTAGCTAGCAAGAAATTCATTTAAACATATTTTGTTGCTTGAATTGATCAAATATTCAATGTTCAGATCCCCACAGAGAAAGATATTGCGATGGGACTTACTGCATACTTCCAGTATATCACAGAGTTTGTGAAAAAATGTGTCCAGATCCCCTACAGGAGGCCTATATACACTTATGACACAAGTTTTGAAAACGGGCCCCAATACTGATACTGCACAGCACTCATATTGCATATCTTCACTCAAGTGTGACATTTCTATTGGCTGGAACTTAAGGTCCTCTTTAATATAGATTATGGTTCCTCCATGGATATGAGAAGTTCGGCAATAGTACGAGGCGATTACATAACCATTCAATGTCATAAACTCGATGTTATCTCGATATTTGCCTGAGGGTGGGACATGAGTAGTTCCAATAGATTTGGCACTTCTCATTCTCCATAACGGACTCAATATCCCCCAGAGTATAAAGAAACGAGTGTTTCTCGTCTAGACCGTACGAGAGTCGTAGATGCTAGTCCAATACTCATAGCATCCTGTTATTCCTGTGGGATAAGCTGATAGCAAAAGCATTATGGTCTCAGAAGCCAGGTTTGGGATCCATCCTGATATACTATTATGATTCCCTGGGTCTTTAGCCAGTGTTGACTGACGGCTCTGATTCAGGCAGCTGATGTTTAGTGGACAGTGGACTTAATTTTTTTTTTTTCCGAATTTATAACCGCTTCAATTATAGTTATTCATCATTCATTCTCGGGAGTGCAAGAGATTAGATTGCACCCTGTAAATCTTAGTAGTCGAAGAAGACCTTCTTTTCGCAATAATAACCTGTAGAATTGTGTGCAATGCCGCTAATGAAATGCGTTGTTACCATCTCCTTCATTGGCACTTCGTTTACTTCGTTAAAATTCTTAGTTTTTATGCCGATACATTCAATAAACTCCTTCGATAATTATTAGGTAAACAACAATTTCAGTCTATTACAATCAACGTGACATAAATAAAAAATCATTATACGGAACGAATTTCTAATTTCGATTGTGACATAAGAGTCGAACAGATACCACCACAACGACATGCGAGGTTGTGCATATTATATGGGCGGCATGATTCAGATAACCTAGTATTTGACTGCTGAGGTGTTTTGATAAGTAATGAATCCTTGAACGAGTATACCAAAGGAAACGAATATTTTTTCTGGTGCCCTCAAAAAGGAAAATCCTGTAATATTCAGAGAACCAAGCGAAAGTATGTTGGAATTGGTGTTCTTCTTGAATTTCTGCAAGCAGGGAGTTTGACAGCTTTATCATTCGTTGAAAGAACGAATCTAGGAATAAAAAAACCCGGAAAAAAAAACGGAAAAAGTACCCCTGGAAAAAAAACCCTGAAAAGAAAAACTGGAAAAATAACCCCCGAAAAAAAAAACGAAAAAAAAATCCCCGGTAAAACGCCGCTAAAACAGTATACAACTCGATTTGGAGTTCCTATCTTGTAGTAAAACCCAACTTCAGACAGTTTTTGTTTTGCAAAAGAGAGCAATTCGATACATATGTAAAGCAAATCTGCTACAATCTTGCAGTGCGCTATTTGTAGAACATAGAATACTTACATTAATTTCGATTTTTCACTCTTAAAAATACAGAGGCGTAGAAGGGTCAGCAACAAAATATATTTCAAAACATTTGGAATTACCACTTCAAAGTGACAATTGTCACTTGCATCTGACAATTGTCACTTGCATCTGACAATTATCACATTGAAATGGCAATTGTCACTTGTATCTGGCAATTTTCACTTTGAACTGGCAATTGTCACTTTGAACTGGTAATTGTCACTTTGGAATGACAATTGTCACTTTGATCTGAAAATTGTCACTTTGAACTGACAATTGTCACTTTAAACTGACAATTGTCACTTTGAACTGACAATTGTCACTTGCATCTGACAATTGTCACATTGAAATGGCAATTGTCACTTGTATCTGGCAATTTTCACTTTGAACTGGCAATTGTCACTTTGAACTGGTAATTGTCACTTTGGAATGACAATTGTCACTTTGATCTGAAAATTGTCACTTTGAACTGACAATTGTCACTTTGAACTGACAATTGTCACTTTGAACTGACAGTTGTCACTTTTATCTGACAATTGTCACTTCGATCTGGCAATTGCCACTTTAAACTGGCACATTTTTTGCCCTAACTCCATGCAAAAAATTGTTTTTCAGTCAAATTCAAAGTGACAATTGCCAGTTCGAAGTGACAATTGTCAGATCAATGAGACAATTGTCATTTCAAAGTGACAATTGTCACATCAAAGTGGCAATTGTCAGTTCAAAGTGACAATTGTCGGTTCAAAGTGACAATTGCCAGTTTAAAAAGTGACATTTGTTAGATGCAAGTGGCAGTTCCAAATGTTTTGAAATACACTTTATTTTTGGCCCTTTTACGCCTTCGTATGAAACTGTTTGCCTGATCGATAAATATAAAGATAAATTCATAAAATATATCGGACTCGTCAGTCTAATGAACTTTGATTGCACATCCCCACTACCACACTTGTCAAAAACTCTTTCATTTACAATAGCTGAAATAGCTATTTACATACCAATTGAGGAAAATAATGCTTTTCTCCCGCGGAAGGTAATAATATCTGCGGGAGAATGGGAGGAAAGGCATTTTCCTCCTGGGCTATGTATAAAGTTTTTTCTACTACCTTTAAAGTCGTCATTTTATAATATCCTAAAAATTATAATGCATGCATTCTTATAAGAACAACTGCAGAATGTTTTGGAACTATATGCGGCTATATGACAAATTATCAAGTAAGTGTTGCGTCTCGTCGTCATCGTGTTGACAACACGTTGTTGCGATGACATTTTTGATAATACAAACACAACAGTTGTCATAAGCTGTCACGTTGTTCACCCTTTCAAATATGAACAAACTACGTAGGTATTGGAATTGTAAATGAATAAATTCAGTAGTTGAAGTGTTTAGGAATATTCTGGTCTCTGCATACTTTAGGAGATACTGATACAGTTTCAGGCTTTTCTAACTCACTATATAATATAACATTACGTCAGTCGAAATCACTTCACCGACAAAATAGCGCGACCATAAAAATGTTGAACAATTTCGAAACGATAACATTAAACAGATAGCCATAAAAATCCAACTAGAATAGTTTTTGCTACTCTTAAAACATGATAAATTATCATAGAACAATGACACAACATGCTTATATTCACATTTACATAAAAACTGTATTAAAAATATCACTTGAATGGTCGTTGAAAGCATGAAGGCAGAGTAATGATGCCATAAAACATATTTTTTTTGAGATATCATCTGAGCAAGACATCTAAACTGGCAGTGGTTAATAGTATCAAGCGGTAATAATGTCTGAGGTGTTATCTCACCTCAATCCTGAGAAGTAATCAGATAATTATAATTCATGCAAATTGGAAATGGCAAATTATCACCAAATCTCAAAAAGTTCTTACTTATATTCCGATAATTTCTGAAAAACTTTCGTTTCGGTTTTGTGACAAACATAATCCTAAAGATCACTTTCCTCCACAGGCACATTAATTCACTTCTTTAAATTCCTGATAACATCAATCAAGTAGGCAATTAATCTTTTTGGCGTGGAGATTCCGTCAGCTGTAAAAAAAAATTTAAGTCGGCTTTCTCAGTTGGTGTATTTATTCACATTTCTTCATGTTTCATTTTATCAGCAAAACAGTTATATACAAACAAAATAATGAGTTTTGATATAAATACTAAACCTCAAGTAACATACCCAGATAAAAACTCCCCATAAAGTATAAAATGAGGTAAATATTTTTCAGAAAACATTAACTTACCGCGCTATCACCACGACAAACATTGAAATGAATCTGACAGATGTATGTGCGAAGTTCCTCATGGACACTATTGCAAGTGCTTCTTGTAATTGATTAACATAATTTCTTTTGATCTCATTAGGACAGGCCAGTTTCTGGTTCCTTTCCCTTCCTCTATGCAATGTAGGTCAACAAAGACAACATTTGAAACCAATTGTGCTCCATCCAAATCAGCTGAAACTCTGGCCAACTGATTTTTCATTTTCAAGCTAATGAAGTGAAATCAAAGTCAAAATATACTTTATTGCCTGAATTTATGAAAACTTATACTTAGATAAAGATTCATTTATTTGAATGATGAAATTGAATGAAAAATAGGGTATGTATGCTCATGTATGAATATATTTGGGTTCAGTCACTTTTAATCATGCTGACAGGAAGCTGAACTAGACACACTTTATGTTCGAACTGAAATTCACTGAAACAACCCCCAAATACCACTCCGGTTGACAGTCTTATATACATCAGATTATCTTCCGCAAACGAACTATCAGAAGGATATTGCTGGGTCCCAAACACCAACAAAGCTAGTGGACCTGAAAGAATTCCACCGTTCTTTCTCAAGGAACGTGTTCTTGAACTAACTCTAGTTCTTTGCGAATTATTCAAACTGACATTATGACTTGAGAGTATTTTCGTCCAACGGACAAATTGCAAGAGGGCAACCTGATTTTGAGCTCATGAAATATCTAGAACGCTCAAGAATTGTAAATGATTGACAATATGGTTTTCATCATCAGATACCTACTGATGATCTGCTTGCTTATGTCTCACATATCTATTGAAAAAGTGGCGAATCTCTGACAGTTGTATAGGTATATCCAATACGTGTGATATATAAAGAGAAGGTACGGAAACAATCGATAAGATTTTAGACGATGGTACCATAAGACCAAGCCAGAGCCCTTGGAGCAGCCCAAATTGGATCGTTCCAAAAAAGCTGGATGCCACTGGTGAAAAAAAAATTACGTATAGTTTTCGATTACCGAAAGGTAAACGAAAAAACTATCGACGACCGATACTCGAATATCAATGATATTCTGGATAAGTTAGGTCGTTGCTAATATTTCTTAACTCTGAACCTTGCATCTGGATTCCATCAAATAGAAATGGACCCTTGCTATACAGAAAAAACTGCTTTTAATGTCGAAAACAGACATTTTGAATACGTCAGAATGCCTTTTGGGCTAAAAACAACCCCGCTACATTCCAACGAGCGATCGACAACATTCTAAGTGATTCCCAGAACAAGGTTTGCTTGACAAGCCTTGTTGAACACATACCGAACTAAACCTCATTTTCAAGAAATTACGCAGTTCAAAAATTAAATGGACAAATTCGAAATTCTCAGGAAAGAAGTTGAGATTTAGGTTACGTCATTACTCCTGAGGGAGTAAGGCCCAATTCCAAAAAAATCGAGTCGATCCAAAAATTCCCTATCCCTCAATGAGTCAAAGAGATTCAATAATTTTTGGGTCTGCTTGGATATTATAGACGCTTTATAAAAAAATTGGCAAAATTAAATAAAACTTCCATCAAGTGTTTGTGAATAATACTCATAAGAATTTGTCAACACCCTTGAAATTTGCAAAGAGATTCTCTGTAATTATCCGATTCTGTAGTTACCAAATTATGAAAATCCATTTATATGTACAACGGATGCCTCCAATTTCGCCATCGGAGCAATTTTGAGCAAAAGTAAAATAGGAAGCGACCTTCCAATTGATTAGCTAAGGTTTTCGAACTTGTAATTCGGCTGAAGCTAACTACAGACAATCGAGAAAAAATTGCTAGCTATCGCGTGGGTCACTATATACTTTCAGCCCTACCTGCTTGGTAGAATTCTCATTATAATAACAGACCACAAACCTCTTCTGTGGTTGTACGACCACCAAATAGTTTACAAGAAGGGTAAATAGAACAGAAATGCTGATGCATAATCAAGGGTGAAAATCAAAAAAAATTATAAAAAATCGATACTGGTGACGAACCGCCAGAGGCAACCACAGAGGATTTGGATGAGATCGAGCGTGTGTTCAATCCTAACAAATCCAAGACCATAACAAAACCCAATACTGGAAATACCTATCACCGACTATTGTATCAACACATACTCGAACCAAATATATTCAACTAAGAAAAATCTGTGCCAAACTATATTGTTTGAAGTAAATCCTTTGGCACAGGGCGCAGACAAACCGTATTCCTCTCAAAAAACTGCGAGCACAAAATCATTGACTTTTTCAGATATCACGTGGACCCGAAAAAATTACGCTGTATTTTTACCCAGAAATCAGAAAGTGATCTCGTTCAACAGCTGAGCAGAATACTTCCAAGGTTCTTTAAGAACCATTTGTACAAACTCACGATTTGAACCCAACTCGTTAAGGATATACCTGACGAAAATGAAAAGGATGAACTTATGACATACCATAGAAAAACCGCAATTCGTGATATTAATGAGGCCCATACAGCTCTAGTGTATTTCTGGCCTAAAATGAAAACCACGTTAATTTGAAAGTATGGCAACTTCTTGTGAAATGATCAAGTGTAAGGAAATAGAAGAATGATAATGCCTCATAATCCTAAAATTTTCATAAACTATTAGCAAAGTCGTATGTAATCTAAGTGTCGCGCCCGCATCAAACTTTTTGATGTGTGATCTTAACATATGCAGCTGATTATAATATTATGTGGCATTATAACAGTGACAAGGACGTTGAGTTGAATTAGAACATCGAATATATCACTTCAAACTGTGCGATATGTACTTGAGATTACAGCAAAAAGAACTATGCTATTACATGAATTTCCATCACATACACACATACATTTTTCAGGGAAGTATCCAGTTGTTCAAATATTGAATCAAGTAAAGAACCTACTCGTAAGTGATATTATCGTGATCGTTCACAAAAATATACTGATAGTGTAGAATCCATCGTTCCTTTGCCGCTAGCATTTTTTTTGTCAATTATTTTATTTTCTGATTTTATGTATAAGCGAACGAGCTGTATTTGCTTCATTCTGGTTCACTCAAAGTTTTTGACTAATTTGACTGTAGTATTTTAACCTTATGTTAGACGTAGATCTTGACCGCTGAAGAGAAGAGTGAAAAGGAAACTGACTATGCGAGAAATATATTCCCATATTAGAAGAGATGACCGATTAGTTTTTATTGGCGTGATGACTTGGGCATTTTTTCAGAATAGGTAAATTTTCTCACTTGATCTTCATTTTTGTTTTGATCGATGGCTGGCTTCAAAATTACTATCGGCATATTTATATCAAATTGAGATTTTTCTGAAATGAATCCCAAAACTAAAAAGTTTTATTTCGTCATGAAAAATATTCAAATATTCTTGACAGAAGGCAATTCATTCCCAAAATGAAAATTGATCATAAATTATCCAGCCTTTCGCTAATTTCCTGTACTTAATTGTCAGCAAATGACGAACAGACAATAATTAGTAGCCCCATATGAGTGCCGAATCACCTCTGTCCAACGCCTTCCAAAGTATTTCTACTAGAACATACTTAGCAATACTTTCTGTAATAATCACCAAACGATATTCGAAAATAGGTGACTATCTGCATACTAGGTTCACGGTTTTGCCGATCATCAGTGCATGCCCGGTCAGGACGGAGAGCAAATGTTCAATCTATCAACAAGCCATCGATTCCAAATCGATTTTGTCAACTGGCCCTACGATAACTCCGGCACTCACCAAGAAAGTCAGCAACAATGCCATCTATAGAATCCACAGAAAGCACTCCGACTGGTACCCAGTCGATTGGAAATTGATTGCATATTGATGGCTTGAGCATTTGCTCTTTTTCCTGACCGGGACTGCACTGATGATCAGTAAAACCGTGAACCTAGTATGTAGATAGTCACCTGTTTTCGATTAATATTTGGTGGTTATTGCAGGAAGTATGTTCTTGTAGAAAAACTTGGAGGTGATTTGTCAGTCGTATGAGGCGATTGCCGACAATCCTATAGTATAGAATATTAGCGAAATGAATATGTTTACCAAGTATAAGTCTTCATTACTTTGAAAATAATATAGAAATAACTGAGACTTTGTTCAAAAGTTTTGGACAATGATGTGAATACTTTCATTTCGGACTTCCATTGTCTGAATTGTTACTATAAACAGGACGTTTCGATCGGTAAAATATCTTCGACCATTATCAAGTGTATAATGAGCTGTCTTGAGTTCATTGTAGGAATTTATATTTCATACTGCTTCCGAATTGCGAACAGGTTTGATCAGCAATTCTTGGAAAACAATAATTATCTGGAAACCGTACTCACTAACGTAAGGAAATACATGAAACGGAGCGGATGAACTCTTGGATGAGGTTCGGAAACAAAGCAATAAAGAAACCAAGGATAAACAACCAAGGCGTGTTGTCCTCCTACCGTACATTGAACATATATCAGAGAGACTGATAAGGATCGGTAATGAGCTCCACGTCAGAAGCTGCTTCAAATTCGGCAACACATTAGAGCTTTTGACCCAAACAAAGCAGGTTAGGTTAGGTTAACATGGTGGTCCGGGATGGAACCCACATAGGCCAAGGGCCCGTTATGATGCCGTATGGGGTGGTTACCACCCCCATCACCATCGTGAGAACCAGTTGCTGTTGTTGACACCCAAGTCAAAACGTCCTGGTAAAGGAAAATATTCTGAGAAGGTGTCCCGGTGTATTAGTTCTTGAAGAAATTAATTCGCCTATAATGACGGTTCTGTAATCCTCAGCAGACAATAGCTTTAAGGCGACTGGCACGTGGTTTATTGTGCTTTCATAAACTGGGACCATATTGATTGCGGTATTAAAGATATTTTCATTTTACTTTCTACGATAACAAAGTAGAATCTGGGAATCTGGTCGAATCTGCGAAACGTCTTTCAAATTTCGAATCTGCGAATCTGGTCGAAACATCTTTCAAATTTCAAAGCTGTTAATTCAGAGAACATAGTTTCCAAGGACGTTCCCCATTCAGTCCTCATAGTCAAGAGTAAAATGAAGAGAAATTATTCCTACTACGTTCGAAAATACCACCAAGGTATTTTCTCTCATCAGTGCTAGGATAAGTCAGAGAACAATAGTCATATTGTCCATTCTCTGTCAAAGTTTGCTGACGTAGTCCTCTCCCGCAATGTCTTATCCTGGTGGCGTCCCAAACTCAGACCATCAGGAACAAATGAAGACCACCAGTTTTTCTGATGGTCAGAGACTACCTTAGACAGGTGACGGTTTTTCATCTCATTCATCCTCTCAAACATTCCATCGGGCTGTAGATGTTCAGCAGCTCACTTATGTTTTGCATCAGGTTAGGCTCAAAATTTCTGCTATGGTTCGAATGTAGTTCTAAATGAACAGCGAATCGACATATCTGCTGGACGTTGGAGACGGTAATAGCGGAAGTCTTCTACTTAATTACCGAGCATTCCCGGTGCCGATCTTATATCGAACTTCTTCTGTTTCACCTCCTTTTCCTTGTCTGGTATCGAAGATGTCTTGGTACTTCCCAAATAATTCCCCCAGTTTGAGCTGTTGAGCTTGTTCTATGCCCTTGAGTTAACAACCAATTCTTCCATTTCTACTGGCAAGTTTCTGGTAATAATTGACATTCATTGCCCTAAGTGGCACAAATTTATTAACACGCAGCAAGGTATTCCTCGTTCAATTTCTTCATCATGGAGGGTGGGCTTGAACATCACCATGTTTTCACTGCTCGATTTTTCGAATTTTGGACATTTAGCTAGGAATCACACTGACCGACCAGCATCGACCATCCGCGACCGTCCAGCAACGACCAAAAATCGAAAGGGGTCAATAAAAACTTTCAAACTCACACTGATCGACCAGCAGATTGCAATTTTTAACATGGTCTTCGAAAACCGGTTGAAGACAATCATTCAGTGTGAGTTATCCGATAAGAATACACGTTTTGGAAATTTTGGTCGTAGTTGGACGGTCGCGGACGGTCGGTCATGGTTGCTCAGTGTGCCTGCTGCCTTAAGTACTACGCACGTGTCCAAGTTTTTACAATTTTGGCATATTATCATTCTTTTTTCAGGCAGCATTTCATAATTTTTCTGTTGAAAAATTTAATATTAGCATGTTCCTGTGAATCTTGGTCAACCATGCGGTAGTCTCTCTGGCTTTTGCAGCAATGTTTCGCATCCTCGAATTCCAAAACGTGTGTCAGCGAGTCTAGGAGATGGGTTGGATGAGTATATGTCAATGCTTGCCTAATTTATTGGTTGCAAAATCAATCCAATCGCTTCATTACATTTTTAGGTGTGGCTGGATAGATATGCACGGCAAACTAAGCGTACACTGCCTGCTTCAAATTCCTGTAAAAGTAAGCCTGCTTTCTGGCTTCGGTATTTTCAGTTGTTAATTGTATACGTATTCTAGGTGAATCTGACCATGCCGTAATTTCAGATGTTTTACCAGCTGCTCGTAGTCCTCCAGTTCTTGGATGCCGAGGATTTGTAAAATATTCGTTGCTTCTCCGCGTTATGCCAGTATTAGTGCTACCGCTTTTTCCCCTGCATTCCATCCATTTTCTGTGGCCGCAGTTTCAAGTTGTCGCTGCTAAGTTGCCCATGAAATTTTTCCATCGAGCTGAGGCGGTTTCATGTGAAGCTTCCCTATGTCAGAACTGGCCCTAACATCTTTCAGTTTATCAGTTTTTTTTTTCGTAATGCACGAAACTGTCAATTTCGCGAACATTTTAATGAATCACTAGTCTCTTTTGCGCGAAAAGTCCAGTAGTTTTTTTAGCACGTAGACTGTTCACTACGCGAACATTTTTTGATGACTTTTATTTCTGACACCCTTATAATATAAATGCGCTTGTCTTTTATTCACTAATGTATTTCAAGTTGTAAATATCTCGCCGTTACAAAATATTGATAGAATTAAAAATACGAAATCAAATATTTTGTGCCACATCACACGCATGTTCTTCTCACTGAAATCAAAACCGTTCGTCAAAAAAGTATATCAGATTCAAAATGGCTTTTTCCATTTTTCGAATATTCTGATCGAATAAACTCACTATCGCAAAAACTTTCTCAATATCGAAATCAATAACTAGATTAAAATCTCTTTGGAGATTCATACTCATTCCATATTATCAGTGATAGTGTGTCGTCGGTACGTATACGCGTTTGAAAATAGGTAGTTAATTGACCAGCAATAAAAAAAATTCCCAACGTTTTTGTTCATTCTATTCATCAAAATCTTGAGGCAAGTAACTATTATTTCTTTGTAATATAAGCACAGTAGTGCTGTGGTTTGTGCATTTGATTCATGTGTCAAGGGTCCATGGATAATATCAATGAAACCAAAAATTCTGTGTACTGACCAGAAATAATTGTCTATCATTCACATTTGGGTTCAAATTAACACTGCTGTGCCTGAGGTAGCGTGTGGAGTTAATAACAAAGCCTGCAGAAACACTTTTGCCTGAAGAACCTTGTTCCATGGTCATTCAACACATGTCGATAAATTACTACCACTACTACTGAATCATTGTACGAACAGGGTATTTGGTAGAAAGATGTAAGGCTCTTAGTAACCAATAGGTGAGGTTATTTGAAACCATATTATATTTACCTTAGTCCAATTTCTAATGGATAATAAGATATTTGATCATTCAGACAATTTCTCCTTTTATTGTTGTGATATCATGCCATAAATATTTTTCTACAAAGTTCAAATAGTATCGCGTTAACAACAAGCAATTTAAGAAAATTCGACGTAATGGAAAACAAATATAGGCCTACATATTTTTATTAGCGACTTTCAAAATTATCAATTAGCAAGTTGGTAGATATTTTTTCATTTCAAATAAAACAATTCCCATATTCAAATTCTTTCGAAAACTGCATAATTTCATTCCTTTTCTATTAGTACCTACCTCACAAGAAATTCTATCTAAATTATGACAAAGCGATAAATTAGGAGTATGTGATGAGGAAACAATTACCACAATCTCTCTCATTCTGAGATCCCGTCTCCGATACGACATTTCGTGTAAATCTGTTGGGCGGTGTAATAGATAATTCTCTCGTGGGGCCACATTATTCGTATAGAGAAATGGTGTTCACCAGAATTGACTCCTCCTGACTTCAATATTTCTCGCAGTCTTCTAAAATATGAAAACTTTTAAATTATATGCAATAAACAAAATATTCCACTATTGATGATGGCTCGTGAATTTATAATAAAATAAATGTAGAAGTATAAGAACACCACTAAAAGACAAAATTCAACTTTTTAATACCCTGATCCTCTCATTACTAGAATAAGGGGACATACTTTATAACCACTGCCTAATAAACCATACATTTGAAAAAATGCAAGTTACAAACATATTACTCCTCAACTGAATGAAAAATGCTCCGATCAAGTAACACAACCTAGATGAGTAACACTCAAATAGATCTGAAGGTAACATCTTTTCATAATGTTATCCCTCAAATCATGTCGCAATTTTTTAAGGATACAATAAGCACGTCAGCTAGATTTTGATATCTGTCGGGTAGATTCATGGCAATGAAAACCCAAAAATACTGTCTTGGATGACATATATAACAATTGAAACGTTCATTGCAGCTTGGGAGCATGTAAAAACAATAGTATTTCCATCGCCGAACAAAGATACTTTGTTGTCGATATAGTCTTGTCAGTACGACAACGCTGCATATGATATTTGACAGAACAATCATTTGAAGTTACCAGTGTCGTAACTGTCGAGAAAGGGAAACCAAATTGGAAAAGAGAAAAATGAATGAATTATCACAAATCATGTCAATTAAAGCATCGGCTGTTCTCAAAATCCTGTGGAGATTATTTCATCATAATTTCAGGTTTCCATTCCTATTGGGTTTCCATTATTTCTATTTTATTGAACCTCAATATTTCTGTTAACAACGCACGACACTGCCGTGGGGGGGGAAAATGTCCCTTACACACGAATCTTAATGCGTGTGCGGCGAGTTACTCATCTAGGTTATGTTATTTGTTCGGAGGAAAAATGCATACTCGCGATGAAAAACAGGCAGATATTTTATTACTACACTATTATTTTCAATATTTTTTTTAACCGACTAAACTCTCACCTACAAAACTAGACACCATGACCACTTCTGAATACTACAATTATTTGTTCACCTGGTTGTCAGCACCACTGTAGAATGACTTACCGACTGACTCTGAAAATACAACTTTATATATCTTCAAAGAAAAAATCAAAGAATCAATCCTCGGGAACCTAAAATGGATAGACGTAAGATATCCAAAGCAACAAAAATTCATATAAATATAACAAAATCAGTTTTCAACCTATATTTTTTTGTAGTAAGATCAACTGTCATTAGTGTCAAAAATCCATCAAATTGGTTTTAGTATATACTCATCGGGTCGCATAATAATATTCATTTGTTTCATTTTCATCTCTAGAGAAATAACTATTACTTTCATGTAGGGTATCCAGTTAAAAAACTATCATTTTCATATAAATAGTAGAAAAAATAAATTTTTCTACTGCTGAAATAATTCACAAAATAGACATGAAATATTACTTTTTGAAGGATTTATTTCAATTATCAATTGATTATTCATCATAAAACAATTTCATTTATTGGAATAATAATTGATTCCAGAAATCTATTTTGAATGTTTCTTGACGCACCATTCACGAAATTGGTCATTTGTTTTCTCATATACTTACTTGGATTTGGCCGGTATTGCATTTGCTTCCTCAGATATACCTGCCAGGGTATCACTACCACTGTCATAATCAACATCTATCTTCGTGAACACAGCTTGAAATTCAAGCAACTACGAGCAAACACAGTCAAACAGTCAAACACGTGGCATGGCAACGAAGCGTTTCTATACTAACGACACAGAAAGACCACTGGATGCTGTGAGATTGTATTGGAAGTATTGTTAATATTAAGGATAACATGTATAGAAAAAAGAAGTATTATTTAGTTATTTTGGACTTATTTTCTTGAGACAGCAAACAATTTTTAATCCGATTTTACTGAAATCACTGAATAATATTTTCAAGACAACAGTCGTTTAAATATATTTCAGACATTCACATTGACAGTTGTACAAAAAATGTTGTTTGTATTTCGTGTATAAAATTCGTGTTTTCATGGCACATTCGAGAGAAGTTTTGGCCTCGACCTGCAGTCTTGGTGGTGATCACCCTATATATTGCGAATCAAGCTAAAAAGTACCTTATTCAAAATTGAGATTGACATATGCGAGTGTATTTCCAAAAATAATTTGATTTGTTATCCCCTAATTATATCTCATGGATATTCCTCAATTAAATATTATGAATATTCCTTATACACATCTTTTGGATGTCTGTGAACAGACATTCTCATATGGACATTCGATATCTATCCTTGATGGATGATATCCATGAACAATAGTTGATGGATATCGTTGAACGATATCTTATGGATATCATTGGACTATACCTTATAGATATACCAGGAGGATATCTTGTGGAAGTTCAGCTTTTTTCACTCGGAACCACCAGGCGACCATAAAATATCCACTGGATATCAACTGGATGTCTTCTCGATATGCCCAATATAGAAATTATATTTCTATGATGAAATGTCCGTGTGTTGACTGGGAAAGTTCATCAACTGTTTGAATTTGTGTAGTGTGCCTTGCGTCCTTAAAATTATTCCCATATATTCAGCAGCTTTAATGAGTGATTCAAACAGGGTACAATGATATGTAAAACGCTTATCAGTATTCAAATCGAAAATATACGTATAGCGTCGAAAAAAGTTACAGTTACCTCATCGCATATTCAAAACTGCTCTTCCAATGAACTCGAGGGTATCTGAAATTAACAATCTCTCAACTTCCATCCTATTCGAATTTGACTAGACTAAAAACAAACCACTGGCAACCGATAGAATGAATGGCCTCTAGCCACTACCGAACCAAGACTTGTGTAAACAGTCAGCTGCTTTGATCCCAGTCCCAGTTGGCCGTTCGACGCTGAGACGGTTGGTGTCGATTCTCGATTGTTAGCTGGTCTCGCCGAAGGTTACGTTTCGTGGTCGTCTGACAAGAACCGGTCGCACAGGCATATGTGCATGCGAGGAAACGTTGCGTATACGGTGAAATGTTTATGCTAATATGTCCTTAATGAATTTTCCTATATTTTTCCGTAGATAATCCGGATGTGATGTGATATTTGTGAAGATGTACTTTGTTCTGTTCATGTATTTAATTGAAAGTGTCTTCACTTAGGATTTGTTCATTCAACTAGGTAAGATTGCTTTCTTTGCTCTTTGGCACTTTGGAAAGTGTATACAAACTCCTTGTGCACATTCCTTCGTTATTTTGCCCGTTCTGTTTGTGAATGGGTCACCGGTCTATGAATTCAATTGAAACTGAATAATATAGACTCAAAAAGTTCTATTGAAAGACTGAAACTTCTTAAATTGACGGAATCTTGATATTCCAACAACCAGATTCCGCGAAACAGAATAAAAATTCAATGTTTCATTAGTTTTCTGTGGTGTATTACAAGGTTTTATGATAGGGCCAAACTACTGTTATTTGTTCCCAAATATTCTGAAAGCCACTCATAATACGCCTTAAATGTCAATTTGGTTACTTATCTCTATTGTGATAGGGTCATCAGTTCATCTAATTCCAATTTTGGATGCTTCAAATAAAGACAAAAATCAACTAAATATGACATAAACTAAGTCGTTTCAACAAATCGTAAGTCACTGTATATCAGAACCATTTCAATAATTATTGTAGTACCTACTTAGTAAAATCGTTATTGTACTCTTCATTCAGTCACTGACAACTGTCTGACAATCAGTCCAGTTGTAGTGTCATTTCTTCTATAGGAAGTTTGTAACTCAATACTTTTTGCAGTTTTGTTCTCTAAAATTCTTTGTTTCTTTAGCACATTAACATACAAACATATCTTCATCGGTTATTGAAAACTGTCTGACATCAGTCCAGTTGTAGTGTCATAGGTACTTCATTTATGATCCCACAAAATAATTCATTCTATCATAAAAAGTATTATAAAAATTCTTCATTTCAATACCATATTAACATACAAACTTATCTCCATTGATTTTTGAAAGATCTCTGACAATTAGTCCAGTTGTTGTGTCACACTTTGTATATAAGTTATGTTCCTAGAATAACATATACAACATATCCCTTTCTACCTCTATAGGGGCTTCCTCTATGTATTTTGAAGTGTTATAAAAAGTTCATCATTTCAATATCACACTAACAAACTTATCTTCATCGGTTATTGAAAACTATTTAACAATCGGTACAGTTGTAGAGTCATACATTAATAACATATATATCATAACGTACAAGGTATACCTTTCTATCATTATCAAGGATTGCTTTAAACAAACTTTTCTGCAATCGATCATCAATCAGTTCCGATGTAGTGTCATACTTTCAATATTAAGTATATTCCTAGAATGACATTATTGTATACTTGTCTATGGTTATCTAGGATTGCTTCACGTATTTTATGTTGTCATCAAATTCTTCAATTCAATATTACGTTAACATACGAATGTGTCTTCAATCGTTTATTGAAAACTATTTGACAATCGGTACAGTTGTAGAGTCATACATTAATAACATATATATCATAACGTACAAGGTATACCTTTCTATCATTATCAAGGATTGCTATAAACATTCTCAATCTTAAAATCACATTAACATACAAACTGATCTGCAATCGATTATCAATCAATTCCGTTGTAGTGTCTCAATCTTAAACTCACATTAACATACAAACTTTTCTGCAATCGATTATGAATCAATTCCGTTATAGTGTCCCATAATAACATATATATAACATAACATACAACGTATCCCTTTCTATCATTACAGGGTCTTGCTCTATGTATTTCAAAGTATTATAAAAAGTTCTTCATTTCAATATTGTATTATGTATTTTGAAGTGTTATGGATAGCTGTTCATTTCCATAATATCTCATTAACAAACACACTTATCTTTAATCGGTTATTGACCAATGCATGTTTCCGTTTTCAGGGTTATAGTCTCTATATTAAGAATGTTTCAATTAAAACATTATAGATTTTATTATCGGGGCTTGCTTTAAACATGCTCAATCTTAAACTCACATTACCATACCAACTTTCAGTTGTAGTGTCATACTCTCTATATTAAGTATGTCTTTATGATGACATATCATGTATATTTGTCGTTATTGAGGCTTGCTTATGTATTTCATGTTGTTATAAAGTTCTTCAATTAAATATCACATCAACATATAAACGTGTCTTCAATCGGTTATTGAAAACTGACAATCAATCCATCTATAAGTAGTATAATTCTTTTTATGTAAAGTATGTACCTTTCTGTCGTTATCGAGGCTAGCATTATGTACTTCAAAGTTCTGTTGTTTAAGATCATCTGTAGTATTTAGTAAATTATGTTCTTATAAAAACATCTATATGTATTGTCAGTACCGATACTTGAATTATATTTTGAAGTTTTGTTACAAAAAAATCATCATTTATTTAATATGTATAATAAAAGACTTATCATCTGCAAATAATGTTAGATAACAAAATATTAATATCAACTATGAAAGTAAGGGACCCCGTGATTTCTGTTATTCGCCCGATACTGATGGAGACGTTGTAAGAAGCTACCACCTCCGGACATCAAATCACTGTTCAAAATAAATAAAGTTGGTTTGGAAGAGTCATGAACATTTCTATCAGTTTAAACTCAAATGAATGATCAGAAACGTTTCAATAAACAAAAATTTATTAAAAAAAATATATTCAGAAATCAGATATTCCTTCGATGACATATTACTCGCCCACTCATGAATTTTGAATTGTTATGTAGGTGGTAATATTCACTTTATTTATTGAAAAAATTCATTTCTAAACTTTCTGTTGTAAACTTTTGACCAATGAATAAATAACTGACCAATTAATAGCCATTTGGATATTAACATGAACAAATTAATGTGAACTATTGGAAAGCGGTTTTTTTTAAATGCCATCAGAAGATGTTTGTGTCCTGCTTATTACAAGGTTTGATATTATTGTTAATGGTAACCCCAACATTTTTCGTTTTCTGATAATAATCTGCTAATAGATCTTCTCTCGGTTGAAAGTACACCTCAATATGGAAAGTTCAACCTCTGAGATTTAGATGCTTACTGAGATAAACCTTTCTCGATGCAGAACGGTAGCCAATCTTTGCCCCGCAGTTGCGCTTTATGTTTATCGTTTGTGCGTCTCAGAGGCCAATGAGCCAATTTTTTTAACAACAATAATGAGCTATACGTATAATAATAGCATTTCTCCATTATCCACTATCTAGCTCAACGAGAACTAGAGCATTGGTCAATCTTCTCGTCCTCTTCCTCAAGACTTTCCCGGCTTTTATTCATGTCGCACATTTACCTTTCACCTCTCCGCTCTACACTGTGTATGGAAATTTAAAAACCCAAATGAATAATAAGTTATTTTTACGAAACAGAATAAGTATGATTCTGATTACTCAATTCATCACATATATTTGATCTTATAGTATCAAAATCATAAACTGATCTTTAACCATCCATATATAAATACATACACTCAATATATCGTGCTTTCAGCAATAAAATGGTAAAATCACATCATAATTTTTCGTCCAAGTTATCGAAAGTGTTCTTTTCATTTCAATTCATTGTTATTATGCAAAAATGACCAGAGAATATTTCTACTTGATAAAACATCAATTGAAACTGGTGAGAACGCCCGAGGAACTTTGTAATTTATTACTTCTCCGTTTCTTTACTGTCTTGTTCAACATATATTCAACTTTCTGGTATCCCTATTTTCTACTCTTCATAGATAGACATGACTAGAGGTGAGCCAGAAAAGAACCCACAGATAATGAATTCGTAGAATGCACATTTATTTCCACGAAAACATTTCAGTCAACTACCCAAGTTGTAAAATCTTATTATAGTGTTACTATTACAATTGATTTATTCACAAACATTATGGTATTTCCAGTTATAAACTGTTGACCGAAGGAATGAATAACTAACCAGTATTTTTTTGCCATCTGCATAACTAACAAAATTGCGACTTGTAATACAAGGAAAACAGTTCTTAACATATACCATACTTCTTCAGGTCGAAATGGTTTCAATTTATTAGACTTTTTCCCAAAACTTCATTGACTGATTTCAATCCCGACACCTTACTTTTTCTGATCATTCACAGTTAGTTTGAGAATCGGTGATAAATTGTTTGATTACTTGAATGTACATTGTTTAATAAAGGTAAGGTAAGCTCGGGTAAGTGTGACCGTGATTTTCATTAGTTCGCATTGAATTTAGTCCTTCTGATGAACCTGAACTAATATAACAATGAAATTTTGCAGGTATTTACTTCGAAGGTCAGTCTTTGTAATACGCCACAGAAAACTGTTGAAAAACGTATTCTATGAATTTTATTTATATATTCAGATATACATCTCCATAGGTCACACTTCCCCGGAAATTTGGGGCAAGTGTGATTCTGGCCAAATTTAAAGATATTAATGCACGTAAATCTCTCTTTGGGGCAGGTGTGAGTAAACAGTAAAGGAACTTTTACCACAATTCATTTGTTTCGAAATATCTTTATTCAAAACATAGTTAGGAACTTTTTAATATTGAATTTGAAATGCCCCATTGGAAATAAACAAAAAATAATCGTGAAAGTGAACCTTTGTTGAAAAGAAAAATTTACAGGTAGAAATCGAATGAGAATTTCATTGATCCCCATCTTCTGACGAGTGGTGATGGAAGCACAGTTGTTATTTCATCCTCAGAAAGTGTATCAATGTCTTTCACATCTGTCCAGGTATATTGTTTGGCTCTCTGAGATTTCCGTATATAATTTCGTACTATAGCTGAAAAAATATTACTGTTTAGATTGGCCAAATGAACTAGGTTCCCACTTACCCCGACAGATAGGTCACACTATCCCCAATAATTTCGGGGTAAGTGTGACATGCAATGGAAAAATGGAAAAAAAAACAAATTCATGAAAAAACGACAATCTATAGTCAGATTCATTGTTTAGGTAGAAGAAAAGTGTATAAAATACACTCAAAGCTTGAAATAAACTCGTTATACTCGTTCGGGTTGATGAATTGTAGGTTAGAAAATTGGGGAAAATATTCGGATTTCACAAGATCTCTTTGGTATTTTATATGATGGTTATGGATTCATTATGAGTGTAGGCTTTTCATCAATAGATGGCATTGGGCTGTCGCCTGGTTTATCGAAGATAGCGAGCAAACTCACACTTGCCCCAAATTCACACTTACCCGAGCATACCTTAGTGGATTTTCTTAAGAGGTATGACTCATACCGTCGCAGAAAACAAATTTACGTTTCGGCAGTCGTCTACTGAACGTTGTAAAAACATCCGCATTCGAGACCTGCGAGCTTGTGGTAAAGATCGACGTGGCACGCGTCCATACCGATCAAAGATATAGTGAAGATAGTAAAGATATATTCAAGGTCATAGCTCTTAAGAAAATCCATTACCTCGACTACAGTTATTTAATTTCACAACTGACTGCAACACTCTTTTCGTCGAGGGAACTAACTGTAACTTGTCTATATTTTCTCTCAACTAACTGTGTTGAACTCAGACTGTCATCTCTGGTCGAAAGCCCTGTATTTATATCCACAGTAAAATTCTTTTGGAGCATTCCACATACTTCAAAAGACGACAAGAGATTCGCTCTTACCATTACTTAAAACAGCTTGGAAGCTTGATGACTCGCTTTATTGGCATCCTGTCCGTTCTCGAAATCTCAGGCATTGCTCACGAGCAGTATAGTAGACAGGGCCGGCCCCAGCTTGTAACAATAAATTTTATCACATTTCTAGTATAGTGTGGCTCCAATACCATTATCAGATGCATAACAATGGATCTGAAGCAGTACGACGCGACGTGCCAAAACTAGCACAAGGATCAACTGCTTCTATCTATTTCGTAATACTAAGAAAGATTTAAAAAAATCGTAAATATTCTAATGCATTATCGTTTGTTTCTAATTTAAGAATTCAACAATAGAAGTCCCATGCATTTCTTCACCATTGATTACGTTATTGTGAAGTGAAAGTATACCTCAAAAGTTCCTGTTAGCACGGCAACTTTCGGCTTTTTTTCCATTAGTTGAAGTTTGATTTTCAATTAACGCTATTAGATGCACCAACAATCTTCATATTTCATATATACAGTTGTTGGTCTCTCGTTGTGAAATAGACGAAGTTACTCATTATATTTTCTTTGAAATAATTTCACACCAGTAATAAAAATTTTTGTTTTTGACTGACTCTTCCTTTCACCATACTTCAATTATCGCATACTTATCAGCATCATGAGAAATATGTGCTCGCAGAATTATAAAGGGAAAAAACATTATTTCTTCTCAAAATAGCACCAATTGAAGTGTTGACTAAGTAGTCAGTTGAGACCCATCAACCATTTCATCCATTAATTTTTCAAATCCATTAAAAATGATTTAAGCTAATTGACTTGTGAGACGTTGGCTTTAAAGCTTCATATCTGGACCTAATGTTCAGTTACAACTTTGGACCATTATCGTCAAGTTCAAAATTATAATTGAAATAAAAAATTTCTTCCACCTAGTCTACGAAAATGGAAGACTAAAGTGGAGGCATCTAATATGTGTAAATTCATCATGACTAATAAATACAGAGGAAATAAATGCTTCCAATTTACACTAAGAATATATACGTGTAAAGTCACGCTTACAATTGTTTCTACACACAGTGTCATCATCTGAGCTGAGTTATGAACTAGTTCACTGTGTGTCGAAAAAATTGTAAGCGTGACTTTACAAGTATATA
Source organism: Chrysolina americana (assembly GCA_958502065.1). Classification (NCBI taxonomy): domain Eukaryota; kingdom Metazoa; phylum Arthropoda; class Insecta; order Coleoptera; family Chrysomelidae; genus Chrysolina; species Chrysolina americana. Next base: position 97,709,594 of record OY293410.1, read on the forward strand.
TTCTTAGTGTAAATTGGAAGCTTTTATTTCCTCTATATTTATCAATGGTTACAATATATATCTGTTAGAAAATCACTGACAGCTTTAAATCTTATAAAATGATATTGGTACGAGAACGTGACTTCCTAGATGAATTTCTGTTTGTTGTGTATGGTCGATATAAAAAGTTAAGACTCGTTCGACAGAAAAAAGAGCTGCTTACTGGTTTCTACAATTATTTCATAGTCCGTAAATAAATTGACGATCATTCGGTATACTTTCAATAGTAGCTGCCGATTGTTTTCATATGTAATAATGATAATTATAGTCGACTCCATTCACCAAGTTGAAAAATAAAGAGAAAATATCAGAGCACGTTAAATTATTTTATGACAGCTAAGGCTGTTTGTCAATAGACATATGAAAATTTGAATATATGTATGAAGAATAGATCTTTATTAAATACAATTTTACTATACTAATCAGAGCAACACCCAATCAAAAATCAAAGAGTTTGCCGAATAAGTCTCAACTTTTCATATGGACTTTACCAATGTCATGTAGTAAAAGGAACCAAATTAACCAACTATAAAATGTCGTTAATAAACTACGTGACAAATGAATGTTTTCTTCCTTTAATATTGCCAAATGAAAATATTTTCATTACATCCACTCATACACAAAACACTGGAACTCAGTCACTGGTTATTTATAAAGATAAAACGGTATTCTTCATTTTGCACAATCACATCATTCATGTATAACACTCGCTTGGAGAACTTGATAAGAATATCTGAATGTAAACCAAAGATTCAAAGCGATTTATGATATTTTAGGTATTTATATTTCTGGATGTTACAAATATTTGATCGATGTGCTCCACTGATTGTTTCTTCAGTAATCAAATGTGTAACAAATTCAATCGGTTGAATCTAGAAAGTTTTAATTACCAACAGCAAAAGATCTGGAAGCATTCATGTAAAATAGTTGATGAACCATTTACAGGTAACTGACAGAGAGGTTTGAGAGTCCTCAATAATGTAATGGTTTTTCAAATGGCTTGAATTCCGCTGGGCTGGATTATAAAATTAGGTATAATAAATAGATAAAAGTATAAAAAATAGAGAAACTATTTTCTTTACCTTCAGGACTACGTATTATTCTAAATAGTAGGTGTATCTATAGATAATTCACAATTCAAAAATGACTTAGTCTGAGTCGATTTGTTCATTTTTGATATATCTTCCTATTGTACAAATTTCACAATTCCACGTCAAAAATTACGTATAAAAATTAATGTTCAATGAACGTTTCATGTGCAGAGAGTAACACTTTTAGCCCTTTTAGCATAGTATTATAAAATATTCAAAACTAGGGATGCACCGAAGCAGACTTACTGAATATTGGACTAAAACGACGGAGCTTATCATTATTATCATTTTTATTGAAACGGGATATAAATTAATCGTCTTCAGTACACTATGAAAATAGTAATTTTTCTTGGTAGTAATTTGTTATCCAGCGATATCTGTTTCACATATTCTATGCTTCACCTTCAGCAATGTCGTAGAAGTCCCAAATGTCACTCGGTTTTTTCACTCATAACTCACCAATACTAACTGAACTGGGCCACATCAACTCAAATGTGCAGACGATAGTTCGTCAGCAGCCCAAATTCAAACCCTTAAAGGTCAGTTTATACGTTCAGTTTAAACTCCAGATGTACATATTAATGGTTAGAATGAGGACCATACATCATTATTTAATAAATGTCATTCACATTCTTAGTCCATCTGTAGTTTTGAAAAGAAAATAGTTTGCCAGCAGCCCAACTTCGACCACCTAAGGATCGGTTTGATACGTTCAGTAAGTCCATCTGTAGTTTACTGGTACCTAGTCTCAAGAGGACTATTTTGGTTTATTCAGCCCTTCGGCTCGGCTAAAGCAGATCTGTCCTGACGGAATAATAATAATGATAACTACTACCCAAAGTCTTCAGTTGAAAAAATTGTACACAAGTTAGATGGGAAGATTTTCAAAAATCTGAATGACTGAACACAACAGATACTGCAAAAATATAATCCACTGGAAAAACTTCGAGTCATCACTCCATTATTAATAATGATAATATTTTATTGATCCATTCAGACAGTGACAAAACTACCAATCTTGAGAATAGCCATTGTTCACCATTAAAATACAATAAGAAATATAGGTTTTATCAAAACTGTATGAACCACACAAATACACCAAATAAACAAATAAGATGTAAATAATTAAGTACAAAGTTTGCCTTTGAACTATTTTTTTTATTATTCACCCAGGTAGATGTGGAACCTACAACTTCCGTACACCACTTTAGCCCAGTGACGGGCGGTGGGGATTGATCCCCAATTGAATGTCTTCGTTTTTCATATGCCCTTATATGTATTTATATATTATGACGTTTTTAATTTTAATGACCACGGAGAGCCACGTTAAATGTAAGTATTGGTTTTATGACAATTGATTGCGATGATAGTTTAGACTATATCTCAATTTTGACTTATTTCAAGATTATTTTTCAATATAGGGCTATTCAAATTTGAGTCTAAGCATTGGGATCTCAGTTACGGTAAAAGATAGAGGGGTGGTTAAATAAAGGTAAAGTTGCATATTTTAGAGGTCAATTACGCGAAACAAAGAAAATTATCTAGCTTTTTTAGTTCTGCACGTATTCAGGAAAAATGAAAATTTTCCTCTTCTGTCAATATCTTTTTGTTTTGTGAATTTTCACAAACTTTGGACACTTTAAAACTTTTGATAAACTATCCAAATATGCAAATAATAATTATATACAAAGTATCGTACATACCGCAGTGGTCATGATGGTCAGAGGGACGTGGGTTCGATTCCCAGCATGGTCACTGGTCTCGTGCTGGGAATCGCACGTTAAAAGGTAAGACCTCGTTAATCCTTAGCTCGCACAAGTTTCGACTTCTGAGGGCTGTCGTTCGTAGGGGGATGATAGCTGGTTAACGGAAATAAACAATTTTAAACAATTTTTATTTATCGGGTCACCCTCAACTTATTATTTCCGAATAAGGACCTGCATTTTTTATTGCATTTTTTCAAATGCTAAGCAGCGTCATATGTTTCATATTGGCGTAGTTATATATTTTCATCTAAACTACAGACTGTTAGGGAAATATTGAACTGTTGCTGGTGAAATTTCAATGTTTTTTAAATTATTTTGCATATGTAACTGAAAAATATCAACATGTCATTGATTCACTCCTCATTCTCTGATATTTTCCAATTGCAGCTGTTGAGGAATTTAAAAAATCTTGAAATTTTTTCTGAATAGTTTAATATTTCCAAAATACTCTGTAGATCAGATGAAAATAATACACTATTATGAGTCGTGCGCACTCAGTTAAAAACCGAGTAGACACGAATTTGCGCCGTGAGCACTGAACGTGTTAATACTTGATTTTCTTCAATTTCGACCGAATTTTCGCCCATTTAACACCTAAAATCATAATAACAGTTGCTATTCTAGTCAGATATCATTTATGTTACTCATGAATTTCGATCATATAAGTATGTATAGTAAATAGTGAGTTGAATAACAATTGAAATCCGTAAAGCTAATTATTCATTCATTTAATGGAAAACCCAAAATGCAAAAATTATAACGCCAAAAAAATATATGTATTTAGGTGCAAAATGTTCAGTTACTAATTCAGCGTGAGACTCGAAAGTAGAAATGCTTGTAATCGACAAACCCAAAACAAAGTTCTATACTTAAATTATTCTAAAGGCAGGTAAGGTGTTTGGATATTCTCTTGCCGTCCAGTTCGATTCCTAGATCGGTTGGTTCCACGTGAATGAACTTTATTCAAAAATTTACTGAACTCAAATGTCCCGTTATTTCGTCTCGTTTCGAGGATGACAAACCTATTAGTTTTTTATCAATATACAGTGTGCCCAAGATAAGAATGAACAGCATGGGGATATCGGAAACGGTAAGTGATACGGGGTCGATTAAATTAGAGAAAAGTAGCGCATTTATGTGCCTAATAATATGCCATTTAGAAAGTTTTAATATTCCGAGTAGTTTCGGAGATATCCGAGAAAAACCGAAATTTGAGAATTTCGTTTTTATTTTCTCCTAGCTTTATTTTCAAAGGAAATGTAAAACAAATAGCACTTTGCCATGGCCACTTTTTGAGGACTACACGATAACGTAAGCAGAATTTTTCTGCGACGTTTCGTCTTTTAGAAAACATCATCAACTTTGTATTTTTATATGGGCCGAAACTAAAGTATACCCTGTATACGACTCCATATTTCATTGTGAATACAGCAACGTATCAAACAATATGATTTCGGAACAATTTCTCGCGCAAAATGTAATTTAGTGATTACTTAATATGTTTTTCTTCAATTTTAGATAGTAGGCGCTGGAAAAAATGACACATATTGTTCCGTTGTCATAATAATACTGTAGTTTGGTAGAATTTTTGACACATTTTCGTTCCTACTTTTACATCTCGCTACCTACCTAATTTGTGTTAAAAATGGAAAACGGCAGCTTTTCGAATACTGAAAAATTTGATATGTTGTCATGTTACATTGTGTGCCAAAGAAATTGTGTTGATGCTGAACGTGCGTACTCTAATAAGTATCCAGAGAGGCGACAACCTGGTAAATCAATATTTAGACGGTTAGTTTTTAATTTAAAAGAATACGGATCATTTAAAAAACCTGTGGTTTCCCGACAAAAGCAATCTAATGAAGAAAGTCAGCGTGATGTGTTACAGGCCGTTGTTGAAAATCCTGAGATATCTACTCGCACCATTGAAGATAATACCGGAGTTGCCAAATCCACCGCTCACTTCATTTTAAAAAAAAATAAATATCATCCTTATAAATTTAGGATTTGTCATGGACTCAGGCCAGGTGATGATGCAAGGCGAAGAACCTTTTGTGAATGGTACACTAGAAAATGCCAAGACGATGAAAATTTCCCTTTCAAAATAATTTGGTCTGATGAAAGTATGATCACCAACAATGGCATTTTTAACAGGCGGAATGTTCATTATTGGTCACAACAAAATCCGCGGGTACACAAAGTGTCCAGACACCAACATCGTTTCGGTTTTAACATGTGGGTTGGGATTCTCGGTACGAATGTAATTGGGCCTTTTATCTACCGAAACAATTTAACAAAAGAGCGGTACATAAATTTGTTAGTAAATGATGTGGAAGATGCTCTAGATAATTTGCCTTTAGCGGTTACTCACAGCTGCTGGTTTCAACAAGATGGTGCTCCAGCACATAACGCTATAATTGTTCGTGATTATTTGAACCGTCGCTTCCCAGGACAGTGGATAGGTACTCATAGTGATACACCCTGGCCTGCAAGGGCCCCCGACCTAACCCCACTAGACTTTTTCCTTTGGGGACATATCAAGAATCAAGTGTACTCTAATCATAATTTTCAAAATGAAGAAGATTTGCTAAGATTGGTAACTGCTTCCTTTAACAATATTTGTCCGAATATGTTAACTCAAGTTTTAAATTCGTCTGTGAGACGAGCGTACTTGTGCTTAGAAAATAACGGCGGGTTATTTGAACACTTGTTATAAGTTTCTGTTTGTTTCCTGTAATACATATCAGCTCCTTGTTATTACATTACAATTACATTTATAAAGTAAACTTTTGATTTGGCGACTCATCTTTGTATTCAACAACGCAAAAATTCTGGAAAGTGGTAAGTTTAAATTTAGTATAAATAGGACTAATCAATTTATTTCATGTACCAAAATATGTCATTTTTTCCAGCGCCTACTATCTAAAATTGAAGAAAAACATATTAAGTAATCACTAAATTACATTTTGCGCGAGAAATTGTTCCGAAATCATATTGTTTGATACGTTGCTGTATTCACAATGAAATATGGAGTCGTATACAGGGTATACTTTAGTTTCGGCCCATATAAAAATACAAAGTTGATGATGTTTTCTAAAAGACGAAACGTCGCAGAAAAATTCTGCTTACGTTATCGTGTAGTCCTCAAAAAGTGGCCATGGCAAAGTGCTATTTGTTTTACATTTCCTTTGAAAATAAAGCTAGGAGAAAATAAAAACGAAATTCTCAAATTTCGGTTTTTCTCGGATATCTCCGAAACTACTCGGAATATTAAAACTTTCTAAATGGCATATTATTAGGCACATAAATGCGCTACTTTTCTCTAATTTAATCGACCCCGTATCACTTACCGTTTCCGATATCCCCATGCTGTTCATTCTTATCTTGGGCACACTGTATAGCGTCTTGAATTCCATCTATTTCCACATAGAATATTTGAAGGTCAATGGACGACACAGTGTATGGTTTGCGGCATTTACTGGTGGACGAATCAGCCAAGTGTTTGTCGGACGCAATGACTGATGATTCATGATGTTTTTCCTGTTCAATTTTTCGTCAAATGTTCTATTCTCACACTTGGTGTTGATTAGCCTTTAGTATAGGCCACAATTCAAATTTAAGAAAAATTAAATTCTCGAATTCCAGTAAGCAAACACTATTTTTGATAATAGTGAAAAATGCAATCAAACAGAAATACTTCAACGGTCGCAGGGGAAAGTAGTTGTTTTCTGTTAAATACTTGCCGAAAAAAATACCTTCTGAATAGATTTTTGTTTGCGGAAGATTTGATTAGGTATGTAATCTACTTTTCATTATTGAAATAATGATGTTTCGTCAAGTAGTGTCCTTCTTTCTAAATCAACCTATTTTCATTTTATTTTGTCACGTGTGCCATGCAAACAGAAGACATGCTCTGCATTTGGAAACTACCGAAATTTTCAAGTTAAAAACAATTTGAAAAGATTTATAATTAGTTTTGATCTCATATTTTCGTAGAATACTGCCGATCCGATCTGTAACTCTGGAAACATACGGTAAGAATGCCTTTTTTTGGTCAGTGATAGTTTGACTGCTACTCGGTTCACTGTATGGACGGTCATTCAGTCTACTGAATGTTATTTCTGTGTCAGCGTTTACATCGGGACCACAGAACGTTCCGTCAAAACAAGAATCAAAGAGCACAAGGATGATTGACGGTTATGACACTCGCAAAAATCCACTGTCGCAAAACAAACCCAAGTTATCTCTTCAATATCTGCAAATTCTGAAATACCACAACAACCTCAACAGAAAGAAGAAGGACTGCAACTAAACAAAGCTTCACAAAGATGAAACTTCATTGAAAACAGTCGAGCCTAGAAGGGAACGAAATAGCAGGCGCCCTAGCAAAAGGGGGGGCGAAATAACGTTCACTGAGCCAGAACCGGTAATCGGTAAAGCACATAGCACTGCCAAGAATGTTATAACATCCTGGGCAGACAATAAAAGACTCGAGTATTGGCATAGGCTACCGGACCTAGCCCATTCCAAAGGATGTATTGCTTGCACGAGAAAAAAAAACAGACCTCCGACAAACTGCTAGAACTCAGTAGAGCACATCTCAGAGTTATAGTAGGTTTGCTCACTGGCCACTGGAAACTCAAACACCACATGCATAAAATCGGACTTGCACAAGATACAGAGTGCCGCCTATGCATGGAGGAGGATGAAACGGCTGAACACATTTTATGTACATGCCCCGCAGCGGCCAGAACCATATTTTCAATATTTGGCAATACATCAGTAAGGCCCAGAGACCCTGGTAAATTGCTCTCCCAACGTACATAAGTTCGTTCGAGATTGGATATACTGGGAGAAATATAACCTTAGGGTGAGCCACAATAGGCCATTGGCCGCAGTGGAGTGGCTGATATGGGCCCACTGACGTTCAAACCTTACCTAACCTAACCCATACGACATCTGAATCACTCCAACCAATCGCTGAAATATATTTTGCAATACTTTCTGTTACAACTACCAAATGATAATCGAAAACAGGTGTGTCTATCTACATACTAGTTTCACGGTTCACCCGATCATCAGTGCAGACCCGGATACAACATGCAACATGAAATTCAGTCTCATTCCTGGCTTCTTGTTCCTGTATTCTTGAGATTGAGTCTTCATCCACGTCTTCTTGTGGGTTTTAATCAGAGCTTTCACTGAATCACAACCAAGCCAAAAAGAGCGCTTAGTGCTAATGCTCTTCGTTACCCTTATACCCTTCTATGTTCTGGTACCCAGGCTATGGAAAGTTTGTTATCACTGCCCAGCTCTTATAGGACTCGTAGACAGTCCCAAACAAGTTTTGAGTTAACTTGCATGGAGCTAATTGTGTTAATAACGGATTGGCTGTCAGAGTAAATAGCAATAGTCTTGTCATCAAATTTTTGTCTTAGTATTATGCGGCAGGGCTGGCCATCGGTCGAAATGCAGGTAGTTCTGCGTAAAACTTTTCTGCTCCCCGCTGTCAGGTTTATCTCGTGAGTACTCCAGATCTTCTGATGAACTCCTGGTTTGTCTGTGGGATGTTATCTTCTGCACCACAGTGCCCGAAGACATCCATCCTTATTCCAGCTAGGGTTTCACATTCGAACAATATGTGTGTTGCTGTTTCATCCTCCTTATCACAGAACCTGCATAGTGTTTCCCCAATATGTGCAAGTGTTTTCTCAGTTGGCAGTGTCCTGTTATTGGTCCTTCCACCTTACTGAGGGAGTTCCGGCTCAATGCAAGAAGATGCCTTGGTAGCCAGTCAGTTGGCTCCATCACCTTCATTTTTCTATGAGTATTGCCTGTGTTTTCGAACTGCCTGTATAGCAGGCAATTTCTATATTGATTGGCCTCTCTGCCTGGTATGGTTATTTTATCATATCTCAAAAAAGTGTATTAGGGAAGCCTCTCATCCAATGGCATTCCTTTATGGTGTGGTTTTCCAAATACGTAAATAGTTTGTTAAAATTCAGACCATGTATTCTTTTGATAGACGCTTGCCCTCCTTGCAGTCTATTGATGACTGACCTGGCTTCGCCTTGTATGTCAGTCAGTGAAACGGTGGTATGTTGAGCAAGGCTTCTTAAGCGGCCCACTGGCTCCACTGGCCGCTGAGCAGCTTTGCCTTCGAATGCTACCCAGCCTTCGAATACCCCCAGCCTACTGAGTCTTTGGTCACCATACCACCGATCCATATCTGACCTTGTAATATAGCCATAGGATTATCTTTGGTTGTAGCCCCAATTTCCCACACATTCTTCTGTACAGGTTGAAGGCTATCATATTTTGGGATATTTTCTGAAGATTTTGGTTAACTTATGGTCAAAAATTACTCTTAAATATATTGCCTCATATGTTACTACGTTCAAAGCATTTTGTGTTTGCTCCAAAATTTTCTGTAGAACATGAAAAATCATATGAACGAAATATCTACGTTGAAAGTTTGTTCAAAATAGATCTCACTAGAATAAATGAAGGCCAAGAATGCTTATAAGCTGAACAATACATACTTTTTTGATAATTTCTCAACGACTACTGTCAGGGATACATTCTAAATAGGGAGGTAAATGCCAAAAGCTCTAAAGCCACATTACAGTTTCGATGTCAATAACTTGGCTCCCAGGATAATTGATATTTCCATCACTAGTTTATTATTTTTATTATTCTCATAACAAATTGAAAAACTGAAACATCATTTGATATCAGCGAAAGACAAACAAAAATTTCTAACTCCGCACAGATTGTCCTGAAAATGTGTTACAAAAGTAAGAATCACCTAACATGAGCATTTGAAGCTCCTTTTGGAAGGATCATCGTGATCCAGAAGGGACAGAAAATTATCCTTAAGTGCACTCTAGTTGTCTGGAAAAATAAACTCTGTTTTATTAAAGATTGCTTACCACAAGCTGGAACGTTTATTCGGCTTTTGTACCTTTTCGTACGTTTCTAAAATATTGATACAGCACTGCGAAACCCTAGATGAATCTAGTACCGAACAAATTGAGTGGGAGACATTGATATTTTATTGACACGCTAGTGATTGTAAGCCATTCTACAAATCAATATCAAATGGGTCAATACAAACATTTCTCTGAAAGGATTTTGAAAGGAAATGTGTATAATAATGGGTATAACTATGAAATAACAATTTCTGCCATAATTGGATTTTATTGAAATTCAAACGACTCAATATGAATGGATACAGTTGCGTCGTCAACGGAATGAACCAGTATCAAAGGGGCGATATAAATTGGCAATTTATTATAAGAATCGACGTGCTTGAATTGAAACTTTATTAGCTACATTTATTTGGACTTCAAATTGAAAATTGTAGATGAGCCGTCAAACATTTTCTTTTTTATTCGTCATAACCCCAATCCAGTTGAACTTCCAAAACATCCCCGACAGTAGCCGGTGAGAAATTATCAAATTCAAGTCTTTCTTGTTCAGCTTATAAGCTTTTTCTGAGAAATGTTGAATCAACCATACCAGACAGGGAGGCATGGCAGGAAGATTCTCCAATTATTGCAGAAATGACCTGCTATACAGACGGGCTAAAAAACCGAAGCACGGGAGCCACAATAACACTCATTGGGCTAAAACCAGCCTCACCATTTGGGGACATTAGGCAGGACACGAAGAAATGGGTCAAGAACCATCATCAATCTCCCTGGGAAGACGCCAAAAGCAATACTCACGGAAAAATTATGGCGAAGAGCTGGGCAGCCATATCAAACTTCCATAGCCATTTCATTCCATAGCAGAAGAGTTACTAAGACAAAAGTTTAATTAAAAGATCATTGTTATTTATTCTGACAGTCAAGCAGTTATTAACGCAATTAGCTCCATGCAAGATAACTCTAATCTTGTTTGGGACTGTGCGAGCCCTATAAGAGCTGGGCAGCCATAACAAACTTCCATAGCCTGGATACTAGGACATAAATGGTATAAGGTCAGCGAAAAACTTTAGCACGAGAAAGAACACTAAGTGCTCTTTTTGCTCCTGAACCTGCTTGTGATTCAGTGAAAGCTCTGATTGAAACCCACAAGAACACGTGGATGAAGATTCAATCCCAAGAATCATGAGTCAGGAATGAGACTGAATTTCAGTTGTAACATGCACTCAAATGAAAAGCCAAAGTCCAATAACTCTAAAATTTATATGCAAAAATCCTCTGAGTTAATGTTTAATCAACCAGATTGTATTGAATAAACATTATTATTATTATTAGATGAGAACTATGTCGACATGAACTTTGTAAGGACCTTCAATAAACGAAGCTCAGTTCCCCCTCACTCATTATGAATAAATTAATCTCTCAGCATTAAGGATATCATCCTATACTGAACTGTGTAATACACATATACATGCCATTCACCTATTCAAAAAAAGAGAATCTACATATGACCCCTTCTCATTTTGAAAAATAATCATTATTATAAACACTTCGAATTCGGGAACCGGAAAATTCTTCGAAAGAAATTCTTCGAAAACAATTCTTCGAAAACAATTCTTCGAAAAACAATTCTTCGAAAATGCAATTCTTCGAATACCATATTCTTCGAATAAATAATTCTTCGTCTAATAATTCTTCGAATAACAATTCTTCGAAGTATCCAAAAGGAATGACTTTGTTCAGAGTTATAAATCAGGTATAATTTATCTAATCCCAAGTTTGCAACTGACGATAATCCCTTGGATTGTGTTCCATAAAATATTGCTGACGCCTCAGAGGTGGAAGCGACCAAAGTGTACGAAAAAATTCGAATCAACTCGAAAATAACTAATGATCCTCCGCACAGAATTATATTAATTGCTTCGACTACATGTTCCGGAAAAAATACCCCTATATGCGATAACAATGGCCAATACACAAAAAGTAATGAAATTTAAACTGTCATGTTAAAGAATCTAGACTATATTTGATTCATTTTACAATACAGAGCGGTGGAACAACAGATTCTGGCGAATCTGTCACCGGGTTAGTTCGTTCAGGAACAATCGAATCATAAAAATATAAAAAATCGTCTTTTTTGATCGTCGACGGTGAACATTCCACAAAACATTCCAATAAAACTTTTATTTCTATTGTAAAATGAATCAACTATGGTCTAGTTTCTTTAACGTTTATATATCATGCGAGAAATATTGATTATTGTCTAATGAAAACTTATCCCAGATTTTAGTAAATCCAAATAATAAAGCTGTCGACGAATTATGAGTCGAAGAATTGTTTATTCGAAGAATATGGTATTCGAAGAATTGCATTTTCGAAGAATTGTTTTTCGAAGAATTGTTTTCGAAGAATTGTTTTCGAAGAATTGCTTTCGAAGAAAATTCCTAGATCCCTTCGAATTCATGCATTCACTCTTCTTGAAATCTATGCCACTGAAGAGTGCTTCTTGCTGAGAAGCTTTAGGTGTTACCATTTATTGGTTGATGTTGTCTGACCTATTCCAGCACTAAGATGGGAGTAATATTCAATGCTTGATTACAATTTGCATTTGCAATAGTGTCCTCCTTTAGGAACTTGTTACAAGTAATTCAATATCCATTAGGGGAAATAGTTGGTTTCTGTCAGATATTTGCCCCATATTTGAGAATGTGTGGAAAAAAGGAGGTATTTTGACTTTGTCGTTTAATTTATTTAAAACTCTCCGGCACACTTTTCGAAGTTTTGTTCGAATTCATGCAATTATTATATGTATACAGTTGAACTTGATAAAATAATTGATTGATCTATCTATCTATGATGAACTATCAGAGTCAGTAGAGGCAAGGGTTAAAAGAAAACAAAATAGACAGACAACGTTGTTTACACGATGTAATAAAACATGTTTTGACCTACAATTTGACTGGAGCATTGCTATGTCAAAGTTTATCTCTTACACCATTCATATCAAGGCCAAAGAGAGTTAAAAGCCGAGAGGAAAAATCTCTGTCACTTCCTTTAGAGTTATCAAAAGTTCAATCTACGGAAAACGTCTACCACAGTTCACAACGTTTGTCTGAAGGTTAACCGCGATGAGGTAACTTGATTACTTTTGTGTCCGATGTCCATCGCTTTAATAAGTTAAAAGTTTTTGTCTTTTAATAAGACAAAACAGAGTACGGGGTATTATTATAAATTGGTTTGATACTAATTTGAAGAACAGATCACAAGTAAGTACACATCGGCTGTTACAAATCCAAAATAAAAGATACATCCACGAGTATACCACAAGGGTCAATTTTGGGCCGCCCATTTTTCAATTGATGGTAACCTATAATACTGCCGATGTAAACATTGGTGAAAATAGGAAGGTAGAAGAATGTATACCTATCATGTCCGAGTATAATAAAAATTCGAGCATTACTCTCATCTCAAATGATCAATTTCAAAATTGAAACTTGTAATGTTGGAAAAGACTTCAGGAGACTTCCAAAAAGATGGATGGGTCAGGGACAAAAGACAACTTAATAATATCCGCCTCGAAGCCCAGATTTAAACCTACTGGATTTCAATGTTTTAGGAAAGGCAAAAAGACGAGTTTCGACAGCCATTTGCGATGACAATCATTCCTAGGGGTGGCCCATTTACCGGGTGGTCGAAATGTCTGCTTAAATTTCAGCTAACTATAGACGTCTAGTGCTTGAGTGGAATACGTACCGTCTAATTATAATAGTAAGCATTTGATACCAAAACCTTTTTCACCAATTTTCTCAATTTGGTGGAGCATGTTCCACCTTGCAGTAATTATTATTAAACATATATTTGAGGTATTTCTCGTGTTACGTAGTGATACTATAAATTTCACAATTGTATTTTTTTACATTACATACCATTTCCAAAATAAGAACGCAAGGCAAGGTCAATTTGTTGTGTTTTGTGAAAGAGGGCCTGCAGGGATCTATCTAAAGCCGCGTATCGATTTTGTGAGGCAGCCTCGCGCGGCAGCCTCGCGAGGCTGCCTCTACGGGTGATTTTGAACGGAAATGAGGCAAGCACGCATGGCAGACCGAGCCATCAGTCAGTGCGAGGCACTCCACCATGGCGCGGCAGAAATAACGACAAAGCACGGTACAAACAGCGCGAGGCGAGAGTGTCGACGCGCCTTTGAGCACGACCAAAAACCGACTGTCGATGGCTCGCGAGGCATGCTTCGCAAAATCGATACCTGCCTCGCACCTGAAGCTGCCTCACCCTGAGGCAGCCTCAGGGTGAGCCATGTACCGTGCTTTGTTGTTATTTTTGCCGCGCCATGGTGGAGTGCCTCGCGAGCTTGCCTCATTTCTGTTCAAAATTACCCGTTGAGGCAGCCTCGCGAAGCATGCCTCGCGAGGCCGCCGCGCGAGGCTGTCTCGCAAAATCGATAAGCGGCTTAATAAGTAATATTAGTTTACTTTAAAATAAAAGGCTCAACAATTATTATAGAAAATATTGAAAAACGTTGTCAGTGAACATATTTCTCAGTTTTGGAACAGAATTTATGTAAAGCAATTTAAATTGTTTGTTTCGAATGAATATAAACAGGAAGTGGTGATTGGACACAAATACTTTCAAGGGTTTTAGCGTGAAATGTCTGTAGAAGTTCATAAAACTTATTATAGTGTATTGTGATTGGAACGAATGCATTCGAAATGATAATATAAAATATAGGATGTTGAAATAATGTAGACCGTTCAAAGGAGTTTATAGCTTGTGTTATGTGTGCACCAATGTTAAGAATTTGTTTTTTACCATATTGATTCATCGTAAAAATAACAGTTGAAGTTCTGCAGATTCATAAGCTTGTTGTATGCTGTTTCGAAACAAGATTCTTGGGGTGTTTTTGTCCAACAATGTTCTTCCTCAAAGTCAAATGTATTCATTAAAAAGACCACATTGGTATGAAAACACGTCAAAACTTTCTGAGTGCAGAATAAAATACAGCATATACTTAACATACTATAAAATAAATGAGTTAACATCAAATACAAAATATATAATCACAAACTTGTTAAAATATTCTTCCAAAGTATAAATAAGCCACCCCTTCGGAGTTTTCATAACGAGTTTTTGAATCTGTGATGATTCTTTCAATCTTTTATGTCCTGAGGAATCTTACTGAATATTCTGATTTCATTGCTGTGTCAATTTCAATATATTTTGTGGGGTATTTAGAAGATTTTGATTTCGAGTAAAATGGTTATGGACATCTTTTCGACAAAGTAAATTGTTTTCTGTTTTTCCCAACGTCATTTAGAGCAAGTTATCCACTGTTACCAGTTGAACTGCTTGTGATGAATGTTTTCCCACTAATAGATATTTGAGGAAGCTTTCCTTAATCAAACCGCAGAGCTCAAACTCAATCCAGAAACTCCAACCCCTTCACCCCAAATAAACAGAACTGAAGTACCAAAATAAATCCAAGAAACATTATTTTTTCAAACGGCCTACCTTACGAAGACAAGGAGTGTTTACTACAGTTTCATTTGAATAGATAAGTTCAGTACTTATGTTCGACAAACTTCATGTTTGACTATATCAAAAGTTTTGTTGAAATCAGCGTGATTCTTGTTCTTTGGTCATCTTTAAGTTTGTCAATAATCATTTTATGATGGTCTTTGTTCGTAATCGAATACTTGTGAACTTTTTCCCAATCCAAACAGTAAGACAATGAGAGTTGAGGTCCTAGCTTCTTCATTATTGTCAACCACATTCCAGCTTCATGAATCTTCACGGCAAACAAAGGAAATCTCTGCTCGCCGTGTCTAGTCTGCACTAGTCGTCGAAACTCTATCGCAACAGTGTACACGCCTTACGAGAGCACATCAATAATTGTGATTCCGAGTTATTTTTAATTGCAGTTTACGACTGACTGACTCATATGCATGGCAATGATCGTGTCCAACTGAATACGTTCATGAATATTGTTCTATTAGGTACACAATACATGTGGGATATTATTCAGATTTCAAATTAGATCAACTCCATAACCAAACGACACTTGATATAATTTATAACCAACACTTGATATGAATCATGGAGTTATTGTTAGGATTGCATTTCACTAGTGTGATTAGAACTGACACGTCGCAAAAAGGGAATATGAGATCGGTATAGAAATTATTTGTAGTGGGTGTACATAGGCCAATAAGTTAATGTTTTTCCAACACAGATTAACTGGCTTTGAACTCTTTATATTTTCTTCAATGGGAATACAAATGTCACATGATCTACTGAGAGAAGCAAAAATTACTGTGCCAAATAAAAAGTAGTACCTGGGCGGGTTTCTCAATATCATGAAGGCGTTCTTGGTATCCGTCAACAAGGCCATCCGAAAGTATATAATTGTTTCACCTAAAGCTCGTGGAGCCTGGAAATATTGCTTACATCTGGTATATTTCTCCAGCGCATGGGAGAAGCATCTCTCTATCCATTTTTGGATTATACCTGTTGAAGCAATGGCTTCTTCCATTCGATAAATATCCTAATCTGCCCGAAATGAGATTCATTTAGTTCTAACAATAAAAAGTCGAAAATTTACAAAATATTGAAAACGTAAACTGAACTGTTCTATAACATTTCACCCCCCCTGTATTGAAATATATTTTCCATTCAGAATATGTCTCCTTTCTTGAGGACTTCTTTCTCTGTGTACGTCTAGAACGCTTAACTCCACCGTGCGCTATTTGAAAACTCCAAACTGTGTTTTTACTTCCCCTGATCGATTTCGACCGTCGAAACCTGGATAGATCTTTATACGATACCCTTTGTTCAACAGTTCTTAGTAGTTTCTAATCAATAATTGTTACAATGTCTCTAAGCTTCAATTTTCTAGGGTCTTTGGAAAACCATTTCGTTCTTCGGATCAGTTTTCGAAAGTACTCTCGTATTCATCGTCTCCAGAAACAATCAGCTAAAATTTGTGAAATTCTACAATATTCTCTGGAAATTAGGTCACCCCACCAAAATATCCAGGAACAACCACTGAGTTTCACGTTCCAATTAGGTAATGATTGGGTGTTAAAGCTTCCTCATCACCTTGTTCTAAAGAAACGTGAACAAGAGGTCTGCTGTTGACGATATTTTCAGCTTCAATCAGGACTGTCAATAAAATTTCTTCTCTGGCTGACTCTTCTTTCAAAGTAGCTTCTGAAGCGATTTTAACTGACCTGATTCGTCGCTCCCAGCAACCACCCATGTGTGGACTTGCAGGCGTGTTGTATACAACCCTTTGTGGATAATTACCAGAGAATCTCATCTAGATCCAGCTCTGATATTGCTCTCCGCAGTTCTTTTTCTGCTCCATGTAGATTGGTACCATTCTATTGCTACCTTCTTTCTGCTATTCTACGGAAGCCATTATCGCAAAATCTGTAGAAAGTGACGCGGCCAAGTCGAAATGGAATGCTCTTGCACTAAGGCATGTGAAAAGCACGTCGTATCGCTTTTCTTTCCTTCTTCTTACGGTGATACTCAAAGGACCAAAATAATCCGCACACAAAAATTTAAACGTTTCGATAAAACTTTCGAATCTGTAGGGTGGAAAAGGAACCATACCTGTAACAATCGGGACAGCTTTACAAATTTTTCTGGAACAATCGGGACTGCCTTACGATTTTTTCAGCAGCTCTCAGCCATTAAGTTTGGAATTTTTGTCTAAGTTCATTTGAAACGTAGTTTTGAGTATTATCATGTGATATTGATGACCTAGAAGTTTTGTATAATTCTTTTCTTGTCCAGTATTATGGAAAATTTTGTGTTTTCATCTAATGAAGAAGATGCGAGAGAGAGTTGCCTTTTTCTCTGCCAAAGGTATATATTTCTTCAAATTATCAATTTCTATTGTAATATATTTTTTTGTACATTATTCATCCACACTTTTTCAGCTTCATGAATTTTTTCAGGTAGCAATTCTGAAGGTAATCTGTCTAAGTGATATTCTTCTTCTGATGTGTAAATCTCTCAGTAACCAAGGTGATCAATATAAACCATGAGGAAATTCTTCTGAAGACTGAGAGAAAATCATATTTTTGTACTTGCAGTGTTACATTAATAAATTCATTTTTCGTTTCAGTACTCTCTATTTCCTGTTTAAACCATTGATTTTCAGGCGTTGTAAGGAAACTTGGACCATTTACCCATCTGCTTTTTGCACAAACAATCAAACTGAACAGTTCTATAACAATAACTTTGGAAACTTTTTTCATATGAAGAGAAGCAATTTTGCTCGGATCCTTTCTTTTTCTGTCCTATAACGAAAAGCAAGAGTACATGGTTCTTCTGGAGTTCCACAGCAGTTCAGAATGTATCGTGTTAGAGTTTTAGCGCATCTGGCTGTCTATATCAATCCTATATAGTCCTTTATCAATTATTCTCCGAATAATAGTTACGACAGAACTGGGGAATGAACCGTTGTATTCCGGAATCAAAGTATAGAAGCACTTTGAGTTTCAATCACGGTGCGTTTCACAAAACAAATTATTTCATGAAAACTCAAAGTTTAGAATTAATCTTCACATTATTCTTATTATTATTTTCACCGCACCCTTCACTTTCTCGATGCTGTATGCTATTCTTGATACACTTAAATCAATCAGGTATCAACGTTCTTTGGTTCTGAGTAATAAATCTATCTTATTTCTCTTATTCAGCCAGATAAAGAGGCTTTGAGATTGACAGCATCAAATCAAGTCGTATTGAAGTTTGAATCGCCCAGATTGCAGATCAGGTTTTATTAATTGATTTAACAAAACTTGGTTGTTGTTGACGACTAGGAGTTCAAGTGGCCATGTAAATACTGGCATATTTGATTACATTCCAAAACTTAACGAAAGACCTCGTAACTTGACACTGAGAATTCGAGAATTCAATTGAGAATGGTAAACGTTAGTTTGAGATCTCGGCATAAGCTCAAAGTATTTGGCCAAAATTGTTCATGTTTATAATAAATACCTAGTTTCAATAGTAAATGAATAATTGCATAACTTCGTCATCGTCGACAGGATGGAAACGTTGCGTGATGTGAATACTTCTGTGTTTATAATCATTATTAGGCTCACGCCAGACGTTACGTTGGTGACATAACTTCAAATTCGTGAAGATACATAAAATGGTTACTTGAAAAGGATGAGATCTCAATCATGTATTAGCTAGGTAGTTATTCAGGTAGAAATGAATAGTTACTATAAATTCACAATCACCTTATAGATTTGCCATTTTCTCCATTTCTTTCCTCATATTACAAAATTTATATTCTGTTTCGTGAGTACTGAAAATGTTAATTAGTATTATTATAACTTATTGTCCAAAATCCATAGAGCTTCATAGAGAACATATTCATCTCTGCGATTGTACGCCATCTATTGTCTTCCACTAAACCTCGTTGATTTGTCACAGTATTTCAGTATCAGTCATTCTAATAGAAGTTATCAAAACGTTCATATATCAGACGTAAAATGTAATAGGCTTCATGCAAAATTATTAAATTTTCATCGATTGGAATATAAAATATTTTCTATAAATAGCATTCACGTACTAACACAAAAACAAAGTCTGTAGTTCAATTCTGACGAACAAATCGACTTGAACGTCACTGTTCTCATACTGAGTTGATTTGATTTTCCATTCAATAAATTAACAATAACAGGGAAGTGTATTCCCCAGGCCTGAAAATACTTACACAAAAGAATGTTGTCCCAGCCCTCCCATCGACAATGATCATACCTGAATCTCTCAGAGAGACCTTTACCAGCATTACCCTCACAGGCAAAATATTGGATGACAAAAATATCGGGCGAAATGAATAGCATCGATGAACTGAATGTTAGTATTCATTCAAAGTGGACAAGAGTAGGCAAGAATATATTCTTGGGAGTGAATACCAGTTAAAATTAAGATTATCCAATGATCTATAGTTAAAACATAATATGATATAAATGATTTTCGAATAAGATAGAGCTTTTTACAACTAAACCATAGAATTCTACTTTTTATCAAATAAGTGAGATGGCATTATGGTCCCACCCCAGATTACAGTTACTCGTCTGCCATCTCTACCATTTCTGATGATATTGTATTTCTGACGATATTATCAAGGTACTAGATAAGAATGAAACATGTGCTCTGATCTCCTGATTTCTATATCACATTTTCTTGGCTGTTCATTTTGGTTGCTCAATCCTGAGATCATATATATCCATCAGTCTCAGCCAGTGAAGCTCGACTACTCAATTTCTGATTCATGGAGCTATGCTAAGAAGTTCCACAAAAAAGTATTGTGGGTCCAATATTATATTCTATCTATACTAGAAATTTCTGTCCGTACTTAGAGAATGGCAATTATCATTTATGAACAGACCACACGCAGCTTTATTATTCATTCAATGTATTTGTTATACAGGGTAAACTACGACCACTTACCGAAAATTATACAGTGTGCGTTCCCCGCCAAAAGAAGTGGAAAACTAAGTTATCAATAATAGGTATTATATTGTTCAATCATCAGCATTTCTATTAATATTGTTTATGAAATTATTGTGTATGAAATCTTTTAGATTTTTTCTATTACTATCTTTCTTCTTTACTTTATTTTCTAAAGCTAGGATCAGCATGATAGAGATGGAAGAATTGCTTTATAACCCAAATATTCCTTTTATATGCCTATGTTTTCCAAACCGTTATAAAATATGAGGCAGTTAATTTATGGTAAAAATATAAAATGTAATATAACTTATTATTGTTTTGTTCTATTTTGTAAAGATAATGAAGAGAAACAGAGGGGAACCGGAAACTTCTTCGAAAGCAATTCTTCGAAAACAATTCTTCGAAAACAATTCTTCGAAAAACAATTCTTCGAAAATGCAATTCTTCGAATACCATATTCTTCGAATAAACAATTCTTCGACTAATAATTCTTCGAATAACAATTCTTCGAAGTATCCAAAAGGAATGACTTTGTTCAGAGATATAAATCAGGTATAATTTATCTAATCCCAAGTTTGCAACTGACGATAATCCCTTGGATTGTGTTCCATAAAATATTGCTGACGCCTCAGAGGTGGAAGCGACCAAGCGAATGGCCAATACACAAAAAGTAATGAAATTTAAACTGTCATGTTAAAGAAACTAGACTATATTTGATTAATTTTACAATACAGAGCGGTGGAACAACAGATTCTGGCGAATCTGTCACCGGGTTAGTTCGTTCAGGAACAATCGAATCATAAAAATATAAAAAATCGTCTTTTTTGATCGTCGACGGTGAACATTCCACAAAACATTCCAATAAAACTTTTATTGCTATTGTAAAATGAATCAACTATGGTCTAGTTTCTTTAACGTTTATATATCATGCGAGAAATATTGATTATTGTCTAACGAAAACTTATCCCAGATTTTAGTAAATCCAAATAATAAAGCTGTCGAAGAATTATTAGTCGAAGAATTGTTTATTCGAAGAATATGATATTCGAAGAATTGCATTTTCGACGAATTGTTTTTCGAAGAATTGTTTTCGAAGAATTTTTTTCGGAGAATTGCTTTCGAAGAAAATTCTTAGATCCGAAACAGAGTTTCCTGATATGAACTTGTTGATTAATGAGCGTCTTCCCGGATAGAACAGGGCAAATACCATTGCCATAGCAATTCTTTTCAGTAACTTGTTGGTAATGCTACTTTCTGTTAATCTGGTAAATGATGTATTGAATTGAACTTCCCTTGTTGATTCAAGTTTGTTCTTGTTGACGTATGATGTCACAAACGAAATGCTTTACTCCTGTTTGAGAAAGTTAATTACATTGGGAATATTTTTTTAAAAAACAAAAAAAAACATTTCTAAATTTCTTTGTTTCTTCTCAATGAAGATCGTGATATTCTCGCCTGAATCAGAAATGAAAAGTTGATAATGTAAAACTCTCATTGAAATGGTTTCATCGTGTGACTACTATTTCATCTCATAACAGTCTCACTCGCGATATCGTTCATGGTATGATGTCACACTTTCCGTCTATATTTCTCTAGTTTCGTTTATCGTTTTTGCACATACAGTATTGCTACCATTTCCTCCATTTGCAGACATTTCATTGCACACTATTAATGTATCACATGAACAGTTCTTATCTCTACACTTTTGACCCCCTCACTGAATACTGCTGATCGTTAGCGGTTACTTCATTTTATCTCAGTTTACAATCCGAATCGTGGTTTCGAAGTTAATTTCTCAATTATAGTTCAACAGTCATAAAATCAGTTTAATCACTTCATGTATCAAAAGAAACTGATAAAGTAACTAATCAACAGTCTATAACTATTCAATCCACATTCACGAACAGTCGTTTCTACAATATTTTTGTTGTGCTTCTCCAATTGAAACGAAGTTGAAATTTGACCAGGAAACAGCTGAGTGTTACAATACTTTAAACGGTGAAAAGTGACTGACTCGTGACTCCTCATGGACCACTCAACTCAGTTTTGTAACACATTAACATGGTGACAAACTCATAAACCATATCCGCACGCTTATATTTCACCTTCATGACTTCATAACAGTCCCGAATTATTTGACGTGGGGCAGACATATTTAAAGCAATATAAATTGTCAGCCAATCGATGGTAATGGTATTAGATGCCACTGGGCGTGAGTACGCAAAACTTACTTCGGCATTGGACCGTGATGGTCATGATGGTAGAGCGCTTGATTCTTAACCTAAGGGTCATGGGTTCGATTCCCAGCATGGTCATCGGTCTCGTGCATGGCATCAAACGTTAAAAGGTAAGGGCTGCGTCTTCCCTAGCTCGGACAAGTCTTTCGAAGACTTTTGAGGGTTGTACTCTTAAGGGTGTGCAGCTGGTTGACGGAAAACAATTTTAACAATAACAATTTCATAGTACGGCTTGTCGACCCGAGATGTTTTTGCCCGCGAGACAGAAACTGCAATGCTTCATTTAACACAACAAATAAATTTCAATAAAAAAATGTTGTAGAAATCTACTTTGACCTGAGCAGCGCTTTCAACACTCCGAACATTTTCTTTTTTGACGAATATAGATGTTTTCAAGTGAAACAAAATGATGTTATATTTGATAAGTTTCTCGTATCTACACGGGCACCCCTCAATGATCTTCCCACTAATATAAGTCTAGGAAATATATATCTTTATGCAGATGACTTGTCTATCATCCCATCACGTAAAGCATCTGACGATATGAAACAGTTAGTCAATACAGTTTTGATCTAAGTAAACGACAAAATTCAAGGAACAATTCTTTACATTGCAAGAACATATAGATACGTTTTACGTGTAAAAGATTGAATCAGTCACATTACCTAATTAAATCTCTCAAGAATAAGTTAAATACGAAATATTTTCACTCGATTATGTATCAAAACATTGCTACCTGAGACTAGCTATGGGTCAGATGAGATTATTATAAAGCAAAGAGCACTGATTAGATTGATATTCAATTTAGGCTATAGAACTTCCTGTACAGACATTTTTCGACAAAATAAATTATTGGCCTCTGCCTGTTTATTTATCTTGAGAATATTAATACATTTTCATGAGAATAAAGGTGTCCTATAATTAAGAGCAAAAATTCATAATAATTTTGATGTATACAGTGCTTCCCCTCCTCTCATCTTTGGAACGATTATACATAAACATACATAAAAGTGAAATTTGGAAACTGAAAATTAAAGGTCATCTTACTTGACAACTATCCAGAGGCGGAGCTTGAATTTGGAATTTTAGTATTAACTGATTTCATTCATCACAGTTTTGCGTTTTTTAAAAGCGAGTTGCCAAAACTGCCAAAAAAATCAAAATTAGTATAATTGAATAGGTTTTTTCAATAACTTTTTCAAAGAGGTATCGCTTGCAGTAGGGTTCTATTTAAATTTATTGGTCACAATAGCCTTGTGACGTCATCTTTGACGATATCGTCATCTATCATCACTAGTAGGAAAGGAGAGGTTGTAACTTTAATATTCAGTTTCCAAATTTCACTTGTTTATGTATAATCGTTCCAAAGATAAGAGGAGGGGAAGGGACTTTTGAGAAGCACTGTATAAAAGTAAAAATGCATACTACCACCCATGAACATTATCATACAAAATATGGAAAATCTCCTAAATGTGTTGCTGTTCGTCTCTAGAATCTGTTGCCAAATGATATGTAGAACCTGCCGCCAAATACTTGAAGAAATATTAAATCTTTTTTAATCAGAAAAATGTGTCTACATGTTAGATGAATTTACACTTGAAGTGAACAATGTGCGACCATGTTCATTCTGAAACTAATTTTTAAATGCTCTTGTCTCATCAGTGTCCTCTCATGTTTTTTTTTATATTTGTGTATATCTTTTTTATATTCATGTGAATAGTTTTTATATTTATATTTTTTCCAGACATAAGATCGAACCTACCTGTTATCGGTCAATATCATTACTTATATTTTTTGAATGTAACCGTTTGCTCAAATTTCATTTGTACTCAGTTTGCATATACATGTACTTATGAATTTCACTTCGCTTTATTTTTAACTATGTATATGTATGAAAGACTGCAGCAGAAACGATTAATTACATAATATAATTTGATAATAAAAGGTCATTATTTCCCAAATCTTTTCTATCACAAAAAAGTAATAATCAATCTGAAGTGACGAAATATCATGAAAATATCCAGGAAATCGCAGAAAATCAGATAAAAATACTGTCTATCTTCCATCTGTCTCTATATGGATTATATATTACTAATAATGATTTGAAAATATCAATACAATCAGTATCATATCTTATTACAAGCTTATAGTAGCTATTTGGATGGTCCTTATCAGAAAAACTGATTAAAATAGCCGTCATCTACGATGTTTTCACACGTGTGTATAGAAAATAATATGTCGTATAGTATGTAAGTATCAGGATCTGGTTTCGCGCATAGTTTCACAGAGCAAGAAAAAATATATATATAAAAGACAGTATTTCCTCAATACAATAAAAATTAAAATTGAATTCCAATTGACTGTCCCATTTTGAAGGAATACTAACGGAGCAGTGGTATTCAAACACTCCTTTAAATTCTGCACGTACTGGCAATTAAATAAACGACAATCCAATCCGAAGGCGTAATTATTATGCATTCACGCCCGAATTATTTCCAATTTATGAGGCATTTGAAATCACATATCGAATTAAAACTTATTAACCTTCGCAGTTTGCTCATTATAACCTTCTGTTGACAATAGGTAATCGTTTCTTCCTCTCTTACTATATGGAAGATATAGAAAACGTCAGGTTTGTTATGAACTTCATAGACAAGTTTGTGATATAAAACAACTATTTCCACTTACGACCCTTGACTTACACCTGTCAGATACAAAAATAAGTGGCCCCATTAACAGAAAGCAACAATTTTGTACATTGGGGATTCATGATGTAATGCAAGTATGATGTCTTCGACACTCTAGTATACCGTAGCAAGGATGATATCTCCAACATCCTGGTCTACCGGATTCGCTCCCAATAAACCGATTCTCATTAGAGTGAACGCAAATCTTCAACGAAATCACCGATTAACCGAACGCGATTCCCAGATTCCCAGTATGCCGAACGCTGGCACGGGCTTTACAATTGGAAACGGATCGAGTAAATAGACGAAAGAAGGGCAAATTCACCTGGAAAACTTACGTCTACGGTCATAAAAGTTACAATCAAAGTTAGTTGAATATGCGTAAATTATTAGCTTATCTAACCTGACCTGACTAACCTAACGTGATCAGAATACTTCATTTCCTTTAATTGGAAAAATGTTCGGTATATTGGTAATCGGTTCATAGGGAACGCGTGGGTTTATCATTTATGGGAAAAATACCGTCTACCATAGTCGCATGAGAGGACATAGAGATGTAGCGCGTGTTGAGGGACTTCTGAGACTATATTTGCTGTGAGCTTGTCAAGCTTATTATGCAGTCTGAGCCTAAATCCACAGGAATAACGCGGCGCTACGACCGCACCTACGACACTTACAACACTCGTACGATATAGACGAGACAGCGTCGCTGCCTTATGCTTCGAGGGATATTGTGCCAAATTTATTTAAACTACTCATTCTCCATCTTTAGACAAATTAAGGACAACAAGCCTCTTGTAGGCCTCCTCGCCCATCCAAGTAGGACGATATTTCTCATAAAGTTTTCACCTGTTGGCAAAACGAACAGAAAATAGAAGGATAAACGGACTGAATTACGAAACTTACCCTTTGAACCCAAACCAAATCATTCTGTTAAAATGGTGCTTCTGATGATAGGGGTACTTGATGGAATGGAATGATGGACACACCGCTCTCGAGTCTAAAAATTATACCAGCCTGCCGTGATGCCCTTTTCAAAATGGGGGCCAATGAAAGATCTTTCGGTAACTGACTAGTGATATTTACGACAAGGAATTCGTATTCCTCTTAATCTTGTCCCGTGTATCAAGTAGAGTCTGTTCGGATATGTATTATGGACTTGTAGGGATTTTACGGTAGACATAAGCTATAAAAAAGCTGATAGTTTTACCTCACTAATGAGTAAGAATTTTTTTTTCCGGACACTTTGTAGGCATAGAGTAATTTTAAATTTCCTAAAGCTAGTGTACGATAAAGTTCAAAGAAGAGTCTAAATTGATACATTCTTATTTGGCTTAATGAATTTTCAATAAAAACTTAATATTTAAAAAATCAACCATCTGAACAAAATGCAAATTTTCACTTTAAAATTTTCTCTTTCTAGTCAGGGTCTTTTCACAATATCTATCAGATGTAGTTCAATGTCCAGCGTAGGTTTAGCTGGAAAAGTAGATGTTTTCTGTTAGATATTGCAAAAACTCTTCATCTTCATCGTAGGTTGTTTTCATTTGGAAAAATTAATTTTCAATTATTATTTGGGAATATTCCGTTTTCCCAAGAGAAATCCAAAGTTCTGAGAAACAAATTTGCCAATGACCAGCACAGCTACAGACTTACCAAGGTTCATTAGAAAACAAAACTTTTCACTAAGAATTTCCTCCCTATTTAATCGATATCCGTTGAGGAAAAATAAATCTGTTGACTTAAAAGGGCATTTTCTGGAATGTTTGTGATTATAGATGTGTATAAAGACTGAATAGCAAAGAACCCATGATTGAACCCTGGAAAACACCATCCTCCACAATAAAAAAAACACACATTTTTAAAGTTTCACTATGCAACCTCAAATTTCGTATTAAATAGAAATACGGTCGACTGAAAAAATTAGATTCAAGAAATAGAAACTATCCAAGACACCAAAACAACTTCAATTTCACCCGATGCACGTTTCGCCAACAAAGTTGGTATCTTCAGGAGCTCAAAGCGTACTGAATTACTAACGATATTCTAATCTTATTTATACCACTCATCTAAGTGGCTTATGGTATTGGGCCCTTATCGTCATTCATACTATTCTTACATTTCGCAATTTCCATACTCTCGAATGCTTCGAGAAGTCTATCATCATGAACCTGTCTAATTAATTCCAAACTTGTGTCAATAAATCGTTGATCGTGATCCGAAACATGTTGGGTCACATTCGATTTTCTAGTCTCGAAAAACTGATATCAGCAATGTGCTCTTTGAACCCTATTTTCATGGCCCTTCTAGTTTGACCTACATACTTCTCACTGTCTTTGCAGCCAATTTCATAAATCTCTGACTTTTCATTTTCTTCTGTTTCATCTATGGGAGTACTCAGGATGTATTGTAGCTTATATAAGGTTTGGTAAACGACCTTTATTTTGAGAGCTTTGAAAATGCTGTTGAAACCCCGAATATCTTGAGGTTTGTATGAGAAAACGATATATCTCGGAGGATTTTCCTCTTTTTGAGAGAGTTTTTTTAATTGTATGCTTCCTAATCAGTTTTTCTACCAATTCTACAGAATAACCATTCAGTTAAGCTACCTCCCTAATAATCATTTTGTCAGTTTTGAATCCATCCTTGTTGAGTGGGAACGATAATAAAAAATTCGAACCCACCATTTTTTGCTGTGGTGAGAGCTCCCAGGGATGAATCTGAGTGTACTTGTGCCCTCCCTTTAGACATTGAATTTAAGCTGATTTTAGACGTTTCTAATTAATAAAACATTTTGTTTTGTATTAAAGATAGCGAACACGTCGTCCACATACCCTACCAAAACCCAAGGAAAATATCCGAGGCTCCCTCTTGCTTCCATCTCAAACCTACTCAAGAACAAATAGTCTAGGAAGGAAGACGGAGATTTACCCATGGCTGTAACACAGTTCATAGCTAGAAAAATACTGTACCTTCCAGTTGTTCTCAAAAGCAGTTGTTGAACTGAGAGCAATTCTGACGAGGCTTGAATACTATGTCGTTACTGAAACCATTGATGATCATCTCGAATATTCCAATGTTTTTGTTAGTAGTACACTTGGAAACAGAGTACCTACTTACATCAAAATAGATCAAGATTTCTCATTATTCGAGTCTTATGTTCCTAATCTGGTCGATACGTTCTAGTGAGTTTTTTACGCCTGGTTGTGCCACTGGAATATTCTCAAACTGTCACTATTTATTCATTTTTCTCATACCTCAGCAACACAGGTAGGTCACAAAAAAATTTAGGAGGAGTAGGTATTTATTTATCTTCATTTTCTTAACACACTTGATATCAGTATTCCTGTTCAAGTTTCTTCAAACCAAAACTATCCTTCACATAGACAACATGTTAAATTTGAAGAATGTAATTGTTATATTGATAGTTGTCATAATGCTGTTCACTTAATAGATATGTTGAAGACGTTTATCTTCGCTGTTACCATATGTCCTGAGAATAAAGCGTTTTCCTTTCTATTCCATTGCATTCTATAATAATTATTAATAATTTTTCGGCTTGTTTTTTGAGATCATATGTAGAGTGAGTCTCGTAGAAACCTTGCAAACAATTTGAACGAGACAACTCAGCGGTTGCATAGGGCAACAGCTGTTTACTGTTGGATTCTTGTCGAACAGATTCCTATTCAATAATGTAACAGACGATTAAAACTTGTTGTGTTACTGTTACTGTTACCGTTACTGTTACATCCGTCAACTGGCTGCACCCCTATGTGCAACCCTCAGAAATCAGAGACTTGTGAGAGCTACGGGAAGACGTAGCCCTTATTTTTTATACGTGTGCTGCCATGCACGAGACTGGTGGCAGTGCTGAGATTCGAGCTCATGCTCCTACGGATATTTGAATTATGGAGCGAGCACTCAACCAGCCACCATTGGATTTTTGAGTTCAATGTTGAATTCCATTTTTAAATGTTTGTTCAATAGTTTTCCAGAAAATACCCACACGACTACAGTATACATTTCCTGTCCTCATTTCTGGAGAGAATGTTCCCTTTTCGTGTGGATCTGACGATGATATAGTAGTCCTCTGCATTGCACCATGGCCCCTATAAGTATATTTCCTGCATTACCTACTCGTCTCGCTTCCTTCCTTTCCTGGCGTCTTTCCTGCACACGTCCTTGGAGAACAATGAACAATAACTCAGTTCCACATAAAAACTGACTCCGTCGCGGAAGATATCAAATTATAATTCATCAACAGCTTGCATGACGATTGAATCATTGAATCGTTTTAATCCGAGATAACCCGCAAAGAGCAGGGAAAAATTGGCGTATCAAGAAGGCGTTTAATCCGAATTCGTTCTGTCCTTCTGCTTCGAGGAAATGTGTTCCGTTTATTCAGAGTTTCAAGGTCCCCCGACAGTAATTAAGAGTTCGTTCGCGAGTTTCGCGACTGTGTTTACAAATCGGAAGTCTGGTAAATCGTGGCAGTAATAATGGTAATTGTGGATTCGAATTGAGCATAATTAGTATGAATGATACAAAAATATACAACAGATGCTTCGGTGTAGTGGTTTATAATATATGTTGGTTAGTTTCCGCCATAAACCATATTACAGATTTTATTGAGCTAGCTCGACGACCACGTAGTCACAAAAGTTTAATAGTGTCGGTGGTATTTTCAGAAATAGTACTGAAAATCGAATTTGAGAAGAAACATGTGAAACTTTGGAGACATTTACATACTATTTTTCAGAATCCATTTTCAATTGCTGACCGCTCATGCAGATTCTAAAATCAAATGTCGTTCATTTATTAGTAGGTAAGAGCTATTTACTCAATATCTGAATTCATTTTCCAAACCGTCTTTGGCTTGTTTCATTGATAAGTTTTTGAGTGCCTCAGGGCTCGATTATAGGTCCGTTGTTTCTTGTTGTTTACACTGCACAGTTTACCCAAGCTCTACGACACGCTTCGGTACATATTTTTGCTGATGACTCAAGTGAATCAGTCTTTTTCCGAAACCGATGTTAACAATGCAATCTGATAAATATTGCCTATCAATCAATCTGCACCTACAGAACAGGTCAATAAATAAGTAGTGTAAAGTGTCTTTATCGACTGGCAATCGTTTGTTAGTTTCTCCTGTGTTATTGAAAATGATAGTAGATATCCTTAGTAAATATTTATCGCATGAATTCTGCAGAATTATAAAAATATTTTTCTGCTGAGTATTCTTTTGATTCTTTTCTGAATGCTTGATCCGATTTTGAGCTCTTTATATTTTCTGTCAGTTTATTGAAGACTTTGGGACCTGCATAGTTTGGTGATTTTTCAAAATTTACTCATGTTGCATTTGGTGAAATGTAGTTTTCTCGCATTTCTAGTTTCATATTTATGCAAGCTGTTATTGAGGAAGTGATATTCATTTGAATACATATAACATATTTTGAATAGCTACATGCTCGTTAAGCCCATGTTGAAGATCATTCTCATTATTCTTTTTTGCATAGTGAATACTCTATAAACTTCCGTTGGTTGACCCCATACGGCTATGTTTGTAACTTATTACTGAATAGACTAAGGAGTAACAGGCTGCAATTAGATTTTTTCATCTATTTCCTCCTTCAAATTTAAAATGGTGAAGGTTGCTCTGGCAGTGAAGTTGAATTTCTTGAAATGTTATGATTTCATCGATTTCTAGCCTGTGTATTATAGGGGTTATCACACTGGTAAAGTATGAGCATAGCGATTGAGATTTATTTACAAAGACTGAAACTGTTTTATGATTTTTCCCATTTTATTCTATCATGGTTGATTCCTCAACTATCACAGAAGTGTAATCGGCGTACAAAAAAATCTCTCTTTCTGTAATATAGTCTGGTAAGTCATTCACAAATATTAAAAATAAAAGTGGTCCTAATACAACACCAATATCAACGCATTCTTCGGTTGACATTACCTCTTCAGCAGACACACTAATTTTCCTGTCGGATGTATTTGATTCGATCCAGTTCAGTAGGTTCCTCCTGATCTCACGAGTTCATAGTGTTTTCTTGAGATATTCGAAGGCTACAATCAGATCAAAGTAAAACCAGCTACTTTCCTGCCTGCATCTAGATGGATGGATTGGATAATTAGGTGGAATCAATCAAATATTTGAGAAAAAACATAATTATCATCCATTTGATTTCCATAGTATAATTACAGCATAATAGTTACATTTGGATAATTTCCCCTTTTTTATACGACTTCCTCAAACCCTAATAACAATGATGTCACCCTTTATTCGGGCAATACTTCCGTTCTAACGGACCCCGTATATCGGACATTTAACACTAAACTGTACGATAATTGCGTAACAAAGTTTCACAATGTAATGGAGTGATAAAAATTAAAATAAATTGATAGTAATAACAATGAAGAACAATGTAAAAACTACGCCTCACAAAACACAAAAAATCTACTAAAATTTGGTGAAGGTGGTTGGTCTGTATACTTAGTATGGTAAATTTTCAAATATTGTTCCTCAAGCTTTAATTCACCTAAATCAATTTTACGGCAACGTGATCTAATGTCGTTATCTTTTTTTCATCACTCTGCACTTTCATTCAACACCCATAAGTACCTTCTGAATTATGATGGTCATTAAGAGTTGTAAAAGATCTTCGTACATCACCCCAAGCTTTAGCAGAGATGCAGTATACTTTTAGAAGAGAGGAATATGACATGATAAATCAAATATCTACACCCTACAACTTCTGTATTTAATATTTTTTTGTAAGAAGTTACAGGAGGTGACAAACTTTTAGTCTTCTCTGCATAAGTTTTCCGATAGTTGACTACAGTTTTACATTCAACTAATTTCTCTCATACGCGAGGGTTTTTGTTCTTTTCCACCCTAACGACTACTTAATCATACAAATATCAGTCGATAGCTTTGCTAGTGATTACTTCACTTCTGAATAGACTCATTATAGTTAGTGATTCAATAAATGTGCGTTAGTAAAAGCCCTACTTACCATCATGATAATTTCTTCCACCTTTAATTATGAATAATTTCGTTTCCAAACTTTATTTTTGAAACTTTTGTCCCCATAGAAACATTGATCACCTACTTACCTACTACATAGTCGTGCTGACATTTGTAAATAAATCAATCATGACTCACGACTGGGGTGGATGTGAGAGGATGACGAAACCGTAAGCTTCAAATTTCAATGGCAGATGGCATATTGAAAAGGACTAGTCGAAGTTGTTCGTCTGAACAATAATTATTATCGTCAATTATTACACGTGCTGCACTCCGCCAGGAACGGCTCTGACTAAAATTACGTTTTTCTCATCTGTATATCCACTACATAAAAATACCTCGAAGACAGTATCGTCGCTATTACTTGTTCCGACAGTGATAGGATTGGGAAGGCTTTTGTAAAATTATTTTAACTTGTTACCGACGAAATTGATGCTAGGATAGACAAAATCTCCCAAATTAGACTGGTGATGCTAAACTTCTAGCGTTCTAAGTACTTGTTGCAGAAAATAATACCGTGTATCTCAGTCTAACACTTAATAATAATTCAAATTTTATGTTCAAATCCTACGTTTTTAAAACAAACTTATAATAATGAAATAATTTGTCTTTCTTTACAACTCGGAATTAGTATAATTCCGACTTCACAACACGGAATTAGCCTAATTCTGACTTTACAACTCGGAATTAGCCTAATGCTGACTTTACAACTCGGAATTAGCCTAATGCTGACTTTACAACTCGGAATTAGCCTAATTCTGACTTCACAACTCGGAATTAGCTCAATTCTGACTTCACAACTCGAAATTAGTATAATTCCGACTTTACAACTCAGAATTAGCCTAATTCCGTCTTCACAACTCGGAATTAGCATAAATCCGACTTCACAATTCGGAATTAGAAACATACTTGAAGTAGAGAAGGACTTGGATTCAGAGGAACATCATATGCTTCACTAAACAGTTATATCAGTAATAGAAACCAATATCTTAAAATAGGTGACAGAATTTGTGTTAAAAGAGCAATAAAATATGACGTTTCCAAAAGTACTGTCCTGGGTCCGATTGTTTTCAAAATATACTTGAACTACCTCTTTAAACTACAGATGGTAGGAAACATAATTAGTTTCACTGACAATATCGCAATCATATACAAATCTCATTTCTTGCATGGAAACGCTCAATACCTCTTCCGAAATGGAGTTCAAAGTTATTGTGGAATGGTTCGACAGTCGTCTGCTTTCCATAAATGTTGATGAAACTGTTCACTAGAAATGGAAATTTCAATATACAATCAGCTGTAAGTGTAAAATATTTAGGTACTTATTCATGTTGAAAGCAATTTAAAATGGGACATTGTTGTCAATTATGTTGTGAAAATAGCCAGATATGTACTCTATAAAATTGAATATTCATACAAAATATTCGATATTGAATACTTACAGACCTTTACTCGGCTCTTTAAAACCCACCTCATAGGACAGCTAGATTATTCAACAAATGGCGATCAAAAACACCCACCAAAAACCCTGTACTAACCACATAGAGGAACTGCATAAGGATACCAAAATCATAGATATCCGACAACTATATTTCTTCCAAACAGAAACTAGACCTTAATAAATATGAATAAAAATCAGTTTTACCACACCCATACTACTCTGTACTAAAATAATCCAGTATGTGTACCAAAATCGGAAAAAAATACTTTACGAAGGTCAAATGATTACTTGGGACCAAAACTTTATGATACCATACCACCAGATTTCAAAGAAATCAACATTCAATGGACTTCTATGAAATTGGATGAAAAATTCACGAACTTGTTACTCCTCTTGTGTTCATTTCATCACTCTAACGGAATTGAACGGAATCTGAATGGCAAGTATATTAGGAGCAGCAACTTTGTTCTTCCCCGACAGTTCTGATGACCAGATCCATTGGAGTTTATGCTGATACTTGCAGTAGAGAAAGTTTTTTTTCAATTGTGGTGACCAGAAGATTTCTGGGGGGAATAGGTAAAGTTAAAGTTTGAAGTGATCTGAAAAGAGGGGATGATGTAGGACTCATTAGAGGGAGACGTGTCAATATTGCTCTCAAATGAGGTGCATTGCTCCCCTTTGGTAAGTATACGTCTCTCCAGCATTAAAATAATATAGGATGCTTAACATCGTCTCCGTATTCATCGCATCGTTCTCTTTTGAGATGTATTATTATATTAGCTAGTTAATAAAAACGTAGTAATGGTAATGGAATTGTAAAAACATGAGAATGCTCCTTCAATGTTCAACACAATGAGAGGTAACAAGCTAGAATAATGAAGCTAAACAA
The DNA here is from genome assembly GCA_958502065.1 of Chrysolina americana. NCBI lineage: Eukaryota > Metazoa > Arthropoda > Insecta > Coleoptera > Chrysomelidae > Chrysolina > Chrysolina americana. The sequence goes on from OY293410.1 coordinate 97,744,203, forward strand.
TTTAATAATGAAATATGAATAATGATCCGGCAAGCAATTTGGAAAATGGTGGTCATTATCTAATATGAATTGTAGAAAGTAAATTTCTACGCAATGCATAAATTGTGATCATCCTGCTTCCTATTGAAAGTTCGCAAGATGTTCTGTGAAAACAATAGATCGGCGCCCAATAATATCTCGCAAAACCTTTGTTCGAAAGTAAATGCCGACCAGGATGTATAATAGCTTGCTGAGATAATGCGATTGTTCTCTAGATCATTATATCTTTTCAATACGGTTAGTTACCTAACTCTCATCCGAATTAAGTCAGATCTTTTCAAACTCTGTTCAGCATTGAGTAACTATCGAACGTCTCGGCCGTTGTTACCAGAGAAAAGGGGCAAATGGATTGTTTTTTGTTCGGTATTGGGAAACCAGTTCTCAGCGAATTACAAGAAACAATCGGCTGATGATGGGTTGTCTGTCGAATTGAGAACTAAGAATTTCTCGTATCCCAGATATATTATTGGTGGAATTATGTTCGGATGCTTGAAATCACTTTTTTCCTAGTTGTTTTGCGTCAGATCCGACAAATTCAGATGCAACTTTGATGAGTAAGTCATCTTAAACATCTGAGACTTCTTTAAAACATGATACGGAAGAATTACGGCGATTATAGATGGAGTGACGCAAAATTTAATAACTTGTAGAATATCAATATTGGACAGCAATCCTAGAAAAAGTCATCTTCAATATCAAAAATATGACATATACTTATTTTGAGCTTTGAGAAAATCCAGTGTCACACTAATTAAAGTGCTTTTTTCGGGGGTTACTAGAATGGTTACGCAGCATATCAGAAACTTCAATTAAAATTGAAATGAATCGAACTGTGTAATATGTAATGTCTATGAAAGTTGCAATTTTTCTGCGTTTGAACGTAGTATCCATAGAAACTACAGATCATACCTATGCAAGCAAAATTGTATATTGTCCTACTTCTCGAATAATATATAAATAACAAATTATTAATATCTATACATGTTTTTATCTATACATACACGTTTATAGAAAATGGGGTATTGGACGCCGATCGATTTGAAAGAAACTGATATAAGCAGTTTTATTGTTATGTTTCATTGATTTAAAAATACCCAACGTAAATTAATTTTGTATTCAGTCAAGCTGTTCCTCAACATAAAATCCCCGCAGATAAAGTATAACAAAAGCTACTTTTTGATTGAATAGCGTTTGTCACATTTGATCCGACCGATCTGAATCGTTAATGTTATTAAATATATGGAAACGTTGGGCTCTATTGTCAAGATATTGGAATTATACCTCACAGTATTAAAGATTTTCATCTCACCGTAATTTTTTCTCATTCTGCCTCCCTTGGATGCTATGCCGTTACTTTTTCTTCTCTTCTGGCTGAAATTGGACTCATCACAAAATTTACTACATTCGCAAAGTTATCACTTGCTTTGTTTTCAACTATTGAGGTCTATTATCTACTTGACAAAGCTAGAAGAGCCCGTAAATGAACTTTTATAAATGAAAAACAGGATACAACAACACTTGAATATTTATATTAAATTAATTAACAAAGTAATCAAAAATTCAGCAATTAGTTATTATCCTAACTGATTTTAAATTATAATAGGAATTTTTTTTTTCATCCCCCTACGAACGACAGCCCTCAGAAGTCGAAACTTGCGCGAGCTAAGGATTAACGAGGTCTTACCTTTTAACGTGCGATTCCTAGCACGAAAAGTATGATGAATGAAAGTAAATGAAGCAAGATAAATTAACCCAAAGAGATGGAAAAAATGATTTGGTTTAAATGAAATACAATGAATGTCCTAGAAGTTGAATAGAGAACCATAATGGCTGATATGAAAGTTGATTGGAAGAATCAACGTTCCAGAGGAATGAGAAAGATTGTTCAGAAAACTAAATTATTTATAAAGAGAACTAAGTAATTCCTCATATTGAAATCAGAGTTGAAACCAGAAGCCTTATGAAAAGTTACCCAAATTTACACAGACAATACACAACAAACTAAAAGATTATAATTTAAGTGTATTGAGTTAAAACGAAGACTGAACATTATTTCAAGGAACTATCCGAATTTCCCAAGTTTCAAACTACCTCTTCATTTGGGTAAGTCTACTGAAATATCTCGCTATATCCTTGTTGGATGTTGTAAAAAAACTCCATTTCCAATTGAGAATATTTCCTTTTCCAACATGAGTCACAAGAGGTCAACTTGATCGATGGAAAATAGCGACTGAAGTTTGTCTTTCTCGGGATGGTTGACTTGGCTCCCCTCGAATGGGTCCCAGAAGTCCCTGTTTCGGTTTCCCTTATAGGTGGATTCGGGGGTCCCTTGGGAGGTTCCCCTGCTTACTCCTGTTATGGGCGTACCTTCGGTTCCTATGGTTGCTTTTTCTTGGTTGCACCATTGAGGCACACTTTGGGTTCCTCGGGTCGTCACTCTCGATACGATTGGCTTAACTTTCCTCGAATGGGTCATAGAAGTCCCTGCTTCGGTTTCCCTTATAATTGGTTTCGGGGGTTCCTTGGGTTGCAATGTAGGGGCACCCTTCGCTTTCCTCAAGTCAGCACCCTCGGTACGGTTGACTTGGCTCCCCTCGAATGGGTTCCAGAGATTCTTGCTTCGGTAACTCTTGCTGGTGTAGTATTTTAGTAAAATTTTATGACAGGCATACTGTGGCTGGGATCAATTCTTTCTAGCCCTGAGTCCCCAGGGGACGTTTCGCTACAATTCTTTCGAAGTCTGTAAGGGTGCAGAAGGGTATTTACATATAAAAAAATATCACTAGAGTCCATATGGTACCATTGAATGAATCATCATCAAAAATATGAAGCTATGCAGGCTATTCCGTTTAAAAAAAATTGAAAAGAGCAAAATTTTATCATTGTTTCTGAATTCCTTTCTAATGCGTGTGTTTTGGCACATATTATTATGTTTGGTACTTCTATGCCTAGATCATTTCATTGATCTGTTATGATATAGTTTTGTTGAATTATTTGAAACTTTCAAAATTTTTCATTAAATTTGAATAAACTGAGAAACTTGACTAGAAAAACAATTGGTGAGGCCCGCATAAAGCAGATTCTGAAAATGAAAGAATATAAAGGGCGGTCCATGTAAAAAACACTGATAGTTCACACGACAATTATTCAAAAAATAGCAAATCAATAATTGATGTCATCAAGTATCCAATAACTTCCAATCACATTTTTTCCTTAATATTACTAGATCGGATCGAGGATGGGTCCATTCTGTATACGGGGTAAGTTGCAGTAACTTACAGAAAATTATACAGTGTGATCTCCTTTTCAAAAGAAATGGAAAACTGAGTTGAATTTAGAAATTTTGATAGAAGAATAATTACCCTTACTATGTGTAGGAAATCGCCGCCCATAGCGACGTAGACAGCCAGAATCACTGTTCCTCCGTTTTTTCCACTCAATCAATCGTAACTGATGATTTGAAATGAAGTTTCGGTATGAAAGTTCGAGTATAAAATGTTGATGTCGAATGAATTTTCCGTATACGCGAACACAATATTTTTTTGAGAACAAATTAAAATTGATCCATACATATCAATGCTTTTTAACAATTGATTAACGAAAATACGCCAAAATATTTTCTCAGTAAACACAATGTGAACAATGACAGGCTACGAGCACCTTTGCTGATTTACGAGGAATTACAGAAATTGAACTTCGGATTATCTATCGTAGGCGGAAAGTTCAAACATACCTAAGAATTTAATTTAGTAGGGCCCCTTCGAAAGTAGGCAAAGAAAAAAAGTATAATTCATTAAAAATTGTTCTGAAATTTCGCAGGTGTGTTCCCACATGAGACTAGTACCTACCCCATTTTATTTTCATAATTCACCTTGTATATAATGACTTGAAATTTTATAAAAATTATTATTCTGCAATTTTACGGAAATATGTAATTAGGCTAGTATCAATGATTATATAAATAAATAACTTTCGAGCAATTCACTGTGACTAAGTGTTCTCCATGTCCTCGAATGATTGCAACACGATGATCTACTCTGCTCCATCTCTAGACGTGTAGGTGAACGTAAAAATGCTCTGCAGTGCATTCCGATCGGTACCATCCATTCCAATCGGTACCATCCTTGTTCTTCGAAAGGCGGCCGACATACTTAGACTGATATTACGTTCACTTTGTGGTCAAATCTAATATTGTTCGGCATTGTTGGTGTTCAGTAGTTGGTATTGCATAACAGCATGAAGTGAATTAAATTGCTTTTTTGCGTTTACGAGGCTGATTCGACGTTTTATTTTGGCGTTGTTTTGATAATAAATATCTCAGTTTGTATGAACTGTTTCGGAAAACAATAGGTTTTACTTCAATTGTAGAAAACATGAATTTCCAAAATAAAATTCACTACTGTGTTCTGTTATTTTAATTTATTTATTTTTATCATGGGTCTGATAACTCTACCATAGAGCCAAAAGTTTCAAGGTAACTCAACGAACTTTTTTCCAGTCGATTCCTTAGGCTTTAGCGCATCTTTTTAAATTTAGATCAATTTGTAATCGATATTTAATCGCCCACTACGATTTATTATAAATTGCAAAATTACAAATGGCAATAACTCGACTTTTTCTAATGCAACATCCTATATTTTATTGCACCACTGCATGGCTTTTTTGAGCTTTTTATCAATACAGGGTTTGTGGAGTATTTTTTGTTAAGTTTGCGAAATATGTGGCATAATAAAAATGTGGATGGTTTTTGAGGAATCAAGTTGGCCGCTATCGTAAAATTTCACACATCCATGCGATTCTGAAATGAATATGTTTCAACAAAATGAAATTGTAATGGAAACGGGAGTAGATCACAACAATTCTGGTAAATTGATTACTTATTCGAAGGTCCATCATCTTAATGGGTCGAAAGATGTTTGACTTCTTTAATTTTCTCACAACGTTTCAATAGCTTGTATCCGCAATCGTCTTTAGGTGAATACCGAAACGTTTTGAATAAGTGAAAGAAGTCGAACATCTTCAAAGAAAGAAATATATGGTCTGGGTATCGCAGCAACTTTAAGTTCATTAGAAATAACCAAAATAACAAATATATGACATGAAAACACCCCTTAGGGCTGCAACAGAAATTGTATCACATAGCCGCGGTGGAGTTAGCTTGGCGAGGTGGAGAAGCTGCTGCTTGCTTGACTGCTTTTTTCCGTATCGAATCAAACAACGATGATTTTGTAACAAATTGAGTTGACTATAACAATTTATTCAGCAAGACTTGCCAAGAATGTGAATTGAAAGCTAATTTTTAGTAGAAATCAACGACAGCAACGTCTGTCCTTTCAGATTATGTCAAAAAGGGGCCCAAATACTAAAACCACCAGAATATTTCTAAGAAAAAATCGTCACTGGAAAGCCGAAAACGATCACTGGTATAACAATATGCCTACTGGAAAAATATCAATCAAAATTGGAAAAAATTGACTTTCGGAGCGATTGGTTGGAATACCAAACAAAAAAATCACTAATCACTCGACCACAGTCAGTCGATTGGCCAAAAGTGGTGTACAATAACAAGAGCTTATGAAAACGATGGGTCAGAACAATTCCAACCCAATAAAACCCTAGTTGACTATTATTGAAGAACATCATAATCAAATCAAAAACACCATGTGTAGTGAAAATACATCTTCACCAATTATAGAAAATAATACGTCTGAATCTTCATTTAACTTTTCTTATTGTTCTTTTGTTAATTGCATCTTTGAATAAATCATTTTTATTTTGTAGTTTTTTCTATAATAAGCAAAACATTTTTTTCCGAATCACCCTCGAACATTGAAAAATGCTCAAAAATGTTTAAACAATTTCTAAAAATTGTTGCTTTAGGCAACAGACCTCCGCCCTCCGATTAAATAACACAACCAGACCGTATCGCCAATGAAGAATCTCCGTTCGGTGACGGAAATACTATCGTTTTTACAAGAAATAGAAATAGAAATATTTTATTAATACTTTGTAATATTACAACATGTATAGGACAAGTTAATCACTCACTTGAAGAAGTGTTTTTCAGTTTCAAAATATTAAATAATAAAATACAGACGACACAATTAAAAACTGAAGTTCCTGCAGGCTATCATGGAAGTATAATTTTACACTGTAGTAGCATTTATTTGTTATCAAAAGTTGTATTGTCTTTTTGAAATAACTGAAGAAATCGATACTTCTAATGGTTACTGGAAGTTTATTGTAAATTTTTATTCCCGTATATCTAAAACTATTTTCCAGTTTTGTAGTTTTGTGTCTGGGAACAGATGATCAGAGTTCCTGGTGTCATGATTATGATTTGACGAATTCAGTCAGAATTTCTCAATGTTTTTCCTCATACGCAAAATACAGTGGTAGATGTAAGTATATGCTGTAAAAGGGCATAATGTTATACAGGGTGACCCAGGGTTAAACCGCCAAACGTTCAGTATGCCTATGTCCCAACTTGCTTCGTTATCGAGATACATAGTGTCAAATTTTTCATAAAAAAATCAGTTTTTTAATCATTACTCAAAAACCTTTTGGTTGATTCTGATAAAACTCAGAATATTTATTTGCGGTGATGGGAGGCTTATTTTATTGTTGGTACCTGGTACCATGTATCTTGAGAACGAATCAAAAAATCTTATTTTCACCTAAAAAACCGATACTGAACGTTTGGCGGTTCAACCCTGGGTCACCCTGTATTTAATGAATGTGGACCTACAAGTTTGTCTGAAGTCTAGGCTGAACATTTTTCATATGATTTTTTTCTGCGTTACAAATATTTTACTGGCATCGATGGAGTTTCACCATCACACTAAACTGTAGTAGACATTAATTACTGCACTGGTGGGCATGCAATCTTTAGTTCTTGAAATCGCATAACAGCCTCATTTAATTTTGTGTTAACTGCGTTAACTTGCTCTGTCCATCTAAGACTGGAATCAATGACGTGCTTATTTTATCCTTAAAAAATTGCGACATGGCAACAATGTAATGATTTGAGGGATAACATTATGAAAAGATGTTACCTTCAGTACTATTTGAGTATCACTCATCTAGTTCGGTCTGGTTCCAAGCAACAATCTTTGTAAATCAGATTTTTTTGATCAATTCTCCGATTTTTCGGGAAACAGTGATAACTTACAGTGGTAGAGGATTGTTTGGTCGATAATTCCCGATACTCAGACGGTTCGTTACCGTTGATTTTTCACCTTGTCAATAAACTATTTATAGTGTCTGTTATAATATATATCTGTACCCGTGGGGATACGCATCCGTATTTGTGCATACAGGTCATATGAATTTTCATGGGTCGTCTTGCGGAGATGGAGAACCAAGGGAAATGAAAAAGCTGGTATATTCCACATTTCCTATTCAATATTGCAACGATAAAGAGCAGATACCTTGTAAGAAATATTTCATTCTTGTACTTCAAGAAGAAATTGCAATTGAGTTCGTCACATGTTCGACCAGTTTCTCATATTCCGCGGCATAGATACGGCAATATGCATCTGTGTGATCAGCAGTGGTGCATGGAATACGGATCAGTTAAGTAAACCACATAGATAGTCGCTTTCTTAATGCAATGGCTCAAATTATAACAATTTCCATCATCTTAATCACATAATTAGTATGTAATGATGGTCTTTATTAATGATAAATTTCTAATGAGATAGCCGGCAGTGTTTCACTCTAACAAGAAACAAAGATCATATTGTTCGACTAAACCATCTTTTCAATTAAACTTGTTGAGCTAATCTTCTCAACTTTTCTCACCGTTATTCATGGTCCCTATAGAATCGAAATTCTTGTACGTATACACAGAGAGAAATAAATGTATGTTTTCTACACAATTGTGTATAATTTTGTCACAATTTGTTTCTAAAAAGTTGACAGCACCAATTTGTTTATTATTCTTCTATAATATTGATGAAAGATTGGACAATTGTGTAAAATATCTGCACCTTCTCTCTGTGTAGAACTCATAGTTATATACTGTTGTAATATGGATCTCTTTTTTATATTGTGATTCAAGGTTATTAAATATTATAACTATTATCCTTTTTTTTCACTTTTCATTCAACAATTCATATCCACTTATTCAAATCGAGTGTAGAAATTTGCTGCGTTTAAAGAATTTCTGTATTCAGCATACTTTCTAAATCAAATTAGAATTAGTCACAATCACAAACATTTTGGACAAAGTTATTCAATATCAATTTTCCGTGAAACAACATTTTGAGGAACCAATTTCGTTGATTACTAACCATAATGGTCGTGGTTCAAAATTACGTCATTTTATTCAAAACCGTGAATATTTTCAATGAGGAAAACAATTACTAAAAATATTATTTATGTCTAAGGATTTCTTCTATTTTGTAACTCTACAATTCCTTGTATCAACAATCAATTTGAATTGAAAAGAGCAGCGCTATCGAGCAGAAAGTATTACCAAATTATTTTACGGACCTTTCCGATTTATCCTACCATATATGGAGAGCGTGAGAGTACGTATTACTCAAAGAGGTTCCGTTCGTAATACACTTTTCAGAAAGTATGAGATATTTCTTTGGTTGATCTTATTCAAGCAACTCTTTGATCCGGCTTTAAATTCAGAATTTGAAACGGCTCTGATGCAAGCACAATGCACTTTCATTTTTATCTGTTGAATTATTATTGGATAACGACCATGCAGAATATCACTTGGCTTCGTTTAGGATGCAGAATATGTTATGACTGTAAATGCGTCCCTTCCGTTGATGAAAACGGTATCGACAGAGTTGCGAGTTCAGTTCTGAACAAGTCTTCATGTATGCTGCAATTAATGAATAAAAAGTGCTTCTTCAGTAGCTGCAATTCCTTCCGCACCTATCCTAGAACCCCTCGGAATTAGCAATAATGGAAATGATCCAGATAATATGTCTCTCATTACTTGAAGTCATGAAACCTTTAATGTGGGATTTTACCTTGGACACTGCCGTATTTTCACACATCATATTTCAATGATTCCATATTTAAAAAATATTCCACTTTGAGAGACTACTATCTATTTCATCCAGTCGCTATGGAAACTTGCAGAGATTTTTGTTCTTACGATCTGGATTGAATAATAAAATTGGGAAAATAATATCAAAGTGAATCTGAAAACTAAGCTGGACTGAGATTTTCACCTCCGGTGACTTAGTCCAGATGTCCAAAAGTTTTATTAGATTCTTCGTTAGCCACATCGTCAAGTACGGGAGCTTGAACACATCATCAGAGGTGCTACCCCAAGTGGTATTTTTGGTAATGATGGAGCGATTTTGTGCGTCGACGCTAATTAAAAATGTAGATTTTATTTCTTCGAATGGTCTCGCATTGTGGCGGTTAAACCTTGTGAAACTAGCTTTCTTGATCCAAGAATATATTATATTTTTAGGAGAAACGGAATCTCTTGATTCCCTCAGATGTTTTTACGATTCTATTGCCGACTACTAATATCTAATACAAATTTGCATATAATCTAATGACGATATCGATTTATTCACCATGCTTGAGAGATGAGATTCCAAGAAGCTGACGGTTTATCTCTTCGGAAACTCTTTGGTCATACGGGGATTTGTGTCACTCACAAAAAATCGGCCTCGAAAGTATGTTTACTACTGCTAGCTCATGCTCCTAAAGGGTTTAAAGATTTCAGACGTTTGGGTTCAATCATCGGTAGAATCTTCTATTTTGATTACTTGTCTCAACCTCAGTCTAAGCCTCGGTACTCAAGTCTCCGTACTCCAAGCCGAGCCAACAGCTATTTCCGTCTGCACAAGAGAGATTCTGAGAAGGGGTTCTAGAAACCAACCCATAATCATTCTCTCCGACCGCCAAGCATCAATACAGGCTCTGCGAACATGCAGTCTTACTTCCAAATTAGTTTGGGAGACTCACAAAAACCTCAACGATCTAGGAGCACAGGGTAAAACTCAACTGGGTACCAGATCACAAGGGTGTCCAGGGAAATGAGAACGCAGATGCCCTAGCAATAGCTGGGGCAGCAACAACTCTCATTGGACCAGAACCAGCCTGTGGAATCCCATTTGAGGACATTAAGCAGGACACGAAAAAATGGATCAAGCACCATCATCATTCTTCCTGGGAAGACGCCTCAGGCAATAATCACCGGAAAATTATGGTGATGGGGCCAACTGACCGGCTATCAAGGAATCGTCTTGAATTAAGCAGGAACTTCCTCGAGGTGCTAGGACTAATAACAGGACACTGCCACCCGAGAAAGCACTTGCATATGTTGACTCCACACTTTTGCAGGTTCTGTGATGAGGAAGAACAACAGCCTCACACATATTGTTTGGATGCGAAGCCCTGACATGCATGAGGGTGAATATCTTCGGACACCGTAGTGCAGAAGATATTATCCAACAGGAAAACTTTGTGAAAAATCTCCGCTTCGGGAGTAGCAACTCGTGGGTCCTAGTTTTCCGTACGCCGACGTCAAAAACATATGTGTTCACCCGGCTTTAATACATACCCACTTATATATGACAAAGGGGTGTAAAAATTGGAAAATCAGTGGAAGCCAAAGAAGGGATTCGGATTGGGTGCTGTGGAACTTGTAGACGGTGATGAATCACCCGCGGCCGCCGCACAACCCGATTGAGAACCAGCCCTACCAGGACTTTCACGAGAAGTCTTAAAGAAGGAACTCGCAGTGAGAACTGGAGAACTAGTCTCAAATGAAAGCCGAAATGGGGCCTTGGATGGGGTGCTACAGAACTGGATGCTGGTGATCAATCATCCGCGGCCCAGGATTTTCACGAGGAGGAGAATCGAAGGAACTCGCTGCGGGAACTGGAAAACTAGACTTCAATGGAAGCCAAGGAAGGGCCTCAGATCGGATACCAGGGCTTGAGAAAGAAGTTTAAAGGAACTGTCTCCTTTGACAAGCACCTACACACTACACACTACACACCTATAGACTCTGAGGATAGCAGGTGGAATCCATAGATAGGCTGAACACTATGCATGAGAAGAGGAGGAGATTTCAAAAGGCCAATACTTGCTTGGCTGTGGCAATTGCATCCCCATAAATACCACTACTACAATAAAAAAAATATTAATAATAATCATTTATTTTCGATCAGATAATTTACAAAATTATATAGGAATAGTCAAATTGAGGGGGAAATCAAGAGAACTCTCCTGAACTATAAAAGCATTTTTCATATAAAAAGAGGTCTAAACCTAATTTTGAACACAGAAATAATATTATTATCTTTGATCATGTCAGGTAAATGATTAAACATTTTCGGTCCAAGATAGTTTGGAGAGGCGGACGATATTTTAAATCTGGCGTAAGGGATATGGAACAAACCTCTGTTTCTTGTATTGACATTATGGAAATTACTATTCAGTAAAAACAATTGTTTATTCTGGAATACATATACACACATTTCAAATATAAAAACGCTCGGCAATGGCAAACTGATTGCAAGTGATTTATTTCCAACACAAACTGTAAATTCGCAAACAGATACGTCAAAGAATTCAATTGTTTACAGTGAGCTTTTAGACCAAAAACTCATCAATATGTAAATTATGATTATTATAATCAAAATGTAGCCATGTAATATTATTTTGGCGATGATGAAATTGAACAACTTGGGTCTTGTTATTGAAATAATTGGATGCAAGTAAAATTGAATTCAACATTTTTCGAGCATAGAAACCTGATCAGGAGTAGACACAATCAACGAAAAGTCATCTGCATAGGCGGTGAAGTGTGTTTTCTCGAGAACAGTTTCAATTTGGTTGACATGTAGTAAAAATAAAATTGGTCCTAAATTTGATCCTTGTGGGACACCCATATTGGTAGAAACAGACTCTGAGTTCATCTTAGTCTTCCAGAAATAACAGTTTAGTATGATTGACGCAATCGAATGTCTTGCTCAAATCACAAAATATAATAGCAGGGCACTGGCCTGCTTCAATAGAGTTAATGATTGAATTATACAATGATACTAAAGCCGTATTGGTTGATTTATATTTTCGAAATCCATGTGATATCTACTAATACATCTTTAGTACAATTATTGGACACCTGCAAGTGCAACTGACCTGTTGTTTCGAAGCATGAACTGAACAAAAAATAATCATAATAAACGCATTTTTCCATAAGGAAGATTAGTTGGAAAGGATACTTTTTGAATTAATGAAATAATGAAGTAATAATTCCGAAATATGATCGATAAATAAAGGTTGCAAAAGGTACCAAGATTTTCAATTCCAAAACATTGACAATGAAAATGGAAATTTTAATTTCATTGGAAAAACTTTTTGAATCTAGAAGGGGATTCGTATAGTCAGTCAAACCGTTTCCCACCTATGAAATTCGTCCTTGAAATATATCTTAAGTCTACCTTTCTCAGTTGCACTAACTATATTCATCGATCTGATATACCTATACGGAAATATAATAAGCAGTACGTGTCAGGGGTATCACATTGCATGCTTCGAGTTTGAAAACAAATAACTGTAATTCAGAATAGATCAGGATTCGATAATAAACTCTACATGGTATCAACTCCGTTGCCGTTTTTGCTATTAATAATCTTCTAGAAAATGTATTAAAATCGGGTGCAATGATCGCACCTAAAAGTTGAATTATTTCTTGGAAAGATATCATTAAATTGACTAGCTAAATTACTAAGTATCAGCAACAACAAACGTTATCGAATGAAATCATCTTCATTAATAATAATAAGAGACTACCTGAAGCTCGTTTGAAAATTGGACTCAGAAGTTGTTTTGTAACCTGAATAGATGATGAACACAAATTATGGAAAAACTAATAATGGTCGTAGAATAAGGCTGGCAAACCTGTAATGAAATAAATTGAATATTCTAATCTAGTTCCCAACAGTTTATCAAAATTGAGAAAGTCTCATCTTTATAGTTCTGGGGTGATATCAATTGGAAATATTCATTATAATGATTCATTGGTGACCATACTTCTAATTCGTTCAGTTCAATGGCGTAATTCTGATGATGCGTATGGAATCTTGGCTGAAATATCACAAAATCTTACAAGCTTAGAATCAGTTGCCTTTTTGATTGAAAGATAACTTGCGTGAAATGAAATATTAACTCTACAATTAGATGACTCGTTAATCTCCAATTGTGAAAAATTATTATTGGTTATGCTTGACCTCAAATAACGAAATACGCATAACCTCTTGAAGGCTTTAGAGTTCAAGATGGCTGAGTTTGACTCGATAGAAGTCTAGTGGAATGTACAAACATCCTCCTTCACGTTCATAGTTGCGGAATCAAATATCAAGACTGCTTTGAAGACATATTGGTATTGGTAGGTATGGATGGTGACTGATGCGCTGCGACCTGATTAGATCTATTGAAGACATAAGGAGTCAACCTCTCTAATCAAATGTCCTACTGAATCGAGATACTCAATGCAGTGGTTTTCTCCTATAGATCTACAGGTAAACTAGTTAGGGATCGTCTCTATGCTACAGATAGTCTCAACAAGGCACTTCTTTCTGAGTAATTTGAAGATGACGCTTTAAGAATGACTTGTTTCGAGCCATTCTCAACACTTTTCACGCTGTAGGTTGCAACTATTCAAAACAATACTAGGTATTGTTTTGAATATAAGCTTAATTTTCTGACTCTATTTTTGACGAGCTTACAGGAGTTATATAGTTCGATTATCCTAAATGAAAGGTTATAAAGCTTAGCTTAGGTTATAAGATAAATATATTTTTCAAAGAATAATTTCATTGGTGATTTTTGGGTGATTTCGAGTGTGCGAGTGTGTCTTAACAGACATAATTACCATTATTGGAGTAACTCAGATCAACGTGTATTCAGGAAACTGAATTTTCGAGAGTTTTGGCAGTTCAATGTTTATTGTGCGATAAGAAGTAATAGCGTCGTAGCATTTTTATCAAGAAAACCAAAATAGTAATTAAAAAAATATGTTACGGTCTCATAAATACATTTGCACTGAAACGACTGCTTCAACTGATATTACCTTCATATATTACCCAAATGAAAATATTTACCTTACCTCGATCGTTTTATTTTTTATTATACTCGACCTGTATATTCAATAGTATATAGAAAGCCGTCAAATAGGACTATGAGTTTATTTCAATTATTCAGAAAACCAGAAAATCTTCAACACCAACTAATGGAACTTCAGCTGTTGATATTTGCTCTGATATTAGTTTGTTGTATTCTCCTTTAGAATAGCTACGGCTTAATCATACATAACACTTTCGGACAGATTTCGCAGAAGTAAACAAATTATAAAAAAAGAAAATGAATCTCATCCCCCGTTTTATCTTTGAATAATGACCATAAGGTGATTTTCATACCTTTTCTGTTGTTGGCCTTCCTTTCTTTATGGTTTGCATCCCTCAGACCTATCCTGGATAAATTAATTGTTTCATCAATTTCGTGACATTTGTCAAGTCAAAGTAAAAAATGTATCCCTTTCGTAAATAAAACAATTCCTTCTTTTTTTTTATCCAGACCAGACATGTGAAGAGCTTCGTATTTTTGCGGATTTTGAAAGGTCTTGTGCGTTTCAAAACCAAACCCTTTAATTCACTTTAATTGCTTTGATAAAATATTTCAAACAAACTATTTCTTTCAGGCCGTCTAAGTAGAATAAGCATTCTACTTCTATCAATGCTCTTCTCTTTCCATTCAAGCACATCCCCTTAAACTTATTTCTCCCGGTGAACATTGCCTCAAAATGTTTGCACGCTTTCAAAATTCGTTACAATCAGCAAATATTGTTCGCATTATATTGAAAATTGGCATTGATCAAGCTTGTTATCCAGGTGATCTGTAACCATTTCGTGCATCGTCGTAACGCAAAATTGTGGATAGCCATTTGGTCATTAAAATCAATATACGAGACATCTATGTTATCGCGCCATTTCAGAACCACAATTCCAGCATTCTTTTGCCGTTCCACAAATAATAGGCCAGATACAGTCATATTATAATTGTAGGTGTAAACGCTGACCAAAGGAATGTTATTTCAAATTCATTACACATTTTTTCCGGAAACGGTGGCTTTCTTATCTTACCGCAATAAATCATAATATTACCCAGATATCCTTTATCGGAACATACAGATGATGCTCTCTCATATCGATAAATTTACGGACTTTGTACTTAATCTGACTTGCAGACATCATCAGAAAAATTAAGCAATTTTGAAACCAACTAAAAACGATTTCTCGTCATGATAAATAAAGCAGTAGTTCTCCATAGTAAAACCCGTATCAATGGCACTATTATTAGGCTCACCTTACCAAGGAAAGAGGTAATATGTGTTCCATTCTCTATTCAGAGAAGGTGTCAACTGCGACCTGAAAGGTCTATTGTGTCTGTTGTATTGTATAGACTTCAAAAAAGTACAGGATGTTGGATGACTTCAGGTTAGGAAGATCTCCCTCTTTTTTTATGTTCTCCGAGGTATCGTAACCTCGGATTTTGCACGGTAATGCATTATGAGACGATGTGGATAGAGGTTTTGTCGTCTTTCTCGCAAAATCTGCACTCTTCTTCCTCTACTGATCCGAGTTTCTTGAGGTGCTCTCCCAACCGGCCGTGATGTGATCTCTTCTGGTTGTGGTTTTCCAGTGATATCATTTCTCGTGATTATATCCAGTATTGGTATCTTTCGTTACATACTTCTTCAAGTTCATCAAGTATTGTGCTGGTAGGGTTCAGGTCCCAGAAATCGTGTTTCAGTACTTTTTTTGCATTACCCTCCACTCCAGTGTGTCTCGGAACCCACAGAAGGGTACCAGTATTATTATTCTCGAGTGTATTCAGTTCCTCTTCTCCCAAACCATATTGGAATTGAATACATGGGAGTTCAGAGCATTGATGGCTTTATGTTGTTCTGGACCCATCTTCTTTTGAGTCTTGGGATGGTGTCTTTGTCCCATTCACTTTTGCTACTTAGCTTGGTGTTGAATTCTTGCACAAACTAAACTTTTTTATCGTCTCATCTTCGGACATGTTTGGTGATTTCCTGGGAGAAATCGAAACTTGCGTTTGGTAGTTCCCTCTCTAGTCATTGTGTATGTTGTCACTATAGTCTTCACTTATATATGGAGGTGAGTAAGGCTTAGACTTGTCTCCATAGCGACCGTTGGGGACGTTTTCATTGCACCTATTATGCATACACAGGCTAGTCTTTGAGTTTTCGATAAGATTTGCCCTGGTTGTAGCCAGCTTGACGTGTACATCCACTGCAAGATTTTTAACTGGATTATTGGTCATACCTCATAGGAAGAAATTCAAAGGGGTTAGATCTGGTGTTCTTGGAGGCCATTTCACAGATCCTCGGCGCCCGATCCATCGTCCTGAATAAACAATATTCAAATAATTCCTCATAGCAACTGCAAAATGAGGAGGAGGGAGCTCCATCTTGTTGCAAAATAATTTCCATGTTAAATTCGTCTACATTATTTTCGACAGTTACCACTATGAGTGGATCTATCACTGTTTCCAGCGTTTCCAGATTGATGGCACCAGTCAGATTTTCCATAATAAATAAAGGACCTATAATGTGGTAACCTAGTATTCCTGCCTACACAGTAACTTTTTTGTGGAAACTGAGTATGAGTTTCGCGAAAAAGTCGAGGATTTTCTATATACCTACGTGAATATTAGGAAAAAGTAGGCTCATCACTGAAACCAATGAGTGATTTTGCAAAAATGAAAACATTCAATGCAGTCATCTGCGAAACCTCCCAATTCAAGGCAACAAAATTCGCCCATAATGTCCACTTGTTTATCTTCCCCAGTAGTTCACCCAAAGTGCCGTTCTCATAAAAATTTTTCCCCTAATTATCAATAGGGCGATCTGGAACGTTAATTGAACATGCGTACAGGGGAATTCTCCTCAATTTGGGTTATTGGAGCAAATGCAAGTTTGAACAAAATAAAGTTGAGTTTTATTCATGAGTTTTTCAATTCCACTGCGAAAAGTATTCAAATTAATTGGGGGTTTTAAATTTTAAAGGGTTTTGTTTCTAATTAACATGTTGGCAATAGCGCCTACAAAACGTAGGGGATGGTAGTATGCTAGACGAAGAAGTACCATAGTCAATTTATCTATCTTTGTTAGGGGTTAGGCACACAGAACACAAAATGTCAGAATGACTCTGAACCACCGACCTATATTTTATTGTAGGTCTGTGCTCGGAACATCGTCTCTCTCTGTTTAACTTATTAACGTAACATATTATTTGTTGTTCTTTCTTATCTGTGAAATGTGTAGCCGATGTTGCCAAATGGTGAAATGAAACAAATCCCTTTAAATTTTAAATGTCCATTTTTTTTTTCATTTTCAAGTATTTGAATAATTTTTTTAAGAAAAATGTTGAAATGGTGTAATTAAAATGTAGTGTTTTATAGATCTTTAATAGAAAATACTTGATTGTCGTCAGGTGGAGAATTCCCCATTGCGATGAACCTCATGAAAACTAACATTCGCTTCGCATTTCTCATTCAATTCACATGGTGCAACCATTGTTTGAAGATGAAAAGCAATCAAAACTTACAGCTAGATAACATTGACTCGCACTCTCCTTGATATCAGGTTATTGTTTTGACCATTTATACTGAAAACAATGCAAAGACATGAACAAAAACGTGTAGTTAATATTCAAGCATATGACAAATAACTCTAACTTGACGCTTAGTTAATTTTCTTTATTCTGAAACTCGAGATTTGATGGGGCAAATTTCAATTCCTTCGCACGATTGAATATAGAATAAAACTCCCTTTCAAATGAGCAATCACTCACTACCCCATGCTATTTACATTTTTCGAAAGGGATGAAGTTAGGGGTGAACTTTACGTACAGAAATGTACATTGTAGAAATCGAAAGTCGTCGTGTCTCGGCAATTTTTCTAACATTGTTATTGTTAAATTTGTTATTTCCGTCAACCAGCTGCACAACCTTAAGAGTACAACCCTCAAAAGTCTTCGAAAGACTTGTCCCAGCCATGCACGAGACCGATGACCATGCTGGGAATCGAACCCATGACCCTTAGGATAAGAGACAAGCGCTCTACCATCATGACCATCACGTCCCATGAGTATATTAACGAGTTAGATAGGGGGTAACACTTATGATGCTCGTTGTATAATTCATAATTCTTTCAATGTATATTTTTCCTGCAGAAACGATCAGTTGGATACTTATGCAAGATTACAGTGCTGGAGTCACGTGTATAATTATTTATAATAAGGATCTCCAACTCCTAGATGTATTTGAATTTTAAAATATGCTGATATTCAAAAAAATCAATGAAAACATAAATTATTTAACCCGATGAATATCGCAAAATACAACTTCATTTCATTGTCGACCTTGACAAGAGATTCCTTAAATTAAGAAAGTGAAAAAAAATATAAGCGTAGTTTATTAACTTAGGAATGTTGAAAATTATACAAATTTATTACAATATTCAAGAATATCACAATGAAGTTCTGGCTGCGATTTCTATATATTGTTATGTCTTATACATATTCATTTCATGAGAAAAAATTGTTGATACTAATTGGCGTAAGACTATTATACTAGTAAGTAATGAAATATGGAAAAGATAATCCAATAGGTATATTCGTCTGCAAGCCTCTAATAGAAAGAAAACAACTACTGCCCCCTAGGACCGGATATGTTTGATTCTTGGCAAAGTTTTCTACAAGAACTAGATGGCGCTGGAGATATACTTCTGTATTTATCTCAGGGATTCCCAACAAAGGCTGAAAGAACTGTTTTATTTAATTCAGTTGAACTACGGTACACGATATCAAAATCAAATATATCACAAAATATTTTTCACTGAACAAAACAGGAAAAACCGAACATTCGCTTTGGCTTTGAAAGAACTGAAATTTTGCACCTACTGTAGATATTATGCTATCTCGAATGATGTCCATCAACATTATCCACAAGCTGTCTCCATGAAGTTCTTGTTTCAACATGATTTGTCTCTTCTGAACATTTTTGAGTTAGTCTTTCCTGAAGTTTCTACGACATGGCAAATCGTGAATTGATTGGTCAGACAACATAGTGCTGTATTTTCAGAAGATGAAAGATTAACTGAAGAATGAGTACTAGGAGGAAACGTTTTCGATCTCGCCTGGTGAGGCTCGATGAAACTGCTTACAGTTAAACGATCGACGGAATATTAGAAGAGAATCGGCCATACATATATTTTAGAAACCAAAAACCACCTATAAGAATAATTTCTCATCTTTAATTCGAATCTAACAGCTTTAGCGAAAATAAAAAACTGCATAAACTCCATAAAGTGCTTGTATCTCCTTCCTCGTAATACATCGTTTATCGGCTTCCTAAAGGGTTGTCAAAAGCCTTCGCCACGAAGTGATTCATTGGGATCATCCCTTCTTGTAGCCGGAAGTCGTAATGGATAGAGTGCCCTGTGGTCTGTTTTCGGACACGCAACACGAAACATCAGCCCATCGGCATCTCGTGAAGCCCGATAGCCACTGAATAATGCATTTCAGCATAAAAGAGTTTTCAGGCGGTGAAGGAAAATGGTAATTGGTGTATGTCGTTTACGAATTTATAAGCAACCATCTTCTCGAACGATCAGTTCGATACTCAGTTATCTATGAAACAGTGGCGTTACAAAAATGTTTCAGGGTTATGCAAAATACAAAACAATGCAGCGTTGAAATAGTAAATGAAGAAATATTCATTTAATTACGTTTAAACCTTTTGTATTGAAGACATCTCCCTGAGAAGGAGATATCTGAATGGTTCCCTTTTTTAATTTTTTCGTGCACAGACCTTTTCGTATTTCCACGTAGTCTCCCAAATTTTGCATGCATATCCATACTTATTCGTCAACGTTCGTCTACCTCTAGTAGTGCCTTTCTGGATGTCCTAGGTTCATTTATTGCTCGTCGTGGACGCTGCTTACATCGCTGTAGTGACTGCGGGATAAAATTCATTTGTGCACTTTGACAATTCAATTCTTGATGTATCTGCATGCTCTACATGGCACTTCCGTCCTCTCTTTCTATGCCTAACTATGGAGGATTATGAGAAAAGTTAGATTAGATTAATTAGGGGCTTTCGTGCTACAAGCCTCCACACCGCGACTTTTTCAGATCTATTGTATGTGCCCTCGAAATCCTTTATAGTTCTCTATCTAGCCCTGTCTTCGTTACGAGACTCCATAGGCTCGCTTATAGATGTATTTGGGAGCTCTTGGTTTTTCTTCTCCCAGCGTTAGAAACCTTAGCCTTGACAAGCCCTCGCAGCAGCATAGAATGTGTGCTGAAGTTTCCTCTTCTTCCTGACAGAACCTGCATAGCATTTTTCCTGCCAGACCTACAATGCCCTGTGAGGAATCCTACTAATATTCCAGTAGTGCTCCTCTTCTGGCTCATTAGATATTCTATGAATTTTGGCTGTGGTTTTTTGATCAATTCTTTGGCCTAACTCATTGCTGGTAAATTATTCCACCATCATTGAGACTTCTGTTGGATCCATGATTTGGTGTTTGGTTTTAGTACAGCTTTTGCCATACCGTAGAACGGTTCTGGGTCATTCAGGGACTTACTTGCCCCTTCACGGGCTAGTGAATCGGCCTCTTCATTGCCTCTATAACCTGTGTGTGCTGGTACCCAGGCTAGGGTCAGTCTGTTCCGACTGCCCAGCTCTTTTAGGGCTTCAATGCAGTCCCAAACAAGTTTGGAGGTAACTTGCAATGAGTTGACTGCTTTTATCGCAGCTTGGCTGTCTGAGAGAATGCCAATGGTTTTTTCTGAAAACTCATGACGTATTAGCTCTTGAGCGCAATGACGTATTGCTACAATTTCCACTTGAAATATCGTCGCGTATATACCTTAGCTCAATGAGATTTTTATCTTTGGCTTGGTTACATAAATAAAGGCTTTCAAACCTTCATCAGATGGTGAGCCATCAGTGTAGACAGCGAGTTTCGCGTTGATGGAAGGTCCCTCCTTCCAAACCGGCAAGGCCGGGCATGCTATGTTCACGAAATCTTTATCTACCCATTTTTCTTCAAAGCATTCCTATCAATCATCTCTACCCAGTTACTGATATGCATCAAGAGTTCTGGAACCGATGGTCTGAAGAGTGAATTTGAAAAATGTGTTTTAAAAATCTCCTGAGTCGTCGAGAATCACAAAAAGGTAAGGGCCCTGTCTTCCCTATCTCCCTAAGTCTTTCGAAGACTTCTGACAGAATTTTTTTTAGAAATTTCAGAAAAAAATATCCTCAACTTTCAGCTTACGTACAAGTTAATTCCGAACCACTTTAGCTCAGTGTCACATTAAGCCTGAAAATTAATATCCAGTGATGTGGCATATGGGTCATATTCTTAAGACGTTTCATGTTATCATGGTAAATAAAGAACGAGTGATATCTGTGAATGTTGCTAGTGACGTTTGAAGCTCCGCTTAAGTTGTTATGTTATTTTCTTGTTCAATGTTTTGGTTTCTCAGGTATAGCCATTATATTGATCAGAGACTATTTGAGACATCTTACACAGTATGTCACCTCTGACGTAAGAGAATCTAATCTTCTTCCAATCACCCGAGTAGTCCCTCAGGGCTCTATACCTGAACCACTATCATTCCCAGTTTATAACGCTGATCTTTACTCTCACCTAGCTGACTGTCAAATGCATTCGTATTACATGTGTATTTCAGTTTTGATAATAAACGTACACGGATTAGAATTGAACCCAGAAAAGTCCAAATATTCGGTTCTAAAGCAAAGAGAGACGAAACCCAATTGAACAGTAATTTTTAAATACAAGACACGCCAACTCCCACTGTGAACGAGTATAAAATGTTGGGTTAAAAATAGGACAAAGAAAAGCGATTCGAAAAACACACTTTCCTATTTCGCTCTGATGAGAATTTTCCCCTACAGGCATGTAAAGACCAATAAATTGAAAATGCAAATATGTGATTCAATATTCGAATTATCTTACTGTTATGCTATATAATAATAATAATAATAATGGGTCTTTATTTTTTCTTTACAAATACAATATTTAAAAAAAGGCGATTACTCTTGGGAGGCGATGTTCAACATAGTTGGTCTTCCACATAACCCCCACAAAATACCAACCAGCTGAGAGACCTCATAATAGATACAAAAGATAATTATAGCTACAACCAAAAATTACAAATTTGTTTTTCAAACTAATATAGAAATTACAATTCAAAAATTTCTAAGCATAAATGTGGAAATAACACCATAAACAAAATACTCCAACAACACGACTAATTATTATTTCTCAAGGAGAGTAGGTGGGATTTCATATGTTCTCGGAAGGAAAAAAGTGTATTTTTGTTTTTTATGAATTCAGGAACAGAGTTAAATATTTTTCTCTACGACAACTGAACAAGATAGTAAATAGCACAGAGATAAGGGCAGTGAAAAAAAACTAGTAAAAAAAGTAAACGGGAATGGAGATAAGGATCCATTCCAATAAGAAATTATAGTTCTACCACTATGATAAAGTGTTAACCAAATACATTCACAAATCAGCTTCGCAGTCAATCACTTGCTTCAAGTTTTCACGTAAGATGAAAATTTTTCCAGAAGTTGACCATGCATTGCGGGAACCATATTTATCCTTGGCCTTGCGCAGAAGATCATCCCCTTGGTTAAATCCTCGAAAATGGAAAATTCTGTACCTTTCAAGCTTTTCTTAGACGCTATAATAGTATTTTTCACGATATTGGTGGTCAGATTAACCAGCACCGGCCTAGGTTTATTTGAGTTTTCCTGACCTACTCTGAAAGCCATATCAATATCAGCTTTTGTGCAAGAAATTTTGAGAGTATTCATTAGGAAATCGATCACAGTAATAGCAACATCCTTCTCTCCGGATTCCTTCAACCCATATAAGCGCAGAGAGTTTTTTTTAGTGAACTGCTCGAGTTGGTCAGTTTTACAAGAGAGCCCATCAATCCTCTTTCCGTTTCTGGAGGCCATTTCATTACAAAATTTAAGCGAATCTTTGACTTCAGTGAGGCTTTCTTGAATCAAATCAAACTTCTTTTCGATAATTCCTTCCAGTTGTTTAATAAAATTGGCACATACCTTATTGATGAGTGCTTCAGTATTAGATTCGTCGGTACTCTGTAATCTACCGCCCCGAGTCATGGTGACTACTTTATCGAGCTGGTAGGAGTGCAACACACCACAGGAAACAAGTGCCCATACTATTGACCAAGAGGCACTTGAATAATGAGAGAAAAAAACAAAAAACACTGCACAGGTTACAAAGGCAACACCATCTACAATTCACCCAGCAATTTTCAAAAGTTAATTCACCAAATTTACAAGTGAAATTTAATCGTCTTACTGGAGCTGTTTAACGGGACGCCTACTCGTCTACTCGTCTACTCGTCTAATGACCAGACGAGCTCTAAAAAAATCAAGTATTTCTGGTACACATACAAAAATTTCAAACAAATTACATTGAAAAATCTGAGAGAATTTACAATAATTTACCAAATGGTCTGAAAAATTACTCATAAAATGAAAATTGGTTAAGAATGATCGAGCCTTCTGCTTATTCCCTAAACAAGTCCACACAGTTCCAAATAAAAAATGGTTGAAACAGAAGACATGAACCACTGCTATGCACAATGGAACATGATTGTATTATTTTCATTATATTTTTATGTTACTCGTTATGTTTTACTCGTTATATTGGGATTCATGTCATTTAAGTTTTAGGATGGTTAAGTAGAGCTGTATATCTTTATATAGAATTAAGGTGTATTATTATTATTACTACTATATTCTATAAAAATTTTCTTTTCATTTTCCTTTTGTTATTACTTATTACTTCTTTTAAAGTATAAAAATGTATTCAACTTAATCTTTGTTTGTCGAGCTTCATTCACGCCTTGCAATTTTTTACCTGTCACCTGCACTCGCATGTTAGTCGATATCTAACGCCGTCGCATCGGCGAGTGGCGATTTTACAAAATATACCTAACGCCAGCTCGAACCCCGCCCATAATCGCACGTCATCATAAAATCCGAAAATATACGCGGCCCCAGCACGCCGTTACTAAATATACTTGACACCAGCGACACCAGAGTGTTGGAATAAATTATCATAAAGGCAGCTGCACGCAAACGGAGTTGAAAAGGCATAACTTATCCCAATCTAACCTGACCTGACTAACCTAACGTAGGCAGAATATCCATACTTACATCTGATCTGTTTTGGGGGTCGACGTTTTGCGCAATTGAAAGCTGAAAGCTAGACGACGTAGGTGCCAAAATAAGTGAGCTTTTGTAGCTTAATTATTGCTCACAAAGATTCAGTTTTCAGCTCCTTGGTGCCATCGTATGTGAGGATGTGTAAACATGCGCTGGTGTCAAGTATATTTGGTAACGGCGTGCTGGGGCCGCGTATATTTTATGATGACGTGCAACTGTGGGCGGGGTTTGTGCTGGCGTTCAGTATATTTTGTGAAATCGCCGTCGGGCCGTGGGGTGATACAACTAGTGCGCCTTGCACCACTGAGCCAAATATTTAACGCAAACGTTCTACGTTAAAATAAAGTAGTGTGGAGTTCCCGACGAATAAAATAATAGTTTTATTACACTGGTGACAGGATAGCAAGAAATGATGTTGATTTTTGTTATTATTAGAATTTAGCATGTCTACTTAACCAATAATCAGCCCAATGCTGTATCACTTTCGTTAAAAATAAAGGCACCGTTAGTCGCCATTTTCGATATTTTGCTATTACCAAGCAATAGCAAAATAACGGAAATGGCGAATAATGGTGAGGTTATTTTTAACGGAAGTGATACAGCGTACAGTTACAAATATCAATTGGGCGCAAAATAATCTTTTTTTTTTTTAAATTACAACTTTTCAGGAGCTCCCTTTAGATGCATCAGTGCCTAGGGGGGCCGTGAATCTCCTGTACCCGGATCCAAAATTAGCCTAACCGGCACTGTATATAAATAATGCTAAAACGAAAGGATTACATTGGACAGGACCCTTAAGAGCAAATCATAAACATGTGATTCGATCTTTCTTTCTCTCGGCAGAACGGTGCCGGTATGGCCAAGTATAAAGAAGTGCAAAATTTTCAAATGTTTCAAGCAAAATAGAAAATAATGTGAAGGGTCCCTGATGTATTCAATACCACAGGGCCTTACCTGTGTTCCATCGGTCCGCTACTGAGCTTACTCCATGGTCAGCATGATTTTCTACCTGTACCTGAATTTCGTGCAGAATTCCAAACCCATTGACACAAATCTTATTCGAATATCATAGAGAGCAGGCTTTCTTCTAGTTTCATGGTGGTTTCTTCTGCTTACATTAGTAATGAATGACGTAAAAGACGAGCTAATAGTTGGCCTTTGCACTCTGTGGTGATGTGAACCGTTATAGGAGTGATAACATTCGTGAAGAAAGCTACAATCTGTTGGTTCTTTAGCGGCTAGTTTTTCATAATAATTCAATCATGTCGAGAATGATACTGCAATGAAACGTGACTTCGAATTGACACCGTTGAAGCGTTTATAGATGCTATTAATAATATTTATAAGTATCTCTAGAATTTTTATGATTTTGTTCTTCTCATTCTCACAAAAAAGCAAACCCGATGTGTTCGTAAAACATCATCAGAAATAAGGTTGGGAGAAAAAAGATTAGGGAGGTTAGGGTTTCTTTTGAATATTTGAAGGTACTGTGTTCAAGAAATGTTTCATTGCAAAACTCATCGGGCCGACCTCAATGAAACTGCTCACCATGAAAATATCTGTGAAATATGTGGATCTACAACTTTTGTAAGATGTTGATAAGAATCTTACTACTTCATGAGCGAATTGTCAACGATGACAGGAAATATTGGTGGGAGTAAGTACTTTTTAACATTTTCGGAAGGCAAGTTTTCAATTAAAATAGGAATTCCAAGAAATATACGTTTTATCAGCATAAACATGAAATAATTAAACAAGGGATCATGGGCAAAAATATACGTACATTTCGTGAGAGACCGATATTGCTTTCTGACCAGTTTCACTTTTAAGTAGTGATTCAGCAATGGTATATGTATACACCTAACAATATAATTCCTTGAAAATTCAAAATTGAACATTCTTTATCTACCCAACCTCTCAGTTATCAGTTTTAGTTACGCCACTGTTTTATGGCGAATATCCTCAGAAATTATCGCCTCTTCTGAACATTCAATGGAACAATAGTAACAAAACTCCTTCAAATCTGACTCAAATTAACAATGAAATCGAAGAAATATACAGAACATTATTTTCCAAATAACAATTCTCGGCGAGCTAGCTGATCCTGAGTCTCAACAATTGAATCGAAGTAAAATTCAGTAGGTACCTGCAATTGAGAAACTAGTCTGGGTTCAAATGTCAACGATCCCAATCAAATTTCAATTAACCTTTGCGAGAACAACGTTAACCCATTTATACGATCAATCTGGGTGTTCAACGACCTCGAACAGATCGTTTTCTTAGTAATATTTTGATTTATTACCTGTTATGTGGTGAGTGTGGTCACTATAAGGCGTAAAATTACTTTTCATATTGTGGTATAGTTGAATAAATGTCCCCCAGTCTCAGACAGAATCAGGGAATGATTCATCTAATAACTAGTGTAAAAGCAAAATTATGTTGCGGTTTTCCAAAGAAAGTTACATTGATTCGTTTGTCAAATTTCTGGTCATTCAAACGATGGACGTTATATTATTCAATTCAGTGATGAAGGAATACACTAATAGGAAACACGGATAATTATTCAATATTCTTGTAGAGCTACATTTATTGTTAAAGTTAAGTGATTCATTATCACCATTATCAATATCATCATCTACCTTTTTACATTTTGTGTTGTAGATTCGTGTCCTGACCTACTTATTAGGTATTTTGTTTTGGTATATTACTATACTTCCAATTTCAGTCTGTAGTCTTCCCATTTTTTTTATTTCCTAATTTTCATTTATTCATCCCACTTCTGTTGTCTTCCCAGCCTCCTGTCCCTTCTTTGTTTATCATTCAACTCTGAATACAAACAAATTCTAGTCTGTTCCTCTTCATCGACTTTCATAAGACATCCGACATGGCCGACCATAAAATACTCTCACCATGAATGAAAGATATAAAGACGTTGGGCGCCAAATTTCAACTGAACTAAAGATGAACACTTATCCTTATTTGCTTGCTCTTTTTTTACAGCAATGCCTATGAGCTGCTCAGATTGTAACGGGAGGTCGTGAGTATCGTTATCTGCTAGTACGACAGATATATCCTTTGACAGATGTAAGGTATAAAGATAAAAGATATTAGGTATACATGGGCACCAGGTTCTTTTTTTATTAAATGAAAATACCAAAAACACTGATTTGTCAAAGGACGATCTTTGTGCTTCTCAACAATAAAAAAAACAAAGTTCAGAAAACACTATATTCACAAAAGTCCCATGTGACAAAACATGTGTGACAAGATTCTAATGAAGTGACAAAATTACAATCAAATTTGTTATGTTAAAGTTACAAAGGATTCTGGTCTCTCAATATTTGCCTTGAAATGACTGGTTGGTTTATTCACATTTTATGATCAGTTCTTGCGATGAGAAAGACTTACTCCAGAGCTCTACTTTATCGAAGAATGTAGGATCCTTGTATGGTCTCTCGAGACAATGGCTGCCCTACTAGCAGGATACAATCTGTAGTCGGTCTGGGGTCTTTCCTGGATCTCATAAGATGTTCGAACGATGAGGTATCGCTGTGAAAAATAAACACAAACCAGTATCTTGTGGCAGGTTGAGTCACACGACTCGAGATATGACCATGATTGTACAAATCTAATCTAGATTTACTTATAGATTATCAAAATGAATGATGATGAAATGAAAGAGTTTAAATTTACAATATATAGATTATTCAGGGAATATATAAATGAGATAAAGAATTTAAATTTACAATAAATGTAAGATTTGCTGAGTTAAACAATGATTGAAATATTCAATAGGTATGGAAAGAATTCAATTTTACAGTGGAGCTCAAATTTAGTAATTTCTCAAGCAATGTTAGAGAAGAGTTCAATCTCAAGCGAGCATAAGAAAAAGATTTTCATAAAGATATTGTTTTCTATTATTTTTCACATTTCGTTACAAACAGAAAAATATTTGAACTCATTTAGAATGTAACTCATCAATAATTACATGAGATTTTGTAAGAGGTCTATTTTATTTTCACTGTTTAATATTTGATAACAGCTTCTGCTTGTAGCCTGAAGCGAAGCTCTTGGTTTTTTCGTGTCTGAGTTCTATGTATCGTAACCATATAAGACCTTTAAAGGATGTATATTATGGTTTCCATCAAAAATCAGTTAATCGCCCCGGAGGGTCACGGCAAATAACAATAATAGCCGTATTCTACCCGCACAGGCTATGCCTTTGGGCTCTCTACGAGTGTTTATGAAGGAGTATTACTTTTTTTAATCAGGGATTCGAGACCGAGTTGTTAGGCTGCACGGGCTGCTACCTTGAAAAGAAATGCTCCAATCCCTGCTTTTTCATGGGCGCAGACTAAGCAGAAAAGAGGATCTAAACTCCTGATGACTTTAAAGGCTCCATTCTGTTATGTACACAATCCAAGTTCAAAAGTCCTTTCTAGGGAAATATGATAGTAGAACAGACGATTCAGG
This sequence comes from Chrysolina americana, assembly GCA_958502065.1. Lineage (NCBI taxonomy): Eukaryota > Metazoa > Arthropoda > Insecta > Coleoptera > Chrysomelidae > Chrysolina > Chrysolina americana. Next base: position 97,773,045 of record OY293410.1, read on the forward strand.
ATTTTTACGAAGATACATCACTTTGGGATTAGAATCGGAATGGCCAGCTTATTAGTTACAGCAACTTTGTTCTTCCCGGACAGTTCTGATGACCAGATGTTTCGAAGTTTATGCTGATACTTGCCGCGGAAGGAGTTGTTCCACTGCTAGGTATCAAGATGATGTAGGAAGCTTCTGTCTACGAGCTGAACGTCCTCTTCGTGTTCCTCGCATCGTCCTCTCTTGAGATGAACCGTGTCACATTTATCGATCCCAAACTCCATTCCGATAGCATGCATGCACTCTTGCACCACCATTGAGGACTGGTGAAGATTCTTTTCTCCGGAGGCAAATAGTTTGAGGTCATCCATGCAAAACAGATGGGTGACCTTATGCCTCCGGTTGCTGGGGGTTCTGCAGTTGTATCAGCGGATTTTCCATAGTACAACGGACAATAACAATAGGGAGATGCAAAGGAGAAGAGGGCAGAAGTTTTCTCCCTGAAACACTCCCCTTCTAAAGATGACTTGCTCTGTTTGGATTCTGACTTGACCATATGATGGTTATGGTAAAGCGAGACCTCCAATCAGCTGTCCAATGCATCTCACTATTTAATTGGGTACCGCAAGGCATCTGAGCAAATGCGTGATGAACTCATGTGATGTACAAAATGCCTTGAGGTAATTGATCCAGGTCATCGAAAGGTACGCTTATACTTCGGTCGATCAATTCCATTGTGCCACATTCAACATATACTCTTTTTAAATAAACTCATCCCATAACTTTTTCAAATCGTGTGGTAGATTATTATGCAGTTTCGGAGCAAATAATTTAAAAGATATTTGACAAATTTACTTTGTCGTGAATGGGATGAGATATAATTAGTTTTGTCTTGTTTAGTAATGGTGGCTGAATTTTTCATTTGTTTTTTTTTTTAATTTGTGGTAAGTGAGCAAACATTTGTAATACAATTCTTGACTAGGATCAAGTACTTGCGATTCCAGGAAGGTCAGCTCAGTTGAGTAGTCTCTTTTTTGTGCATCATTAGTGTTAGAAATCTTTTCTGAATAACTGTTACTTAACTATGTGTTTCTGAGAGATACATTATCCAAAAGTTCAAAAAAAAATGATTTTTGTTATTTTCAATTTGTTTTACGGATTGGCAAATCCAGAAAACGATGAGTTGCTAGCCAATTTTTTTTCATGACTATATTTTGGTCATTTCAACCAATATAGCAATGCAATATTCCAGCATTATTTCTTTTATCGGATAAATTTCTTCCAACTCAAAAATTTTCCAGTAGTAATTTCGCTCGAAGAACTGACCTAGGCCAAATTGCTCGAAATTTATTCGATGAAAAAAACTCTTGTGTGTTTACCATTCAAACATTCAAACAAACCGAATTCAGATGAAATCACTCTTCCAAACGGATCAATAATAACAATGATTATAAAATGGTCATCATTTTTTGATAATACAACATCAAATGAAAATAATAATAAATTCTACCACAAGGAGGCGAGATTTAGCCTAGGCTACTCTCACACTTATCCTCGTAGTGGCAAACAATCAAAATTGAAAGATGGTACAGTTAACTGAATCAGAAGGAAGTTTGCGCGGCGGTATTTTGCGACCTTTCAAAAGCTTTTGATTGTGTAAACCACCAAATCCTGCTGCGAAAACTCCAACACTATGGGTTCAGAAATCTTAGCCTTAGCTGGATGGAATCCTACCTGGGGGGCGTACCCAAATTGTGAGAGCAGATACGTTTTCTAATACGGGTTCGATTAGTCATGGCGTACCACAGGGTTCTGTATTGGGGCCTATCTTGTTTCTACTTTATTTCAATGATATAGCTAATCTAAAGATTGATGGTAAATTTACTATTTTTGCGGACGACACAACAATCCTCTGGCATGATAGTGAAGTAAAGAACCTGCACGCAAAAATTGTCAAGGATATTTCCGTTGTGAAGGAGTGGTGTGACGCAAATTTGCTTTCGTTTAACATAAATAAAACCAGCCTCTTATCGATCAAGTGCAATCTTCCAGAGATTCAAGTAGGTACTGACATGTTCATTGAACAAAAATTGAATACCAAGTTTCTTGGCATTCATCTAGATGATAAGCTCAACTTCGAAAGTCATATGAGAACACTAAGAAAAAAACTAGCCTCTGGTTGTTATGCCGTGCGGGTAGTGTCCAGTGAAGTGGGTGTGGCCACTGCAAAAGAAGTTTATCATGATTTGATTGAATCTCACATCAGATACGGGTTACCTTTCTGGGGTATCTGCAATGACCACAATTTCCATTCTATTTTCATCCTCCAGAAACGGGCCGTTCGCTACCTCCTCAATGTTGGACCTAGGGTATCATGTAAACCTCTTTTCTTGGAACTCAAAATCCTTACCCTTCCAACTTTATTTATTCTAGAGACTGTATGTTTAGTGCACAGCAATAAATCGTCATATGAGACGGTTGTTAGTTCTACCCGCCAAAATAATAATCTAAGACTTCCCATTCCATCATCGAATTTAACAAAAAAGTCTCTTATTTATAATGCTTTGATACTATTTAATCATCTCCCAATTACTACCAGAAGAATTATCTCTCCAGTTTTATTCAGGAGATCTGTGAAAAATCTTTTTATCAATGAACCATACTACAGTGTTCAAGAGTATCTAGACAAAGATTGGAATTGCTCTAACTTATCTTAATCTCAGACACTCATGCTCATTCTCTTCTATTTTTATGACATTCGCTTCTTGGAGTAATCCAATTTTAACTACATGTAGTATTATTTTACACGTGAACAAAACTGATACCTATGTTATTGTTTTTTAACTATTTTATCATTATTGTACAATGTATGTAGCATTATTTTCTCCTATGATAGGTATGCTTTTACATCATACTATAATATTTTATGATGATTCTATGATGAACCTGATCTTCCTTCTTTTGACGACTCATGTTTTTATCAACACATATTTACGCTTACCATTTTTATATTTCTTTACGTCTTTATTTTTATACGTATAAAAGCTTTGTCAATAAGAATTCATTCTTCGGACAATAAAGTATATTTTGATTTGATTTAATTTGAATATCAGTATTACCAATTTCATCCAAAATTATTAATTAAATTATAAATCAAAGAGTAATGGATTACCTTGATGAAATAAATGTTTTGTGCAATGGACAATCGAATATTCAACGACATTGAGTCTGCCGTATTTTGGATTTGATCACAAAAATTCAACTGAAAATACATGAAAACTACCTGTATTCTTTAGTGTCACTGGAACTATTATTGTATTAACTAAATTATCAAATATTGAGATAAAAAGTCCTGAACATAAATAGTTTCAAATTATTTATCAGGGAGTAAACAATATGTAAGGGAAATGAAAAAAGTTTAATAGGGAATATAACATGTGGTTAACAGGTTCAATTCTTGGACATGTTTTGTTTCTCATATACATCAACTCAGTGTCAAATCTTGATCTGCATGGTGACCTCAAATTATTTGCAGATGACACAACATTTATTAATTTTGGGAATAATGACAATGAAATAATAGAAAATATTCTTGTTGATTTAAAAATGATTTCTCCTTGGTTAAACAGTCATAAGTTGGCTATAAATATAGATAAATCTTCCTTTATGTATAACTCGAAAATTATTTGAGACAACCTCAATTTTTTTTCGGTTAGGGGTTCAAAAGATACAACTATGTGAGTAACACCTTTTTTATTATCATTCGAGTCCACTCAACTTATCTTCACCAAAATTGCACGACCTCTGACAATTACACCAATGATAAATGTGAAAAAATATTTCTGTAAGTAGTAAAAACTCGTCATCTGTATGTGGTATAATTTAGGAAGATAGTATTTTTTTTTGTTCTTGGATACTTGTTCCTGGGTTATATTTTTGAGATTTTCAGGAAGTGTATACAGTGTGTCTCACTTTTCATGAAAGCACCCTCGTCATTTCTACAATTTTTGACGTAGAACTGTGTTTGCAGAATTGATATTAATGCATTAAATATGAACCAAATGACCTATTAGGTAATGTTCGTATTTTTCAATCAATTCGGCGATGGTATATCGCATCCTAAATTCACTCATCTTAACTGTAAAATTTAAATATACCGCATCTTCTAATTTTGGATTCAAGGTTGTAGATTGAAAGAGGCCTGGGTTAATATGGACTCGCCTGGAGCCATAAAAAACTTTGCTCGAGTCTTAATTGCCGAATGAAAAGTTGATGTTCTTGATCTTTCAATAGCAAATCGCTTCGTCTCTCTAATGAGAACATTCTGATCTCAATTGGTGTCAATCAGTTTACATTGAGGAGTCGAATGCTATTAACTAATAAACAAATTTAAAAATTAAGTGAACAGGAGTTTTTTTTTCTTTCACGGTCCCTCTGTTAGTGGGTTAGAAAGCAATAAAGTTTGAGAGTCAGACCAATGATTTTTCAATGACAAAGAAATGTCGATAAATCTTCATCGATAACATAAAAACAATACTGCTGAAGAAGGCGATGTATGAAACTGAAACTAGAAATACTGACATGTCATTGTTTTTTATTACTTACAAGGAGTTTCTTGAAACTATATTACACCTTTCACGCACAACTCCACAGATGTTGTTGATCTTTTCGTTATTATAATAATAAGATGTGATTATAATTATCATTCATCGCTGTAGTTACTTGTGGTATATTTCAGCATTCGAAAAATACTGCACAAAAAAGAGACCCAATTCCAGAATAGACTTGAAGTAAAAAGGAATCTGAAGTTCAGCGCGGTTTCAGCCCTTTTCCAGTCCAAAATCGAAATTTGAAGAGGGAGGAGTAGTATCAAGATATCATGCAAGGGTATAACATTACAAGAGCATGTTCCCTGGTCGTTCCCCGAATCTATTCAGCCGAAGTGAGATTATATGCCTAAAATTATAATACTAATAAACGTTTATAGTCATAGCAACTCACAATTGATACTTATTGAGCTTGTTTATTATTCAAAACTCAGTGTTTTATCTAATGATAGAAATAATCTTCTATTGAAATATACCGGCTGTTTAAATTTGTGGATTTATCCTGATTTATTTTGGTGAAGTGGAAATGCTATTTCAAAAGTATCAAAATGAACATGGTTAACCCCTAAAAAAATTATTGATTAAAAAACTGTCACATAAATACAAACTGTAGGCTATCTAAAAGTAAATCTAAATGTAATGAAAGTTATCCAGTGAAATTGACAGGCAATAATTCATCTTTTAGAATAATCAGATGTATCCATATAATGCCCAATTGCTTAAATTTGAAACAATTCTTACTGACACAGAACTTCTGAACAACTTATAATATTAATTTGTGTGGATCGAAAATGAATGAAAAGTGCATTCTCAACTGGCATTGACATATACATCTTTCATATCATCATCATTGAGGCAGTTAACATTGAAGTCCACAGTATATACGTTTTCTTTAAAAAAATAGCCTATTCCAATACGTCAACGACTTGGTTCTAGAAAGAAAAATACTTTTAAAAAATATTCGTTTAAAATTGCCATAAAATATAAAATTTTTCGACGCTTTGGAGTCGTGCGCATATAATTTAGTCACAATAGCTGCCAAACTGTATATTTAAATATATATGTCGGGGTCACCCAGCGTCTGAAATTTACTCAATGCTTTTTTGTCCACCCATTGAGTATTATTTCAATTAGCTTCTTCAGATTTCGACTTCTTTCTATAAATATTCATTATACTGAAATTTATGCATTTTTTACATCTCTCAGTTCCACTGATTACCAAATACCTATGTATATATCAAAGTTTATTTCATCTAACCGTTTTTTTTTTTCATTCCGCATAATTTGTATAGGAAACAACTCTCAGTGTATTCTATGGCAAATTATAGATCCCACCGAAGTATCATGGCATGGTTCTCGTTAAAATATAATCGTTTCCTTCAGATTTCTGAAGATTAGTTTTAGGTCCCGATTTGACATTTCTGACCTGTTTATTTTTGTCATTTATGTACGGATGATTGGTAATATTCTTCATAAGCTTCACATTGTTATTAGACCACTTGTGCCAATTATCAAGTGAAAGAATTTCCATAGATACAGTCCTTCAAAATTATTTATAAAAACATCAATCTAGACTGCAAGATTTTCAATTGAAATCAATGTTTTTCTTCCCAATTACGGTCACTGAAAATTTGATTTCTTTCCCTGACGTCCACGGAGTGCGCAGCAACTTAAATTTCAATGAAAAGAAAACAATTAGCATAGGGATATGAGATTATTTCTGTATAGTAAATTTGGCTACTCTTTAGTACTAGAAGATTTTGAATGGGTTTTCTTTCAAATTCACTTGTCCTCTTAAATTTTTTATACAAATTTTAATTCAATGTGAGTAATTTGTTGACAAATTTTCATTAAACTATACAGGGTGATCCAGGGTTAAACCGCCAAACGTTCATGCAGTATCGATTTTTTTAGGTGAAAATAAGATATTTTCTTCATATAAGCCCAACTTGCTTCAGTTTCGAGATACAGAGTGTCAAAATTTTCATAAAAAATCAGTTTTTTCTTTGGGTTGATCCTGATAAACCTACGCATGTTTATTTGTGGTGATGGGAGGCTTATTTCAATGTACCTGAAATTTAAAAAAATACTTTGACACCCTGTATCTTGAGAACGAATCAAGTTTTGCCACATGCTTATATGAAGAAATCTTATTTTCACCTAAAAAACCGATACTGAACGTTTAGCGGTTTAATCCTGGGTCACCCTGTATATTTTATTTCATCTTCAGATATAGTATGAACTCATTTCATTTTCGAAGCACTATATAGATGGAAAAGTTACCATGTTGCTCTCATTTTGAGGATAACAAAATATTTGTCATCGCCAAATATTCTCTAATTCAAGATCCTGATAATATGTGTGAAACTGCCCGAATCTGTATATAGCGAGAGTTTGTCAGAAAGCAGGAAAAATGAGATTCCGTAATTATACGAACAGTTGTAATATTATTATAATATTAAAAGAAATAAACACACAGAATCCGAGCTTTCCACTGCTTGTTGCAATGCAAATATAAAAGATCAGTTGATAGTATAATTTAAACAACCGAATACCTAAGATGAATACCCATAATTCGAGAAGCATTTCTTGAGTAACATAAAAAATTATTTAACTGAATAATTCATGACCGCATGACATTTAGATTTTATTCTCATTGATTTGCATGAAGGCAATTCATCATAAAGTTTTTACTTATACTTTCTATTTTATTTTCTCAAAATTGTGATAGATATAGATTTTACTTATCTGCCATGACTGATGAGGAACTAAAAGAATTCCTATACATATTATATCAAGCGAATTTGACTAGTTCTTCTAAATAATAAAAAATCTACACGGTAGGTACTGATCAAATTTCATTTCAGTACTCACATTTTTCAATGATAAGTACTAATAGATTTCCTAAATTCTTATTTCTCTTGTACATTTCTTGTATTAAAATTTCCACTAGCTGACAGTTCTAAAAATGACAATCACTGACGTGTAACGTTCAATTCCAGTTTGTTATAATTTTTATTGAATAATGATTCAGCGGTAAATCAGTATAATTTTGAAAACGTATGGCGTTTTTTGGGATGAAAATAAATTCAAGTGGCAGTAGGGTTTTACAACAGAAAAGAACTAAACCGTAATCATTCAAAATTCTTAAGGTAAATCGTTCAATATTTCAATTATTCCTCACACTTTCCCCTTCTTTTGGACTCGTATTTATAAAAATTTAAAACGCCTCTCCTATTAGTGGTGAAAGATTTTCATCAGACTTATAACATTATAAATTCTGTACAATGGATATACTCTCTTCAGAGTAATAGATGAATATCATCGAATCGACAGAAAATAAGTTTATCTGTTTGTTTGTACCAGTCCATTCAAGTGTAGAAAGTCTTCTTGAAAACCAAAACTTGTCAGATCTCCACTCTTCTACTGATTTGGAAGGTCCTAGAACCATTCTGGCTTAGAACCAAAACAAACCTCCTCTGTAATGAATTAGTTTTGAACTAATGTTAATAATTACACTCCCTTACTTATTGCTTTCCACCAAACCTAATTTCCCGTCAAAATATCAAGTTTATCAAATGAAACTATGAGGGTCGACAGTATACCCACTTGCCCGATGAAAAACTGTCTTTCGATTCACTAGACAAGTTCCTCATTGTCATTACGAGAGTCATAAGAGAGCTGCTTTCTGTCAAACTGCACTTATCGTTTCAATATTCAAATCCGATAATATGCCCCTTATAGAATTAGGAATTAACGAAATTTTCTTATACCACCGCGATATTCATGGTGTTCTACTAATTTGGACAATTCCAACATCACATCAGAACCAATCCGTTGTATTTGATAATTTCTGGAATACCTCATGGTTTCCACTTGAGGCCATTGTTATTCAATAAATACAGTGAGTCACGTATAATGGAATGTTCGGAGTCAGCCAATTTATGCTTTGAAACAACGAAAAAAATCTCTTATCAAATAACACAACCTAGATAAGTATCTAACTCGCCGCAAACGCCTTAAACTTTGTTTGTAAGGGACATCTTTCCTCGTCGGCAGTGTCGTGCAGAAATATAGAGGTTCAATAAAACAGAAATAATGGAAACCCAATATGGAATGGGAACCTGAAATTATGATGGGAGAATCTCCGCAGGATTTTGAGAACAGCCGATGCTCTAATTGACATGTTTTTCAATAACTCATTCATTTTACTCTTTTACAATTCGGTTTCCCTTTCTCGATAGTTACGACACTGATAGCTTACCTATGAAATGACATATTTTGATTTTCCAGCTTCAAATGGACTTCAACACATTTCACAATGCTTCACATTGCTTAATAATAAAAACTAACGATAGTTTAACACAAATTAACTCAGAATTTGCCCTTTATTGACGAAAAAACACTCCAATACGCCAAAGACGAAAACAAACAAAATGTTAAACAACAACAATTACATTATGAAAAGATTTTACCTTCAGTACTATTTGAGTATTACTCATCTAGGTTATGTTACTTGATCGGAGAAAAAATTTATCTAGTGCAGTTTTTGAAAAACACGTTTACGAATTATCAGTAATTTTTAAAGCACTTATGATATTATACCTGATAACTCCGTTGTTATCAATAATAAATTACAACTGTGATGTATCACTTGGAAGATAAAAAAATAGTAACCGAGACATTGATTATGCTAGAGCTACATCTGAAAAATTAATATTAATATCTCAAATTCTAGAAGAGTTGGTATGATTCTTATATTCTCTTCGAGATCTCTATGAAAAACAATCATGAGAGTTAGCAATGAAGGAATTACGAAAGAGACATGGAAATGATCAATTTCTATTTTTTGCTTATAGACCAGGCATCTGAGAGTTTCAGATCGAAACTCAAAAAGGATGTTTTTTCCGGCAATAGAAAATCTTTTTTCCTCATTGTGATAATGATTTATTATTGTGATATTTCGCCCCTTTCTTTCGAAAGCTGTTGCTGTCAAGAAAATTTAATATAATATCTGGAAGAAATAAAGACGTTGATTATTATTGTTTTTTCCAATTTTTAGTTTTTAACAACACCTGCCCCACAGGTATAAATACGTCACATATCTGAATGAGATTTTGTCTTATAAAGGAGCCTTCCTTGTTATTTATGGATATTATAGCCAATTATTGAGACCCCATAATTCCAAACCTTAAATTTATATTAATTCTAGTCCTAATATGTATCATTTTGTTTCAGGTAAGAAAAATGAGGCAGATTGGCTTTCGCTCAGATGGGTAAGAATAAATTAACAGGATAGTTTGAAACGACTATAGTTATATTCACCTGCATTATGAATATTTGTCTGCATACAAAATCAATGGAAAGAAAGTTGACATGACATGAATGATAAAAAAAGTCGTGGTGTGATGTTAGTATGTATTGTTATATTTTAGGATTTATTTCACTTTGGCATTGGGGCAAGAGAATTCAAATACATATATTTTGTGAGGAATATTTTTTTAGTCTATTCCAACTAGAATCTTATCTAGACATTTGGGCGCGAGGAAACTAAACAAATGCATTTTGTTTTTAGTTTGTTCCAACCAGAACAAACGAACCTTACGTAGATATTTTGGCGCGAGGATATTAAAGAGGTACATTTTGTAATAAGTGATTTTTCAGTGTGTTCTAACCAGAAAGAACTCACCTTATGTAGATATTTAGGCGCAACAGATTTATTCCGCTATGAGTAATTTTTAGCCTATTCTAACCAGAACAAACTAACCATACGTAGATATTTGGGCGCGAGGATATTAAAGAGGTGGTACATTTTAAAATAAATGAGTTTCCAATATGTTCTAACCAGACAAAATTAACCTTATGTAGACATTTGGGCGCAACAGATTCATTCCGCTATGAGTAATTTTTAGCCTGTTCTAACCAGAACAAACTAACCTTACGTAGATATTTTGGCGCGAGGATATTAAAGAGGTACATTTTGTAATAAGTGATTTTTCAGTGTGTTCTAACCAGAAAGAACTCACCTTTTGTAGATATTTAGGCGCAACAGATTTATTCCGCTATGAGTAATTTTTAGCCTATTCTAACCAGAACAAACTAACCATACGTAGATATTTGGGCGCGAGGATATTAAAGAGGTGGTACATTTTATAATAAGTGAGTTTCCAATATGTTCTAACCAGACAAAACTAACCTTATGTAGACATTTGGGCGCAACAGATTCATTCCACTATGAGTAATTTTTAGCCTGTTCTAACCAGAACAAACTAACCTTACGTAGATATTTGGGCGCAAAGAGGTGCATTTTGTATTGAGTGATTATTTAGTATGTATCAACCATAATGAACTAACCTTATGTAGGTATTTGGGCGCAACAGATTCATCCCGTGATGAGTAATTTTTCAGCCTGTTCTAACCGGAACGAACTAACCTTACTTAGATATTTGGGCGCGAGGATATTAAAGAGGTGCATTTTGTATTGAGTGATTTTTCAGTATGTTCCAACCAGAAAGAACTAACCTTATGTAGATATTTGGGCGCAACAGATTCATCCCGTGATGAGTAATTTTCTAGTCTGTTCCAACCAGAACGAACTAACCTTACGTAGATATTTGGGCGCGAGGATATTAAAGAGGTACATTTTGTAATAAGTGATTCTGCACTAGGTTCTAACTAGAAAGAACTAACCTTATGTAGATATTTGGGCGCAACAGATTCATCCCGTGATGAGTAAATTTCTAGTCTGTTCCAACCAGAACGAACTAACCTTACGTAGATATTTGGGCGCGAGGATATTAAAGAGGTGCATTTTGTATTGAGTGATTTTTCAGTATGTTCCAACCAGAAAGAACTAACCTTATGTAGATATTTGGGCGCAACAGATTCATCCCGTGATGAGTAATTTTCTAGTCTGTTCCAACCAGAACGAACTAACCTTACGTAGATATTTGGGCGCGAGGATATTAAAGAGGTACATTTTGTAATAAGTGATTCTGCACTAGGTTCTAACTAGAAAGAACTAATCTTATGTAGATATTTGGGCGCAACAGATTCATTCGGTGATGAGTAATTTTTTAGCCTGTTCTAACCAGAACAAACTAACCTTACGTAGATATTTGGGTGCGAGGAAATTGAACAAATAAATTTTGTAATGTGTGATTTTCAGTATGTTCTAACCAGAACGAACTAACCCAAGGTAAATATTTAGATGCGATGATACTCAAGAGATACATTTTGTATTGAATTCTTTAGTATGTTCTAACCAGAACGAACTAACCTTACGTAGATATTTTGGCGCGAAAAAATCGAATAAATAAATGTTGTAATGAAATTAAACAAATACATTTTGTAATGAATGATTCTTTAGTATGTTTTAACCAGAACTAATCCCACGTAGATATTTGAGCGCGAGGAAATTAAATGAATACATTTTTTTATGAATAATTTTTCAGTATGTTCTTTACAGGAGAGATTATGTCCTATTATTGATAAAAACGTGGAAAATTAAGTGTTAAAATCATAGTTCAGAAGGATCACAATAAATATTTGTGTTATTTGTTGGAGTTAGTGATTTTTTTCTAGAAACCGGCAATTAAATTTATGCCAGTTATGTGACCCCTCACTTATTTGATATTACTGTTTCAAAAACTAATCCATACAAAACTGATATGGTTTTATTCTTGTGATGTTGAAGAAATATCAGTGAGCAAACACAAACAAATTTTTTATGATGCAGTATATCTGTAACTGCAATAAAATGATGTATTCTAATTATCCATCGTTAAAATCTCTGGAGCCCGGCCTGTGAGTGAAACAGTAGAACATGCTGCCAAATATTCAGTAGTTATTTCACGGTTATTATATCGGTTTCGAATTTGATACGCAATTACGCGTAATGATGTGTTATTAACACCAGGAAGTCAAGACAAAACATTGCGTTGATTTTACCGTTTTGACGCTTTTGTATAATGAAGTAATTATTCTATTGTTTCACCAATGCCTGAAAAAAAATATTATTAAAAATCTACAGTATTAAACTCAGTTGTGACTTCTTTTACTGCGTTACATTCGTCAGAGCTATCAGTTGCTCTTTTTCTTTTTTTTTAATGTATGTCCAAGTTTAACCGATTGGATATAATAATTATATGATTGTCAAATAGCTCAATCACTTCAATGAGGGAACTATTATTCCAGGTTCATGACTTCAATTCATATGCTTCTTCAATGATTTTACCCTTAATAATCGATTGTGTGACCCAGATAATATAATGAACTAATGATGTATGTTATTGCTTTAAAACTTCTACATTATTCATTTGATCGAACTTATTTGGGTAATGGAATAATGTTTTGGCAAAATTCGCTGATATTTTAGTAGAATTTCGAAAGTTACTACTACGCCCACCTCCATGCAACGGTCTAGAATATACAGAATTCAGTAATCTATTATCCAGTGAAAATTATTCAGAGAAACAGCGCTGGTATATTCGACAACACTTACTTACCTACCATCATTTGATTAGCGCACATCTTGAACTAACTTTCATATCAGAAAGCAAGTTAATGAATTTTCAACAAGCCCGGAAGCATACTGAGACATATTCATCGTTACTTTATGGAAAATGAAGTTCTAGCCCTATAGTGAGCCATATTATTACAATTCTTTCGTTTATTCTCCGAAGTAACACTTGTTACAAAAATTCAGCAACTTTTATCACTACTTAGGTACAATGGAGATGTTTTCCTGGCAGGTCTGAACCAGATGAGTGTTCTGTTCTCAGAATGTGTTCCGAAATTCCATTTTTCCATTATACACTATAGTGACCTAGAAGTGTTTGTCAGAAAAATATGACGATGTCTAGTTATCAGGCCTCATTTCCAAAATTGGGTATCATACAATTGTTTTGATATACTTGTGATCTGATCTCGAATGATGTCCTTCAAGTTTCTTGAAATTTCCACTCTGTATGATATCTTTCTTGCCTCGTTCTTCAGAACAGAATGGCCTGTATTCGCAATTAAAATATAATGTAATTATAAGGTTTTGTCAAAGTATATTATGGATAACACAAAAACACAAAATGGAAAAATAAGATGTAAACAATTCAACAGTTCCACTGGAACTAGACTAGAATAACCATAATTATTGATTGAAAGACTCACCTAGTATAAGGAAGTTGAATCTAAATTATACGAAGAACCACGTCCGAGTAGACCAAAATGTAGAGACGCCTCTTGTTGAACACGAATCACTATTTAATCAAAATTTAATCTGCGAAAAACAAAAAACCTATTCCTTGCTCGAGCCCCTCATTACGTTTGACATTGCCCACAAAAACAACAAAGTACAGTACCTACGGGTAGTTAGCAATGGTAGTAATTGATAGAGTGGTTCTTCGCATAATTCAGATTGAACTTCCTTGAAGGTAAGTCGTTTAATATATGATTATACTTCACAACACGCCTTCCTAGACCAAATGTAGATGTTTAAAGCATCTGATATCATCACATACATAAGTCAAAAAAATTGTAATGTGATAAAACTAATACAACAGGAACATGCTTAAAATTCCACCTAAATCAACTGAATTAGCAAAAAAACAGACATTTGTTTATAGCATGTTCAATTATGACATATAATATTTCTGGCATGAACTTAACTGGGTATCTATGATCGGTATGTTGAGTACTAAGAGTTTGCAAACACATTCCACCTAGTAGTCGAACCCACAGTGTTCCAAATTGACTCAATTTTGAACCTGGAACGTAGTGCAGCAGATGAGAAAACATGTAGCATACTATGACATCTGAAAAACCACTGCCAATCAACAGTGCTTGAAATGGTTTGAGTGGAAGTTTCTGATGACACAAAAGCCATTATTTATGAATTTTGTAATTACCAATACTGACTGTGGTTGTGGTTAACCCAGTCATGAATAAATCTGACTAGTTTCATCATATTATCTTGTTCTTCCAGAATTTATTGAACGTACACAACTCACGAGAATTTGAATATCCAACGTGACCCGTGTCTCACTGGTAAACGTGATGACTAAGGGCTCGACTAAGGGATAGATTTTTCTGTTTTGCTGCTTTAAAATAGTTATTCGTGTTCCACCAGAGTCGTAACTACTTTTTGGTCTAGGGGGCGTGATTATGAAGTATAATTCTATATAGATTGTGACTTCGAAAAAAAATTACTTAGGTATTGAAGTTGAATGCTAACCATTCGTCAATACTGAAAAAAAGCAGATTCGATTTGTAAACGAAACAGTATTCAAGTTGTTTATATTTCCTGAAACTTACTAAAGGACTTTGATAATTTTACAAAAAACTGCAGTGATGTAGTCGTGTAAATTCAATTCTGATTTGTTGTTATTGTCTGGTATTATGGGATTTTTTCGTATAATTTACACACAAATAGACGTTAAGACGTGTTTTGGTGAGTTTTATCCATGACAGAAATTCTTTGATCCTACTTATGGCATTTTTTGTTTTGAAGGGTACACCAAAATCTCCGTTATGACCACTTTTTTGAAGTTAAATAATTTTTTCAATGATACATTGAAAGTTTTTAGGAAAATTTCAGAATCTCAGAAGGATTGTGATTGGTAAGAGCTGAAAATCGACTAGTTGAATAGCCGTTATCTCACAGTGTAATTACACTGTTAAATTTTGCATATGAGTTTTTATACTTCATTCCATCTTTACACATAATCATTACCTTCTTTTGAAGTTATATTTGTATAAAAAAAAAGAACAAGCGTCATCATTTTTAATTGCAAAACTTTCAGTAACTTGTTTTGATAAGTGAAGTTCGTCTAAACAAACTATGATGTATTCATCATTTTCTAATAATATCGATTCCAAAAGTATTTTTGTTATTTCTGAGTGACTGAATATTAGCAAGTAGACTACTTGCATTACTTTTAATTCTGATAGTATGAGTCTAATGTACGAGAGATATAGTTGAAGGGGTCATTGATTCTGGTTGCATGATCTGGTCGAGTTTGCTGGTATAATTTTGAAGGGTTTCTGTTGTAGATCCACTATTGTATTTGCGTGTGCAATATGATGAACTGGGGTTTCCTCTTCTGTATACTTATGATGAGTAGTGCTGTTTTGAGTAACATGGAATTTTTCGTTCTGCCTGGAATAAAGATTTTGCTCCTTGAAAGGTGAAATATTTCGTTCTTAGTTTAACCAGTACTTATTTCCTCTCGAACACGTCAATACAATCAATTCAATGATTTGCTATCAACATTGTTCGTTGAAATTAATAACAATAATTACGACTTTTTTGATCGATTATGTCTTGGTGGTCTGAACGTTGTCCCCGGAGCAATACCAACCCATTCCGACACGCTTCATTTACGGCGGTCGATGTTTTGTTGATGAGTACCAACCTTCGAGTTATGTCACTGAAGGAAGTAATAATTTCCTAGAATCGTGTTCTTCTAAATTATGCACGCTGGTTCGCTCTTTGTTGTCACATAATGGATGATTATAGTGCATCGAATAACGAAATTGAAACTCTACCGTGCAGTACTAATCGAGAATCATTAGTACAATTCTGCAATGTGTTATCCAGAATGATGGTACAATACGTTGAGAGATGGTACTTCCTCATAAGATCTTGTTGAAAGTCTCGATATGGTATAGTTTTTTTCGAATATCTGATGTACATGTTTGAAACTGGCCGACAATGTTTGAGGTTGAGTGACATTTTTTAGGACTTCCAGTACATAAAATTATTTCTCTAATATGCCAATCGATAGAGGATTTTTTCGTTACAAAAATACTAGTAGGAAACAATATGCCATCACATGAAAGACAGTTCGTAGTTATCATCTGTTATGTTTTGAACTCGCAACTGTCTTTAATTAATTTGTAATGGTAATGGTAACGGTAAGTATGGATGGTGGTATGAATGGTGACTGATGCGGTGCGACCTAATTACATCTATTGTGCCCCATCTTCTTCTGCTATCTCGAGGTGTTCTCGTTTACAGCAGCCCCTCAAGCCTCAATTCCTTGAGGAATTTAGGGATTTTAGGGGGTCTATTCGTGGTAATTCTCCCACAGTCAGCTGGTGTGATCCCAGTATATTCAATCCTTTCTGATGTACAGCATAATACTCCATCATTATATAGTGGGGTGTTTCTGGATGTTTTCCACAGAATCTGCAGGTGCTGTCCTCCTCTAGGCCTAGCTTCCTTAGATGTTCTTTGAGTCTGCAGTGCCCCGTCAGAAATCCCGTGATTGTCTTTAGACTAGTTTTGCTGAAGTTAATCGGTGCCTTCCATCTTGCTCGGTTGAAATTGCCGAGGAGATTTTTGGCCTGCCTTAGCCCTGGAAGTCTTTGTCAGTAAGTTGCTTTCATGCTTCTTCAGTTTTATCGATTTCTTCCGCAGAATGGTTCTGACCCGATCAGTAGCATTGATGCCCCTTTTCGTACCAGGGTATCTGCTTGTTCATTGCCCTCCACTCCGACGTGCCCTGCCACCCAGAGGAGGATCACTTTGTTGTTCTATCGTTGACTATCGGAGAAGATTGCGATTTCCTTGTTCCGGTATTTCCTGTCGAGGCTGAACTGAATGCATCTTTTTACGGCGTGAATTTCCACTTGAAAAATACTGGGGAACTGGCCCGTGGGTTTGGAGGATTTGGTGCGAGGCCCAAATACTCCTGCTCCAGTTCCGTCGGGAGTTTTGGACCCGTCCGTGTACCATGTTATGGTATTCTTTCCCAGTGCTCGAATGGAATCTATGCTCCATTCTCTTAATTTGTTATGAAAATTTAAAAACAAAATACATGCTTTTTTCAATTTTTTGCTCACCTATAAAATGAAAATTCATACAGCAACCTGTTTGCTCCAAAAGAAAAATTGTAGATAATAGGCGAGGACACGAAATTTTCAAAATATGTTTAATGGATTCTACGGCGTATGAATACTCTGTTGACAATGTTTTTGTTTTTTTGCGAGTTGTCTGAAACTTGAAAAAAAAAATTTAAGTTCATAAATTCAAATGGCTTCTTTTTAGCGCCATTGTGACGTACTACCCCGAGCAACCAATCCCACAGTTGACAGCGTCAATTAATTTGGAAACGTTGCCATACTTATGTCCACAAAACACAAATGTGGAGACGAAGAAATTTTCTGATCTGTGGTCATGGACAAGTAATGCAGCAATGCGCTTGCTCAAATTGGTATCGTACCAAAGGGGTGGTCCTTTTTCTGTTTTTTGTTGTTGTTTATATTTATTCTGTGGTTGTTTATCTTGTATTAAGAAATTGCTTTTTTTTTGTATTAGATTTTTCATAATGCCTCTTGAAGTTTGTTTCGGATCCAATTGTTTGAACAATAGTGAAAAGTGTTTATTTTCATTCGTAGTGATCCGAAAACTCGGGCAAAGTGGTTTTCAGGATAACACTTTCGATTTACAGATAATCTCGCAGTCACAATATATAACAAAACCAAAAACACAAACAAAAACAAATGAATATAATGATACCTCTTTTACTTTGGATAGAAAGTTGTCAAATTCGGAATAAGAAGAGGAGTGACATATCACATAATTACTGTCTTCTAGATGTGACACGATTTAGCAGTAAAGTATTCACTGTTACCAAAGTTGGTTAACCGAACGTGTAAGCAAACTGCCGATGATTGTCGTTCTGTGATTCTAATGACATAATGGTGTCTTTTTACCAGGAAACGCTTTCGTAAATAACCAGGTTTATGATTTATAGTTATTCACTCAACTAGTACCTATAAACGGAAAAAAGGTATTCAAACTCTGAAATACCTTTGAGGCAAAACAAAAATAAATTACTAGCTTTCTCTCTCGAACATCATTTTTATGGACCACAATAATTCACAATATTAAAACTATCCAGTTCTTTGTTTATATTCAATCATATTGTTTTATAACAAATCCAATGTTTTCACGGTGGTTTTCACACCTTTCAAATTCGACATCGTCATTTGACATTGGGAATAGTGTCTTCTGTCAATTCTCTACGGTATTATGTTCTCTGGTTTATAGTTTTAGAAGCGTCGCAACGTTGCCGTTAAACGTCAAAATCAACTCGATTACGCCTATTGGCTGCTCGGGCACGTACGTCACTAAGAGCGCCAATATTAGAACCTTCAAAATTTGCTATTTTTCGGAAAGAAATTAGACCAGCTATAATTGAAATTAGACTCAAAAACTATTTTCTGGGTACATTTATATATGTATTATGTATTTTAAAACACATTTGGAGCAAAAATATTTTTTCGTGTCCTCGCCTATTAAAATACAAACAAAATAAGATTTTTTACGACTCGATCGGATCATTAGTAACGGAGAAAAACTGATAAAAACGGAAAATTTCCCGTTTTTTTTTTTTCATCATAATTTCGCCATTTTTCAAGTGGTAGATTTGGCCCGTCTCATGAGAGTATTGAATCATATATGCACAAAACAGCCGCTGTCGGATTATTAGTTTTGACACAATTGCTACTTGATTTTTTTTGCAGCATACCTGGATGCCCAGTGATAGTACGATTTCAATTTTCAAAACAGATTTTGAATATAGAAGTATAGTACCACAAAACGTATATTCTCATTTTGCGCTACAATGCTGCGAAATGGGTGAAAAATGCTTGCAAATGTGGCTGGAAACAGCCGAGCCCATGTAAGCGGTCGAGTCGTAGGAGAGACCAGGAGATGAGGGGAATTCTTCACGCGTTACGTGATAATACTCTGTTGTCTCGAAGTATGACCTTGGAACACACGATTTAGGATGCTAGCTTCTATGAAGATGCGTCATTTTGTGAGTTTTTACTACGAATGGTCGTGGCTCCTCTTGAGTCCATTTCACTACTTGAAAGAAGTAGAGTTGGATCGGAACGGCAAGTATATTAGTTGCAGCAACTTTTGTTCTTCCTTGACCAGATCTGCCTGAGTTTATGCTGATACTCGCCTCGCGGAGAGTTTTCAGCTATGGTTACCTCTTAAGAGCGGCGTTGTTCCACCCCTAGGTAAGTATTCCTCTCTCCGGCATCAAGATGATGTTGGATGCCTCCGTCTACGAGCTCAACATCTTCCCCTCGCATCTTCCGATCTTGAGATGACCGGTAGTGCATTTTTCGACCCCGAAATCCGTTCCAATAGCGTACGTGTACTTTTCCACCACCCTTGAGGACTGATCTAGGACTTTTTCTCCCGAGGCATACAGTTCGACATTATTATTATATAGGTATGGTTCATGAAATCTCAAACACAACATTGAACGATAGTAGTTTCATTTGTATGTAATCTAGCGAGAATCATTGTGAGGAATCTCCTCCCATTAATATGATTTCACCTTAATTTGAGAAACTGTTTCTTCTCGAGATAAAATAATTATTCAATTATATTGCGAAATTACTTCTTGTGAAAGTACTTTTCAAACAACTGTTTATGCAAAAGTATTTTTCGGAATGAAATAATCAGCTGTTATTGATGACTTGATTATAATTTGAAAATGAATGTAATATATTATTCCAGAATGCATAGTGAAACATTCCAAAACACGAAATCTACACTGTGTTATATTGGGTAGTTTATGAGGCTTGTCCAATTCCATCCCGTTAATATGACTTCACCTCAATTTGAGAAATTGTTAATGCAACAGATAAATCAACTCTGGGAATTATATTGAGAAATATACTCGTGAAATGCTATTCGCTAACTAAAATTCCATTTGGATATTAAAATTATTATGTGATGGTGAAATTCAAAATATTTTACATTATACATGGGGAGATTTCTTTACAAAAAATATCAGGTGAATCCCTCAAGAGGGTACTACGCGCAGCACCTTTAGATTAGATTAGATTGGATTAGTTTGGGCCTTCTGTGCCATAAGCATCTACACCGCGACCTTTGCAGATTCTTTAATTTCTGTTCGTCTTTTGCCGACAATCCTATAGTATAGGAAAATATGCGGAAGGCTGGATTATTTCTATAATCAAATTTCATTCATTTTGAAATAAATTATGCATGTACCACCAAAGCATACAGAGCGAGTGATAAGGAAATGACTCATTATTTCCGATATCACTATACGAGTTCGATAACAGTATCGATATAATGTGATGGAAAATATATATCATCCAGTGTAATAAAATTTCATGCACTGTAAAAGCGTAAAGGGCGAGCAATAGGTAAATGACTGAACAGAATATTCATAATTTCCGACATTACTAAAACTATAGCGATGAAATATGTTCAAAAATTAATATCACACAGACTCTAGTCCTGTGATGAACTGGAATTGATAATTAAATCTTAGTTTATATGAGATATATAGAATCCTTTTTTTTTGTCGATAAAACCGGTGTTCAAGAGCAAAAGTTAATTTGTGAAGTGTTGTTTGTCGAGTACCTTATTATCATCCCAGCTAACATGTATATTTCACATAAATATGAAATTAACAGTTATGTTCATTAGAAATGAACAATTCCCCAATTTGCTTCCTAATTGCAAGCGCCGGTAACACTGTACAAGGCTCAGTCTGACGGAATACGTTTCTGCTGCCTTCGCTATCTGATACAACCCGAATATTGCCGAATATCATTCTGCTTAATTATCGTTGGACGGATTTCCAATTGGTGATGGTACCGATATAGATATTTGTGGGTATTTTAATATGTTGGTTTCGTAAAACATTAATCGGAGAATGTATTGATTTAGGATTTATGCTGTGATTAATTTCTTCGAATATACCAGTCGAATCATTTTAATGTATACCGAAATTAAAATCCAGGACTGTAGAGTCGATTTTTTTTTCTGCTACGGTCCAGTCTGATGAGAAACGGTATAATATTGTGGAGTTCATTTTTTTACAGAAGGGTGTATAGTATAGATTTGTTCATTTAGTTTTCTTATCAAGAACCTGTTTGATGGGGTAAAGTCTAATGTTCCTTTGTTTGATATACTTTGGTCTGACAATTATGTGTATCTCAACTTCGACAGCCTTCACGTAAGAAAGCATGGCTAGGAAAGTGTGGATATCTGAAAATAATGTTTCCGGGATAATTCCTCACCCACTTACTCAGAAATAATAATAATAATACAGATGTTTTAGGTGATGTATTCACTTTTCAGCTGTAGGAAAACCCTGAAAACCTACAGCACCACCTCGGGTGGTCGGTGTGCACTCCAAGCTAGCACCAGACGAGATTGGCATAACGTCGAACGTCGCCCTGAAACAATAACAGTTGCTGGTATCACTGCTATCTGTTAGCTTCTTTATGTACTAATGACTTCGCCCTCATACCATGTTGCCACATGCTCGAGTAGGAACTAAATCGCGTCGTTTGCGCCATCTCTTGACAACATGAAATAGATGGAATTAATAAATATATGGGAATGAACGTTTTTCTATATTTGTAGCTCTTGAAATGTAAATATATCGTGTTGGATTGAATATAAATGACCAAATGAATCATTAATTCCAAATTTCCTTGCAAGCACTGTTTGATGAAAGTTCCTGAAACGAACGTGAGAGCTAAAGTTCTACCCCTAACTCTTGCTTCATTTTAAACATTCATATATCGTAATTCTGTCTCTCAAGATATATCAGTATTGTTAATTTCAACATAGTGATACTGAAAAAGTGTGTGTATTCAAGGAATGGAAAAATACCAAAACAACGTCAAAAACACTAGATGCGCGTTTCGCCAACAAAGTTGGCATCCTCAGGAGTTCAAAAAGCGTACCTACTCACTACTAAAAACTATCGTAATCCTATTGATACCATGCATCTAAGGGCTAATTGTACTCTTTACCTAACACTATGCTTGACTAAATTAACCTGCTACATTTATTAACAAATTATTTTTACTATCCTTTACCTGGCATAATCTATTTCTGCCTTTTATTTTGGATTCAATGACAACATTCTTGGAATTAATTACTTATGATACAACCTTGAAATTGATTAGGCAGGTACCTACATGTCAATAGACTGCTCGATGCATTCGAGAATAATCTATTTGACGTAAAAATATTGCAGAAAGTCTTTCCTTCACAGCACACGTACGCGAAAATTTTGCGTTATTGGCAACAGCGCATGCATATAATGACAATTTATGCTCATTCTATCGAATTACTGTCAGATATATTTTGGTTTTTGGCAGGGTTATCAATATAGGAAGGGATTATGAATCAAGTGGGCATTCGGACAAGGGGGTAATGAAGAAAGGGCGAGGATACATCACTGGAGTGAAATTAAGTTGCCAATCCTGAAATTGGTATTTTTGGTTATATTTAATGAAATTTACACAATTACCTGCTACCTGTCTATTGTAATCAAGGTGACGTTTTCTTGGATTCACGCTAAAACCGTCAATAAGTGGTTTCCAAACGTTTTTGATTTCTCCACTGGGTTGCCTGAAGGCTTGGATATAAATAGCCTCTATTAATTTCCTTCTAAACCAGTATTTTTCTCTATGTATTACTCCTGCATTCTTCCACTGAATTTGGTGATGTTCTTTCCATACATGGTTTGCGATGCCGAATTTTGACGTACCACCTCGCTGCGTACAGCGATTGTATTCATCTAGTCTCACTGCCAGGGGTCTCTTGGTCTCACTGATGTACGCAAATTTTCATAGGTTCATTGAGTACTAAAATACAACTCTTTTTTCTGAAATCGTTCAAGAATGCCCACTTTCTCGGAGCAACTTCAGGCCTCAAAATACGCTAATCTAGTATTTTAGTCCGTTGCTAAGCAACGAACTTTCCCGGACCGTTTTCGGCACTAAACTGTACGGGAATAGTATATTGTGCAACAAGTGCAGAAAAGTGCTAATTTCTCACGAGTTTGAAAAAGTTGCGGCACGAGCGCAAGCGAGTGCTGCAATTCAAACGAGTGAGAAATTGCATTTCTGCTCGTGTTACACACTATACATTTTCTACAACACCCTTTTTGCTAAAAATAATACTATACTATAAACTGTTTGTATGCATTTTCATATTTTCCTCTTGAAGTTCTCTCAGTTCTGGCGGAGTATTTTCAATTTCAGAACTATCGCTATCCATTTTAGTTCAATCTCATTAAAAAATGACGGGACAAGAATATTTTACGAATATTTCATGCTTGACGTTTGTTGACATTCAAATGATTCGATAGATGTTGCTCCGTTGGCTAGCAATGGATAGTGTGTATGTGGGTATTTGAGACAGCAGTAGTGATGTCTATAATTTTTGTTCAAAATATTATGAATTTGTACGACAATTTTCCTCATATTATATAAATCAATAGACTTTGTCTATTCATTCTTGAAGTTGCCTGATCGAATATCCCTTCGAAATGCAGAATTTTCAAAATATACTTTCACCTTGCTGTCACAAAAACTGTATTGCTTAGAAATTAGGTACTGAAAAATTTTAGCACAGAAATGTCACTTTGTGGCACAGAAATGTCACTTTGCGGCACACTAATGTCAAATTTCAATTATTGTGAGAAATAATCATGTTTGCGAACGTAAAACTATGCAGAAAAGCATGTTTTGGAGTGTGGTTGTAGAAAAAAGTATTTTCCCGTATCGTAAACGATCCGGGAACATTTTTGACGGCTTGTATACATTTTAGACAGTAAATGAATGCACGCAAACAATAAGTATAATTCCTTAATTTATGATAATGCTGATTGCGATTTCAGAAAAAATAGTATGTGAACCTTTTAGTAAAAGCACATTCCCAGACTTCAATGCTTATCGCCTCGGCCAAAAATTTACGTTGTCGTCCGGGAATGTATTGCTTTTACTACTAGATACACACACATACTATTGTCTGTTTGTTGGCATTCTTTTATTACTTTTCCCCCATTTTTGCTGAAGTGGTTGGCCTATAGAATAAGTTTGTTATATTCTGTATTCGAACTAAACTGAAAAAAAACGAATATGCTGTGATGTATACCTAGAAACCTGATCAAATCGCATTTTTACGAAGTAAATGCTTCTGAATCATGGCAATTTTGGTCAGTATGCTAATGAATTGATTGAGGAAATGATATATATTTGGACTCGAAGGTCAATGCTGACATGGGTCTCGTTTTTTATCGAACCGATTTGAATTGAATTATTAACCACACCCACGCATTCCCAAGAGCAATTGGTAGATAGCAGAGTACATATACACGCTGAAGACTAATTAACGTTTGATAATTTGGCTTTCTTTCACTTTTTTTATGAGAATGGCCATTTAATATAGGCATTCATGTCAAGTTCGCCGCTGTGAAAGTGCACACAATACTTTCAGTTTCAAACGTTTTATCAGTCATTCACTGATTGCTTGATCGTAGAGGAAAGCAGATTAGTGCGTGGCTGATTCGTTCTTTTTTTTCGTTTGTTCCTTCAGTCGTCCGGCTGAAAAAACGCATTGTTACAAAATGAAAATATATTCTTCAAAAAAAAAAATTGTGTAAATCCTATTAAGTTTTGGCATTTTTTTTATTTTTCACTGTGCAAGATAGGAATTTTTATAAAAAAGTATTACAACAAGTAATCTTCTTAGTTCACGAAAGTTCTTGAAATTTGTCCGTGGACAATTGGATAAAACCAATTTTTCACGGAACTGTTGCCACGAGTAACTAATTTAAAATAATTAATACAATAAGTGCAGTTTTATCATCACAAATTTAGAGGTAAACAATTCACTACCTGGTGGTTAATTGGGCAAAACTCAAATTTGAATACACATTCCCCGATACTCTATAATGAGTTGATGTCCACGAATACTGTTTGGCATGATACGCAGATTAACAATAAATCAAACAACATGATTTTAATTAACTATGGCTTCACTCTCATATTTTTGTTCAGTATCAAAATTGAGCTGGGTCAGGTTTGAGACAATTTTTCCCAAATTTTTTGGAACGATAGGCGACCACATGCCTTGTTAAAAATAGCAAGGGTGACGTGAGTTGCCTAGACCATTTCCATCATCTGGTGCTTGCTTGGAGGGCGCACCGACCACCCAGGATGCTGCTGTAAGTACTCTGGAATTTACAACAGCTGAAAAATGGATACGCCACCAAAAATCAGTAAGGTGAACCAAAGCAATATACGTTTTTTACACGAACAGGTTATGCCATTGAGCACACACTAGGAGTGTTTATGAGGGAATATTAATCTCATTATTATATTATATTTATTTGAGAAGAGGTCACAGTCAGGGCCTGTCCCTGAAAGGCCCATTACTTTTGAGGGCCCCTACGTACGTGGGGTGAGTTATTACTGGGTTCCAGAATCATGTGTCCCGAGTTGCTGGAGTGAACCAAGAATTACGGCCTTCTGCTGGTGTAATTTTTAGATTCGAAAGCAGTGTGTGTGTCCATCATTCCACTAATTACCCCTGTAATCAGAATAATCATTTAACAGAATGGTTTGGGTGAAGCCTGCGAAGTTCGAAGAGTAGAGCTGAAAACTCTCTGACGAAAATCTTCCTACTTTGATGGTCGAGGAGGACTACAAAAGGCTTATTGGCTTATATTTGCCTAAGGGATAGGAATAAGTATAAGGCAACACCGGTATCCCGTATATACCATACGAGTGACGGACATGGTAGTACAACACTCGTAAATCCGCGTTATGCCTGTGGGTATAGGCAGAGACCGTATAAGCTGGACAGGCTGACAGCAAATGCATTATGGTCTCAGCTGCCCCACGACACGATCTGCATCTAGGGTCAGGGACTTCTAACCCATCTCGCAAGTGCGATAGACGAGGGTGTTGAAGACACCACCCTGGCAGGTCATTAAGAATCCCTCGATTTACGACTTCAGCTCACTCGACCTGAGAAATGCGAAGGTAGTTTTCTGGATAAGCCAAGCTCTTCAATGTTCTTGAAGAAGACCCCCTTGCATCGGCTTATCCTGATGAAGCTGTAGGAGCCTCTCACTCTTCGCAGCTTTGACGTGGGCTTTTTGCTGAAATGGTTCCAATTCGGTGACAGAGTTTGGTTTCGTCCGTTCAGTGTCGAATAATAGACCAAGTTCATCGGCTACACGAATGGCTGCCTTGAGAAGAAATGCTTCAATTTCTGATTTTTCATGATCGCTTACTAAGCAGAGAAGGGGACCTGAACTCTTGATGACTTTACAGGCTCCATCCAGTACCATTCTGTTATATAGACACTCCAAGCTCAAAAGTCCACGGCCTCCTCGATATAGAATGCATCATTTTGAGAGATTTTTCGTTGATTTGTCGCCGCTCTTCCTGAGTCCATTCCACCACTCCAATCGAGTGGAGTAGAATCGGAACGACCAGCATATTAGTTGCAGCAACTTCTTCACCGACGTCCTCTGGGTGTACTCTTCCATCATCCATAAAGACTGATTAGATCCTTTTCTCCCAAAGCATATAGTTTGAGGTCATATCCATGTAAAACAGAAAGATGACCTTATTCCTCCAGCTGCTGAAAGTTCCACAGTATTTCTGCGAGCTGTCCTTAGTGCAACTTGGATGAAGTTCAAAAAGACAAAAATTTCAAATTTGGTGCTGAAACAGGAAAGCTTCCATTCAAGCCGCCTTAGTTCGACGGAATAACTCTATGGCCAAATTACCATCGACAACTTAAACTGCTGCCAAAGTAAGTGGATGGAATGCAGGGGAAATAGCTGTATCATTAACAAAGGCGTTACAGGAAGAAGCAACGAATATTTTACAAAAACTCACATACCAAGAACAAGAAGACTACGAGCTGGTGATTAAACATCTAGAACTATGGTATGGCCAGACCCACTTAGAACACGCATACCATTCACAACTGAAAATCCGCTACCAGAAATCAAGCTAAGCCTTACAGAAACTTGAAGCAAACATTGCCACCTTGATTCGCGTTGCATATCCAGCTAGACCGGAAAATGTGAAGGAGCAATTTGCAGTGCTGGAATTCCAGGCTGGACTTCACGACCAAAAATCCAGACAAGCATTGAAACTAGCTTGTCCAACACATCTAGTAATCGCACTGATACGTGCTTTGAAATTTGAGACAGCGTAAAAATCCAGCAAAAGCGAGATCATAGTCCGGATGATTGAGGAGCGTGTTAATATTGAATCTGTCATATTGATTCGTCGTGTATCCAGTAAACCCCGGTTGAACAACGCATATGTCACTATTCTTCAACGTCAAAAGGTGTCTTCGTAGACGGCCCAAAAACAACGAGCCTTGCACCATGCTGCTAGATACAGGTGCAACTAGAACAATCCCTGAGCCTGTTGAATTGAATCGTTAACCTGGTAATCAAGCACAGCAAGAGAAAAGCCAGCCATGGTATTTGGCGAGCTAACAAATTCAACTGATTTTAGGCAGCACTAAAATGAAGCACCGGGCATTTTAATAGTAGGCAGCATCCTAGAGAAGAGCTGGGGCTTCATGGGAGAAGTGAAAATTGTTATGAGTCCTGTTAGCTGATAAAATTGATGAACCCACCACAACTACGAAGGATACCTGCAGTGGATTAATATGAGAATTTTTTATCCAGTTTAGTGATTGGTCAGACTGAACATGATTCAATTTCAGCTTGAAGTTCAGCTAGAGTTTTCTGAAATGAAACTTTCGAAAACATCATCCAAATCCGTTTGAAATTTTCTCAAATTGTCATTCCTGATTTCACTTTTGTATATATGAATAAGTTTTCAACGACAGAGCAGCCACATATCAGACTGGTTTCTTTCAATTGAAGACGTGATCAAATATCCTTTTTTTTTAAGTCGAACCATCCTCTAGCAGAAACTATAATTGGCGTTCGTTTAATAGCACCGCATGTCCTTGTCAAGGTCAATTGATTCCCAGGCCACTCTAGAATCACGATGAAGTAACTAATACACGTTTAATTGATATACATAAATAGTACGATTCCACTTCGACTATTAAGTGCTCGAATGTAATTTGAATTTCAATTAGAAAAAATTGTACCGGTGTAATGTTTTATACAGGTAATTAAAGTGTAGATGTTATAGGAGCCATAGGTGTTAGGTACTCGTTTTTTTATAAAATCCTTCGAGTATCTCTTTTTCACATTCTGAGCTTATTTCAAATCAGATTATTTGCAGGAAGCACAATGGTACGAAGCCTAGATCTCTTAATCTCACACATTCTCTCATTAGTGGAGGCATTGTTAAAGGAGAAATGTTTAATCAATCCTCTTCAAGTAATGATGGATAGTATAGTGCGTATGTCCTTAAGAGTTCGCAAGAACATTTATAATCTACAATAAGTTTCATCAACTCTATTACGCAAGTCGAAAATAATGCCAAAATACTCTGCCTATAACAGTATTATAATTCGCTCAACTTGTATCTTACATCTAACTCTTACTCAAAACTTGTACTTCAATTCCAACTTGTACAGTTCCTGCAACTTTATTATAACATGTTTGACTGCTCGAATCATTCTCTGAAGTTCCGTAGAGTAGTTAGGAAACAACCAGTATATATTTTTTCAGAATGAGAAATAGAAAATTGGAAAACTCTTTCTTCTAAGTTCTACGAAATTCTTTAATTTCAAGCAAAAACGTATGCGACCAGTCAATCAATAGCACATCATAACTCCATAATATAATTCAGCCTCCTCAAAGTTGTGAGAAGACATTCGACCTCTAGCTCATTTCCTCCTCTCGCCAACTTAAATGTGACACTACCCTCGACTATTTTACTCTCATTTAGGTATAATTGTAAGTTCAAACGGACAATTATACATAATTGTCAGTTCAAACTTACATTTACTTATAATTATCAATTTGAACTGACATTTATGTATATATAACATTTCCAAAAATAATATTCTGAATGCCTTATACTGTTCTTTTTTTTTTCAACCAAGGTACTCATTACCCTGTAACCTAACTTTTGCTCCTTATGATTATTTATGATCTTTCAGTTGGTTCTCAAGATATTTGACTAGTTCAATTGTTGCAAATCAAAATATCCATTTCATGCCATTCTAAATTACCTACTTACATCTGGTATAACTCTGAGATTAACATTCAGTATGGAAAATATCATTTTGCCCACCTTTATCAAGTTATAGAAAATTAAACAAAATGAAATGAAAGTATATTTATTGAAATACAAAAACCAATAAAATATAACAAATAGAAACTTCTCAAGAATTCAACAACATAAAATGTATGCAAAAAAAAAAACAAAAAAAATAGAAATATCAAAGTGCTTATTTTAGTGAATTGTAGCTACGTATTTTAACGACATATATGTGTGAAATATAATAAAACCTAATTGTACATAATTGTCAGTTCAAATTAATAATTTCACCTAATTGTCAGTTTAAACCTCCATTTATTACTTCAAACTGACAATTACGTATGATTGTAAGTTCAAACTGACAGTTATGTATAAATGTAAGTTTGAACAGTTGAAACTAACAATTTAACATAATTGTCAGTTTAAACTTTCATTTGTCAATTCAAAGTGACAATTATACATAAATGTCAGTTCAAACTGACAATTATACCTGAATGTTAGTTTTAAACGACAATTGATTATAAGTTCAAGCTGACAGTTATGTATAAATATAAATTCGAACTGACAATTAAACATAATTGTGAGTTCACACTCACATTTAGGTATAATTGTCAGTTTGAACTAACAATTAAACATAAATATCAGTTTAAACTAACAATTTTTCATAATTTTCAGTTTAAACCTGTATTTGTCAATTCAAACTGACAATTATACATAAATATCAGTTCAAACTGACAACTATACCTGAATGTAAGTTTGAACTGACAATTATGTATGATTATAAGTTCAAGCTGACAGTTATGTATGAATTTAAGTTCGAACTGGCAATCAAACGTAATTGTAAGTTCAAACTTAGATACAGGTATAATTATCAGTTTGAACTAACAATTATAATTTTATTTTCGTTATGTCCTCTCAGCGCTTTCGTAGAAAATACAAAACAATAAGAGAACATTCTATTTTCAAGATGCTGTTTATGAATCTCGATAAAAAGTAAGTAACTGTGCATTTCTAATTTGAAAACACTCCGCCGCAAACCTATAAAAAGTTGAAATCTACTCGCCGCAAAATGAGGCGGTCCCTAACTGTCTCTAACAGTGTAATTTACAAGTGCAATAATATTTTTATGGAAGACAAATTATGCAAATTAGCGGTGGCAGAGTGTAAAAAAGTGAACGTTGAACTCCGATGAGGTTGAAGACTCCAATGCCATGTATATCATGCATACTTTATATACAGTGAGGGGCAATATTATGGAATAAATTCAGTTTTACGAGAATAGGCAACTTTTGAGACAAATCCCGAAACACGTCGATTTTTATTTCCAAATTATGATTTTGTGGCAGATATGTCATACTAGTGACGTCATCCATCTTTGCGTGATGACGTAATCGATGATTTTTTTAAATGAGAATAGGGGTCGTGTGATAGCTCATTTAAAAGGTTATTCAATTCTCTATTCAGTGATATGAACATCAACATAATTATTTATACAGGGTGGCCAAAAAAATATTTAATTTGTAAATGAAATTAATTGTCACAAAAAGAAGTATTATCATTTATTAAATACAAAATTACATTGTACTACTGTCGGAAAACAGAAAAAAAAATTATTTGACAAATAAAAATTGCTTTTCGCTTAAATTAAATGTTCAAATTGCCACCCACCGGCCTCTTGGTAGTAATGGAACCGACGAATACATTCTTCTTGAACATTGTGGATCATTTCTGGAGGTATATTACGAATTTCCAATCTAATTCTATTTCTTAAATCTTGTAAATTCTGTGGTCTATCGATGTAAACTTTTGATTTTAAGTAACCCCATAGGAAAAAATCAAGTGGTGTAAGATCTGGAGATCTTGCGGGCCACTCTATTGTTCCTCGTCGACCAATCCATCTCCTAGGGAAACATCTGTTTAAAAAATCACGAACAGGACGTGCAAAGTGCGGAGGTGCACCGTCTTGCTGAAACCATATGTTTTCATTTGGCGAATTACGATCATTTTCATTTGGAAACATGTCTGTAAGGGCGGGTATAAGTTCATTTTGTAAAAAATCAAGATATATTTGCCCCGTAAGAGACCCATCGAAGAAAAAAGGACCTATAATTCTATCCTCGACTATCCCTGCCCACACGTTTAGTTTTTGAGGGTGCTGAGTGTGTACCGCAGTCATCCAATGGGGATTATCTTGACTCCAATATCTGCAGTTTTGCCGATTCACTGTTCCATTTAAACAGAAGGTTGCTTCATCAGAAAAAAGGATTTCACGAATGAAGCGTGGATTTTGATTACATAAATCTTGCATTACTTCACAAAACTGCATTCGGCGATCTGGATCATCCTCATTGATTTCGTGGACATTATGAATTTTATACGGATGATATTTCTCTTTTTTCAGCACACGTAAAACAGACCTTTTAGAAATGTTTGTATCAGCTGCAATTTGCCTAGAATTAATTTGAGGATTCTCTGCCACACTTAATAATACAGACAGTTTCACATCCTCATTCATTGGTGGACGACCAGCATTTGCAACATGTTTCACGTGTCCAGTTTCTCTAAATTTCTTCTCAATTTTACTAACAGTGGATTGTGTGATAGGCGTATTAGGATATTTTATGGTAAATAAATTACATACTTCTTGTTGTGTTCTGGTTCTATCTCCATATCCAACCATAATTAATACTTCGATTCTTTGTGTTTCAGTTAATGGAGCCATTATTTATTTATTTCATGAAATAAACTAGTCCTTATGAGAAAATGTCAAGAACTGACTTACATTTGACCCAAGCCAACTCGATTTGTAAAAACTATACTTTTTGCTATCTTTTTAGTTCTCATTATTTATTTGCCTAATATTGGAATTTATTTTTGTTTCTTCATAGTAGTAGAAAGCACAGCAGTTCTAAACATTTATTTATAAACTGTTTCAAGTGTTTCAATAGTAGACAAAATCAATGAGGATGATCCAGATCGCCGATAGACCACACATTTCCAAGATATGATAAATAGCATTACATTGGAAATTCGTAATTCAACTCCAGAAATGATCCACAATGTTCAAGAAGAATGTATTCGTCCGTTCAATTACTGCCAAGAGGCAGGTGGGTGGCAATTTGAACATTTAATTTAAGCGAAAAGCAATTTTTATTTGTCAACTAATTTGTTTTTCTGTTTTCCGACAGTAGTACAATGTAATTTTGTATTAAATAAATGATAATACTTCTTTTTGTGACAATTAATTTCATTTACAAATTAAATATTTTTTTGGCCACCCTGTATAAATAATTATGTTAATGTTCATATCACTGCATAGAGAATTGAATAACCTTTCAAATGAGCTATCACACGACCCCTATTCTCATTTAAAAAAATCATCGATTACGTCATCACGCAAAGATGGATGACGTCACTAGTATGACATATCTGCCACAAAATCATAATTTGGAAATAAAAATCGACGTGTTTCGGGATTTGTCTCAAAAGTTGCCTATTCTCGTAAAAATGAATTTATTCCATAATATTGCCCCTCACTGTATATAATAACAAAGTATTCTCGACCGAACTCTATTAATTAAGTAGGAATTCTCGGGTAGCGGTCTGTTGAACAATGAAACTCATTCGATTTAAATCTTCAATATTTCGTCAACCTTTATTGACTTCTTCAGGAAGAGCTACAATTAAAAAGGAATATAAGTTTAAATACAATGGTGTTAATTGTTGGTGCCAATGGAATACCTACACTAATTAACACCATTGTATTTAAACGAATCCTTATTCAAACCATAGTAACACTCCAGTCAGGTAAATTAAGCGATTAGTCTGCAGCGGAGAATAACAATTGTCCCCCCAAATGTTCCATAGGTTAGAACTAACTCTGTGAATTTTGTAAGTTATCATGTTATTTTTATGTAATCCTTCAACAACTTATATTCCTTTTTAATTGTAGCTCTTCCTGAAGAAGTCAATAAAGGTTGACGAAATATTGAAGATTTAAATCGAATGAGTTTCTTTGTTCAACAGACCGCTACCCGAGAATTCCTACTTAATTAATAGAGTTCGGTCGAGAATACTTTGTTATTATATATATATATATATATATATATATATATATATATATATATATATATATATATATGAAAACTAAAAGTTCGGGTTGAACCGCGTCTAGAATTTGTTGAAATTCGACGTTTCGGCTCCGATTTTGGAGCCATTTTCAAGAACTGAAAAAGAAAGAAAATTAATAAATGGTTGAAACGTAATTCTACGCTGAGGTCTCAATCTGCCTACTCCTCAGGTATAATTACGTTCGGTTTTTGTGACTTGACGTCGGGGTCTCAATCTGCCTACTCCCCATGTCTCGTCACTGGTTCTCTCTAAGGTCTCAATCTGCCTACTCCTTCGAGAGAACTGAGGAATTGTGGGTTGAGGAACTGTATTTATAGTGGACGTGGCTGTAATGGCCGTGTGCAATGTATTGGCGCGAGGTGAACTATGGGCGGGAACTGAGTTGGCGCTAGTTCCCGCCCATAGTTCACCTCGCGCCAATACATTGCACACGGCCATTACAGCCACGTCCACTATAAATACAGTTCCTCAACCCACAATTCCTCAGTTCTCTCGAAGGAGTAGGCAGATTGAGACCTTAGAGAGAACCAGTGACGAGACATGGGGAGTAGGCAGATTGAGACCCCGACGTCAAGTCACAAAAACCGAACGTAATTATACCTGAGGAGTAGGCAGATTGAGACCTCAGCGTAGAATTACGTTTCAACCATTTATTAATTTTCTTTCTTTTTCAGTTCTTGAAAATGGCTCCAAAATCGGAGCCGAAACGTCGAATTTCAACAAATTCTAGACGCGGTTCAACCCGAACTTTTAGTTTTCAAATATCTGACCGCGGAAACCTATCTGAACATATATATATATATATATATATATATCTATCGTCTCGAAGACGTGTAAGATATGAGAAAAATATATATATATATATATATATATGTATACTACTGTATGGCAGGAAATTCATCGCTTGCATTGAACAATGTGATGCACGTTTCGCGCACACTTCTCCAGAGAAAAAAATAGAGTAATTTTTTCATTGCATTAATAGGATGATTGTCAACCAATACAGAACTTGAAAAATATTCTCAATAACGATTGAAATATTCATTGGTGTAAGAACAGAAAAAAGTATTGATAAATTCTGTATCAATTTACTTTCAATTATCATATTGAGCTCATTTCAAATAATCCATAGCTGTTTCATTGAGAATAATCCAGCGATTTCAGTCCTCCCGCTCCTTCGTCGTCAACCAGATGAATTTTCCTAAAGACGGACTATTGTTTTTTCATTGAACTGCAAAGCTCTGAAACTTTTTGTAGATTACCCCAATTACGATCTTATATCCCTTGGTTCTCAATATTTATTCTGAGAGCATTTGCAAAGTTGTTCGTTCTTGTAGAAGCTTCGCTGGGAGTCTGGTATGGCAACAGTCGTTGAAAGTTTTATTACCCAGTCTATTCGGGAAACTCATATTAGACAATGCAAGCAACTAAACATTAAAAAAATGTACTCTTGACTCACTCATTGGAAAACAATAAATATGTTTTGAAACTTTTATCATTTGACGCCAATTGCGAGTTCAAATATAAATTACCAAAAATGAGTGCTTATCATTCATTTCAATTCACACGTACTATCTGAATGCTTATGTGTAGGTACTTAGTGTCAGATTGTTTTAAAATCATATTATCCTTTCTCATATCTCGGAACAAGTAAAATCCATTTGACCCAGGATGTTGTTTCACAATAGTATATTATATAGTTTGCTTATTCATAATGTGACAATTTTTTTCTTTTTGATATCTGCTTTATCTCGATATTTGAAGATTTCTAAGATTCAGATTGATCATGCTCTTATCAATATGACATCTGTGAATTATTTGATGATCACGTTATTGTATTCAAGTTTTTTTATAAAAGTTCTTTGCTTCTGATACCTTTCACGAATGTTCGAATGTAAGACAGGATAAACTCGAAAATGAAAATAATCTAGGCATTTTAATTAAAATTGTACTTGACTTGATAGGAGAAAATAAGAACTTTATTCAAATATTGAATTCAACAATGCTGAAGTAACAATATGAAACAATCAATCTGCACTTCGGGACTTACAGCTGCGGGGAAACCCTGAAAAACCTTCAACACCACACCATTTGAAGAGTTGGAATCGATTGAATGAAACCTCCTGAAGAGGCCCGTAGAATTGTGAAAAATCAACTCAGGAATAACTGTGAACGATGACTGCGTAAAGCTCTTAACGGCAGTCGGCTATAATACAGGAGTACTTCTAGCTAAATACATTGAAATAGTTGAACAAATCTGTGAAAACTTCAAAGTCAGGATCAGATTTGCAGGTGCTTCAACTGCCCTTATTATTTAATTATGAACCTGTTAGGTGTTCGGTTCTCAGCTGATTAATGAGTACGTTCTAAGCGAACTGGATTTCCGAATGATTGAGAAATGCGAGCTCTGATTCAATAAAGTCACTGAAGTTTCTGCTATTCATTCTGTATTTGCTACAACGTTGCAATGATTTGCACTCCAAAAGATTTTTGTTCTGAGGAAGTATGATGGTGTGATTCAGGGCATTCAAGAAGATTGGTTGAATTATAATCCTGCTCACGAAGTGTAGTCAGCAGATATCCCAAAAATTCGGAACTATCTTCTCCTGACAAAAAATTGGTTTGCTCCAAAGACCTCTTGAAATTATATAATTAATTAGAGAATTCGAGATGTTTGAATATTTGTTTAAAGTCGAAGGACAACTTGGAAATATTATCATTAATAGTTAATGTCGTCCTTGTAAGACTCTGACATAAATGGCCTTGTAAAGCTCTATTCATATAACGAGTGTTTTCCGAATTGTTCAAACCAACTGTACTCCTAATATTGTGAAGGTGACTTGTGGAACTATCCAAAGACTTGACTGGTAGAATATTAACAGCAACATCTTCAATAAACAAACCATGTTCCACGCTGCAATCAATCTTCCCTAGTGAAGGGAAATCTTCTGATCTGATCTGATCAATTTGGCTCTTGCTTGAACTGGTTGATTGGAACAATTCGAAATAATGCTTGAATCTTTGGCAATTGTTGATTCAGGAACAAAGCAGCAATTGATGGAATAGAGGGAATCTACTTAGTTCTCCAAGGTCTAAGAAGTTTCTGAGGAAACTGCAGGACAGTACCTCCATTCATCTCTATTCTTTTTTATGTGAAGAACGCTGTAGTACTAACCAATCCTCAATTCATAATCAATTCTGGTGTTAAAAAATCTGATTGAAAAGTTATTGCTTCAGATTTTTGGGATTGTCATGGATTGATTATCTGGATGAGGGTAAAACAATAACTGGGAATTGCTTCTCGACGTTACCGACAACTCAGCAAGAAAATATTTGGGAGAAAAGACTTACCGAGTTAACCAAATGTGTTTTTTTTAACAGTACACTCTGCAACCAAATCGCATGGTGCCATGCAAAGAAGTCGTGATTTGGGGTTCGAATTACTTGAACACAGTTCCTTATTCAGTTTTGTTGTAATAAATGTATTTATTAAATTGAGAGGAGAGTTTGTTGAATTATCAAATATTTTAACATTCAAATTTTGTTTGCTTATATGGTAGGCTACGAATTTTCCAATACATCCTCGTAACTGATTCATTTTCAGAAATACTAGAATATACGTTTTTAGAGCATCTCTCAAAATACGTATATGGGTTTTTAAAAAAACAAGGTTTTCGAGCCAACAAGTTCAGAAACAGTGCAATTTATTGAATCTGTGAACCACCATTAAAATATTTACCCGCAGGTAATTGCCAGATTGGGATCTTTTGTGGTACCTGTCAGTCCGGCATTTGCTAGTAACAATCATGGTTTCTTAAAAAAATTAAATATAAAAATATTCCCTTGACCTGGATTGGCAGTTTCGTAAACAATGAAAAATAATCTGTCAACTGTACCAGCTGAAAGAAGTTACCAGACTTTTTGGATGTTTCTAGGGATTCCTCATGGTTCGATAGTGGAAACAAACTGATCCTTGCTTTATCAATGTAATAAAGTATTTTAAAAATGACATTCTACTCTATATGCTGATATTACGATGTTACAGTTTTTAAGTAAAAGAGCTAATTCTCTGCAAAAGGAATATAATTTGTTCAGTATAAATTGTTCCAATTATTTACGTATCAGTACTAAGAAAACTAGTGTCATCAAAAAAAGTGTGAAAATCTCAATATTACTGTTAACGATAAAATTGTCACTACCACGGTCTGGGCATTACTGTAGACTAATACTTGACCTGGAGAAACACTGGAATTTTTTTGTATCTTTATTCTTTTTCTATAATTGTAAAGATTTGTTGAAGAATTTTTTATAACATTACCCAGTCTTCTTATACTTCTGGCTTCATACAATCGCAAAAATTCAAATAAATAGAAAATAGATAATAATAATGGTAAATGAGAAGTTCCGAATCTATTAGAACTACTCATTCCCCACCCTCAAGTAAATACAAGCCAATAAGCCTGATGTAGTTCTCCTCGACCATCAAAGTGGGACGATTTTCGTCATAGAGTTTTCAGCTCCTGGCGAAACGAACATCGTTCGAAAAGAGGAGGAAAAACAGACTAAATATCGAGATCTACTGGTGGAATGATGGACACACTGCTCTCAAACTTGAAAATCATACCGGCTTGCCATGATGAGGCAGAAAACTTAGCTGGAAGGATGCAGGGGGCCATAATTCTTGGATCACTCCACCTTCTCAGGGTACATGACTCTCGGACCCAGTAATCACGCAAGAGTGTATGCTGGGATTAATGACACACCAGCGAGCCCTCCAGTTGTATCGGAGCTCCGTAGACAGGGCCTGACTGGTACATTCCTAATGAAAAAAAAAAACTAATATTAATAGTAATACTTCCTCATAGGGTGTACCCAAAGGCATAGCCTGTGCGGGTAGAGGACGGCTATTATTATTATTATTTGAAGTGGCGAATTACTGATTTTTGTTGGCGTATTCATTTTTCAGCTGTAGGTAAACCCGGAAAACTCACAGCACCAACCCCGGGTGGTTGGCGCGAACTCCAAGCAAGCACCAGACGTCGGGATTGCCATCTAGACAAATTGCAATGCCTATCGACTCCCATTTCCCATTTCCAGGATTCGAACCTGGCCAAATGCAAGCGAAAGTTTAGAAGGCCGGCATCTAACCGCCTCGCTACCGAGCACCCTTAGAACTGAATTAAGAATATGTGGATCAACGGGAATCCGTGAATCACATTTCAAATTTAGCTCTGTGTTAGTATGCGAATATGATGAGGGTTGGATGTGATCTTGAGTTATTTCTAGGAAATAGGTATTCACCATTTTTTAGATTTATTCTTTACTATTCTTAGCGTTCTCAAAGGAAATACTGGAAAATCAACAAACAAAATTGAGTAAAGAATTTGACTAAAAAATACACTTCAGCCGCCTCTCTGATATATCTTATTATTTTAATTGTGAACCTTGAACATAATCGGAAACGAACATCCTCAATTCCAGCTGCTTATATATACAGAAATTTGCCGTCATTCAAGCAAAATAATAACATCGCAAATTGTCCGCAATTAACTGCGTTGCAGGATCATGATTCCTGCCAACCGCTCATCAAACAATTTTCAAAACTAAAACAACATTTTCATCGGAAAATAACAGTATAGGCCGAGGTTGAAACATTTAACGACAGAAGAAATTAGCTAACTAGCGGTTTGGTCGTAGTTAGCAAGAAATTTCAAATAGCTCCAAGGGCAGAGTGGAAGTAGAGTTTCTTCGCTGTATTAATTTATTATTGATTTATTGTAAACATATTTTCATCGATCGATCAGTTGACTGAATTCTAATTGGAGTATTTCATTGCAGACTTCCTTCGGCTCAACATGATCTGCTCAATGTGCCACGCAATCGGCAAAGGACGCTTCATCACAAAAATTCTAACTTTAGGCGTCCTCTGGGCCTTAATCATATTCACCTTGTACAAGTTCCGATCGATATCGATAGATGTCCCTGTACCCCATCTCAACAGCAGATTCCTACTCCAGAAAAGGTTAGATCCACTGACGAGGCATGCAGACAGCACGACGGAAAGTATGGACCTGGAGCCATTCGTAGATAAGAGCCCAAGTTTGTCTGAGGATAATCTCATAGAGGATATACAGAAGCGAATGCCAAATTTGCCAATAGTGTACTGGAATAAGAACAAAAATAAACCGATGGGGTTCAACAACAGCTGTGCAAGGTACGTTTTTGTTTGGTTCCTATTGTCGTGTTCAATGTCAGTCTATCACCGTTTCACGAAGGTTTAGTAGCGTAAACTATTTTTTCCTGCAAGCGTGTGTGATTCATCCTAAACCCGCACGAAATTTAGTTTGAGAGGTGTCATTATTCCGCACGCGAAAGTTCATTCAAGAGCGCTACAAACAATGTTTTAATGCGCTTGTAGCAAAAATATTGATCCTAACTCATACGAAAAGGTACTTTCCCGCACTCGACTGCTTACCCAAACGACACAAAGCAGAGTTCGGGTAACGGCAGTCGCAAGTGGGAAAGGTACTCTTTCCTTACTTGTTAGAATAGTAACTATTTCCTACAAGAGTGCGTGATTCACCCCATTCCCGCACGCAATTTAGTTTGAGAGGTATCATTTTCCCGCATGCTAAAATCACTTCAAGTGAGTTATTGCTGCACTAGTGCGGGAAAAACAACATGTAAGGAAGCGGGTCACCACTTGTCCAATAACGAAACCCATATTTCTCACCATTCACAATTCCTCAGCGTCATTTTTTTTTTCTTATTGCTGATAGCTCCTTCTGTGACCTTCAAGACAATAGGTTGGTTCTTCGGATGCTATTAAAAGTCGTTTTTGCACATTTTCCAGGAGTATCTCAAAGAATAGACTTCTCTGGTGTAGTTTATTTCTGCGCTTAGCTACTCATGGTTGTTGCATATTATGGAGATATTGTCGTGAATTGGGGTTGTTCACGACTAACTAGGCAGATTCTGTTCCTTCAAAGATTTGAAACACTTTGAAAACAATAATGAAAACAACATGTATTCATCTACGTACAGTTCTGAATTCAACTACAATGGAAATAATTCAATGAATCCTTCGTTTTTCAATTTTCAATAAATTAATTCAAATAGACCTGTACTTACAATCAAAATGGACTATAAGTTTTTGAACCATCATCTACAAGTACTCAATTTATGCACTTCCCAGCTCCCCCATTGTCCTCACTAGCTCTGGGCACGGCAGAAGCCTAACTTCAAATCTCTGATTGAACTGTCTGTGGCCTTCTTCCTAACTCTTGTTTTTTGTTCAGAATACGTACGAAACGTAATTAAGAACAAGTTTTACTTCAACATTTTCATAACACACCTACTGAATAATGATGAATAATTTTATACGCTATGTTCGAAACATTTTTGACAATATACCGCTTCTTCTGCAAATGTTCTTAGGATATGCTTCTCCATTCAACTGGAATGATTGAAGAACGATAACAAAGCCCATTTATTTACCTTCCTCATCAGGAATGATAAGAAATTTAAATTCCATACGGGTCCAGTTTATCATCCACATTCTCACAGAATAGTTCGAAAAGTAAAATTTGTTTAAATGCATTAATACTTGTCTGTTGTTTGTATCTATGAATAATTCGCATTCTGCGGTGAAACCCCTCCCTCCACGCTTAAACTCAAGCACAAAGAGCTATGGGGGCGTTAGCGCAGAGGTCCACGGGCACCTCAAGAGTAACAAATCAAAGGGAGAAAGTACTAGAAATCCTAAGACACTCTGGCGATCGTCAACACCATGACACTCAACAATGGATACTAATGAAGACATGTTCATGGACATGTTCAATAAGCAAGGATGAACTCATATATCTTGCCTCCAGGGTCTTCTGGTTCTTCTTCTTCTGGCACGGATGGGCGAGTTTTGAAGCCTCTGTGCACCCACATGTTTGGCCTTGATTGAACAGCCGTAGTTTCGAGGTTCTCTTGGGAGGTTCTCCTGCTAACTTGTGTTCTGGGCATACCTTCGGTTCTTCTGATTCCCTTTTTTTGGGTAGCTGCCTCCACATCGAGGGGTTGCACCGTAGAGACACCCTTTGGGTTCCTCAGAGTCGGCGCCCTCGAGATGGTTGGTTTGGCTCCCCTTGAATGGCTCCCAGTCCCTGCTTCGGTTTTCCTTATACGTGGTTTCGGGGGTCCCTTAGGTGGTTTCCCTGATCACTTGTGTTCTGAGCGTACCTTCAGTTCTTCTGGTTCCCGTTTCCTGGGTGACCGTCTCTGTATATAGGGTGGCAATGTAGAAGCACCCCTCGAATGGGTTCCAGAGATCCCTGCTTCGGTAACTCTTACTGGTGTAGTCTTTTAGTTGCCTTTTACGACAGGCAGACAGTACCTGGGATCAATTATTTCTAGCCCTGATTCTTCAGGGGCTGTGAGATACTGTTATTGGAGAAAAAGAGCTGGTCATCTTCAACCCCTCCAGGGTCTAGCGGACGTGAAGGCACTACAAGAAACGAGGCTAGAGACAGGCAAATATATACCTATCTATAACTACCTCAGGACGGATAGGCGATGTAGCGGTCATGGTGAAAGTATTGGTTTCATAAGAGTTTCATCCGTGTTCGCTCCTCAAGATGAATACCTCCAAAGGAAAGACATGGTTAAACTCTTCCCATACTACCACCCGTGAAGGGACTGGAACTGTTGCAACCAACACTATATCCTGCGTTAGACTGATAACCAAACATTTTGAAAATAACTGCAGTACAAGGTATCACAACCTTAATGTAAATATCTGTACTAGACGAGGGCTCATCAGATCATAGCCCCATCCTACTAGTAGATCCAATGACCAAGAAGGTCGTAGATTAGATTAGATACCATAACCTAAACAACATTCCCAGGATAAAAACGACACAACAACTCGAGAACTTTGTTATCAAGCTCAACCAGTCTATACTCGGAGTCATGGATTTAGAAGCTCGAAAGAGATTCAAATAATAAAATTCGAATTTCAAGGAGAAATACCGCCCGAAACCAAGGAACTGATGAGGCAA
This sequence comes from Chrysolina americana, assembly GCA_958502065.1. Classification (NCBI taxonomy): domain Eukaryota; kingdom Metazoa; phylum Arthropoda; class Insecta; order Coleoptera; family Chrysomelidae; genus Chrysolina; species Chrysolina americana. Next base: position 97,815,832 of record OY293410.1, read on the forward strand.
AATCGTAGACTGACTTCGGATAACAAGCGACAGTTCAACCTCGCGGCTAGACGGCTAAGAGAATAACTGAATCAATTGAGGAACCAACAGTGTAACGAGCGGCTAAACGAGCTAAAACCGAGAATAACTCGGTTTGAAAGATGCAGAAAATCCTGAGGCATGGCTGAAAGAAGACATGCCCCCTATTTACGCAAAGAGAGCGAGGACTAGTTTTCACGGACGCGGACACAGTAGAAGCATTCACCGACTCCTTCAAGAGTCTGGCAGTCAAAATAGTTTTACTTGATTCTGTTCTGCTAGAGATACACAAGATTCGTTTTTCGTGCAAGGTACAAGAGGTTCTGTGGCGTCTTGGCGTTGGTTTACACCTAAAGTCGCAGGAAGCTTTTAGGAAAAACTATGTAGTGTAGTCGACAGCAAGCCTAACCTGGGTACATTTTTTTTGCTTTTCTCCAATTGTGTAGATTTCGATATACACAGCATCATATCAATGCCCAAGAATGCTCCTGTTTTACAGCAAGTCAAGTTACAAGTCACAATACCGGTTGATTCCTGCACACCAGTTGTGAAGAGTAATATTGGATAAGCGCTTTATCCTCGAAAACCAAATAAAATCGATCGATGCACTGTTGTTGAGTTAGACCAAAAAGAAAGTTATTGTTTGGACTTGTTGATGAGAAAATTCCATTTTTTCCAATTTCTCTTTGTTTCTCTCTGTGTCACCGAAATGACTGAACTGAAATGTCTCTATCAACACGAAGTATAATCGTATCAACTCGAAGTTTAATCGTATCAACTCGAAGTATAATCGAAACAGCTTAATTTCACAAATGCCACATGACAATTCGCTACTGATACGACGTAATGCGCTTCTAAAAACTTCAGTGCGAGCCTCTCATTCAGTTAGAAATTGAAAAGAATTTAATCTTCACATCTTTTCATTTTATTGCAGGTTTCCGTCCATGTTCGATCTGGAATTCAATAATCTCTACTGGCAAACTCTGAGAACAACAAACGGAACTTTTCAACTTTACGGAGCGTATTTAGATAAAAGAGCTAATAATAGGCTGGGGCCCACCGTAAGGATACTCGGCATGATAGATAGAATAGAACCGACTGTGATCACTTATTGTCAATTTTGGTTTGACGGAAAGAAAGACCCGATTATCGGAAAGAGCTTTGAGTACAAGTACATTTGGTAAGTACCGGTAAATAAGAGTATTAGACAATCGCGATTGTTTTCATCCAACGATCTGGACTATAGTGACAATATACAGATATATGCTTGTGTTCCCTTAACTATTTTATGATTTTTAAGTTCTTGATAATTATTTTTTCCCTATCACAAAGCTGTAATCCTACTGGGTGTTCTAGTATTGAGGCACAAATATGATATTTCTCTTTTATGATCATAATTTTTTCCTCCCATCTTCCATCTATCAGTGTGACTTAAGAGGCACTGCAAGAGTGCTAACTAATTTTTCACACCAGTCTATTCCAGTACCTTGTATTAGTTGGGTTTAGTAGGACCATAAAATTCAATAAAACATAAGTACAAAGAGAGAAAGATTCGCTGAATATTGAATACAAATTTGAGTACCACACAAATATCTTCTTTCTTTCAACCAGTGGACGGTGCAGTATGAAATTCAGATCAGAATACATAATTATTCATTCAGATGGTCCTTCAACAATATCGTTACTCAATTCATTTAAATAATTGGCGAAGTTGCCAGTCGAAAAACTAGTCGATAATTTTTCTCCGCGGTCTTGAACATGGTTATATATATATAGTATTACAAGTTTTTCATCGCACATGTGAAGTCTCTCTCTCGTGGTGGAAAACTGTTGAATTTGGAATTTTTTTTTTTTATTTTCAATTCATTGATAGGAAGAGTTGTTCAATTGGTCATGGTAGACTTGTCTCTGTGTAATGAAGATTGTGATTAGTCAAGTGACTGAAGAAAATGAATACGACCCAACAATTTTTGCACAATCTTAATAAACCACAATGAAAACTATGAAAAAACCAAAAAATTTAATTTCTGTTACAATTACGAGCAGGCAAACTTCTTGAAGTTATACAGTGCTCTTAAGTCCGTTCCCTCTCTACTAATTTTTGACCCACTCGATATATCGCAACAAAATTTGGAGGGTTTAAGTAGGAGATAAAAACCTACTTTTTCATCTACAATAATTTTTTTAATTAGTATATTACTTCATTTTCGAAATTTGCTCATAATTCTCAACAGTTTTCTCTGATACAGTTTACCTCTGAATTAAATTTTTTCGAAATATTAACGTTTGAAAAGTGACAATCCGATTTTAAATGAAGTATGGATTTTGGTCACTTCGGTAAATCTAGACGCCTACGAATGTGTTCTGTAAATTCACAATCAAAACAAATTAGTGAGCGAAAACATCACAATTTCATTTTGAATAACTCTATTTTTCAACCCCAACAATTATTTCATCAAGTGTTCAAAGTGGCCCCCTCCTAAATGTTGACAATACAGTGTTCTATTTTAAATAGCTTCTCTCACGTTGATGAAAGTCTGTTCCAGAAAAGTTTGTATCTCTCTAGCCATGTGATCGAAATGGGGAGGTCCCTCATCCTGCTAAAATATGATTTCACGATTTTCAAACTGATTGTTTAATACAATGTGTCTTATTCGAGGTTCAATTTCACTTTCTAAAATATTTTTGTAAAGAACTGCTGCATGTAAGTCTGCCTCTGATGAAAATTGGTGCAACAACGCGATTGCCCAAAATCCCCGCACAAACATTCATACCTTTTCGGGAAACTTGTCCCTTTCTAAAAATATGTGTATCACTCCAGTATCGTACATTCTGTTTGTTGACTTTTACTTGAAGAAAAAACGTGCATTTATCTGAGAAACATACACGTTTTAAGAAACCCCGTTCTCCTTCTATCGTTCTTGTTAACCACCCACAAAATTCAACCCTCCGGTCTGGATCATCCTCTGTGAGAGCATGCAGGATTTTCATTTTATAGGGATGAAACTTTTTTTTAGAACTCTTTGGTCACTTTTTCCACTTAGTCCAAATGATTCAGCAACTGCAGACGTCGCCTGAGTCGGATTGATTACCATTTTAGCAACATCTACCTTATTTTTCTTCTGAAAAAGGCAGTCTTCCTAATCTTGGCGCATCTTTCAGCGTAACAGTCGCTTGAAGCTTATTTAAAAGTTTTCGCATATATGAGCTCGAAATAGGATTATCGGGAAATCTACCATTAAAAATAGGGACTGCTAGATGAACATTTCTTCCAGCTTCTCCAAAAATCAAAACTGATCCAAATTTATCGCCTCAGGAGTCTTCTGGTGTTTAGAGCTTATAAATGAATGTCCAATTTTATTAAAATAATTTATACTTTAAGTAAGAATTCTAATAAAATCATCTTGAATAGAACACCTTTGTCTGAAGCCAAATTGCAACTTCGTTATAATTTTTTCCCATCAAATCACTCCAGCTTTTGAAATAGGTGTATAATATTGCAGTTTTCCTGAATTGTGTTTTGTTTTATTTTTTATCGGTAGAAGTGACTATATATTTGTTACCATCACTTCAAGTTTCACTATGTTGATTGTAAACGAGCGTACCCCTATAGGGCTGTCAATAAAATCTTATATTATTGTATTAAATAACATAAAAAAGTCCTCTCATTCATTATCCATTTACCTCAATTATTTGTTCCAGGTACAAGAAGTGGGGCAACTACAAGCAAGGCATCTACCAGCCCTACCTGATTGCATGCGTCATTCCACAGAAATTCAGGGACCACATACCTCTGTCTATTTCTCTAGTGGAAAAACAGTGCGACAACTCCACGAATAACTTGCGAATCATTTACGAAAAACCGAAAGAAAAAAAGGATTTCGCCGTTTGCGTGAAGGGGCTCGATTTCCTGCACGAGGATCTCTCCGTAAGGCTAGTCGAATGGATCGAACTTTTGAATTTGCTGGGGGCTGACAAAGTATTTTTTTATGAGTTACAAGTCCACCCGAATATCAGTAAAGTTCTGAGGCATTACGAACAGGAAGGAAAAGTGAGTAGAAAATAGCTAGTGGAAAAAGGATAATTTAAAATTTTGTATTCAACAAGATACAAAAAAGTATACAGGGTGATGCAATCAGAAAGATAAGACTCACATAAGATGGTTGAAGTCGGCGAAATTACTCAGTTAAGAGTCTATCGAATTGCCTTAAGAAGGAATTGGAATTCGACATTTCATTTTCCACAATCATCTCAACTTTGATTCCTCTACTGTAAAATTTTCAAAGTTTAATAAATCTGTTTTATCTTAAATTCAACGATATAGGCCTGTTGAAGTTTGATGTTTGATTTGTTCGTTGCAACTACAAAAATATTAGAAGACGATAAGAATTGATCTTCACTTGCCGTTCTAGGATTAGATGGGTGTAGAATTTCTAGTCAACATTTAGCTGTTATATAATTATAGAACACATCCAACGCCGTACGGATTAGCATCGCATGTTAAAATCAACTTTTTCATTTCATCAGAATATCGTAAAACTGGCTAGGACGTAAAAATGTGTTTAAGCTTTTCGCTCTTGCTAAGTTAGTTATGTCTTTCGAATAGACGTGATTGTTACAGAATTAATGATAATTACAATAATATAATATTTATTTCAGTAAATAAAATTGCACACGGCGATGCAGTCAGTGTATGAATATAATTGTGAAAGATATCAAGGGGTACATACATTTCATATTGCACGAACCATAAAATCAATAAATAGTAAATAGTAGATAATGGAATAAAATGTTAATGAAAGAGTTATTCAATAGTATAACAGTTTCTATCCAAGATAAATCTTTTTGTAATTGTTTTGAATGTGAATAAATGTTTACAACCTTTCATAGTTTCTGGATATCTTTTATAAAATTTATAGTATATTTAAGCTCAGTTGAATATGACTTTATAATTCTCTATATGAAGAAAACAGTAGACCAGTTCGATACATTATAAAGAAGAAGAATCGGTATGGATGTGTACTTATTGTACACGCGGGTAGTGAAGATGGTTTTGTCAGCAAAAAATAATGAAAAAATGTTTAGCAGATTATCATGTGGATATGACTGCAACTTTATTCGAAAATGGTTCAGCGATCAATTATTACCAAATATACCACCAAATTCTGTTATTGTAATGGATAATGCGTCATACCACTCGCGTCGAAAGATGAAAGTACCGACGAATGCAACAAAAAAATGAGACATTTTGGAATAATTAAAAATGAAAATTTTGGAGAAGAATATATTATTGATGAACTTGGTAAACATTCTTGTCATGCGCTTCTGATTTTAACTCCATATTTATTGTGTTTTTAACCGCATTAAATTGGTTTGGGAATTCAAAAAAAAACAAATTGAAAAAAACAAATCTAAGCGGAGAAGTAGTAGAATACGTTAGGAGAATCCTAAGTGAAGGATATAAAGATCTTTGGACATTGCATTTTGCACGTGATTTCAAAAGAATGTGGATATTACCTTTTGCCATATCCATTCAACCAGTAATAATCAACCTGGGTGATTCGGAAGATTATGATGATTGACGACTTCGATGTGTATACAATAGCCGTATCATCAAATAAATCAACAATGTTTCCTGATTTTTCTTATTGTATTTTTTTAATGACTTGTTTTCGGTGTGTCAGATTACTTGTCAATAAGTAACGAGCAACGTCTCGCACCCATACACACGCAGTCCTTGAATTCTATTCATTATAAAAACAAGAAACCTTTTATTCGCAAATTTCTTCGTTTTCGCTTTTAGCTGATCTTCACAAAGCAATACGCTATAGCCAAGTGAGTGAAAATATATCCGCCTATGGTTGGTAAGTACGTTCAAACAGGCGAACTTATCGAGTCATGATTTATGATAATTTATGCAATAGGCGGTCAGCGCATTACTCATTGGTTTCCAGGCGGCGAACGATATACCTACTCAATCTGCTCTACTGTTTTTTTATATAGGGAATTATGAAGTCATATTCAACTGAGTTTGGTATACTATACAACCATTAACCACATAACTTTTTTGAAACAGAGCAGTACGATGTTTTAATAACAAGTGTTTCCTTCTTGTATCGTAATCATGTAATTGTCCACGGTGATACTTCACTTATTGAAAAATGGGTTTGTAAAAGACAACCTTCTGTTGAATTTTATTTATTTATTTATTTATTGAAAGAATAGCTTCCAGACAGAACAAGTTCTGGTATGAGGAAGTTGTAAATATGTTCAAAAAAAAAATGAATAAAAGATAATAAATTAACAATTGCAATTAAAAATAAAAATCATAAATCATAATCACTGATGAACAATAAACAACAATAATAATTGTAAAGTCATAATAACATTTTAAAAAAATCATAGATCTGTCAACAAAGATCAAATCTTAACAGCAATTTCAATAATACAGTTTTATCTACTCCGTAAGGAAATAATGTGCTTTTTCATAGAGATTTTGAATTTTGAGAAATTTCTGCAACTTTTTATATTATTGGGTAATTTATTGAATTCAGCTAGAGCAGCGTGGGTATTGACCAACTGATGAGGTAGCAGAATCGAGATGGAACAGGTTATATTTATTGTCTAGTGCAATGATTATGAATTTCAGAGTTTCTTATCAAGATCAAATTTGATTTTAATATTTTATTTATAATTTTGAATGAAATGATTAGGGTATTTATTTTATACAATTCATCTAAAGAAAATGTATTTGTAATTTCATGAAGTTTATCAGTTGGTAAATCATATGGAAGACGATACAGCACTTTCAAAGATTTTCTATATAATGTAGATATTTTATTGAAAACATTTTTGGAACAAGATGTGCGAATACAGAGTCATATTAATAATTTTTTTATCAAGTTTAGGGCATCTTCTCAAAGCACCAATGATTGGAGATACTTTTTTCGTTAACATCTCAACATGTTTGTCCCACTTCAGTTTATCGTCAATCCAAATACCAAGATACTTTTTTTGTTCAGTTTGTTTCAATATTTCGTTTTTGATATTGAGACTAAGGGTAATATTCTGTTTGCTTTTTTGCTGGAATATCATATACTCAGTTTTATTAGTATTTATAGATAGAAGGTTAGAATAAAGCCATTTTTCAAAAGTCTTCGTTAATAATGTCTTCTAGAATTTAATAGTTATTGTTTTCATATAAAAGTACTGTGTCGTCTGCGTATATGGTATAACTACCAGCTAACCAAATTTCAGATATATTTTGGATGTATAATAGATAAAATATGGGCCCCAAAACAGATCCTTGTGGAACGCCCTTATTTATTGTAGTCATCGGCAAGAATCCAACAGATAACAGTTAAGCCCCTTACGACAGCTAATTTCCTTCTATCATACTCCCGGCAAAGTTGCTCTCTACAAACTTTCTTTCTTGTAATTAATTTTTATTTGATAAAAGCAGAGCACTAACGATTGCGTTCACCTTGTCTTTCATACCTTCTGTACTAATTTCAAAACCCATTGCTCGAACGCAAACCGCCTTCTTGGGATCGTGTTAAAACTTGTCTTGTCTTTTTCTTATATCATCATTCAGGACACAGTATTTATTGAATCATTTTGTTCAAGGTCCAAGTGACTCCTATAAATTTAGCTGGAGGACAGCCGAACGCTCCCTCTTTTCAGCATCTTTACCTCACCAAGAAAACCAACCACAAAAGGCAAAACGAGCTCATCCCTTATAACGACTGTTTCTACAAGCATATGTACGAGTACAAGTACATAGCCCTTTTGGACATTGACGAAGTGATAATGCCTCTAGAAGGGACCACTTGGAAGGAGCTGATGGAAAAAGTGTTGCCGAAAGCATTGAAGATCAACAAAGAAGAGAGGGCGTCGTATAACGTCAGAAACGTGTATTTCTTGGACGATTTAATACATAACCACGGATGGTTCAAAGAAATTCCAAGGTGAGTTACAATTTCGATCTATTCTAGAGGAGGGTCACACATATTGTCAGACCGAACTATATCAGATAAAGAAACTGTAGAATTCACCCATTAAACAGCTTCTTGATCAGAAAATTAAATAAACGAATATACAGGTTTATGATAAAGTAATGCACAAAATTCATTAAACGTACAACGATCACTTTTGAAAAAAGTGCAAATACACGTCAAACTATTTTTTTATTCCGCATCTTTTGACATAAGTTACAAAAATAACACGTCAAATTTGTCAAAGTTATGACGTCATCAACAAATTTTTTTAATGGGAAGCTAAGAGTTTTATTACATTATGTGATAGAGCTTATGTTTTTACACAAGGGAAAAATAGTTGCAGTAGGGCTCACATAAGAAAAACAACGAGAAAAGGGATAAAACACGAAATAACAAAACCAATTATAAAAAGAGGTCAAACTTAAACTTATCTAGTAAGAACATGTGTTCTTATAAATTTTTTCAATTGTTTTACTAAAACAACGGTTTGTCAGTGTCAGTCGTACAATTTGTGTCACCACAGTTTTATTATTATGGCTCGTTTAACCGAAAGAGAAAGGATAGAAATTCTAATGATGGTAGGTTACGGCGATCGCCTTCGAAGTCATGAAGCATGTGCTTTATTTAACGCAACACATTTTGAAAGACCTCCAATTGCTAGAAGCACAGTAAGCAGAATTGTTGCAAAATTTGATGCAACGGGAAGCGTGAGGGATGCTCCAAAATCTGGACGACCAGGAATAAGCGACGATGTGAAGTTAGATATTTTGCTGTCAGTAGAAGAATACCCTCACGCAACTACAACAGAAATTGCCTTACAAGAAAATGTTAGTCAGTCGTTTGTAGTAAAGATGTTAAAAAAAGAAAAACTACACCCATACAAAGTTCATCTTGTTCACGAACTCTCAGAAGATGATCCGGACAGACGTTTGGAATTTTGTGAAATCTTCATGCGGCATTGTGACGAAAATCCAAATTTTCTTAATAGTGTAGTATTTTCCGATGAGGCAACGTTTTGTCTAAGTGGTTCTGTAAATCGACACAATTCTCTCTACTGGGCTCGGGAAAATCCCCACTGGATGCAGACAAAACACAACCAGCATCCCCAAAAAATTAATGTTTGGGTAGGAATCGTCCGGGGAAGATTTATTGGTCCTTATTACTTTCGCGGGAATTTAACAGCTGAACGATATTTGGAACATCTTCGTATGGCAGTGCTTCCGGACCTACTTGCGGCATTTCCGGATCCAAATAATGGGGACAACTTGGATCCCAGTATTTGGTTCCAACAAGATGGCGCACCACCACATTATGGTCATACTGTTCGAAGGTTTCTGGATAACCAGTTTGAAGGACGGTGGATTGGAAGACGTGGACCAATGGAGTGGCCACCTAGGTCACCTGATTTAACCCCCCTTGATTTTTTTCTGTGGGGACATTTTAAAAGTCGGGTCTACATTAACCGGTCAGACAATTTAGAAGACTTAATGGAAAGAATTAGACACGAAATGACTCGTACAACTCCGCAGATGATCGAAAACTCTATAAATGCGGTCTACCATGCGGTCTACCATCGTCTTGGCCTATGTCAGTTAGTAAACGGGACACAGTTTGAACAATTCCTATAAGAAATAGTTTTGGTTTAATGGACTGTTTAGTTAATTGAAAAGTTATTATGAAACTTACGTTTATTTCGTTTTTTATTCATTTTCTCGTTTTTTTTCTTATGTGAGCCCTACTGCAACTATTTTTTCCTTGTGTACAAACACAAGCTCTATCACATAATGTGATAAAAATCTTAGCTTCCCATTAAAAAAATTTGTTGATGACGTCATAACTTTGACAACTTTGACGTGTTATTTTTGTAACTTATGTCAAAAGATGCGGAATAAAAAGAACAGTTAAACGTGTTTTTGCATTTTTTTCAAATGTGATCGTTGTACGTTTTATGAATTTTGTGCATTACTTTATCATAACCCTGTATACTTCTCCCCATTGCAAAAAGTAAAACTCCACCATATCAAACCACAGATTCAAATGATTTGACTAAAATTATTAATCGCAGGAGAGTTGTATCATAAAGTAATATAAATCCATAAATTCTCCGATTGATGTTTTACAAAACCAACATCCCAAAATACCCACAAATATCTATATCGCTACCATCACGGAATGGACATTTATCGACCGATAATCAAGTCAAATGATATTCGACAATATTCAGATTGTATCAGATAGTGAAGGCAGTAGAATCGCATTGCGTCAGACTGAGTCATGTACGATGTTGCCGGCGCTTGCAATTTAAAAGCAAATTGGACAACTGTCAATTTTTAATGAAATAAACTCTTAAGATATTTATGTGAATAATGAATGTGCCATGGAATGATAATATATGGTATTCAACAAACATTACTTCACAAATGAACTTTTTCCTCTTGAATACTGGCTATATCTCATATCAACTGCAGTAAACTGGACTGATCATTTCTTGAAAATTTCCAGTGGAAGCCTTCTGCTGAATTTGATTATTGAATTTTATTATCAATTTCAGTTCATCACAGGACTAGATTCGTTTAAAAAAATCAAACCAAAACATCCATTGATAGCAACTCTTTCTGATTTTGCCCTTATTTCTACTCAAAATTGTATGTTAAATTCACTTTATTGACATAACAGGATTACAAAATCGTTTTCAGTCTCTTCAAAGAAATAATTACTACCCAGCCAACAATCGTGTTACATGAAGAGTTATCTGATGTAACAATGTTGCATCAATGCGATGTTAATTTTTTACCTATATTCGACGGATATTTGATATTACAGTCGCAATAACACATCACAAACAAACAAAAATGTGATAATGCAGCAACATTCGTTAGACCACACCTATTCGACGTCAACAAAGCTACTAAGTCATGTGTTATCACGTTGAGACATGTATGAGATGAACATTATAGGTTAAATTTTCATATCACATACAAGTATGTACTGTAGATTTTATTAAAATATATCACAACCTTTTGAGTGGTAGGGAAATTGTCAAGTACCACTTCGCCTTGGCGTTCATCTACTACTATTGGCTGGTATGCTGCGGCACGGTACAAGCGGTAACCCTGAAAGACATATTTTTGAAGTTTTTTTTTTATCAAAATTTAATGATTTATTCCAAATAGCAGTTTCATTATGTGTCAAATCATCTCGATTTTTCAAAGAAATCGATAAATTTAGTTTTTCCAAAATAATTTTATAATTTCATACTTCCATATAGACTACTCTTCTGTTATGCAATATTAACTCCATTTAGCCGAAACGGTATCTTTCACCGTTTCAGATCTCAACGTGGTGATTAAACTTATCTTGGACTCACTGTATATATATTTGTCACAATAGTCCTAAATGTAGCCTCTAAATTGATATCACAGTGCGACACATTTGTGATGATATAAAATGCGGACTTATATAATACCTATTGGTGAATTTTTATGTTAAGAAGCGAAGTGATCGTGGTGTTAGAGCGATTGGCTGTCGTCCAGGCGGCCCGGGTTCGATCCTCCTCCCTGTCACGGAGCAAACAACTTTTTTTTATGTGACATTCCATGTCCAGAAGATATCACAAAGATTTTCTTTGTGGCGGACATTTTCACATCGCCTCAATGTATTGGATACATGTTTGTGACTTCAAATGAGATGTCGCACGTCACAATGTGATGTCACGTATACATGTTTCTCATCACATGGTTGGCTGGGTATGCATCCTGACAACAGCGCTATGCACAAGACGCGTTTCATGTGTTGCCTAACGTTTTGATTGACGGCGCATGATTTTTGATTGCAAAATCTTGGATTCTTGGTCTAGAGAATCCAGTCTGATGAATTCCGGATTTGATAAATTCCGAATCTGCGTTTACACTTCTGCTGTATTCTGTTTCTGTTAATGAACCATATATGTGGAATAACTTTCTGATAATTTCGAATTACTTTTCATTACTGGTTTATATTTCCACTGATGTATATTTTTACTGTTATTACAGAATGCAGTCTGCATTTTGATTTTATACAAGTGTAATTTTTGATAGGATCCATTCGCAATATTTACAGTTGACAATTGTATTGTCCCCATTGCATAGTCCTATTCATTTATGTTTCTGCGTTTGTTTATTATTAAGAATTATTTATCGGATGTTTTTTTTTGTTAATATATATGTTCCCTTCTACATGTACCATAAACAACAGAAATAATCTCAACCAATTGTAATATGGCCAAAGTCAGAGTAATATACTTCATTGTCGGAAGTTATAAAAAACTTATAGACAAAGCTTTTTGGACTAATATAAAAATTGAATTTAATTATACATATATTTAACTTTGTTACAAAAAAACAGACCTTGAACAAGAATAAAGAGATTTTTGAAAACGTGGAACTATATTCCAATTATGTCATTGAAAATATATTTCTTATTTTTATAGATACATGCACATGATGCAACACGTGTACAGAACGAAAAATTTCACAAAACCAGGACAATACGTGAAATGTTTCCACAATACGGAAAAGGTCCTGACACTTCACAACCACTTCCCCCTGAGTTGCCTAGGTAGCGGGTGTACCAGCTACCCCATCGAAACTACGGATGCCCAACTCCACCACTACAGAGCGGACTGCGTGAAAACCCTGAAAAAGAGTTGCGAAGAGTTCCGGAAAACTAGCGTTATGGATACTACGATATGGAAATTTAAGGATCCTCTTGTGGCTAGGGTGTCATCCACTTTGAGGACACTGGGGTTTTTCTCTAGTAATGAGATTAATACTAATTCGAATGTTCGAAAATGATAATCAATGACTGAGAAACTGTGATTCTTGTTTTTTCTTGATCCAAAGACAGGTCCTAAGTTCCATGTGAGTTGACAAACTTTCTAAAATGAATTCAGTGGTGAGATCCCAGATCAAATACAAAATCGCAAAAGAAGAGTCTCGAAAATACCGTGCTGTAAAGGAAATTACATTTCAAAGGGACAGTAATTCTCTCCATAATGTGTTTGCAATACCATCATTGAAAAGTTGACAGTTTTTGCATAATGCATGTTGTAAATCATTCTCGTACCTGTAGAAATGAAAACGGATTCAATAATATTCTTGGTAATATGGGTATACATAAATAGGTATTTGTAAAAAGTACAATTTCCTGCCTTCGTGTCTCTTGACTTCAAGAACGTGGGTTCCTGTGTTGAACAACAAAGTGGGGAGTATATCAACAAATATATCATACATTCTGTTGAATAAGTCGTAAAATAACAATTTAATAAGTTTTTCGTGACCTATGATTGACTGTCTATTGGACGATTCAGTTTTAGCATTTATCTGGGGTTTCACCATTTTTAAAAACCAGTGATACAAGGGCTAAAAAACAGCTTCAATCTTAGGCAGAACAAGACTATACTGGATGACCGAGATTACTACGAACAGTCCTTCATTTGAAACTTTCACCTATGTTTATGAGAAAATTAAAGACTGTTTTCAATTTTCAAAGTCAGACGATAACTACGAGTTCCTTCCAATAAAACCTATGCAATATCAACAACAAAGACTGCTCAAAACGACAATATCGTTTCGATAATACTGGTCTAAATATACGGAGCAGTCCATTGAAAATAAAACAGTCGGCTTTTCTGGTAGTTGGTATCGATTGGGAAAAAATCACGGAGACTTTATTTTCTCATAGGACATCGTTTTCAACAAAATTAAATCTATAAAGCATTGCATCTCTTGACGTTTTTACAACAACCCCTTGTTCTAAAGGACATCATAAGGAAGGTGATACTTCATTTAGAAGGTCTTTTTTTCCAGTTTACGAGACAAAGTCATTCAAAATATATCACTGCGAGTTGCAACAGTAAATTTCTGAAGAATGTCCACGAACCTCTATAATAATTGTACGGAAATCTGTGGTAGTAAATCTTTTCTCCAGAACTCTAAAACTTGCCGAGGAGTAAAAATTGCGGTTTGTTCTCGTCAGGATGAAATTCCAGTATATTTTTCATTACAAAGGATTCGAAGAGTAGGTACAGTGTAAGTTGTTGATTAATTTAGTTTCAATGGCAAATTTTTCACGGTCTAACTCTCAGACTTCTTGATAAATGAAATGTAATTTACCAACCTAAATTCGGGTTAAGAGGGGAAAAAATGCTTTGCAGATGAATTTTTTGTTATGTCCCTCTCTAAAATAAAGTTGACCTCTTTATGCTTTTTCAGCTGTCTGTTCAGTTTACAATAGACCTCTGAAGAAAATGATCATGTTTTCCTGTTTCAAAATATATTGCATATAGAGGAATTCCAGCACTAATAGTATTGTGATGAATTCTCATCGTGGTCCATACACTAACATTGTTTGTACACCGAGTGTTCAGAAAATAGTCCTAAATTACATAAAAATGCAATAAAGACAGATTGCATCTCCATGAATACATGAGTCCCAATCAGATCATAGTTTGGATCCTAATTTTTATTCATGGAGATGTAGACTTCCGCTCAAAGTAGAAATCTAGGTACATATATTTTTTCTGCAAGTTCTCAGAAATGATGGTAGTGAAAGATGTCATAATTTGATATTTTGATAAATCATTTTAAATATATTATCTCAACTTGTAAAGTATCTAGGTACTTTTCTCTGGAAATTTGCAGAAAAATATTTTATGCAACTGTACTGTACTGTTTCTGTAATCAATTCTGTCACAAGAACAATAGACATTTATTCTGCACTTGTAAATAAATGAATGCACACATCACATATTTTTTAGATAAGTAAATTATCGTATTGTAGTGAAATTATGTATGTGATATAAAATACCCCTCTTTGGGGATTGATGAACTTTTGAGAGATGCTCAAACTTATCTCCATATGTTTGTTAACTAAAGATCTACTGATACTTATCGAGATATATTTCAGAAAGGTTTGAAAAAAAAAACATATTTGTGATCAACTAGAAAATTTTTACTTATATTAATACTTTTATAATCGAAAATACAAAGGATTAGCCCGGCATTCATTTTGGAATTCCTGGACAGACTTTTTTTTGTGAAAAAATTATTCAAAGTAAAAAAGCTTAAGCATGGCGTCACCTGTTAAACGGTCTTCCCTAGCTCGCACAAGTATTTCGAAGACTTCTGAGGGTTTCTCGTAAGGGTGCAGCCGGTTGACGAATATGAATTTCTTAACAATTTGCTTTAAAATAAATCCCAAAATATCTTTATATACCGCTTAACCATCTCTTTTTTAGTCTTTGGTTTTGCTCAAATTTTATTTTATTTGCCATTTTACATTTTTTTATTTCTCTATTGGTTAAGTTTGTTAGTTTTTAAGTTACTTTTACATCATTAAATTCCATACACATGCCTAATTATTTTGCTCAAATCGCCAATATTGGCATCATCACATAGGTTTGAAAGAGAACAAGTTTCATAATATTTTAGACTAGAATAGACTTTCCGAAATAACATGCTTTTGACGTGAATTATGTTATATTATAAATGTTTGTATATTCCTTTGGTTTTTCATTAATGCTTTGTTAGACATACAATTAACATATTTATTTTCCCAGTTATTTGTACTATAGACTCTTTGAAATGTAACAAGACGTATCAAAATATTTTTAAAACAGGCTTCTTTCACATGAGTCAAGTTATTCATTGAAAATATTTTTTTTACATCTTTATGTATATAGTACCCCCATCCACCAGGGTGTAATTAGACTTATAGATTGTACCTAGCATGTTGATAAAAATGTGCCTTTCAGTGAATTCAAATTTCGAATTAATATAGCCAAGTACTATTTATTATGTATTTATCAGTTTTGTATGTAATAACTGAAATACAATCAGTTCAAGTACAAATGGAGATTTTATTAGCCTAAACCTACGTAAAGAAGACCGAATATCGATTCCAATTTTTGTCGAGAAGCATTCCAAATATTTCGTCAAAATTCCTCCTAATAGAACATTTCAGACAACTATCCTGATTATATCCTTTTCATACCGCATTATTTTCTATACCTCTGATAACAGCCCATGACACGAAAAATAATAATACTCCCTCGAGGCTTCGTCAGCGTGAGATGAACCACGCAATCTGAAAACTCTGCAGGAAATTCGACGGGCCCTCAAAGGCTCGAAGAACTTCGCTGCTCGAGGCCCTGATGGGCATCCATCAACTCATTGCTAGATGGGGAGCAACAGATTCCGGATTAGTTAATCGAAGGGAGAACCGTGCTAATCTCCAAAAACGGAGATTTGTCTGACCAGAAGAACTACAGACCGATAGCATACTTGAATACATGAATATATATGCGAATACTCTTCAGTTACAGTTGGTCAAGTGAATAAATGAATATATGAGCAGAGTGTCAAAGAAGGGGGTTGTTGTTGGCTGCAAGAACCTGCATCCAGAGAACATGCTGATCAACAGATGTATCACGCAGGACTCTGTGCAGTATAATCAAATAGTGAATGCCGCTCCTGGAGGACTCGCTTCACCATAACATCTGGTCGAGTCAGAGTCCAAACAGGACAGTCTATCTTTAGAAGGTGCGTATTTCAGGAAGACTTTCTCAGCCGGCCTCTCTGTATCTCCCTATTACCATTGTCCGTTGCACTACGGAAAACCCGTGGATACAACTGCGGCTTCCCCAGCATCCGGAGGCATTAGATCAACTACCTGTTTTACATGGATGACCTAGAACTATATGCCTCCGGAGAAAAGGATCTTCATCAGTCCTTAGGGGTGGTGCAAGAGTACATACGCATGATATCGGAATGGAGTGTGGGATCGAAAAATGTACCACGGTTCATCCCAAGAAATGACGATGCAAGAAATACGGAGAGGGCGTTCAGCTCGTAGATGGAAGCATCCTACATCATCTGGATGCCGGAGAGACGTATACCTACCTAGGGGTGGAACAACGCTACACCCAAGAGGTAGCTACTGTTAAAAACTCTCTCCGCGGCAAGTATCAGCACAAACTCCGACAGATCTGGTCATCAGAATTGTCGGGGAAGGACAAAGTTGCTGCAACTAATATGCTTGCCGTTCCTATTCTACTTAACTCCTTTGGAGTTGTGAAATGGACTCTAAAGAATACCACGGCGATGCCTCTGGACATTTTAAAGGTATTCGGCCATACAATGAGCTGGTGCGCATTTGGCAGGCATCTTGAAACGGTCCCGTGGCTCTTCTCGAGTTACCCCATGTAGAACTTTCTTTCTGTTTGAGTACAAGGACATGAACTTATGGAACCTCCGTTGGTCTGAGGGTGCGGACTAGATCATGGTTTCTGAAATGAACGCCCCTGGGTTTTCCTCGTGGTGGCTTATATATATATTCGGTAGACGAGATCGTTCATTCTCTTCATGATCTTGTGCGGACCTTCCCACGAGTTCGCAGCTTCGGTGATAGCCCTCGGCGATGTTTGGGGTTGTACAGCCAAACAAGGTCACCTGTCTGAAATCCACCAGCATTGGCCTTATGATGTAGTTCTTTCCGGTAGTGTCGTGTCATGGTGGCGTCCCAAACTTTAGGTCACAAGGAAGCCGCAGCTCTCGGCCTATAATAATACTAGCAGAAGTTTGGCCGGTTGACTCGTACTGCCGAATGACAGGCCATCAGGAACAAATGAAGGTACTGGCCCAATCTTTCTGGTGGTCAGAAACTACCTTGGACATGTGATGGTTTATTGTCTTGTTCATCCTCTCCACCATTCCATCGGACTGTAGATGTAGAGCCCTGGTTCTTGTCTTCCGAATGTTCAACATCTGACACATTACTTGGAACAGGCTGGATTCGAAATTTCTCCATTGGTCCGAATGCAGATCCAACGGGACACCAAGTAGACATCCACTCTTTTACCAAGACGTCGGCAACGGTCAGGGCTTCCTGGTTAGACAGGGCATAGGCATCGGCCCATTTGCTAAAGTATTCCATCGCCACGAGGATATACTTGTTTCCATGGTCAGATGTCAATGGCGATCCTTTCAAATGGGCTGCCTACATTCTACTGGCGCATCGCGCATCGGGGCCTTCGGTCTTGTTCGAGGTTTCTGCACCAGTCCTCAACGTCGGCTTGACAATTGGCCTAGTAAAACCAATGCCTCACCTTCTGGAGGGTCTTTGTCACTCCCAGAAGTCCACCGGTGAGCCCATCATGAATTTTTCAGAGTACTTCCTGTTTTTTGTTCATTGCCTTGGCTCCCCGTCATCCTCCTACTCCTTTGGGCACAGTAAGATTTAACTGCTAGTGAAAAATTGGCTATTTTCTGCCACGACGGTCTTCGTTCGATTGCTCTTCTTCTAGCCCATGACTAAACCAAGATCTGCATCTTTCTCTTGGTCTTTCTCTGGATCTTGTTGTCATTCCATATATAATCTACTGCGGTGGTTCTGAAAATTGTCGACTCCTCTACTCGCCGGCAATATAAGCAGTCGTCTGGGCATGGTCTCTGCGAAAAAGCATCTGCATTCTTATAGCTAGTCCCCGATCGATCCTTGGCCCTACATTTGCCAAAACACCGGCAAGAATTGAATAATCGAATTGGAAGCTACGCACAGCAACAGGAGAGCCGGCAACTGTATATGGTGAGCTAGAGCTATGAAATGATTTTAGGCAGCGCTGAAGTGGAACACCGGGCTCTAGTAGCAGACATTGAGGATAAAGCAATCATTGTAATGGACATCATGAATTCCAGAAGGTTTGAGTTGAATTTCAGAGACGGCGTGCTACGTGTTAACGGAGAAGAGTTGGTGCTTCATGGAAGAAGTGAAGAAATGATTCGTGTCCTGTTGGCTGAAGATGTAAAGCCGCGTATTGATTTTGCGAGGATGCCTCAACGGGTGATTTTGAACGGAAATGAGGCAAGCACGCGAGGCAGAGCGAGCCGTCAGTCAGTGCGAGGCATTCCACCATACACTTTCCGTTGCCATCTTGACTTTTCTTGAGCGCGGCAGAAATAACGACAAAGCACGGTACAAACAACGCGAGGCGAGAGTGTCGAGGCGCGTTTGAGCACGACCAAAAACCGACTGTCGATGGTTCACCCTGAGGCTGCCTCAGGGTTTAGCAGCTTCAGGTGCGAGGCAGGTATCGATTTTGCGAAGCATGCCTCGAGAGGCTGCCTCGCAAAATCGATAAGCGGCTTGAGAGTACCTGAGAAGGCCGAGACCATATTGGAAGCTCACCTGGACGGGGCTGCGAACAGTGGAAATGTGATAATGTTCGAGCCCAAGCTAAAAATGAGAAAATTGGACTAGGGAATACCTTGCTGCGTGTTAATAAACTTGTGCCGGTAACCTTGAAGAAAGGAACAATGTTGGGGCACTGCTCGTCAATTTCCTTTGTTATTAGAAGTGTACGCGGCACTGTTAGCCAAGCCAACGGAATTAGAAAACTTGGTTGTCATCTCTTCCAAAGGCATAAATAAGTTCACCACTTAAACTGAGAGATGTAATCAAGAAATATCAAGAAATTTTCGATGCCGGACATGGTAAAGGGTGTAGAACGAAAGCGGTTCAGCTTGAATGGACACCAGTAATGCCCGACCAATCAATCAGCTAGAAGATATCCCCTCGCCGAGAAGGAAGAAGCCGACAACATAGTCAGCGACATGGCCATCCGACAGTCCCTGATCCTCTCCAGTCGTACTGGCAAAGAAGACGGAACAGCATGCTTTTGCGTAGACTATCGTCAACTGAATAACGTGACGAAAAAAGGCAGTTACCCTCTTCCCAGAAGAGAAGACAGTGCGACACGCTGGCCGGATCTGCGATTTTCTCGATCTTAGATTTGGACAGTGGATACTGGCTCAGAAAGATAGAGAAAAGACAGCTTTCACAGTCGGTTCAGGTTCGTGACCGTTCACAGTTATGCCATTCGGGCTCTGCAACGCTTCAGCCACATTTAAAAGATTGATAGAGACGGTTCTGAAGAGACTGTCATGGAAGACGTGTCTGGTGTATCTCGACATTATTGTGGTCGGCAGATCGTTCAACGACCACGTGAAAAACTTGGACGAGATATTCTAGCGACTGAGAATTGAGCCCCAAGAAATGCCATCTGTTCCAAAAGGAAGTACAATATCTCGGCCACGTTGTTTCTGGGAAGGAAGTAGCAGTGGATGAACAGAAAATTAAAACTGTTAAGGAATGGCTCATTCCAAAAGACCTACACCAGCTTCGAAGTTTTCTTGGTTTGTGCTCATACTACCGCCGTTACGTGCTGGGATCTTCTAACAACGCTAAACCACTGACCATGCTCACCGAAGGGCAAACACAGTTCCAGTGGTCTGTCGAATGCCAAGACAGAAGTTCATTTTGGACACGGACGCCAGCAACGTGTCCTGTCTCAGATCCAGGAAAGACAGGAAAAAGTCATCGGCTACTTCAGTAAGATCCTGAGTAAACCGGAGCGCAATTACTGTGTCATCAGGCGGGAGCTTGAAATTAAAAAAACAAATTGTTTTGTTTAAAATTGTTTTTCCGTTAACCAGCCGTCATCCCCCTACAAACGACAGCCCTCAGAAGTCGAAACATGTGCGAGCTAAGGATTAACGAGGTCTTACCTGTTGGTTGTTACTGAAGGAGTGGAGCATTTCTAGAAATAAGTGTGCGGCAGATTTCTATTGAGAATTGACCATGCAGCTCTCAAATGGCTTCTTCAGTTCAAAAACCCCGAGTATCATTGTGAAGTATAGGGCTGATTATTCTGGCCTTAGGGGCTATCCTCCAAGCTTAAATCCGCGTGATCCAGAGAGAAATAAAAACTAGGTTCCCAGGGTGCCCACCAATTTCGTAAAATTCAATTCCTTGACTTCTCCAGGTTTTTCAGATCTTACTTTCAAGTTTTCCATGGTCAATAACGGATATGTTGAAAAAGCCTTTAGGAAGGGAATTGTAGGTTTATTATCGATGATGACGTTTTGGGGCTTTCAAATTTATTGAAATAAGTGAAACATTTCACATGTCAATATAAGGTTGTTAACGCTATCATGTTTTGAAACCACAGGAGTGTTGAAATTGAGAAAGTTGACATTAATGCCAAGATTTATATATTTCCCTAGGTGACTGGAAATAGAATTCCCTGACTTTCCCTGACTGTGGGCATTTTTCAACGTTTTTCCCTTGACTTCAAAGACACATGAATCGATTCCCCGACTTTTCCAGGTTTTCCAGGTTGGTGGGCACCCTGGTTCTGGTCTAGTGACAGTAAAAATATATCAAATTGTACTGCTTCAATATAAAACATAGGGCCTTTAGTTTTCAGTCCTAGTTTGCAGTATATTTTCATCTTACCAGATCAAGCAAATGCAAAATTAATTTCTTTTCTAGCCATTCACCTGAACCATCTACAACATTAATTCAGAAACCAGTCACCCAAACACTCGACAACTGACATTGCCATTACCTACATATTTATTTTAGTATTAAAATTGCAGATTCTAGCAAGACTCGTGCCCCTGGACTCCGATGATTAGAAATGTTTTATAGAATCGAAATGTGACGTCATATTCGACATATCGGTTCCCATTTCTAACGTTCGAATATGACGTCACATTCTCGACTCATTTCGAAGCTATGAAACATTTCTAACCATCGGAGTCCCAGTGCTGGAACTTTTGTGGGATAATTAGATGCATCCCAAAAGCTTCTATTCTTTCTTTCATTCAGACATATAGATAGAACATCTGAAATATAAAATTAAACAATTCCAATCGTTAACCATATATTGTTACATTGAGATATACAATCGAAACAGTTTTGTATGAAAGAAATAGGTTAATTTCTCCTTAATTATTGTGATACTCTGAGAATATGGGTGGACAAATTATTATAATGCACCCAAGTCTTGGAAATATGTATATGTATAAAAAAAAACTAAGTCCTTGACATGAAAGAAACGTCTCAAGTGTAATCTAAACAAAGCTCCCGGAATGGGATACGTCAGCATAAAGTGCAGTGAAATGATAATTCAGGTTTCAAAAATACTGGAATGTTACCTAGTGACAATAATCAAATTCGATATTTTCCCATATTCTCAGAGCAGAAAGCTACTTATTTCAACATTTCGAAATGTACTTTCTAGAATAACAATTCTAGATCCGATTAGCAAAGATCAACAGTTCATCAGACATAGGACAAATTTTCGTCACAAAAAAATTAGGAACAACAAAATATTTTCCAATAAATTCTCAACTTCAACAGTAAGCCGCAAACCCAAAAAGTTGTCATAAATCTGGTGAAGCCCCATTAGAATGTATTACTAGAAGTCCATTTACTATCACCTCAATATGAATTAAAATTAGTTCTTTTGGATTAAAAAACTGGTTACCATGTTAAAAAAATATACCGCGATTTTTTTCTCGAAAACAGTTTCGTGTTTTCATATTCTGACCCACAATTGTTGATGTCTGAATAAAAAAGATGTATTTTGGATAATTTTCAACATATTGGCTTAAAAAGAACTAATTTGAATTACTTCAGAGCATTTGAGACACAGATTTGAGATACCACAGTGGACGAAATTTTTCTTCAACAAACTCGATAAAAAAAGCTGAAACATCTCTTCAGACAGTCTGACATTGATCAATAAATTCATTTATATTTGTTAAGTGATTTTCCTAATATAAAATAAAGAAAATTCAAGTCAAAAAATCAGTACCGACCTAAAATATAAACAACGCCGTTACTTACCATAAATATTTCAAATAATGCACTTCAAATGATTTTTTAATTGAATTTTCTCATTATGTACAAAAACTTCTAGATTGAACAAACTATGAAAAAAATTATTTTCTTTAATTCGAGATGTTTAAGAGAAAAATCAGTAGAAATCCATAGATCATAACAGGTAAGTACATACTTTTAGTTCCATTTTAGAGTTGGATTTCAATAATATATTTTTAAATAACAACTTAGATAATACTTTCATAGCTATATACAGACAGAATCATTTTTAAATTGAAAATACCAGAGAGTAGTTACCCCTTTTTGGTCCAGTTAAATCAATTTATCATTCCTTACAAAATAGTACATCCAAGAAATGGGAATAACCCAAAAAACAACATAACAACGTCAATATCACTCGACGTGCGTTTCGCCAGCAACGTGGGCATCCTCAGGTGCTGTAGGTTTTCCTACAGCTGAAAAGTAAATACGCCACCAAAAATCAGTAAGTCGCCCCGGAGCGCCACGGCAAATAATAGCCGTCCTCTACCCGCACAGGCTATGCCTTTGGGTACACTCAACGAGTGTTTATGAGGGAGTATTATTATTATTATTATTATCATCCTCAGGAGTTCAAAAAGCGT
This sequence comes from Chrysolina americana, assembly GCA_958502065.1. Classification (NCBI taxonomy): domain Eukaryota; kingdom Metazoa; phylum Arthropoda; class Insecta; order Coleoptera; family Chrysomelidae; genus Chrysolina; species Chrysolina americana. The sequence continues at coordinate 97,839,194 of OY293410.1, forward strand.
ACTAACTACTTAAACTAGTTATTTATAAACGCGCGACGAATGATATTGACGTTGGTTTGGGGTTTTTGAGTTATTTCCGTTTCTTGAATTTTATTTATACCAAAGGTTCCAATGTTCATTTATTCGAAAATAGTACATGACAATTACTGAATTTCCATTCTTCCCCCCACCTATAAATCTGAAATTCAATACTAGAATGTTTTGTCACTTCACTAAAATTAATTTAAACTATAATCCCATTTTCAAATTCAAAAACAATTCCAGCCAGCAGCACAAATTAGATCCATCTACTACATAAATAAATAATTGCACAAAAATGGCAGAACAAAAAGTACTTGTGCGTCAATGTTTTTGAAACCCCTCCCAAAAAAATCATCTGGATTAATCAACAAAATAATTTTATTCCAAAAAGTATAAGAAATCCTTAAAATAAAACTTCAAATTTTTCAAGCACACTTTAGACATTTCCGGTTAGAGTCTGAAAGTATGTGAAAACCAAATCGTTAAAATATTCTCAGGTATTGGAAAAATCAAAATCATCTAGTGGTGGAATACATAGAGAAGGATCATTGGGAGAGCTTAACCACTCTTGAACAATAATATCGCCACCTGACCTAAATAGAAGTAGATAAAGTGACGTGTTTCGTGTGTAACATATGATCCAAAATTTCTACCAACAATACAATGCCACGTGGGATTATACTTCTTGTCGAATTCCTTCTTTATATATGCAGCAATATCCTGAAAAAAAAATTCATCATAATTTTCGTTTCGAATTACTCCTATATACACTGGTCATTTTGAATGAAGTTTCAACACGCTTTCCTCAGGAGTCCATGTCACATACTCCCCAAAGTCTACAACCTCCAAAATCAATTGAAGTACATCTGACAGATATTTGTTCAACGTTGTTCAACATTCTTCCAAGAAAACCCAATTGCAAGTGCTTATCTTGTAATTAAACAGTAGATTATCCTTCATTTGGCTGGGGATGACCACCTGCAGACATGCAAGTTTCGATGTTTTTTTTTCCTCTCGTCAGTGCTAGAGTCTGCCAATGAACGATAACCAACCGATTAACTAATATTTCCTCACAAATGAAGCCACGACTAACACTAAGTTGGTCACAGCGCCATCCATACAGGAAATCAAGAACTACACTCCTCGGAAAGCGCAGATTTCAAGACGAGATAACTACAATCAATTCAAACAAAGTTCGAGAATAATACGTTTACTCTGTTCATTTCTTTGGAAGCACTTCAACTGAATCAATACATTTCTTTCATTTTGTCTTTGTAAACCATCTGTTGAGCCCTGGATTCAATTTGATAAAACAATTCTGAAATGTATGGAACTACCTAAACTGGTATTTTGCAAACACTTCAATGCATTACCATCAGGTGTCCCTTGCCTCTCCTGATTTAACACAGCTGGACTATTCTCCTTGGGAACATCAAAGATGTAGTATACTCTACACCACTGATAAATTCAGAAAATCACAAAAAACAGGTAAGGATATTTGAAAGAGTTTTCATGGGTTTAGATAACTCTTGGGAATTGTGTTGTTTGTTATGTAAGAGTAGGTTTGTCCTGGTTTCTTGAATTACAAGTTTTGAGACATCAGGATCAAGCACAGTTGATAAAAAATTTAGATGGTTTAAAAGAGAATTGAATTATCTTTTCAACGATGTCACACATTACCCCCCATGCCATTTAAAAATTTTTAGTTGATGTGCCCCCCGCGCCTTCTATCGAGCAACCACAATGTATTTTATTTAAAAAAATAGTATAGGTGAAACCCTCCAAACAGTTTTTATGTTTGTATGTCAAACGGTTCAAAAGATAATAGGGGGGACTATTAAAAGCCGCACTGTATAAATCCAAAAACAACTACGGAAATTCGAGAATGGAAAACAAAATAAATAAGTTTAACATTGGTCAGGATGGTATACCTGAGAGCATTATGAAACTAACTATAGACGTGGTTCAAGAAATGTTTGCATACAAGATCAACAATTACAAAAATTATGGGGTGTTTCCAAGTAGTTGAAAGCGTCAACTGGAAAATGAATCTACATAATAAACATGTTCCAGAAATAATGAAAAACTATAACTTTCATAATAAAACTTCAACTCCAAGGACCTCCACACATTGTTTTACAAAATCACTACAATTGTTTTGCTATACAAAGCCTTTTTCTCAAGTGGTAAGTTATAACACCATTGGTTTATTTTTCACAACTTTTGAATTTGAAATTGGGTCAATAAATGAGTTTATTACAAACGCTACAATTGATTGATTAGGAATAATATTTGATTAAGCTAAAGCATTACTGTTCAAATCATGAATGTCTTTTTATGAAAATTGACAAAAGTGTTAGAAGTCCAGGATTGAATTGGATGTACTAATTTCTGTCTCAAAGACAAACGGAGTGAACATGGAAAAGAAGATAATAAAAGTTGTTCAAAAAAGTAAGGGTGAGAATTCAAAAAGGCAGTATAACTGGTTCACCAACGAGAAGAAATCACCAATTACTTGGAAGACTAACCTATAAGTGGAGGCCAAAATGTACCCAGACCTTATTCAGCAAGAAAATTCACTACTACAAAAAATTAAGAACTGGTTTGTGAAAACTTTGGGTCAATTTATGCCACTTTGTCATTATCATAGTCTTAATCACAGTCATTGTCTTAATCATGATATAAAATTGAAACTAGGTACTCTTCAGAAGGAGCATTTATGCAATTTCCTTAGTTTTAGTCTCAAATAACAATTGAGACTATGGCTGTGATAATGATTGTGACTATAATGAAGACAAGTGGCATAAATTGGCCCCGAGTTGATTAAGAATTAAATAAAATCATTGACATTACTCCAGATCTAATTACCGGCAAAAACGGACATGATAATCATTCTTCATTTTCTAATTGTACCAGTACACAAGTCAAAAGCAGAAGATCAGCTGGTTGTGTTCTGTCCTAAATTACTTCAAGATTGGATTGGATCACTAAATACTAACACAATGACCATAAAGTGGTCTAGTAATGGATACACTCCACGATGAAATGCTTTGTCCTATCAGACACAGAAAGTTTCTCACCCACACCTACAGAACCAACTTAATTTGATAAATATTCAATAAAAACGAAAAAATAGTAAGTATTCACAACCAACCTTTTCAATGTTATACTTCTCAATTGCTTGAGTTGCACAGTCTACAGCATCTTGTTGCATGTCTTCGCTCATATCAGCATTCTTAATAACTGCTTTACGATCAGTCATTTTGGGCTCTTTTTCTTTTTGTGTGTCAGACCTGCAAAATAATGAATTGATGATCAAGGGAATCTTAGTTGGTAGCTTATGGAAAACTCAGCAGGAGAGACCTTTTTCTGTAAGAATTAAGATTCCTTATTTTAACAAGGGCATGAGCTCTCAGCTCGCCCATAACTGGTACAAGTAAGAACCATGCTGTTATATCAATACATCATGACATTTTATCAAAATCTATCATGCAATATATCAGTGAAAAATTGATTTTAACGTCTTGAGGAATTTGTACCACACACACTGGTGATTCAAGTCGATTTATGTAGAGGAAAACAGTACTTACGTGAATTTTACAATATCTCACCGACTGGAGATCAAAAAAATGTGTGAATTGTGACTTTTCACGTTCTTACAATTTTATTATTTTGTTGAATAAAGCGATATTCAATTTTTTGATACCTTTTTGCCTGCCGCGCACTGAATAATCAACTGCCAAAAATTGTTTAGACAAGATTGGCTATTGGTCAAATTTGGAGGCATCTGGCAGAGGCATCTGGCAAATTCATTCTCATTGGATGAAAGCGAGCAATACATCAGTGGCGTGCTTTATGCAGAATAATATGGGAACATAGTAACATAGATATTTTTTTCCTGGAAAGTGACGACCTTATTGATTGAAAATTTTATTGATCAATTTCCACATATATTGGAATGAAAATGATTCAAGGGAAACATGCATGTTACCGACAGTTCGTGCTTCATGCAATATGCAATAGTGAAAAAATCCGTACCAATGTATTGATAATTTTACGTTCTCAGAAAACGATGCTTTTAACTCTCTGCTCATTAGATCATTGCAGAAGAATCTAAAAGCAATAAATCATCTGAAAACCTCTTGAGCCTTGTCATCCAATTTCGCTTATTGATTTAGGTGCAATATTGTAAGGTATCTCGAACAGAAACAAATTTAATCTAAGCAGCAAAATAACGCGTTTGTCCTAGTGAACATTTTGATAGAAAAAGCATCCAACATCGCTCATGATCAATATAAAGTAATAAATAATAGAGACATATGTACCTAGCTGTTTTCAGAGACACAAAAGATTGAAGTGAAAATCCTCTCCGATGTTTCTCGCATGCATTAAACAAAATATACATATATTTTATGTATGAAATTGTTATAAGTACCTTAAATAATAGTTACCGTATGAATTTGAGCAGGAAGGGGTTATTATAATATGTATTCAAAATCTCAATGTTGTTCTGAGTAAAAAATACATTTGGATGATTTTAGATCATATAACCAATATGAGTGGATATTATTTGCGGGAGCCTCTGTTTAGAAAATCAATGTACCAGTTGGCGCAGTCTCCTTTATTATCCCCTGCATGATTACTGGTTAACAACATGTTGGTACCCCTGACAGTCAGTCAGAAGGGTTAAAAATAACGCTGCATTCAAATTATTCAAGTAGCTCAAACTTTAGAGCTTAGAGCTCTAGAAGGCTAAAAATACGAATGGTATAATTATTTTTTTTTGTATCAAACATATGAAAAATAACATTATTATTAAAGCTTCGAACAGTATATGTATAAAAATGTGTTACTTTATGCATCGCAAAAAGCGAATAAACCTTTACGAATGCTCGGGTAGTAAAACTGAAAATATGCTTTCATTCTTTTCAACGACCGAATAAGCGCGCGATAGCAACAATAGGTTAACACGACAATTCTTTTTTAACCCTATCTCAGAATGATTTCGTTGTGATTTATGTTCGAATTTTCTTGTATCGATTATAGGTTGCTACTTAAAACGCATAATGGGTCGACATGGATTTCTATGTTCTGATATGGTATCACATCGACGGCTATAAATTTAAAGCTGATGAGGTCACAGTAAAGCATATAATGAGGTGATCGAAGTCATTTTTCATAGCTTTGATTGGTTCAAATTCTTGCATGAGAAGGTATGACGACAGAGATGTATATGATGCAAGTCATCAAGCATCAGATGCTTTTTACTTATATGCTTTGTATCTCTGTATATAATAGCTATTGCAGCAAACCATTTATGCATGCATGATAATATACACTGGTCTCAATTAAAAAAATTATGAAAAATGTATTCAACATACAGTTCGATTATTGTATCGTTACCCATGCGTCATCAATTTATGATCGAAGAAATCACCAACGCTCTATCGAACATCTCTTTCTAACAACCGCTATGAGCGAATCAAAATTCGTTCACATTTGTCTTCTAAGCTAAGAATTATGGTATTGTGATGATGACGCACGGGTAAAGATAAAATAGTCGAACTGTAAATCATGTCTTAAGTCTAGTTCATACCCTCGCGAATTTCGCAATTTTTCTGCGAATAAAATGGCTCCCAGTCATGCCGGACCAATCGCTGATGCAGAACCATGTCGGCAGCCATTTTATTCGCAGAAAAATTGCGAAGTTCGCGAGGGTATGAACTAGACTTTAAACGCTATGTATATAAGCCGCTTTCCTATTGCCACAGGGAAAAACTCCGAGTACTCTGGGTAGTTCCTGAAGTGATATGACAGATCACTATAAAACATGTTTCAATTGAACCCTATTTATAAAGTCAGGTGCTGTTCACTTCAGGTTTAGTTAAGGGGTAACAAGCTCTAGTTGGTGCTACTATCCGTGGCAATTGGAAAGCGGCTTTAAATTTGTTGGCCCAGTTGTATTACGCCGAATAGAGCAAGTCTCAGATACGCATAAACCATTGAAATACAATAAATTCCCATGGCATAACCGAATGTGCGCTACTTCAATGAAAGTTGCGGAGTACTTACTAGACAATCAAACGAGTTAATTTTTACTATAGACGCATATACAGGAGTTTTATTACCTATTATTAACACCTCTGTATAGAATTGATTTTGTTTCTCTCTGGCTGGAGAGTATGGTACAGGGTGTACTGCATCTACCAAATTATAAAATTCCCAACAACTGATAAAGATTGCACAAATATTCACATAGCGTCGAGTTCAAAATCCGTCTGCTTTTGTGTGACGATACGAAAAAACTATCCGTTAGTATTCTGATATGCATAGTCTGCGCTATCTATCAAGGACTTCAAACACAATTTGTAAAGGATGGCCTCCAATCGACTGATTTAAAAATCAGTCTGTCAATAATGTTAGCGCGATACCACCATCATATAGTAGCTTAACTTTACATCGCAAAATGATATGTACTATTACTGGAGCATATACGAAAGGTACCGCTGTCGCTTCCATTCAGACTATATACAAAACAAACAAACAAAAGGGATCGGACCATCCTCTGAAAATTGTGTTCATAGTGTCCTTGGTTCGCGGTAAACATGACGTAGAGCGATTGCCTCTCAACCAAAACCAATCGAAAGGAGCGTGGAATTAGGATAAGGTTTTAATCAAACCACAACCACAGAAATAAGAATATTCGCTGTTTCGATATATTCGTGATCTGGATCAATATTTCAAGAACCTAATTTGATAATCACGTTCCGAATGTAACTGATATGGCGAAAAAATGTAGCTTGAGTATAATGTCTTCACTTGCCATGATCCAACAGTTTTTCATTCAAATAATACATTTATCACAAGTTTAATACAAGTTATTTCAAAATCAGTCCTTATATTATAACTAGTGACTTCAGTATTGAAATTCTGAAATACATTTTTTAGTTGATCCCTGCTAAAGTATACATTTAAAAAAAATCATCATTCATGTCAGGTCATTAAACGCTCGTGCTCAATATATTGAAATGTTTTGACAACAGAACCACAGACACAGAACACCCAACTTATTTGATGTATTCTATGGTTTTATGGGGTTCCCGATCCCGTTTCAATAAAAAATTATAAAATTCACAGATAAATCTTATTTTTTTTTTATATAAACTAGATCGTCACTAGTTCCGTCTTGTTTTTTATTGAACGTGCTCAGAGCCACCCAGCATTCTTTTGAGAAAAACATACGTATGAATGGGATGTTTTGTGCCATTTCGTGGTAATCTATCAATCTTCTGAATAGGTGGTTGTGATTGGAAACAAAGAAACAATCGCCATCGTAAAACAAAAAATAATTCGTTCGACATTAAAGAAAAGATATTATAGGAAAGAACTACCAATATTTCAAATTTAAAATAGTACTAGTGAAACTAGAACATAAAAAAAATTCGATAAACATTAAGCAGGGTTTATTGAATAGTTATGGAAAATACAGAAATGGAGGAGTTAGAACTTTTGGAAGTAGAAAAAGATGCCACTGATGAAGACATCTACGCAGACATAATTCAGAGAATTACATCTTATGCGGAGAGTCTTAAAGAAATGTACAACGACATTGTTTTGATGAGACTGGAGTCAATTAAAGAAAAATTGCATTATTCAAAATCCCTTCTACTGTTGGACTTGAATGAATTTGAAGAACCAGAGTTATTTTCTGACCCCTTATCTCCTAGTCCAGACAGTTCACAGGATCTTTTTGAAAATTAATAAAATAATTATGATTATCCAACCTAATTTATGAATAAAATACTTGAGTAGTTCAATTCAATGTATAGGTTATGGAAAAGTTTCAATAAAAGCAATTGAATTCATGTCGTGGCTTTACTACAACACCATTGAAACAAAATCTTACTAGACTTGACTAACCCTTGCTTCCCGGCCTTTCTGAACCGTTTCCATTTTCATACTACATATGGAAAAAATGTATGTCATCACAAATGTGTGGAATGTCTTATATTTCATAACACACATGTCCATTTAGTGTATTATGGTAAAATTGAATATATCTAACAAAATATGTGTACTAATGAATTTTGTAATTATCTAAATTTTTTAAACCATCAACGGATTACCTTCATATTCTGAACATTAATATTTATGAACCCTTTTACCACACTGTATCAACAGATAACCACCATGTCATCAAATATTTATTCCACTGAAAAAAAAAAATACTGAAAGACTGAAACAAGGTCAACCATTTATTTTGTTCAAGCTCAAATGCAATTATTGGTTACATTATTAGCTTATAACAGGTAAATTATCACAATAAAAATTATAAAAAATAAATCCTATCAGAAATGTACTAAAATAAAAATGGAATGTTCAACATTTTTTATAATTCGTTTATATACAAAATACTAAATTTATCACAGTATGATTAGCAGACCTAATTAAGAATTAGAAAAAAAATCTTAGCCTTAAAAAAGTTTAGAGGCTAAAATATGAAGTATTTTAAGGGCCAAAAATACTCATAGAGAAGCGGTGACATCATCTACAGGTTACCAAAGGCATATAAACCCATACCAATTAGTCTTCTGTGCTTTTTTACTTCAATATCCACGTCTACAGGAAAAAAGCGAGAATCGATTCAGAAACCAATACTACAGGGGTCAAACAATGAATTTTGTTTTTCATCGAGATAAATCTCAATTCAGATTCTCAATTTCACGTCGTCGACAATATAGTGACTACGGTGGGACTCAGTTTCCAGGATTCCAGGACAGAAGACTTTTTAGTCTATATCCCAGTAATATTTACCTTTTAAATCAAATTCCAACGAATATGTAATAGTATATTTTTTGATCACATAAAAAAAGTTTTATTTTATAACTCTGAAGATCATTGGTGATTTTGTGTGGCATCTGTCCCTCCTATGGAAGGTTCATTTTTCGTAGTTTGTGGCCCTCAAGTATTTGCTGATTCACAAAAAATACTAAACGTAAATTTCTCTTCAATATATCAGGATATGACAATCATTCTCACATATTTAATATTTTTTAATATGAATTTTAATTTCAAGTAAGTTTTGAGATTATATGAAGCGAGTCAATATTCAATGAGAAAATAGAAAACCTATGCCATTTCTTCGTTTATTGCTCAATACATTCGAGGTGAGTTGAGTATATCAATAATGGAATATTATTTGAGACACGAAAAGTGTAAACTTCACAAAGCGAAGATTGGTAAAACTGTAATTGAATCATTCAAGTTTTGCCTCATTCCAATTTTTAGTTTGTCATTTGTTCAGTTTCATGTTTGCTCTTGTTTGCACTGCATATTTAGAATGGTACAACTCGTTCTTTTTTACTATTAAATTACACATTGATTGTCAAAAAATCCAACTACATGAAACTTAGTTTCAACTACTGTTAATTTATATTTTTTTCTTAATCCAGCAATATAATCTAAAATTTTGTCAATATATGGTATTTTTTTTTGTAAGGACCAGGGTTTGTGATTAGAAGAATGTGTTTGTTTAGAACTGAACCGAAATGTACCTATTGTTTGTTACAGAAACCACTTGCAAAGTTCTTCTTGAGAGACCTTTACACGTGTATGAAACAGATGTAGTCAAGTCATCTAGGTAAAAGCCCAAACAGTACTTTCTGTTAGATAACTGCTACTGAAATTCTTATTGTACCAGCAAAGCTTGTGAAAAAAATGTGTTTAATGTCCTTTCCAAAAATAGTTACCCCATTTCTTCAAAGTGTTTTTAACAAAAAAGTGTTGTTCTATATTTTTTAATATTAAAAAAATCGACTTGAGTTACTCTATTTATTGATCTCAATTTAACAAAAACGAAAAGCGTTGTTCCGTATCTTATAATAATTTACAAAAGAATGTAGACGAGTTACTTTATTTTTTGATCTCAATTTAACAAAAACGAAAAATGTTCTATATCTTTAAATAATTAAAAAAATAATCGAGAGGAGATACTTTATGTATTGATCTCAATTTAACAAAAACGAAAAGTTGTTTTTTAATAATACAAAAAAAACGACTTCAGTTACTTTATTTATTGAACACAATTTAACAAAATCGGAAAGTGTTGTTCTGTATCTTATAATAATTAAAAAAAAACCGAGATAATTTATTTATCGATCTCAATTTAACGAAAATGAAAAAGTTATGTATCTTTTAATAAAAGAAAAAATCGAGATGGGTTACTTTATTTATTGATCTCAATTAAAAAAAAAAACTTAAAATGTCCTGTATCTTTAAACAATTAAAAAATAATCGAGATGAGATACTTTATTTATTGATCTCAATTTAACAAAAACGAAAAATTGTTTTTTAATAATAAAAAAAATCGACTTCAGTTACTTTATTTATTGAGCACAATTTAACAAAAACGAAAAGCGTTGTTCCGTATCTTATAATAATTTACAAAAGAATGTAGACGAGTTACTTTATTTTTTGATCTCAATTTAACAAAAACGAAAAATGTTCTATATCTTTAAATAATTAAAAAAATAATCGAGAGGAGATACTTTATTTATTGATCTCAATTTAACAAAAACGAAAAGTTGTTTTTTAATAATACAAAAAAAACGACTTCAGTTACTTTATTTATTGAACACAATTTAACAAAAACGGAAAGTGTTGTTCTGTATCTTATAATAATTAAAAAAAAAACCGAGATAATTTATTTATCGATCTCAATTTAACGAAAATGAAAAATGTTATGTATCTTTTAATAAAAGAAAAAATTAAAAAAAAACTTAAAATGTCCTGTATCTTTAAACAATTAAAAAATAATCGAGATGAGATACTTTATTTATTGATCTCAATTTAACAAAAACGAAAAATTGTTTTTTAATAATAAAAAAAATCGACTTCAGTTACTTTATTTATTGAGCACAATTTAACAAAAACGAAAAGCGTTGTTCCGTATCTTATAATAATTTACAAAAGAATGTAGACGAGTTACTTTATTTTTTGATCTCAATTTAACAAAAACGAAAAATGTTCTATATCTTTAAATAATTAAAAAAATAATCGAGAGGAGATACTTTATTTATTGATCTCAATTTAACAAAAACGAAAAATTGTTTTTTAATAATACAAAAAAAACGACTTCAGTTACTTTATTTATTGAACACAATTTAACAAAAACGGAAAGTGTTTTTCTGTATCTTATAATAATTAAAAAAAAAACCGAGATAATTTATTTATCGATCTCAATTTAACGAAAATGAAAAATGTTATGTATCTTTTAATAAAAGAAAAAATTAAAAAAAAACTTAAAATGTCCTGTATCTTTAAACAACTAAAAAATAATCGAGATGAGATACTTTATTTATTGATCTCAATTTAACAAAAACGAAAAATTGTTTTTTAATAATAAAAAAAATCGACTTCAGTTACTTTATTTATTGAGCACAATTTAACAAAAACAAAAAGTGTTGTTCTGCATCTTATAATAATAAAAAAAAAATGAGATGAGATACTTTATTGGTCTCAATTCAACAAAAACGAAAAATGTTCTGTCTACAAATAATCAAAAAAAAAATAAACGAGACGAGTTACTTTATTGATTTCTAACAAAAATGAAAAATGTTCTGTATCTTTTAATAAGAGAAAAAAATCTAGATGAGATTCTTTGTTTATGGATCTCAATTTAACAAAAACTAAGAGTGTTTTTCTGTATTTTATAATAATTAAAAAAATAATCGAGAAAAAATAAAAAGTGTTGTTCTGTATCTTATAATTAAAAAAATAATCGAGATGAGAAAAACAATTTCTTATATTGTTCCCAATTTAACAAAAACGAAAAGTATTGTTTGTATTCTGTATTTTTCATTGATTTTAAAAAGAATAGACTTGAGTTACTTTATTTATTGATCTCAAGAAACTTCTGTTTATAGGGGGGGTAAGTAAATTATACACCTAAACTGAAAAATGACTCTACATTAATATGGAACAAAAATTAATGAACAATTCGATTGATTGAAAGAAAAAGAGGGAAATTAAAATGAAATGAAAGCAGAACAGAAAAATCTGAAAATACTGAAACTGAAAAGTTATAGTTTTCTTAAGTTTACTTGCCGGCGCTTGTGTTTTGAATCACACAAAATTGTCATGAAAATCTTTTGAAATACTACTGACTGGTCTATCTCGCGAATCCATCAACTATAAGACAGTATACTCATCAGAGGACCCGCAGCTCCTTTTAACACCAGTCAAATCCACTTTAGTGGTACCCGTTACTTTGAGAGAACTCCTTCCATAATTTCCCCTGCTCCCAAACCCAAGTCCTCCTTTTTTATTGAGATTCTCCACCATACTTCTCACCACATTGCCCGAACTGGCAGCAGTACCAAGTGATTTTTTACCGACGTCACTTGCGGTGTCCTCTATATTCAAGAAGCCTGTTTTTCTCTGTAAAAGAGGGGTGAGTTTCGTCAAAAACGAAGATTTTTCGGCAGCGAAGGGAGTTTTTTGTTTAGTACTACTGCAAGTCCTTGTTGCTGTTTCAGGATGACTATCGCGTTCTTTGCTGATTCCTGCATGACTTGGCACTCCATGATTTGACTTCAAACTCTTGAACGGTTCACTTCGACCCTCATCAGTTACTGAACTTTCCAACCTATCAGTTATAGGCTTTTTTGATAATTCATATTTTGAAGAATCACAAGCCTGGTCAACTGCCTGTGAATTGTTTGGCTTGTGAACAGATCTTCTCTGCAGAATGGGAGTTCTCTTCAACACGGTGCTATTTTCGGAATCTTTAGTGTATCTTCGACGTGAACTGGAACGAACATCAGAAGACCCTGGTGTAGAATCGCTTCTACTGAAAATGTGCTTGCTGATGAAAAAACGGTTCTTTACGCCCTCGTTGGAGTTTCCGCTACAACAAGGCTTTCTTGGAAAAGTTGAAGACACCAAATCAGGAACTGAGCTGTTATAACTCTCCTCGTTACTCAATGATCTTTGGTAAGAAGCAGGAGTGATATGTGACTGGGGTTCCCTGTTTTGTCTTTTTAAGTTTACATTTTTGACGTTGCCAAGATACTTTTCTGTGACCTGTGAAGGCAGCGCAGAGCTTTTCAGTCTTATGCTGTCTAAATTGAGGTTAGACACTTTCTTTGTGGTACTGGGCATCGGTTTTACTTCGAGAGTCCTAGATTTGCCGAGAAACTTTCGATTTTCCCTTACCAGATTGCTTTCCTCGTTGTTTTCTTTCATTTCCTTAACCAGACGATTTCTTGTGAAGTTTTTAGGTACTTTCCTCAAATGAGAACCAAGAGTGTTCTCTCTCAGGTTATTGTCTTGATTCGTCGTCAACAAACTCAGTTTGGCTTTATGGCCAGAGTCATCCCTTTCCACAGGCTCAACGTTGAGTTGTTTGTCACTTTTACTCAGTTCTGTCTGATCAAGTTTTCGTATACAGATGGGTTTTTTGAGGATTCCTGCATAAGCAGTGTTGTTTTTCAAAAAATCAATATTCTCATAGTCTGGAAACTTCTTGGGGTCGTGTGCAACATTTGGAGTGAATGTGTTATCAACAATTTCCCTTTCATACATATTTTCGCAACTCTTTGTTGCAAATTCGCATTTGTTGGACAACTTTGGAGTCAAAGCATCGCTGCTGGAAACTTTAATGATAGGCCTGGGCAGGCAATTTTTACCGTCCAACAGATCCTCAGCTGAAGAGACTTTGATGATCGGTTTCAGGTTTTCGCTACTCTTTTGTAACCTCTCGCTGCTTTTGCAGATTTTTTCCGAACTCCTTTTGGTATCTGCCATTTTTCCTTCACGTATAGGCTCCAAGGCGGGACTCCTATGCCCCGATGGAATACCTTCTGGCGTAGTGCTTCCCGAAGAGCTAGGGCTCAGCCCTCGATAGTGCTGGATATCGAAGAGAAGGTCGGGAGGCAGGGGCATGCCGACCGACAAATGCATGGAGAGAGATTCCAGCCACACTTCCATTACTTCAAAGGGAGGCCTGAAAATTATTTCAATTTTTTTTATTTGGAATCCATAACAGTTTCAAAATCAAGAGAGTTATGAAATTCTGAATTGGATACCTTTCATCTGGATTAAGATCTGTGCACAGAAAGGCAACCTTGTAAAATGGCTCTGGACAAGAAGTACAGAATTTTTCTTTGAATGTCATTTGATTCAATCCAAAATCATTTGATCTTGGTAGGAAATCTGGATCAGCCTGTACCCTACCAATAATCTGCAAATAAGTTCACCTTGATTATGATAAAAAGAAAAATGTTACTGGCAATAAGTCACGAAAAAAAAATTTAAACACCGAATTAAAAATGTGAACCAGCCGGAATTTGAACCCGAGCCACTCAATATCTAGTGGAAGCTCCAATTCCAGGTTCTATAATTTTAGCTGGAGTGCACTAACGAACTGTGCTACCGGAACTTACTTAATTTTTTCAGTTCGAATTGCTGCTAACATATTTCTTTACGAGGATAAATAAACCAACAAATAATTTCAAAAGAAGGTAAATAAATACTACTACTACTATCAGCAATGCTTACTTCACACAAAACTATGCCAAAACTGAAAATATCCACCTTCTCATCATACTTGTTTCCCTTCATCATCTCAGGTGCCATCCAATAAGGGTTTCCTACAACAGTGTAACGCTTCTTTCGTTCTTGACGTTTACTTGAATTTTTCGGTGAAATCCTTCTGGCACTGTTTGTTGCGTGTGATATAATCCGAGCCAATCCAAAATCAGCAACGATTACAGTTTTATCATCGCGCACCAAACAGTTGTGCGAATTGAGATCTACAACAGAAAAATCTCAAAAAAAACACCATCCCTAAAATCGGACGTGGCTCACCTCTGTGGATTATATTCATGGAATGAAGATACGCCATACCAGCAGCTATATCTTTGGCAAAAGAAACCCTTTGCTCCCAAGGAAGAGGCTGAGCTGAATCGTGCAATAAATCTGTTAATGTTCCGCCTGAAATGTACTCTGTGACAAGATGTAATCTTCTCTCTTTGTATAATACTCCTATGAACCGAAGAACATTGTTGTGGTGCAAGCTTCGTAGTACTGCAACCTTTGAAAAAACAAATGGAAGTTAAGAACATTTAAAGAATATGTTAGCTAAATAATTTACTTCTTTCAGGAAATTCTTTTGAGCTTCCTCATCCACACGGTACAGTTCTTTCAGTACCATGACTTCAGCTGTATCTCTAGTTGTTACTTTGAAGACTTGCCCGAAAAAACCCTGTCCTAAAAGCTCCCCTTTAACTAGATCTGATGCTCTGAAGACCCGCTGCTGGGGCCTCGGCTCTAAAAAGGAATAAGCCCTGGACAACTCCGAGCATTTTTTGGAACTGGGGGATCTGCAAAATACAAAAACAAAAGATTGGTATATCAATCTGTCCATTCTCAAATTTTGAGGGATTATCAGCTTATTTCTATGTTTCTCACAACTTCTATCATCGTCGATTCTCAAGTTTTTTGCTTCCCTCACTCTTCACATGGTTCAACAGTTAGGTACTCCATATTTCGACCACTCACCTTTGTTGAAAATTCACAACCAAAGAATGACAACACAAAATGATAAAACCAAAAAATCAGAAAAACATAAAAATGAAAACATTTTTATTCCCAAACTGCCTTAAAAAAAATATTCAAGGGTAATATGATGTAGATGCACAAAGAACTGTGTTAAGCTAAGATCAAAAGGGCCAGACATTCATTCACAAAAGTATGGTCCAAGGATTTTTTTGTGTTTTCTCACATCTGGACTGATGTATTAATGAGAGAGAATATCACTACTATAATTTAAAATTATTAATTGTTTTGATTCATCATAACATTATCATCAAGTAAATGAAGCTTTGTTTATAGGTTTTTACAACTTTCCACAATACAATATAATTTGACTGTGATTACTATTGAGCATAATCCTCTCCCCATTTTGTATAATGTCCCGATTTTTTATTTTCTCTCTTTCTTCTTCTCTTTCCTCCAAATCCTCTGGTACACAACCCAACTTGAACCTCTCACTACCAAAGAGTCACTTGTACCTCGGATCCAAAATATTCGACTAATTGGATATTTCAATAAGAAATTCACCAAATATTTCGATATTTAAAGCAAGATTAAAAAACATCTTGTATAGAGAAATTGCTACACCGTTGATGAGTTTTGATCACTATCCACTGTATTTGTGATTTTATGTCATTTTGTTCTTTTTTTTTGAGTAATTCTGTTCCTAATTTTATTTTTACATTGACTCTTCCAGGTTATTGTGCAAAAATATTATTTGCAATTATTTTCTTCTTTTTAACAGGTGAAATAATTCTATTATTCTATCCTCTCTCTTCTCCTCCCCCCCCCCCAAACCGACACTCCCTCCATCATCACAGTCCTTTCTCCCTATCCTACTCCTCTCTCTATCTCCTCTTCTCTATCTGATTAATATGTATCAGCACAGCTTTCTTAATAGTGCTAGTCCTAGTGAATAAATTCGGCAACACTGTGAGAGCGACCTGTCTGTTCTGTGGATATTATTTTCTTCATCTTGTATTTCTTCATTATGTTCCACAAATAGATCATGAACCCAATAAATATGTTTTATTATTATTTTTATTGTTATTAGACACACTTCTATTGAAAATTCTGAAAAAATTCCGAGCTCATCTATGTCTATTGGCACCTACTTATCACAGTCATTGAAAACAAGGGTTCAAAATATAAATTTTCGGGAATGGAAAACCAAACGACAGTTTTTCTTTATCAAAAAAATTGAATAAATTGCGATTTCAGTTTGTGATGAGAATAAAAAAAAATCGTATTAATCCTCGTTCTTTTCTCTATAACTTCTAACTTCATGCTTCTGATGCTATGCGGTGTTGCCGACTTTCTCAGCACGGCTCGGATTATCAAGAAAGCTGTGGTGTTAGCATTAACTCTGAAAACATAACCGTCTCAAATCCAAAACGTTTGAACGAAATCAGAAATAAATGAGTTTTTTCCTACAAGCGTGCGTGATTCGCCCTATACCCGCACGCAATTTAGTTTGAGAGATGTCATTTTCCCGCACGCTTTAGTGAGAGAGTTATTCCCGCACTAGTGCGGCTAAAATTTTACCCGCACGCGAAAGTTTGTTCAAGAGTGCTACATATTTTTTTTTAATTCGCTTGTAGAAAAAATATTGATCCTAAATCAAACGGAAAGGTACTCTCCCGCACTCGACTGCTTACCCGAACTCCGATTTCCGTCGTTCGGGTAACGGCAGTCGCATGCAGGAAAGGTACTCTTTCTGTACTTGTTAGGATAATAACTATTATATCACTTCCAATAAAAATAATTGAGTCTTGAACCCATAACGTAGGTATACATGAGAGTTTTAGAAAAAAAGGTTCGTATGAAAATTTTGCGGTATTTTACTCTGTTATTTTTGGTGATTTTTTTGATATGCTATTGGTGGAGGAATGACGTTATCGGCAATTTTTTTAAATGGAACTATATGTCATCTCTAGTATCGTTAGAAAGCTTGTTTTTTTCTCCTTTCAGTTTAGTTTTTATTATATTATTATTTTTTTCAATATTTCAGATAATTACCATTTTTTAATGAACAGGAAGGTCGCCGGACGACGTATCAAGAACAGCGATCTCATTCATTTAAGTCTTGAAAACTATTATTTGTTTGAACCCGTGATCTGAGATGAAAAATGTAACGTCTTGAATGGATGAGCCATTGAGAAAGATTTTGAAAATAGTTCATGACCCTTATAGACCAAGAGCCACCAAATTATTTCAAGTTATTCACGAGAAATGGTGGATTACGTAATCCAATCTTCCGCAAAAAAAAGTATACAATAGGTATGGTCGTCGGCAAGTATTCAACAGAAAACAACTACTGCCCCCTACGACCGTTGAATTATATCTGTTTAATATTTGGCAAAGTTTTCTACTAGAACTACAACTTCAAGAACTGTCGCCCCTCTTCATGATGTTTTTGGCTTCATATTGAAGTCGACACACAGTCGGAGTGCATTTTAATTCTGGAACCCAGAGATGGCGCTGAATTCATACTTCAGTATTTGTCTCAGTGATTTCCAATTAGGGTGAAAAGATTTTTAGATTCAATTGGGTCGAACTAGCCTTCGCTGATGATTGGCAAGGACCATGAAACCGGTACGGAGGTGTTCCTCCAAATGACAATATTACGCAGTCTATCGGTGATCGTTTTTTTGCTTTCAGGTTGGTAATGAATTCTGGTTTTTATTATTTAAAACACTGTATTTTTACACACTGACATTATTGGCTGGGGATTGGTTATAATAATTTGACATTTGTCATTGCAGACACATGGTACATGTCAGTGTATTAAAATACAGTGTTTCAAATATTGAAAACCAAAATTCATTACCAACCTGACAGCAAAAAAACGATCACCGATAGCCTGTGGAACATTGTCAATTAAATCGAAAAATAAATTCAGCTTTGATATTTAAAATGCATTGCAAAGTAGGTCTTGTTAAAAACTTTGACCAGTATTCAACAGATATAGTTCAACGGTCGTAGGGGTCAGTGTCAGTAGTAGTTTTCTGTTGAATACTTGCTGATGACCATACCTATTGTATAGGATTTTTGCGGAAGATTCGGATTACGTAATCCATCATTTCTCATGATTAGTTAATGGTCTTCTGTCAAGAAGTGGATTTTGATATTGAATCTCATACACCTGTTGAACAATAAAAGTAACAAATGTTAATGTAGCTCATGAAAAAATTATTTTTTGTCACAATGTCATATCGCTTAAAATATCTGATCGTGCACATTCTATAATTGAGAAGAATTCTGAACAGATCATCAAGCAATAGGTAAGTAAATTACAGAGCTGGACACAAAAATACAAAACACAATGTATCTATCGAGAGAGTTTAAATAATATTGGCACTATTGAAATTAGTAATAAATAAGCTTTTTAACAATGCTAAATATAATAGTTCCAATAAAAATAATTGCCGATGACTTCACTCCTCCAATAGCACATCAAAAAAATATTTGTATTCACGAAAATATGCAAAGTGAGATACCGTTTAACTTTCATTGGATTTTTTTTTAAAACTCTCATATTAACTAAGAAAAATAGGCAATCTGAAAAATATTTGAATTCCTAGAAAGGTGCAGAGCAAAATACCCTTCAACTTTCATCAGAACATTTTTCCAATTACCCTCATTTAACTGAGAATGACTTCCTATGCTGTAACAAAATCGAATAACTAAAAGTATTATGAACTTTAAACATCTATAAAAATTGACGAACATAAATTGCTTTTATTACAGAATACTGTAAATTCTGGAGCTGAATTTAAGATTTACATCTAATTGGGTGTACAATTATTGGTAAGTAATAAAGTAGCATTTCAAGTTTGTTAGTCGGACCAAGCATCACCTAGACACTTGTCTAACAAAAAAAATCGGTAAAAGTACTCACTCATCCAACAGCCGACTCATAGACGAACTCCTTTCTTTGTCTAGACTCTGTCTATTATCAGACGAATTATTCTTCCTCCTCAACTGACGCGATCTCGTCCCGCTCATGTAGCCTTCGTCTTTTCTCTTGAACAGTCTTTCTTTCTGGTCCGTCCTACCAGTCAGACTGGTATTATTGTTATTAAATTCGGTATTAGCTGATAAATTGTCTTCCGAAGTTCTCTGCTGAGGTGTTTGAACTTCTAAAAAGTTCGATTTGGAATTATTATGCACAGAATCGGTCGACCCGGAGTTTTGGAGATCTGAGGAAATGTTTTTGTAGCTTGGAATGTTGGTATCACTGGATGTTGTGGTCAAAGGAACGCTGGGCTGAGTCAGTTCAGTGAATTTTGCGATATTTCTGGATATTGTATCTGGATCATGCTCTATTGTCAGCTGAAATATATCAGTTTTTGATGTCGACATTTGGTACTTTTTTTAGTATAAAATGAACCCAGCAATTTCATGCATCACATAAGAACATAACATTTGTTACAATATTATGACTTATAAATAATTATTTCATGCCAAACAACCTTTCTCACCTAATTTGTAGTTGAATTTTTTCAAATCTGTAGCCGATTTACTGAGATATACCAATTGACAAAGCGTGGATTTACAAAACAATATTTAAATAATGGTCTGTTGGACATTGAATACCGATGAAAATTTGAGATCCTATATATTCTCCAGCGTTAACAGACTAATTTCAGGTGATGAAAAATAAACCTGCTTCATTCCAGATGATCCCAGAAAACAAAAACATGAAATAGAACTGAAGCGAACACCTTATCTCTTCTCAAATACTACAAGACCAACATTTTTCAAATTCATCTTACCTGTATAACTGTATCTGAATATCTCAGAACATTTTCCACATTTTCTAGGGGAGTGTCTTTTACAGGTATACCATTTATTTCCAAAATTTTATCGCCGATGTGTAGAGACATCAAATCATTATTCATGTCTAACCTGTGAAAATTTTAAAATTTCATTTTTGAAGGGGATACCATGCATGATAACTGTATTAGGTAGTTGGTTTCCCTTTTTTTGAGCTCAAAATGAAAAAACACTTGAGCTGTGAATCATTGAATTCATTGAAAATAATACACGAAAAAAGTTAAAAGAAAATTACTTTTGAAGTAGAACAGAGATAATGCTGAAAATGAATTGAAGTCATGATGATAATAAGAAAGACCAACAAAATTATTTCAAAGCTGGCATAGAACAAACTAATAGTTATGCTCTTTCTTTCATAAAGGGTAATTTTTCATCTTTATTAGTACTTGCAATGAACACTTGATTTGCAAAAAATTAAAACGTATTCTATAAGTTGAATAGAGAATAATTTTAGTGAATATTTCCATCGTATGTTAAAAATCCCATATGAAGCGGGACATTTTCGATCAATTGCAGCGAAAAATTCCCGGCGGGACATTTTCAGGCTGAAAATTACCCGGTAGGTATCGAAAATTACCGGCTCGGTCCGTGTATCTATAGTAAAGATTGTTGAAATATACATTTGTCATCTTGACAGGCATAAATACTGAATTTTAAACGTCGTTGAAATGTCATTGATAACTGTAATTCAAGAAAAAATCACCAAGAGCAAACCAAAAAATACAATGTTGAGCCATCAATATATATGGAAACAGTTTATGGATTTCATTTATGACTCCGGAAATATTCTACCAAATTACACTCATGCATCAAAATAAACCTGATAATTTTCCATTCAAGCATGTTGTCAGTAAAAAAACTGCATTCCGTTATTTTCATATTTTGTTGAAAGAGCCCTCCTCCTTCGAAGTCGGGCTCTTTCGACAAAATATGAAAATAAACTCATGCAGTTTTTAGACAACATGCTTTCATGGAAAATCATCGGTAATTTTGAAGCACTTGTGAAATTACTCCCGAAAAACATTGTCTGTACACCAACTAAACAATGTCAACTAAAATCTTAAATCATCACTAGCCCTCAACCTGTTAATTTGTCTTACATTGCATACAATAGTGAATGGATATGAATTATTCAAGTCACCGTAACTATTTTATTGAAAATTGAAAAAACAGAACAAAATCAGATTGATATTGAACAATACATAAAATGTCAAAATAGGTAAGTTTATAATTCCCATAGATTAATTCATCAATGAAACTTCATAATTCCTAATCAATCCACCAAACGAATTTTTACATACCTATGAGGAGGCAATAAGTAGCAGCATATGTTAAAAGCAGAGGTTAGAAATGCAAAAGCCACCTGAAGAAGTTTCCCTTGGATTCTCCACAACAACCTGAATGAAGAGAAAATATTAATAAAACCGTTCACGGCGAATTTTCAGTTGAAATGAGTTTAGAACTAGTGATAGTGATACATATGAATAATAATAACAACTTATCACTCATACCGTTTATTCAAAACTTTTGAAACGACTGGTTACTTTTACTCGAATTTACCCTCTATTGCGTTTTGTTCTCAAATAGGAACAAGACGACAATAAGAATAAGCGCTCTGTGATTGGTCACTATAATGGCGGGAAGCTTAAATGTCAAGAGAGCTGCAAGCAAACTGAGTTGAAAATACATAAATTATTAGCCAATCTAATCCGACCTGACTAACTTGACGTACAGAATAACCATTCAAAATTGTTATAACAACTATACATTCAAAATTGTTAATAATAATATGAGTTATAATCGGAGAGCTTATTGCGTGCATTTTAGTGTAGTCTATGGGAACAACCAATTAGAGGAGGAAATATGCTGCCATCTTCGGAATGTTTTTTGAACTTTATAATAGAGTAGTTCAGTAACCTTTAAGTGATCAACTTGATCAACTGTGATACGAAAGAAAAAACAAAAGCTATAATTTCGTTTTAGCACGCGTGTACCAGATGATCATTTTATTGCGAGTATATTATAATAACTTCTACATATTTGCAGAACAGATTTTTATTAAATCTGAGTATTAGCAATAGATTGATGACTAAATCGATGCAATTTATTGATTTTTGTCATTACTCCACCCCCTTCCCTTCCCCTTTGGGAACAATATGCATATAAAGTTCAAAAAATATATTAGATACTTTTTCATTACATTATAGATAAAATAATGGAATTAAGGCGTGAGTCATTTGATAGACAGTGAAGATTCGGAATAGGGAACAGGCATGTATCCCCGTTCTCGTTCTGAAATATTTTTATTTGCACATTATATATTATACGTTATCGCTCGAGAAGCTAAGTGACATACTCAGAATTTGAAATTTTGTGTTTCTACTAATTCTTAATGGAAAATGCTTTTTTCATCCCATTTAAAAACGTACTCCTAGCGACGCCTATCGTTACTTCACAGGGTTCAAACTTTCACCGTTTGAGGGCTCTTAAAAAGCTGTGTAAAACTGTCAAAATTACTCATCATTCCGCTAACAACCACAAGGAGCGCTAGTGTTTGGGGGAAGTTATTCGACCTCAAGGTCAAATTTTGTTTAAATCGAAGAGCCAAAATTTCGGAAAAAATAGGATTCAATGAATTATTTTCATTAAATGATATTTTTGAGGTCCAAATTGATTCAGAAAAACCAAAAAATAAAATCATGCGTGTTCCCTATTGTCAGATGACGAGGATGAAGGTAAAATATAAGGGCGAGTTCCCAATGCATCGTTTTTGCCTTTTGCGTCAGGCATTTTGATTGACGAATTCCCGACGCTATTCGCCAATCAGAATGCGTGAAGACCAACAGTATTTCGGTTTTTTTTTCATTAGTTTTTGCAGGATTCGATGGAAATATTTGAGGAACCGTAAGCGGTAAAAATTCCGTTAACTAATAGCCACAAGCTGAGAAAATTCTATTTTTTTGTAACTTTTACCTATTGTGGTCCCTTGAACAAAATACCAAATAAAATTTTTAGCGGTCTCAAGCATTGCAAGCATTGATTATCCAAAAATTCAACCTTCTTTTTTCAAGAACATCAAAAGTAGCAAATCTATGCAAAATATTTGATGAATTTATTTATATCAGATTTGATTTGATCATTGCATATTTGCACGGCCAACTTTTCGAGCCATTTAAATTCAACATAAATAGGAAATTATTTACTCACGTTTTTTCCCAGTTACCAACTTGACACGAATAAAATTCACCAACCATTTTGCCTAGATTTGTAGTTTATGTGATCATAAAAGAAGTAATTAGTTTTTTCATAAAAAGTGCCGTTTTCCACAAAAAAAAAGTATAAAACAGGTCAATTCTGGTGTTTACATTCCGCTAGTAATAAGAAGGAAGAACTTTGAGGGTTTTTACTGTTTTTTTCGCGGTAGTGGCTTTTAACGGAATTTCACCCTTCAAGACCCAGATAAAAAAACAGCCAAAAATAGGCAAGATTATACCTCACTACTTGAATTCAAGACATCTTTAGCTCAGGATTTGTGTTCTCTTGGAAAATTATTAGAAAAAAAGAGAGCGACTGGTAGCACTTCGAATTATATTTCTACACCTTCAAGAAGAAGATATCTGGAGCTATGTCCAGCAGATATTTCAAGACATCACAATACTGGTCATTGGTCTTCAAACATAATCGAGACAGATGCAAAAGACCTAAGTGCACAGGAAAATCTCGCATAATGTGTAATAAAGAAAACAACTGATTTAAAAGTCTTCAATCAGCCTAGACTCGTACATCTACTACACATCAAATAAACTAAATTAAGTTTTTGAAGTCAGTATTCTTTCAATTCTTTCTATACACATTGTTCCCACTTGAAAACGCAAAAACAATTACAATAACAAATTCTACAAAAAAAATTATGCAGCATCATTTCCTTGATTATTTTGAAACATAATTTGCATCCAAAATTTTTTTTATATTTTTTTTCATATTTCATGTATTAGTTAAATATGTTTGTTAAAGTATCATTAGTATTGGTATTTTTGATTCTAGGTACTAATTTGTTTACAGAACAGTATAATAATGAGGGAACAGGCATAAAAAATAAAAGACAAATCTCTGAATATTTGTTGACAGTGATCTCTGTACCCTGCACCAGCTATAATTCAATCGGCTTTCTTCTGAATTCTGCATAGCATGACAAGAATTCCCCGATACGAGAATCCTAAAATATATATGGGCATGAAAAAATTAAATGAATCTATTCGGGAGCATTATTGAACAAAGTTGTATCATTAGCATAGACCACACGCTTATTAGGGGACATGAATCGTTTATGTAAATAATGATGTATTAATAACAAGACTTTTTCTTAAAATAACCCAAGGTTTATCGCCCTTTGGGATCAGTATTAAATTATGAAACATCCTGTACATTTATTGTAATTTTATATAAAATGGTCAAATGACTCTAATTACTAAAGAAAGTATATTTTTCAACAATATTGTATGCTAAAAGAGATGAGAGCATTTAAAGGAAGCACATGCAGTGTATTCAGTCTATTCCACATTAGTTTACACCTTCATTTTACCTAAATGTTTCTATGGCAACGTAATGGTATGCAAAATACACTAAAATAAATGTATACTTGATGAAGATATATTAATATCTATTAATTTCCTGTCTTATAAAGACAAATATTTTGTAACTCACCAGTACTTTACTGTTCTCATTTTATTAATTTCGATGTTCTTACACAAAACAACAAATGCAGTTTTCATCAGGCAAAAAATAATTAATCGTGTAAAATATCATCAAGCACATTCCTTAACAATAAATCATCCAAATATTTCGTGCATCATTAATGAATGAAATCATCAAGATTATGACATTTCTCAATGACATAATTCTTTATTGATGGAAAAATATACGAAAAATTATACAAGTTTTTCAAATTTGAAAACAATTCATGCCACGATGAAAGGATATCAACTTTCTAATGACATAATCTACTGCAACCACATAATTTCAAGAAATTCTTCATCATTTGGGCCGCGGTGGTGTGCATGGGCCGCGGTGGTGTGCGGGTTGAGTCCTCGTCTCATAAGCCAGAGAGCGTGAGTCCGAATCTCAGCATTGCCACCGGTCTCGTGCATGGCATCACACGTATTAAAAGATAATGGCTACGTCTTCCCCTAGCTCGCACAAGTCTCTGACTTTTGAGGGTTGCACGTAGGGGTGCAACCGGTTGACGGATATAACAATTTTTTAACAATTTATAAGGAGTCACATTAGCTGGGCTTGTGACAGGCGCGTCGATAGGTCTTATTCCTGTGTGGGAAACTTCGTACCTTCCCGGGGTACTCAGTACCCGAATTGATTCTAAATTGGGTACTACAGCATTCTTTATATAAAAACTACAGTTAAGGTACCCCCCTTATCGACTCTGGAGGCTTGTGATTTAAAACTCCAGATTGTTCAAAATTACATAAATATATTCCAACATAAGATAAAAAATTAAATGATATTCTCTTGGTGATAAAAATAAATGGCCGTCCACCGAAGCCTTCAGCCAGTTCACAATGTTTATTTATCAATATTTCCTATGATTTAACGAACACATACAATGTGAATAGAGAAGGAAAAAGAGGAATAGGTGGGGGAGAGAGCTATTATAGGAGAAAACGGAAGAGGTAGAGGAAATAGTACTTATAGGAATAATAGTGGTTTAATGTTCTCTCATTCTGAAAAATATTATCAATTGATCATTTTGATTTTCAATGAACAGTTTCATTTGTATGTTCAGTCTATTAAGGTTACTAATGTTATGTTCTTTTCACGGACTGGTAACTTATTACACTATAAGCGACAAATTTCTGATTATGGCTCAACCTACATTGTTGTTGTTTATTTACAAGCACCTGGTAGGATATTATGTGTCTCTTGTGGATCACTCGCCGCCATATTTGTGTCTACTTCCCCACCTCGAATTTTACGTTTAGCCGATGTATTGTGCTTAGCATTGAATAGATCAGTTTTCTGATATAGCGGCACCCCATACTATAAAGCACTAGCATATGATAGACTCAACCAAGACATCTTTCTGGTAGGACTCAATTAGTTAAATATAATAATATATCTTCTGGCACCTACAACTTACATTATGGGGTTCTTCAAGGAAGAGCTCTAAGACACATTTTATTCATTTTGTTTATCAATGACAGAATACCATGTTCAAAATTGTGAAATGAAATTGTTTGCTGATGATACTATGATCTATTGTGAAGGAGATGTAGATGTTCAGAATACTGTCATTAATCATTTACAATTTAAGAAAATTGATGGATGTAGCCGTGGTAGGAGAACATCATGAAAAATGAGAAATAAAACTTTCTATGTTTTTGTATCACTAATGTTGTTGTAGTTTGAGAATGTCGACATAGGGCGAAACTGCAGTAACATTAGTGATACAAATACAAGTGGTACAAAAACATAGGAAGTTTTATTTCTCTGAAACTGAACATAAATAAAACCAAACAAATGGTAATATCAATTAAACATTAATGAACAAATTGAAAAATGTAACATGTAGCCATCATTTATTGATTGATATAATAAATATCATCTTTTACTCAGCTAACAATATATAAAACTATGTCTCATCTTCAGTTATGTGGAACATTCATGTATTTGAGGAATAATGAACAAAATTACACAAAATAAAATAAAAATTGTGCTAACAGAAAACGAAAATCAATCAATAGCTTAGGAATATTTGAACTAATATGCTCATATTTGTGTATATACTGAAGTCAGGATGCTTATCATCCTACTTAATTGAAGAAGTAACTTATCTTTAAGAAAAACAATATAGTATTTCTTTGGTTTCTATATCAATACTGCTAATGCTGCTACAAATATAGTGTTTACAGCTTTTCTTATTGTTGAGAGAATTCAAATGCAGACTAGTTTCGCGATTCAACTCGCTCATCAGTATAGACAGTCTGCAGATGTCACATGTTTTCGATTGCCAGTCCTTGGTTGTTACAGGAAGTATTGCAAAGTATATTCCTGTAGAAAAACTTTGCCAGGCGTTGGGTAGACGTGATTAGGCAGTCGTATGGGGCTGTTGAATTATTGCTGATCAACGTTTGCCGACAATCCTATAGTATAGGAAAATATGCGAAAGGCTGGATTATTTTTATAATTAAATTTCATTTTGGTATGTATTGCCTTTCGTCAAGTACTCCCAGTTCCATTTGAGAAATATTTAAATATTTTTCATGATGAAATTGGTTTATATGATCAGTCCAGAATATAGATTATTCAATCACGATGCCTAGATATTTGGTTGATTTCATTTTATTCATTTGAAAACAATGGCAGTTTGAATTTTTTGAGCATATAGTTTTGTGGATTGTTAAAAGTATGTATTTTTTACTTTTTTTATACCAAAGACTTGAAGATCAGTAGAATGCGATTTTTAGCCAGTTGTAAAATATATTTTTAATAAATTCAGCTTTTTTATATATCCATGTTTTATCCTCAAACACTACAACAGACACAACAAGCAAAAAAAAAGACAAAAAGTCTATATTATCAATGATTGTATTTGCAGTGAAAATATCATTCTCAATCAGTAAAGTAGAGGACATCTTAAGGGCAGGCAGCTATGAAGCAAAATCCCTAAAGTAAAATATAGCATTAATCAAATTCATCAGTAATTTTTGAGTAATAAGTTATGGCATGCTTCATGCAACAATTGTTAAAAATGCTGCACTCACTCTGAAACTGTAAAACATTGACTATTACCGCTCTGGACAGAATTTTTAGTCAACTTGATCCCTTTCTGGCCCCCTGGAATCTCTACAAGCCGAATTGAGTGCGGTTTTCTCATAAAGGAAAATCCTATCGATTTTTGTAGTGGTTGCATTTGACGTTTGTAACACTGACCACTAAAAGCAAAACTCTAGGATACTGTTCTGCACTTTCGAGTACAAAATCCCAAATTTGATATGCGCTCACCAATATAGTTTGGACCTCTCAACCAAAGCGTAGGAATCTCCATCTCCAATGAAGGCACTACATGAGCCACAGCAAAAGCATTCGGGGTGGAATTTATGTTCTCCTGCTACCATAACAGGTCCAGTGATGATCTATGAAGAAATTGTCTTGAAATGTGAAGTAGTCTCAAAGAGATACAAATCGAAAATTAAAAAATCAGATCAATGGAAATGAAAACATTAGACCTTAGTTATTTTTTTATTGGCGCTGTTCACAGAAAATTTTGAACCACGTACGAATATTTCAATGTTTTCAAAATAGTCATTCTTTGTCCAGTACCTTCGAAAACATGGAATACCAACAGAAGACTGAAAAACATTGTTAACATTTTAGTTCATGAAAAATCTTTGAAAGAGAGATAGAGAGAGAATTATATGTTTATTGTACATGAGAAAAAAATTTTGCTGAAAAACATATGTATAAAATCTACAGTAAAATACATGTTTCTGTCAAAATTGATCAATTTAAACAAATTCAACAATAATAGTAAATATAAACATAAACCTGACGTGTATCCTCGTAATATTCTTCCAAGATGTAGTAGGCCTTATCAATTAATATAATTTTTGTTTTGTTTCTAAAAAGTTGATGATTTCTCTCTTGGTATTTTATTATACATTTTCACTCCATTGTAAATTAAAGAATATTTTACTAGGTTGGATGTGGGAATGGGGAGCTTCAAGTGAATTTCATTCTGTATTATAGGGGGTGTTGTTGATTTCATACTCCAATCTATTCTTATGAATTATAGAAACTGTCTCCAATATCAAAATTGAGACAAGAGTAAGGATTTTATGATCTTTAAATAATGGTTCACATGATTATCTCCATTTTGTTTTGAAAATGTACCTAATTGCCCGTTTTTGAATTACAAATACTGACTGAAAGAGTTGATCAGTTGATTACTACATACCCCCAGAAATATATTCCATACTGTAAATTATGTCTATTAAGAAGGAAACATTGGGAAGTTATACTTGTTTCAGAATATGATGTTGGTCAAGTTGAGCAAAATAATATATTTACAATGTACATCAACGGTAACATATGAAAATTGGCAATATAAGAATAATATATAAATACCTAATTTTTTTTTAACAATATATGAATAAATCAAAAAATAGTATTCAAACAAAGCTCAGATCTCTATTTTTTAAGTGTTTTTTCACTTCTGATTTGAATTATTGTTTTTCAGTGAGAGTCTACAAATAGCTTGGAAGAGGTTATAATAATTTTTTACACCCTGATAATGACACTTATTTTTCTAGAATTTAAAGAGAGTAAATTAGAATCGAACCAATTTCGTAATTTAACCATGTAAGAAGATATCATTTCATGCAGTTTACTTTTATTATTATGGTGCCATAGTATGGTGGTGTCTTCTGCAAATAATTTTCCAGAAATTGGTTACATGGTCAGATCATTTATGTATAAAAGGAATGAAACAGGACCTAGTACAGAGCCTTGGGGTACTCCACATTTAATTTATGAAGTATTTGAAGAAATTAATAGTCTCACATATTGCTTTTGAATGCCGTTTTTCATAAAACTCCAGCAAACCCTGTGGTTCATGGTCAAATAGTTTGAACAAACTGCCTGACGTTTTACACAGTTTGGAACAAACTAATAGAAATAAAGTCACTTCGACTCAGTTTAATCAAACTATATAACCGCGAGCCACAGGCTTGGTATTCAACATTCATGGTATGATGGCACTCAAACAAA
This sequence comes from Chrysolina americana, assembly GCA_958502065.1. Lineage (NCBI taxonomy): Eukaryota > Metazoa > Arthropoda > Insecta > Coleoptera > Chrysomelidae > Chrysolina > Chrysolina americana. Next base: position 97,869,428 of record OY293410.1, read on the forward strand.
TGACACATGTAATCACACCTTAATTTTTACTATTCAATAATGACCTGTCAAAGAAAAGGTCTTGGTACTATGTTGGAAATATTGAAAATAAACATTAATCATTAGTTTTTCAAAGTAATTACCTGGCTACACTGTTGACAAGCTTCCCCGTACCTTGTCCAGTAGTCATCTTTACAAAAAAGTAGACCATCTTTTTCAAAATACCAGTTAGATAAAGCTGCATCACAAGCAGAACATCTGGAAAGGAAATATTTAAATACTAAATTGGCTTGAAAAGGTGATTATTATATTTTTAAAGGTATTGTTTTTACCTGAAACACTCCACATGCCATTCATGACACAGAGCTGAAATAAATTCATCTTCATCAATAATGTTGAGACATCCTGCACAAACATTTTCAGATGGTGGGAAAATATTTTCTTCTCCTTCTACAATAAAAAAAATTAATTTCACAATTATTTTAGTCAATTTGGTTATTTATGGCAGAATACAAATATCAAATAACTTTAATTTCATGAATATTTTTTTTTATTGTAACATTCAAATGTGTGATTTTTAAAATTGCTAATTTCACATTTGCTCAATTATTGTAGAAAAAATTGTAATTGTGAGTAATCCCTAAAAATATCCCAACATAATAATAATAGTTATTTATGATAAAATAAATTAGGACTTCTGTGTGAAGTTTGTTCAATGAGGCACAGTCAAACTCAACAAAACACAAGTACAAAAAAAAAGATCTTTATGAAAAAGGTATCAAAGTTTTTTCTACGACTGTTATTATATTGACAAATTGTAGCAATAGGCCTGCTTGTAAACCCTCACACTGTCTACACTTTTAACTTGAAAAAAATAGAATGTAACAATTGTTTAACAATTGACATAACGGTTGTCATATTCTAGTATTTCTAGTGTAAAAGTTTAGGCCTTGTGAGGGTTTACAAACAAGCATAAAGGTATCATTGATATCAAATGTATTTTTATATATGCAAATGTATAAACAATGTAAGTAAAATTACTTTACCCACAATCGATGTTTTTCAGTAGTCAATCATTTACTCACACTAGAAAGTATCACTCTTACAGTGGAGAGTTAGTGCAATGTAGTAGAAAAAATAGTTTCCAAATATGTTTCCAATTTATAATAAAAACCTAATCTAATAGATATTTAATAACAGAGAATATTGGGACCTGCAACATAATTTCATTTTTTTCAGAATTTGAACTGAATGTTAAGAAAACTCAGAGGTCTTCACAGTAGGTACTTGAAACAGAAATAAATATTTATTCCAATATCATGTTTTTATCATCATTGATAGAAATATCGCCCACGCATTACTATTGTGAATAATGAAGGGATTTTAATGGGTTACGACAAAATTCTAGAGATGGGCCTCCTAACTTGTGTGGCAGGTCAAATCAGTACTTGCCATTACTTGAATGCTCTTGCATATTTTGTTTTGTTTTAAATTGTTTTTCTTCTCATCAGTTGACGTTAGTTGAAACTTTTGACACTTCAGTTTGACAATTTGACATTGACAATATTGACATTGACACTTCATTGCCACAGTCGCTATATTTCTGTGCAATTTTTCACGATGTGTTGACCAATCAGGGCATACACATTATTGATAGATACAGACTATGTTTTGGGAACCAAAATTTTAAAAAATCTGAGGCATTCATCTAAATTGTTGAATTGTCCGCTAAGTGAAGTTCAGGTAAGCAGTCGAGTGCGGGAAAGTACCTTTCCGTATGAGAATAACGTTACAAAATGTTATGTACATAGTGGTCTTTGAACTGTATTTCACGTGCGGGGAAAACTCACCTGAAACAACAGCGTCTGGGAAAATGTTTCCCGCACTAGTGCGTGAAAATTACACTTCCTTAACTAAATAGCGTGCGGGTATATAGGGTAAATCACGCACGCTTGCAGAAAAACAAAATTTCAGTCGATTGAGGGACAAATTTGTTTATTATTGCATTCAAAACTAGGCCAGTTTCTTGTCATTCCACCTTTTTTCGAATTAATCAACAGTTTGCTAAAGTGTATGTGTTCAGAACTGTCAATGAATCAACTTTGATGAGTTGACACATTCTGGGTATTCAGGTGACCATTGAAAACGAGGCAACATTGATAAGTTAACAATTGCGTCTACCTAGAAAGTATAACTGATATTGATATATTGATTGAGGCTTTCGCGGCCGGGATTCTTGATAATGTTACTCTTCTTCGGGTTTGTTGGCCGTCGTGATATGGAATTGCTTCCTAACGTTTCGCCCGCACGAGTGGCTGGCTTCTTCTGAGGTTCCATCTTGAAAGATTTCCGATGACTGGTTGGTTCGGGATCTAAGCGCATATTTATATGTCCGGCTGGTACCTGTAATTATTACGTTCTTATCGTCCGTTCCTGGAATTAAATTATCTCTCAGTATTGGGGTTGCAGGTATATTCCTTTCGGCTGTTCTTTTCCTAGCTTGACTAAGTAATGGATTCCAAATTCGGTTGAGGGTCAGTGTCTCTTCTTTTCTGTTGAAATTATCCGTATGTTTATGGATTTCAATTGCTTCTCGTATAAGCCGATTGTGATATCCCTGGTCAGGAGCAAGAAGTTTAACGTCTTCAAACAGTATCTTGTGGTCCCCTTCACTCAGCGCGTGTTCTGCAACAGCTGACTTGTCCGTCTGACCTAATCTACAGTTTCTCCTGTGTTCATGTAGTCTTGTTCCCATGGATCTTTTCGTGGTTCCGATATAGACTTTCCCGCAAGTGCACGGTATACGATATACCCCAGCAGCTGACAGCGGGTCCCTCTTATCTTTTCCTGATCTAAGGCTTTGTTGTATTTTTCTGGTGGGCCTAAATACTGTTTTAATATTGTGCTTTCCAAGGAGTTTTCCTATTCTGTCCGTGACCTTAGGGATGTACGGTAGATAAGCGCGCGCGACTGTTTGAGCTTCCTCTCTATTTTGGGACGTTGACTTCTTTGGTTTCATGGCTCTGTTGATCTCGGTATCACTATATCCATTCGATCTGAAGGCCACTTGAAGGTGTTTTAATTCTTCTTGTAGATGTTCTGGCTCACATATTCTTCGAGCACGTTCTGTCAGTGTGGAGATGACGCCTCGCTTTTGACTCGGGTGGTGGTTTGATAGTGCATGAAGATATCTATCCGTATGTGTCGTAACTGATATTCCCTGTAGTCCATAAACAATTAACATCACAGTTCTAACATCAGATTAAATTAAATTCTATAAAAAGGCGGGATTACCATCAGCAGAAGATTTCGCGCATATGGCAATAATATTTCAGGAAATAGGTAGACTATTGTTAACTTATCAATGTTGCCTCGTTTTCAATGGTCACCCGAATAACCCTAATTATTGGTAATTAAATTGATACGAATGAAAGAACGATTTGAAATATTTTGAAAACTATATGGTTACCATAGGTATTAAATACAAACAACCTAGGAAATATTCCTCAAAGAATTCAGACGGATGAAATTTTTCAAAGAGGCTCATTTATTTTAAAGCACCTTCATCGTTTTCTTTACATTTAGGAAACACAATCTATTCGATTAACAATATATTGTTCTCACCAAAATGAGATTCCGACTATCTATAAAAGCTTCTGCAAAATGAAATTACACCTATATAGACCAGTTTAGTGTGACGTCACGTCGTATGAGTGTCACGGACCATTATCCAAACAAACCGTATTTACCATTGAGAAAATGTGTATGTGGTATATTTTTTGTGTTTTTATCAAAATTAGTGCAGATAAATGAGTGAAATAATCAAAAACATTGCATTCTCTACCATTTTCAACCTACAAATAAAAGTCATATATAAATATATTATTTTTGAATTTTACTATAGGTACTTTGTTACAGTATTATTTTTTAAATTTAAACCGGTATTACCATTATGAATAATCCAGCCTTTCGCTAAATTCCTATGCTAATAGTCCATCAGAAAATGATTCAATAGCCCTTTATAGGCACGTCTTCGATGTCGGACAAGGTGAAGGGAGTAGAACGAAGACGGTTCAGCATAAGATCGACACCAGCAATGCCCAACCAATCCGGCAATCAGCTAGAAAAGGCTGATATAATAGTCAGCATCATGGAGAAAAGGAGTGTTATCATCGAACCATCCGATGGTCCTTGGTCCTCTACAGTCGTGCTGGTAAATAAGAAAGATGGATCAACGCGCTTTTGCGTAGATTATCGTCCACTGAACAACGTGACGAAGAAGGACAGTTACCCGTTCTACCGAGAATAGACGACATATGCTAGACACGTTGTCCGGTTCTACGATTTTTTTGACCCTTGATTTGAAGAGTGGATATTGGCAGGTAGAACTGGCTCAAAAATATAGAGAGAAGACATCATTCATCGTTGGCTCAGGTTTGTGGCATTTATGCCTTTCCGGCTCTGCAACGCTCCAGCCGCATTTGAAATAAGACTGATGGAGACGGTTCTGAAGGGACTCTCCTGGAAGACGTGACTGCGGTGTATCTATCGACGACATAATTGTGGTTGGCAGATCGTTCAACGACCACATGAAAAACTTGGCAGAGGTATTCCAGCGACTAAGAAACTCCGGATTGAAACAGCCCCAAGAAATGCCATCTGTTTCAGAATATCGGCCATATGTAATCTCTGGGAAAGGAGAAGCAGTAGATAAGCAGCAGAAGATCAAAACTGTTAGATATAAAACACACTGACCGACCAGGACCACCTTCCGCAACCGTCCAGCAATGACCAAAAATTGAAAGGGATCAATAAAAACTTTCAAGCTCATACTGGAGCGACCAAAATGTTCAGCAGATTGGAATTTCAAACACGGTCTTTGAAAACCGGTCGAGGACGATCATTTAGTGTGAGTTGTTTGATATGAATACACGTGTTGAAAATTTTGGTCGTAGTTGGACGGTCGGTCATGGTTTCTCAGTGTGCTGGCTGCCTTAAGGAATGACCCATTCCTAAAGACATTCACTAGCCTCGAAATTTTTTTGGCTTGTGCACTTACTATCGCCGATATGTCCTGGAGTTCGTCAACATCGCTAAACCACTGACCAGGCTTACGGAAGGGCAAAAAAAGTTCCATTCGTTCAGGCAGCTGAAAGGAGCATTGATAAACATAACAATTATGAGCTTTCACATTCCGAACGAAAAATTCATTTTTGACACGAACGCAATAAGCAACGTGGTACTTGGAGCTGTCCTGTCTCAGATCCAAGGACAGGAAAAGGTTATTGATTATTTCAACAAAACCCTCAGTAAAGCACACGGAGCGTAATTATTGTGTCACCAGGCGGGGGCTGTTGGCTGTTATCAAAGGAGTAAAGCAATTCTACAAGTACGTTTATGGAATCGATAGGCTCCACGAGTTTTAGTTCGAGATCAAAACTCGAGCGGAAACTAGCCATATAAGAATGCAGATGCCCTATCGCGAAGACCATGCCCAGCTGCCTGACTGAGCATTGCCGACGTAGCAAAAGAGAAGGAGCTGGACTGGAATAACGAAATCTTGGTTTAGTTATCGACTGAGAGAAGAGTAACCGAAGACCGCCGAAGGAAATGGCAAATTATTCGACCTCTGTCAAATCCTACTGGGTCCCAATGAAACTTCCTTACCTTGGAAAATGGGGTTTTGAAGCGTATCTTGGAGTCTGAAGATGGTGAGGAAGACAGACGTCGACGTCAGACAGAAAGTACCCAGTTGCAGAAGACAGGAAGCGCGTAGAGAAATCCATGATGGGGAGGACATCTGGGAGTGACGAAGACCCTCCAGAAACTACGGCAACGGTTTTACTGGGCCAATTGCAAAGCTGACGTCGAAAACTGGTGCAGAAAGTGTGCTGTATGCTCTGCCAGGAATGAGCCTCGAACACGATCTAAAGCCCCGATGCGTCAGTACAATGTGGGCAGCCCATTTGAAAGGATCGCCATTGACATCGCTGGTCCGTTTCCACAATTTGACCACGAGAATAAGTACATCCTTGAGGCGATATACTACTTTAGCAAGTGGGCCGAAGCATATGCCCTGCCTAACCAGGAGCCCTCACCGTTGCCGACGTCTTGGTAAAAGAGTGGATAAGTCTATTCGGTGTCCCGTTGAAGCTGCACTCGGACCAAGGCAGAAATTTGGGATCCAACCTGTCCCAAGAATTGTGTCAGATACTGAACATCCGGAAGACGAGAACCACGGCTCTGCATCTACACTCCGATGGAATGGTGGAGAGGATGAACAAGACGATAAACCGTCACTTGTCCAACGTAGTCTCTGACCACCAAAAATATTTGGACCAGTACCTTCATTTGTTCCTGATGGCCCATCGTTCCGCAGTACACTCGAGTCCGTTTAAACTTCCACAGTGCAAGCAATAGAATGAAGGAGACGTATGACATCAAGGCCGATGCTGGAGGATTTGAAACCTAGTTTGGCTGTACAACCCTATACGTCGCCGTGGCCTATCACAGAAGTTACAGAACTCTTGGGAAGGTCCGTACAAGATCGTGAAGAGAATAAACAACCTTGTCTACCGAATACATAAGCCACCCCGAGGAAAACCTAGGATCATTCATTTCATTAGGTTTCCTTACGCACTCTCATACTACCGGAGGATGAGATGACGTTCCAGAAGTTCATGTTCTTATACTCAAATGGACATAAAGTTCTACGTTGGGTAACTCGAAAAGAGCCACGAGACCTTTTCAAGGTGCTTGCCGACTACGCACTAGATCATTGTGGGGCCGAAGACTTTCAAATGTACCTCAAACGGCACACTCCAAGGACGACATTTCGGGAAGAAAGGTATTTAAGAAAGGGCAATGTAACGTGCGGGAGCCGGACCTATATAACGAACTTGGTCGCCCGTGTTTGATGGTCGACCTCGACTTGTCATTCACTTCTCGTAGAGATATGGATTCGGAAGTATTGCTGCTAGCTTGGTATTATTGAATCTTTGCATGGTTACGTGACACATGTAATGCACTAGTTGTTAGGAAGTTAGCCGTTTTCTGTTGAATATATGTCAATAAAATTATAATGGATATTGCAAAGATTTGGAGTTTAGGAGTTCATATTCAGTTGTTAATTTTTATTTCAAAATGTATCTGCATGTTTTCATGTCAAATTAATAGTACTTAAATATGCCATAATGGATTAAGGAAAACAATTATTTCATCATATTTTACTCATATAATAATACAATAATCAACATTATATCAACAAAGGTATAATAATATAAAAATCACAACAGAAAATGTGTGTACCTATCATTTATAATATATTTTTTCTAGTTTGTGCTAGAAATATAGTGTATAGTAGACGTTGTATAGATTATTAGGTATAGGATATTGTGCCTAAATTTGAGCAAATCGAAGTATGAAGTTAATTTAATTCTAGAAAAATTATTATCAAGTGAATAATAACAGACAAAGTGGTTCAATAAATATTGTACAAGGTCTCCTAAGTATTAATTCATCCTTTATTTTGTCTGTGTAGTGTTATATGCATTAGATTTAAAAAAACATGAGAATTTAACAAATGATTGCAAGACATTATGAAATGTGTCAGACCTGTGTTAAACACACTATTTAGGTGAAAGTGTCACAAAACAAACACAAAATGACTGGTTCCTCTCGCTACAGGAGTTATAGATTCCACCTTTGACTGAGATTTTGCACAAGAACTAGTTATTTAAATATATTTCACAAATATGCCAAGTTTATCATTTTACAGTGCCAATAGTGCCAGTATTTTTCATAGTACTGTTCTCAACAGAAATAAAGGAGCAGACATTTTGTGGTTTCATGATATTGTGTGACAAACTGAGTTACTAAGGCATATAAGATTCTATTTACAGAATATCTGCAATATCAGGTACAAGGGAACTGAATTTTTAATTAATCTAAAGTATTGCAGATATTTCAAGTCTCTTTCAATTTATAGTTGAAACTGTTAACATCTTTTTCTAAAAAAATATCCAGTGTTTCAATCATTTCCACCGAAGCATGCACAAGCAAGAAATTGTAATATTCAGAACTGTAGAAGAGACAAATTCTATGGTTTCGAAAAATACTGTTTATACAAATATTATATATATATATATAAGTATAAGTATATACTCTTAAATTGCAGTTCATGGAGGTCTCTAAAAAGTTCACTTATATCCATAAAAGTATGGTAAAAACACTATCTACAAGATACTTGACATATTATACACAAATAATAAACGAGAGGCCAAAAACATCAAAACTTGACATAGCATCGCCTAATAATCGACTAGAACGGATATATGTTTATTATAGTGAAGTTTTTCTTGTTTTCATTTAAAATAACAAAAATTCCTGGTCAAATACTAACGAACTTGTGTGATGCAACAGAGACCTTCACGGATCTTTCATCAAAATGCAATTCATCAGTAAGTACAAAATTAGAAACTCTCGATTTCAGTTAATTTACACAGACATATTTAAATTTTTAAACTTTCACAGCTTTTCAACATCCATGCACAACAGGGTAAAAATATTACAAAATCTGCACCTTTCCACTACCACATAAACATGCGTATATTCTAAAAGTATTAATAGTCTTACATCAATTGACTTTTTTCTATATATGTATATAAGATTCTGAGTAAGCCCAGATGATACACATCTTGAGATATATACTTCTTTATTCATAGGTACTAAAGTTTCGACAATTTACTATTTTGAATTGTGCCGTCTAGCAACTATCTCATTTCAGCAACAAAATCTCCTGATAATTTCCGCTTTTAAACTGGATCATGGTTGATCACGCATTTTAATGATTTTTTAAATAATTTGCTTTTGTTGTGTTTCTCAATCGGGTGAAATGTCCTCTCAGAAGTGCATCAAGATAACATCACTCAATTTTCTTTTCATCTTTTAAACAACAACGTTTCGACAGTTTTTGAATCTAGTTATTATCATTGAAACCAGTATCACATCTTCACATCAATCTAATACATGTAAAGTAACGAATGTCCATATAACATTTTTCATAATGCTATATATTCGAATAAAAACGCCAACCCATTCAAATTCCGATATTTTATAGGTTCATTTTCGAAAATTACGAGCGTTTCAACAACTCATATCTAATGTTACATCTATAACTTTTTTGGCTAATTCTCAAATTTAATACTTATGCAAAAGATCTTTCGATAAACTTTTCCAAAATTTCGATATTTTGTTGAACTCGACTTACTGAACAAAAGTTACCATTACACACAAAAATTATATGTGTAGTTTATGAGATACAGATTTTTGAAATTGTGAAAGGTCTTCTTCATGCCATTGTTGACTGAACTCTATTGTGGGTAATATCACTTGATTATTAGTGAGTTTTAGATCTACACCATATCAAACTTGGCCAGTGCAATAGTATATTTTTTTAGCCTTTTTGAAAACAGTATACAGAGTTATAACTTCATCTGAGTTTCACGAAATGAAAATATTATATTAGAGTTGATAAGGGTTTTTTCTCCCCAAAAACATTTTTAGAATTTTTTTCTAATATGCACAACAAATATGAAGTCGATTCCGGGTTAATTGAAGATTTCATAGGTCTTTAATAGAAAACCTCCTGAATTTCGACCTTACAAGGGAATTTTTGACGTTTTATTTCTTGTTTCTGCTGAATCTTGTATTTGAGCATATACAAATCATATTTTCTCGGAATGAAATTTTGCGTACAAGAAAATCTAACAAGTTTGATTTTTCTGAATTCTTCTCATTTTACAAACGACCTATCATATGAAATTTTGTGAAAAATACAAAATGTTCATATTTTTTGGTTCTTATTGAATATATACAACACGGAAATTTCTATTTCGATTTTAACGACTCATAACGTTTTCACAAAGGCTAAATATTCCCGCAATAATGTTTAGTCAACAATGGTATGAAAAAGACATTTTACAATTTCAACAATATGTATCTCATAAACTACATAGAATGTTTGTGTGTGCACGATAGCTTTTATTCAGTAAGCCGAGTTCAACAACATCGAAATTTTGGCCAATTTGACCGAAAAAACTTTTGCATAAGAAGTGAGCATGATGTGGAGTATCTGCTATACTCCACATTAATGACTTTTACTTCGGTTCATTGAAGTTTAAATAAATATGTTTATAACTATTTCTGGTGAATGAAAAAATCGTGAGTATATCCTAACAAGTACGGAAAGAGTACCTTTCCCGCATGCGACTGCCGTTACCCGAACTACGCAAGTGCATTTTTTTTGTAGCGCAATGGAACAAACTCTCGCGTGCGGGAAAAACGTACTTGAGAGAACTGCAGCGTGCGGAAAAATTACACCTTTCAAACTAAATTGCGTGCGGGTAATGGGTGAATCACGCACGCTTGTAGAAAAAAGATATCTCATTTATAATTAACCAATGTGTAAAAAAAGCAATAAAAACCTTCCACTGTTGTTCCCACTGAACAACCGTTTTTGTCAGCAAATAAAATATACTATAACATTTCATTACAACATGATTATAATGTTTTAATGCTGGGATGTTTCTTACTTTTGAAAATAATCTACTAACCCTGATGAAAATTAGAGATACTAGTCTTTCATTTAAATACCTAATTTATTGAGAAATGATTACTTTATGGTAGAATTATTACAGAATGAATTCAGTATTTTTTTTACTCTTTTGCCAAACTTTGACATTTGCCATCACTTGAATTCGCCTAAATTTTGGTCCCCACTGCAATTTCCTGTTATTTCATACTTATTTGAAATATTATCAGTCAATCCTTTAACACATCTGTACTTCTTCTTCTGGTCTTGAAATCTTTACACATATATTACTTCATAAAAGGAACAGAAACTTCAAATTTTGGGGTTGCATGCAGAATTTCTAAAGTTGTTCACATTCAACTCATCATGCAACTACCAAGTACTACATAAACCATTCAAACATCAACTAAAAAAATGACAAATTTTGCAATATAATTCAGGTTTCTTTTTATATTTAATTCTAAGACTTCCTGGGTAGTTGACATTTCCTATGCTCCAATGCATAAATGGAATTACAAAGCTTTGTCAACAGTAAGTCAATCTCTTCTGTCTTGATTGTATCGAAATATGTCCATAAAACTACTACCGACAATAATTCATTTTTAAATACAAAAGTATATTCACAAAAGCTCTGATCTGCTTTTGAGGGGTTTTCCCCAAAAAACCCAGGTGATTTATAAAAACTAATTTTACAAAAACAAATTTTACAATTATCTTGATTATTTAATCAATGACAAAACTTTGTCAGTGTTGTTTTCAGAAAATATAAGTATTTTGATAAACGTAAATTTACTTAAAAAATAAATTATCTTCACACAATTTACACAAATAATGCTGACAATTATTTCAACACCCAATGTTGTCATTTTAGCGATAGGTTATTTAGAGAATACAGTTCATTCAGAATGTTACTGGTAAGATTATCTCTAGTGGATTATGCACATCTATTTGTTCATTAAATCCTATTTATTCAATCTGGAGCTTTCAAAATGCTCTTTAAATCTCTGATAGTAACTGAGTTCTGTTTGTAAATGCCACAATTCTTAAATTTGTCCCATGGAGACATTTGTCAGCCATATAAGTTTTTGTGTAAACTGTAAATCTAATTCATATTGAAATAATTCATCTCTTTGCAGCTTTCTTCAATCTCACTCAATAAATCAATTTGAAAATGAAAAATGATCTGATCATTTATCAAAAGCAAACGTTAATTGAATGAGCGATTTCTTTTCACCCATCATCAGAGTTTATTTTACCGTTCTGTTCTAACCGTCATTCCAAGCACAGAATCACACTAAACAAGTTCAATCCGTTGTTTAACAAGCATTGGATATGTCAACACCAACAGTTCAGGTAATTTTTATCTCAAAATAGAATATTTGGAAGAAATACAACAACGCAATTTCATTAGATTGTTTCAGCTAATTGATGATACTTTTTTGAATTAATGACAGTTACACATGCAATAAAACAAAATAATAATCAGGCGGATTATCATCCTCAAATGAATTGAACAGATGTTTAAAAGCTTCATACATTCAACAAGTCATTCAATCTAGTCTGTTAGTTTTAAATTGCTAAAGATGATTTCAAGTAAACCAGATTTACTATCAACTCTATGCAAATTGATTATGTTTTAGATGAGTTGATATGGCTGCTTCTGAAGACACAAAAAAGCCTAAGTTAAAAAGCTGACTGAACTGGTCCTCCACAGTTTTTGTCCGGCCAAATAGGATTTGAGGCAATGCAGTAATGTATACCAAGTTCATTTCTCTCCACTTACGCCCCCGTTTCTGCATTGTACTGACTGTTGTCTTCCTCGTGATGGTGCTTGCGGGAGTTTTTCTTTCAGCATATTGAATTTTGCTTGCATCACTTTCAGTTGAACATGTAATGAGCTACTCAGTTGCTTTTGTAAATCCTGCACTTCCATTAGGTCTTTTCGCAAGTTTTGGTAATTAGATCTTACCTCACCAACAGACTTTAAAATGTCATTTACCTGCACTGCTTCGCCAGATTCTGAGAAAATTCCGCTCTCGATATTACTTACTTGCTGTGCTAAATTGTCCATACGCTCATCAGTCTGTCTCATCTGAAAACATATTCACTGGGAATTATAAATTATAAAACTTGATTCTTATAGGTTTGCCAGTCAATAAAGATGACAGTAACATTATTAGTTGGTTGATGTATACGAAATTCTACATGAGAAAAAGTACCTTGCTCTCTAGGTTCTCTACTACTTGATTCATTTTCTTTTGATCTTTCTAGAGTATCATCACCAGTATCAGACGAATGAATAGTTTGGAATACAAATCAGATATATTATTAATACACCAAAATATTTACAACACGACTCGAAATCAAAATGATTTCTTAAAAATCAACAATAAAACCTAAAAATTGTTTGTATCTGCCAGTTCTTCTTCTTTTATTTCCGGAATTTTCATATTTTGACATTTTCAACTGGACTGTCACAAGCTCACAAGTCAAGTCAAAGCAACTTTTTGGCGTTGAACCGCATTCAATAATTTTTAAAAGCTTATTCAATTTACGTCATAGATTTGATTATGTGTCAGAATATTGCATTAGGTTTAAAAACATTCCGTCTATGACGTCAATGTTTCAACGCTAAAACGCAAATTTTTTAAAAGGGATCAAATAATTTTAAAAAAGTGATACGCCAAAAGAGAGCTCAAGTACAGTCGTACAGTCTGGTACAGTCTATCAAATAATGCGTTCCGTAAATGACAACGTTTAAGCCACAGTAAAGCATATATGCTTTACTGTGTGTAAGCTAACATGACGACACGATTTCTATGCCATGTGGCTCACGGTCAAATAGTTTGGTAAAACTGCCTTCAAGTGACGTCATTGCCAGTGGTTCGCTTCAAGTTTTGTGAAATAAACCGATATAAATTACGTCACTTCGGAGTGTAATTCGATCAAACTATTTGACCGTGAGCCACGGGCTTAATAGAAATGATCAAAACTAAATTCATGAAGTATCACAGCGACAATAATGTGAAACAGTAAATGTCAGTAAAATCGGAACGACCAAATTTACTGACCACGTTGCTTCTGACAGTGACAATTTGTGACCATTGCCATGTGTTATGGCAACATCGCTAAGAACAGAAAAAACAGCTAAGGGCAAAGGCAACTCTGTTATGTAAACGTAAACAATATACAAAACCACCATTTCAAACAATTCTTTATGAATTTTTTTAATGTATCGTTTAAGCCTGAAGTGTGAACCTCAATAATTATGGTCAATAAAATTCCCCTGCATGTGTTGAATATAATTCCGTAATAAATTTTCCAGTATTCGCTTTTCACTAGTTTGTACTTCTCTGATTTATTTATATGCAACAATTATGGTTCGAGGTAAGATTAAAACCTATTTCTATGGTTGATTGTTTAATTTTTTGATAAAACTTGTAGTACAAGGTATTGATTTTTCAGCCATAATTAGACAAAGGACAAGAAAAAGCGTAGTTCAAGTAAAATGTCCTGAACATTTCAATCACAAACTTACTGAGTATTTCAACATAAGAAAATCCGTTAGAAGGACTAAAGGAGAGGTTCAAGAAGAAAAAAGGCGACTACTGGAATATGCCTTGCGAAAGGGTGTCGAGGATGGCTTGGAGGTATCTACTTTTTTTCATATAAACAAGGTGGTATGGCTACATGGCAAACCGTAGACACTGTATTTCTCAACAGTTTGATATAATGAGAGTTCATTGCATTTTTAACTGAATATTCTCCAACAGACTTGAACATATATGTTTACAGGTCAGATATATTAAAAGTAAAGGCAGGGGAGTATTTGCATCTCGAAATTTCCACAAAGGTGAATTTGTTGTGGAATACAGTGGAGACCTTATAGACATGCAGGAAGCATATCATCGGGAGGAAAAATATGGACGTGATGAGAAAATGGGATGCTACATGTATTACTTCAGATATAATGAACAGCAGTATTGGTAGGTAGAATCTGGAAATATTACTAAAAGACATGTTGATACTAAATTTGAATTAACAGTGTTGATGGAACAGCAGAGTCTGGTAAACTGGGGAGACTAGTGAACCACTCAAGGAGCGGTAACCTCATCACAAAGGTCCTTATGGTTGACAATGTACCAAGACTGGCACTCATGGCTAAAACCCACATCAATACTGGAGAAGAACTACTTTACGATTATGGAGATAGATCGAAGGAATCATTGGAGCATCACCCTTGGTTGGCTTTTTAACAATAACAATTGAGTGGAGTGGATAGTTAGTATCAATTAAAACTTTTGTTTCATAGTACTTCAACAAAAAATCACATATTGGATCAAGTTTGTTAGAGATTTCAGCTCTACCATTTCATGCAAAACTTATCACTTGCATTGCGCTGTAAATGCATTTAGTAGATGTATTTCGAGAATATAGATATCTGATCGATATGGTTCAACTAATTAACTGAGGGCAATAATGTATATCATTATGTTCACCTAAAAGCTCACAACATAATGAAATAGTATATTATATACCAAGCATGGAAAGTAGCAATAACGTAGGAGTGTGTAAATTACCACAGCATATTAGTGCCCTTTCCAGCACACAATTTTTCCCACAAACGAGGATAACGAAAAAAATTAATGAATTTTTATTCAACTTTATGTTAAAAAAAGCATACGCGAGTTTTTCATTGAATAAGAATTGCATATAATTGATGAGATGAAAATATTGTTAGTCCTTAGAGTATTAATACTATTGATGTTATATCTTGTTTCAAAGTTCTTTGTATCATAAATACTTGGATGGTCTTTGTCTAAAAAACAAATTGAATTAGCTATCATCTACCATCATTATCGTCAATTTCCTAACACACAAAAATGTTAGGCAACGTAACGCATGTATTAGCATTTTTTTTGAGCATAGTTTCTTATTTTACTTTCTTGTTTGATTGTGGGAAAATAACTTTCCATTATTGAAGACAAATATGGTTGTGAGAATAAATAGAGAGAAAGATTGGCCAGAAACATAAAATGTAAAGAAAAATTATAAAATTTATAATAAAGATGATAATTGACTTGTAGCTCGAAATAAAAGATAGTATTATTGTGATATTTTTGAATGAAAATATGCCCTTATATTTCACACAAGTTTTTGTTGAAAGAATATTTCACAAATGGCGTCATTTTATTTATTTTATTTATTTCACCAAATTATTATTGAAGATGAATTTCCTCAATCATCCTAACTAAATATATTATAAACAAAGCCTGATTTTAAGCTCTGACTGTTTCATTACTGATATATAATTTAGTGTAACAAATAAAACTGAACTTAGTTTTGGTAAACTTCTCAAATGTTTAATCTTTTATATTCAGAAATCACTCAATTTTGGATGAAAATGGTAGCAGATGTGTTCTGAAAAACAGAAATAATGTGTTAACTTCATAATGTACCTATTAATTCTGATTTCAAACCATTGAACTGTACTGTGAAATGAACAGCAGCTTAATAACGTAAAAATAATATTACATTTTTTTAATTAGATGTACACCTAGAAGAAAAAAGCAACTGTAGAATTATTTTTGTAATGAAGCATTTTCTGATCATAAAGTGGTGCTTTTCAAATATACATAAAATTTATCATAACATATGATATTACCAAACACTTCTAGAACTCAAACAGTTTATCAAATTTGAACCATCCTAATAAAACTCAAATGCCCTACCTTGCTTTTATATGTTTGTTTATTCACAATTAAAACGATGACTCCAATTTATTTGATTATAACCAAATCCATGAGTACGAGATCAGAAACAGGTTAAAACCTATACATCTTATAGGCACTCTCAGTATATGTAAAAGAATTAACCAATATTAATTGTTATTGAATATTATATAATAAACTTCATGATGGTATCAAATCTACACCCAAAATATAGATCAAAAAATATAGAGAAAAATGCAGAAAGCATTCTACTTGATTTATGAATGTATTTTCATTGTATTTTGTTTTATGTTATGTTATTTACAGTACTTCTCGATTTTGTAAGTATTTAATGTTTGTAATTTACAATGTAGATTTTGTTTTGTATTGTGACTACATATAAATATCCTGATAATGTATTGATTGATAGTATATCTTAATGAGGTGTTTATAATTTGCTGTTATTATACATTTAAAAACGATATTTTCTCTTTGAAAATATGCTATGATAGTGTTATTTTTTTTTCATAACAAATATTAGTTTATTCACACGTTTCCCCAAAAAAATAGTACTAAAACAGGAATGCAATAAATTTTATGCACAATCACAATACGCCCAGAAAACTTGATGACGCGGCTTGTTGGTTACTAAGGACACTTAGTATAAAAAAATGCCATTTAATATGGCTTAAATCAGAATGATAGTGCCTTTTATGGCTTGATTGTGTATAAAATATTTTTCATGTTTTCTCTCATTACATCAATATTAGCAAAGTTTTTCCTCTTCCTACCATGTAGGTAGAGACTAATATGTAAGGTATATACATTTATTATAATTATTGAGTATTTTATATTGTCAATTTCAGTTATGCGAATAGAATAAGTTGCTTAACTCATTCATTGTATTAATTTAATTTCTGAAAAAATACATTATCTTATATTCACTCCTTTAAATTATTTTACCACATCCCCGTGAGCTTTTTCACAATTAAAAATAAGTGATATGAGAATAATCTCGCTTAGATTATTATTAGTTTTTCAAATATATTGAAAATACACCTAAAAAATAAACAAATATTACCTTCTCCCTCAGAAACGCTCATAGACTGTAACCCAAAGCACAGATTAGGAATCTGCGCCCAAAGGCATAGCCTGTGCGGGTAGGACGGCTATTATTATTATTTGTCGTGTCGCTCCGGAGCGACTTACTGATTTTTTGTGGCGTATTCACTTTTCAGCTGTAGGAAAACCTACAGCACCACCCCGGGTGATCGGCGCGAACTCCAAGCAAGCACCAGACGTCGGGATTGGCATCTAGACAATTTACATTGCATGTCGACTACTAAGAAATTGAGAAAAAATTTCTCGTTTTCCAGGATTCGAACCTGCTACCGAGCACCCTATATTCAAATGAATGCTCATAATGTAGATGTGTTAAAATTCTGATACTTGTTTGGCATAAATGATGGATGTACCGATCATTCTGCTACAGTTGTTTCTGAATGATTAAATGGGGAATTTTATGATAAATGATTGTATAGGACGAAATACCGAACCATGCCGGTGGTCTCCTCATACGCCAGATCTCACCCCATTAGATTTTTTATGGACCGACCATTCAATAATATTGACGAGCTTGAAAATTCGATAAGACATATCATTATACAGAAATATTCCAGCAAAAGTGTATTGCGATCTACACTCTTGGTAAATTTTATGATGCATTTTCAGTGCCCACATAAACTCCTTGGGGAATCATGTGGTGACACTCATTGTATTTCTTTAATAATTTTCTACATAATTTCCTCTCCATAATTTCAAACTTGGCTGATGATGAACCTATAGAGGATCGAAACATGTACTACTATGAAACCATATTGAACTGATCGGTAGTCATTTATCGTTCTAACAGCACTAACATTTGGTGGTTATATTAACTTTGTGGAGATGATTTTGAGTTTTTCTTCATCGCCAACCATTATATAGAGGCACCTAATAGCCGCTCTCCATTTGAGAGTTTCAAGCATCGGGGCTTCTTTTAGTCTTCTGTAGTGTACTTGACTAATAAACAGATATTGGTGAATTTTGACAGATGTCATTTTCTAGCCAATGATTGAGCTAGAATAAAAAGCCCCGGTGCTTGTATTGTAATTATCGAACATGCATCAATTTTCAGCAATATATTATTTGTAATTTGCTTGCGTAATTATTCATGTTGTACACTCAAATGGCAACACTGTATAAGATATAAATATTTCAAGTTTCAAAATACATTTGCTTGACTCTCATCAGAGCCGGTTTTTCAATGTACTTTAACTTCGAGCTAAATTCAACTCATGGTTAGAATGTGAGTCGATTCCTTCATTTAGCAAATGTCATATTCATTCTAACCACGAGTCGAATTTAACCGGGAGTCAAAAAGTACACGCTAACACGACATTGATAAACTGGCCCTTGAAGTTGTGTTATTTTATTTTTAATTCTTCAATTTGGAGAAACCTGAACGTCCCCATTTCTTTTAAACTCTTGGTGCCAGTAGCTTGGCCGTGTACCATAGAATTCTAAAGTCGACAGTTTTATCTCCGCCTGTCCCATGATTAGTTCTAAAAAGGTTCACGGAATCTCAGCTTGGTTATTTCGGTATATAATCGTTGGACGACCATATGGTCACATCTTTATATTGACCGAACTTCCACGAATCACTTTGGTGTTCTGTCATTAGTCGATAAATCTCTAGTCAATCAAACTTTGAGGGCAAGTTCCACAAGTCATACTTAACGCTTTAATGGTATGTCATATATCAAGTTTCACATTCAAACTGATTCATAAATTGAAACCTCGCTCAAAGCACTAAGCGGAAGTGGTGCAATCGGCAAAATAATTTTCATCATAAAGTTGCAACCCCTGGAATCACACTGGCTGAATACACCGTATTGTCAGAAAATGTCAAATTAAAAAGAAGAAGAAATGTTTTAATGTCAGAATCAGATGAAATGTATATTTAAATTTTAAAGGCTTAAACGATTTTATTCATTGTATCACCGAATTTTGTATGCTTATTTCAAATTACAGTGAAATGTGGAACAAAATCATGTAAGCTGTTCATTTCTTGTCATCCACTTTCAACTGGCAGTGCACCGATAAAGTCAAACAGTTGAGTTTCCGTTGTTTGAGCCAGAGTTCAAAATGGTTAGAGGTGAGTTGTGTTTCCATTAATGTTTGTTAAGACTTCATGAACCAGTAAATTATGTGTATGTCTGCTCAGTACCTCAAAATTGTTCTCAAAACCTAGGTTCCTAGGACTTGAACTAACCGTTAGTAGACAACCCTTTTATGGAATACATAATGTGCACAGGTAATGATTATAAAATTAAAATACTCAAAATACCAAATAGGTTGGCTTTTTCATTAAAATAGACCTAATGAGGGAAAACGCCGAAATCAGATGATAGTGTATTGAAATAGGAACCATTGGTCAAGACAACAAATCATGTAGAAAAGAATAAGTTTATAGTTCCCATAAACTAGATATCAACAGAACTTGCAAAACAGAACTGTCAGAAAGAGAAGGTAGTGATGTGAGTTTTGATATTATGATATAAAATGAATAGCAAAGGTGTGTTTCTGGGTTTTCTAGTCACTGAGGATTCCTGGGGAAATATCAATATCAAACTATCGAGACAACCTTGGAGGGTAATCAAAACTATTGTTTAAAGATCATAAGGAAATAAAGGTACCAAGGTAAATAACAGTATGAAGAAATCAACCACACAAAGCTGGTTCAACCAAAGGAAATAATCTTTTATGGAATTTATATATTTAGGTAATATTTTCAATTGAAATGTGAGAAATGTATCATTACCAAAGTAATAATGAATAATAGCACACCGAAAGCTATGTCTCTATATGATTTATCAACTTTTATGGTTATTGACTTGTTTCGCTCGTGAGTTCGCTCGATTCTTCTTTCAGCGATACTGGGTCTGATAACTTGGTAGGAATTTCTTGGTCTGCTTGAATTGCTTCATTTGCTTGATTTGCTTTGTCATTTGAATCTCTTTTCTTTTCTTTCATAGGCTTGTGAACACATTGGCAAATCTGTAATAAAGTATTTATGCAGTTTCATACAGTTCATTTTCTTATTTATTGTTCTGTTAATTATAAATGTTATACTCTTAAAATAACAAACATGCTGTTTATACGTGTAGTGTATGCAGTGTGAGTTGAACGAATATAGAACTCTGCTTGAACAGCTAAAGCAAATAAATTCACTGACTTTCAAACATCCATGTCTTTCCACTTTAGAATGACAAAGTATAGTTTGTTAGCTGAATAAACCTTTGATAGGTCCCCAGTGATTATTGACAAGCTGCAATGACATAGCAATTACTTTTTGTTAGTGCATAATCAACTTAAATATTCGAATATATACGATTATATGCTCTAAATGATCATGATGGACTCGAAGGCTTTTATGTGGAACACCCTAGACAATTTAAATGCCCTTACAGTATACAATGGTGTAAACTATTATAGTATTAAGACCTAAAGCATTACCAGAAAAAGATTAAGCTGTCAAACTTGCTGGACTCAGATCAGCCACTCTATTTTTAGTCATGTTATGTAACAAGAAAATTTTGGGTAACATTATCATACTTCAGATAGTCTGAATTGATTTTAAATGGGAGCTAGTTGTCTAAGGAGAGTCAATATCAATATTTGGAGCGTGTTAATTGTTTTTGCCTCTTAGTTCATACTAAAGTGTGTTATTATTACATGATCTATGGTGTTCAGTCCCTGTTATTTATCTCTCCTGAATATTAGAAACTTTGGTGTGGATAAAATACAAGAACGTAAATAACTTGACAAACAATATTAGCAGGGTCATAAACTACAAGCTTTGTGTTGGGATTATGTTTTTTTGTTTTAGTGACTATTTCATCTCAACATCAGTTACATTACCTTGGACTTGGATGCACTTGGTTGGATTATTTCTATAGCCCTGAGTATCTGCTCACCACTTCCATTTTGGTGTGTAGCTCTACAAAAATAGAAGCAGAATTTGAAACAATTTATGGCTATGGATTATTGAAGATTGTCACGAAAAATTTCATCAATGTAATGCAAAACAATCAATTGTTATAAGAGATATTTGTTTTGCAATATAGCAAAGTTGGATCATAGAAATTTCAATTCAATAATTACAACATACAGTTGAAATACTTCACCGGAATGAATAGTTTAACAATAACAAACAATTTTTGTCCCACACTGGTTAAATTGTTTGTTGGACAAAACATTTTTCAAAGAAATATCATTTTTCTTATACATTTTTGTATTCGTCTAAACTCATCATCCTCATTTCTGGAAGGGGAGGACACAAATGGATTCAAAAGCTTTTAGGAATGTTTTTCGTAGGACTCAAATTAGAAAACATAATTGTGTTTCAGTCAGGCATGATATCTTGATTCAGCAAATTGATTGAAATAGAGATCATTTATGAGGGAGTATTGTTATTATAATACTAAGTAAAAAAGTATATTTTGTTCGTTTAATTTTCTCTCTCCAGATATGCTAAAACCTTGTCTGGGATATTTCAATAAATAATATATTTCCCCTTTGTGAAAGCTGTGGAAATCACTGAGGTTTTAGTAGAAGTTAACAATAACTTCATAATACTTTGATTACTTCATCAATGGCTATACTTTGAAAGGGGTTTGAGAGGATTAATTAACCTTCATAACTCCCCTGGATCTGTCAATGCATTTTCCAATACTTAGATGTTTGGAGTCTGTTTAAAAGTAGTTCAAAGTTTGTTGCTTCTATCAATCAGCTGCATCTTTAGGAGTCTTCAAAAGACATGTGTACCTTAGGGAAGACACTGTTTCCTATTTCACCCCTATATCCAGAATATAGTAAAATTAATTCAATTATCCATACTTCTTGTGAAATGAATAATTTCAACAATGTTAATATACCATTCTTTCCAAATGTTCCCACAAAGTGGAAAAAATATATATTTTTCAGACCAAAACTTTATGGGAATGAATAAATCGCTTATCCATCTACTATGACGAATATTGTACCACATTGAATTTTTGGAGAGAAAGGTATTTCGACATTGTCTCCTGCAACATTTCCTGTATCAAGACAATCAAGAATGTATATGTACTCACTCAAAATTTGGTGCATCTTCAGTACTTGTTTTTTTATTAATCATAGATTCCAATTCGTCGAATTCTTTCTTAATTAGACCAAGTAGATCACCAGATTCTCTAACCAGCTTCGCATAATTTTCTTCTATCTCATTGAGAGTCTTATCGTAACTATTTTTAGCCTTGATTCTCTGCGCCAGACTTTTGTTTATCTGAAATTACTTTCATAAAAAAAAAATGATTGAGTGAAATATTGAACTAGGTGTTTTCTATTTATTTTGTTTGCATATTTCCATATTTTAAGAAATAAGGAACTTGAAAGTGAATTTAGATCTTCAAATATCACCTAATTTCATAAGAATATATTCATTGTAATAACTAGAAATATGTGTTTCATAATATCTAAGAGACAGGATTTTTGAAATTTTCTTTTAGGTTTGAAGCACATTTTCCAGAAAGATTGTAAAGAGAATTATGATTTGAATTCATACCATTCTTTAACAAAGGCCAAGAAATCAATTTTTTTATTATATCCTTTTGTTGTCAGAGCAATAAACTTCCGAAGCTACGAAATTGGCTATTATTTTGATATCTAGAAGATTCAATGAAATAGCATTTTACCAGACATAATTTGTAAGTTATTCTTTCCATCTCAGTCTCTAATTTTTTCCTTTCTTCTTGTTGTTTATCAATGATAAAGGTCAATTCATCTCTCTGTTCTTTCAGAAGTAATATGCATTCAACAATTTTTTCATTGTTTTCTCTCAACTCTTTTCCCATATCTTCGGAACCCATTTTTCTCAACTTTTTTCACAAAAAACTTTTGACTGATCGCGAATCTGATGAATGAATCTCGACATGAATTTTTTTCTGTTTATGAAATTCTGTTGACAATCCCTGTGATATAACAGTTTTTGAGCTGTGGCAGGTTCATGGTTGTCTTAGAAATGGGTTGTCTCATTGATTGATTATCTATACAGGGTGAAGCATATATATTATCAATATCAAGATATTGATTAATATTCCGGAAGTTTTCCAACTTCTACGCATGGCAAGAAAAAAGAGAAGGAATATTATTGAAGTTGATATATTCTTATACAGTTGTGAATGACTGTTTATTCCTTGTACATTCTTTGATTACTGATTTATGTAATTCTAGAGCCCGAGTATAGATATAGCTCAAAAAAATTCGGATCTGTTCATTCATAACATTTTACCCGTTCTGTGTTGGTTCATTTTGATATTTGTTTCAGTTACATCTGCAGACCCAAGCACGCCAGTGATTCAGACGAGGAGTCTTAAAACCTGTGAACAACTATTATCTCCACCTACTCCTCATAGGATTGAATTGAGAAATAACAGCTCCGAAAGCAAAGACTGCAAAAAGTCTCTAATCAAATCGTTTCAGCCTGTCCCGAGGTCGAAACGCCGGTAAGTATCTAGTAGTGGAAACGTAATAGTTATTTTCCTATGACCACATGGGAAAGTAGCGTATATCGCACTGTATAGTTACACGGAAAGAGGCTTATCACAAGCGTGCGAAATATTTTCCGTACAGGGACCATATGTTCGAGTTCATGCGTTTGAAGTGACAGAAGCGATACAAACACCGCGCATTGAAGAGAGATATAACATTGATATCGCACGCATTAAAATTCAAACATACGGCTACTTTTCGCACGCTCCTTTAGCTCAGTTCGTAAAGCAGCGGGACTTATTGACTTCTGAGGAGCAGTACCTACATTGAATGCTACCGAACGACGACATGCATAAGCTTTGCAGGAGGCATGTATTATGCGAGCAACCAGCGCTATGCGATGAAATGTTCGACCTACCGTCACCACCAGCGGAGGCGGATACCAGCGCCCCTCTAGTCGGGACCCTGTGTACCCCTTGGCACAAGCGCTCCCGCGCTCTGCAGCCAGCAATGTCCGCGGAGTAAGGGAGGCGGCTCTCAGTGCGTCCTCCCGACCTCTTCCCTCCTGAGCCCTTTTGGGCGAAGCGTTGGCTGAGTTTGTTGGAGTTATGAACATATTATTGATAGTGTAGAACCGAACTTTATTTGTTTATTTACTTCTGAGGAAGAGTACGCGGGTTCGATCCTCGCCCGCGGATACTTTTTTTTCATTATAATATTGAAAAAAATTACACTTCCCAAATAGATTGCTTCAAATATTTGGTCTTGCACTAAGCCGACAAAATATCCACTTCAAAAAATTCTGAATCATCTAAACAAAGCAAGGAATTTTCAAAATGTATTTCCTTATCGTTAAATAGTTTCATATATCAATTCCCTGTACCTATAGTCAGGCAATCATGTAATTATCTTGCTAAGTATTTATTATATATAAAAAGCAGGCTTTGAACAATTTATGTCAAACGTCAAAAGTTATTTTGAGTATGTAGTGAATGTTAGGTGCATTAATTGTGCGTGGAGGCAGCAAAAATATCCTCTCTAAAATTCCTAACAACAAAATCTTGAAGCAATCTATTTGAGAAGTGTAATTTTTTTCATCTTGAAAAAGAAAGTTTCCATGGGCGAGGATCGAACCCGCGTACTCTTCGTCCGAAGTCACGTCGAGTCCCGCTGCCTACCAACTGAGCTATTGGACACATATTATGACGAGAAAATATATTGTATTAGAGTGAATCTTGATTAGTAATTATTATTAATATTTTTCAAGTAGAAAAAGTTCTTGTTCCTAATAATAGTTATAGTTACTTTTTGAAATAAACTATGTGGTCTTCAATTATAATATTTTTATAAATTATTTGGTGAAATTATTATGTGGTCGTAGGAAAAATAGTGTACATTACTCGTGCTTACGCCTCGTGTCACAATATTTCCCACTCGTGTGAAAAATGTCACTTTCCGCTCTAGTAATGTGAATAATATATGCTAACAAGTACGGAAAGAGTACCTTTCCCGCATGTGACTGCCGTTACCCGACGCAAAGCGGAGTTCGGGTAAGCAGTCGAGTGCGGGAGAGTACCTTTCCGTATGAGTAAGGATCAAGATTTTTTCTACAAGCGCAATGAAACATTTTAAATAGCGCTCTTGAACAAACTTTCGCGTGCGGGAAAATTACACCTCTCAAACTAAATTGCGTGCGGGAATAGGGTGGAACACGCACGCTTGTAGGAAATAGTTATTATCCTAACAAGTACGGAAAGAGTACTATTCCCGCATGAGACTGCCGTTACCCGAACGACGCAAAGCGGAGTTCGGGTAAGCAGTCGAGTGCGGGATAGTACCTTTCCGTATGAGTGAGGATCAAGATTTTTTCTACGAGAGCATTGAAACATCTCATGTGATGCTCTTGGACAAACTTTCACGTGCGGGAAAAATTATTACCGCACTAGTGCGGGAAAAACTCACTTGAAGTGACATTAGCGTGCGGGAAAATTTTTCCCGCACTAGTGCGGGAATATGACACCTCTCAAACTAAATTGCGTGCGGGAATAGGGCGGAACACGCACGCTTGTAGAAAAAATAAATTACATCCATTCGAGATTTATATTTAGGAATAATAAAAGTTTGTCATATATCCAGTATGCAATTGTTTAAAATCAAATGAAAATTAATTTATTCTCCATCGAAGTCGATACAGAAATAGATATTGATAAAACTTCTGAAAAGATAAACTTTCACGACCGGTAATCGCTGAACTTTCGGTGATTTTCGTGTTTGTAAGTCGTGGTCTCGAGGTAACTTTTCCTGACGTTTCGTGTACATCTGCGGTAGACATTTTCAAAGGCGGTGCAGAACGGGAGAAGCGTTCGTTTAAGCCTAACTGATTCGATATCTGTGCTCATTTATTCTTTTATTGTGCTCACCCTACTAGGTGACGTGACCATTAAACCTTTTTTTAAATTCTTATTTTATGTACCTGGAAAGGGTTTTGTCAGTGTTTTTATACTCCTTGTTTTTCTTCTGGATGGTGATTGGACTTTTTGTTCAGGCATTGGTCAACGTACAAAAGAACTTATAGGTCGAAATGCTTGTAAGGCTGCACAGCCTGTACGACCCCCTTACAATCTACAATCAGGTATCGGTCGGTGTGGGTTGGTTTTCTAAGAACTCTGTACTAGTTTTCCATTCTGCTTCTTTTCAACAAGTACATCTAAGAGAGCAATCTGGTTGTTCTTTTCTGATTCCATCGTGAACTGGATCTTCGGATTTATGGAGTTGAGATGGTTGTGAAAATTCAATAGTTCTTGTTCTTCATGCCTACATATTATGAAAGTGCAGATTTCGGTGCTTTTAGTTCGAACTTCGGAGAGGCCATTGAAATTCAAAAACACCCTAATAATTTCAATCGAAAGGAAGAATAAGGCCTGAATAAAACGTGGAGGCAGGTACCCAGAGAGATCAAAACAAAACCCATTCCAGGTACAAGTAACAAGAATCGAAAACAATGACAGGTATGTGAATTTACGGAATCAAGTCACGCCGCACAATAAAAGAAGAAATGAATACAGACACGAATCAGTTGAAGGTAAACGAAAGCTTCGTCCGTTACCGCACCGCCTTTGAAAATGTCTACCGCAGATGTAGACGAAACGTCAGGAAAAATTACCTCGAGACTACGACCAGCATTCCCGAATACCACCGAAATATATAGAACTTACTAGACTACTCATACTTTAAACTACATATAAGAGAAACATATAATAAATAGCAACAGAGTACAGACACGAATCAGTTGAAGGTAAACGAAAGCTTCGTCCGGTACCGCACCGCCTTTGAAAATGTCTACCGCAGATGTAGACGAAACGTCAGGAAAAATTACCTCGAGACTACGACCAGCAAACCCGAAAACCACCGAAATATATAGAACTTATTAGACTACTCATACTTTAAACTATATATAAGATAAACATATATGATATATAGCAACAGAGTACATATAATATACAACAACATGTAGTATAAAACAAGATAATTTATTCAAATGATGAAATTTGATCACAAATGGTACTTTCTCTTGAGAATGTATAGTCTAAATCTATATGTTTCAGACCAAACAATCAGAAGGCCTCTAAAAATGTGGAAAGCGAAAATCACAAACTCACCGAATACTTTCCTGAGAGACGGTCCAATCGTAAAACTCAAAAGACCGTTCTAGAAGAAAAACAAAG
This sequence comes from Chrysolina americana, assembly GCA_958502065.1. Taxonomy (NCBI): domain Eukaryota; kingdom Metazoa; phylum Arthropoda; class Insecta; order Coleoptera; family Chrysomelidae; genus Chrysolina; species Chrysolina americana. The sequence continues at coordinate 97,897,006 of OY293410.1, forward strand.
AAACTTGGAAGAGGCACTAAAAACAGAACAAGAAGAAGGACTTGAGGTAACTTTCTGTACCATATATTTGAATTTACTTTGAATTTACTGTATTCGTTTGCTCATAATCTTTTTGTTTCTCAGGTCAGAATTTTTGACGGAAAAGGACGAGGTGTAGTAGCAGCCAAAGACTTCAGCAAAGGTGACTTTGTTGTCGAATACTCTGGAGATCTGATAGATTCCGTTGAGGCCAAAGAGAGGGAGGAAAAATATTCTCGTGACCAAAATACTGGTTGCTACATGTATTATTTTAAATATAATGACCAACAGTATTGGTGAGTTCTTGAAATTTAGTCACTTCCGAAGTATGTTGAAAAAGTACTTGGGGTGTTCAGAGAGAATGTGGCGGTGCCCCATCATGTTGCCAAATTAAATATCTTGATATGGCCAGAGATAAATACTCAATACGTTCTTCAATTTCTGCTTTAAGGAAATTATAGAATACAAAACACGTTCACCAATTAATCCGCATCGAACACCAACGGACTGCCTACCTTGATACTGAATTTCCTGTATTTGATAAGGATTTGAACCAGACCAATATTGTCTATTGTCAATTTCGCTTACTATATCGTCTGATGAATTTTGAGGATTGGCTTTAAGATATGCAAGAATATCAATTTCTATTTCTTCTGTCAAAACCGTTTTTGGCCAGTTTTTTTTTTCTATTGATGCTACCAGTTTCGAAACACTTCTTAATTCTATAAAACCATTGTTTTAGTTGTAGCTCTTTTACTTTGAAATTGCAGCCTATATCTTCTAAGAACTTTTGTAACACTTTGTTGATAAATATCGAATATAAAACATTTTTCTTCTTTGGAATATCTCATTTTATTTATGACCAACAAACTGTAATAAAACAATATTGACGTATGACAGTAATGATTTGTGTGAAACCATGACAATTCTTGGAAACAAAATATTAAAAGCGAGTATCTTGATATTATATTTACACCAATAAAAAAACTATTTTTAAATATTCGATCATATAAAGGGTGTACCGTTTAAAAAAGTAAGTAAAATTTTGACATTTGACAATTTCCAGAATTGATTGGACAGCATAAAACTTAACGAAAAACTCTACAATTTCTTTTTATTCGACTCTTTGTCTCAAAAAGTAAAAATTTTGCAGCCTTTTAAACGTGGGACCATCGAGCATGTTCTTTAAGCCGAATTTACACGTATCAAGTGGCTAAAGCAAGTTACTAAATCAATTAATTTTAAATTTTGTTTTCCGTTTATTATTCATGTGATACAAAAATGACTTCTCATAATTTTATTTTGCAGTATTGATGCAACAGCCGAATCGAGTAGGCTAGGTCGTCTTGTGAATCATTCGAGGAATGGAAATCTCACCACAAAGACTGTCATGCTTGACAGTAAACCCAGGCTGGTACTCATAGCCAAAGATATCATAAGAAAAGGCGATGAAGTCTTATATGACTATGGAGATCGATCGAAGGAATCTCTAAAATACCACCCTTGGTTAGCCAACTAACTGTAATTTTTGTAGTAACTTGGCGAGTACGCCGTGTACATTTTTATTGAATTGTTGAATTGAAATTGATATTGACTTGTATTGTTATAATAATATGGATTGAATTTTGAGTATTTGTTAATTCATATACATCCAATAATATTATAGGATAGTTGGAAAAAACCTTTGCTTGAGTGTATTATCAGAGAACTGATTTTCCGTGACTTGTAGAATGTTAAACCACTGCCAAAAAAATTATGTCACCAATTGTTCGCCAAGTTGTTGAAACGAAAATTGTATTTATAACATTGTAGTATTGAATTATTTGGGGAATGTAAATTAATTGTATTTTTTGTTTAGTATGCAGCATAATACCTATATGATTATTAGTTGAATTTAACCTAAATTCTTGTCTGACAATGCCTGTGAAATAATTTTAGGTTTATTTTGTATAAAATTGATTATTTTTTATTAGAAAATTGTTGAAATTCTTTCATATTGAAATTAATTTAAAATGCAATAATTTTATAAAATTTTCTGAAACTCAATTTTCTTAATTATGTTATTGATTGTGAGCTTTATTGATATATAAAGAGGAGTTTAAAACATCTGTGAACAGTTTTGAATTAACTTTCCATGAATCGTTAATGAAAAAATATTCCAGATTTTTCTGAAATATCCATTTAAACTTGTATCAAGTTATCAATACCAAAAAAAATACGCATTGAAGACAAAATTATGAGCTTGTATAATTTTTTATATTTTCAAATTACTTGAAAGTTTTTTTGATAAATGCCTATCAGGCCACAAGTATTAATTTTAAAATGAATTAAGCCATTTTCAAGTGTTTTTTCGGCATGGATATTGATGCAAAAATGCGTTTATACAATTATTGATTGAAAGAGGGATTTGCTTGTCTGTGATTATACCTCTCGGACCTTTGTTATTTATCGACTGTGTTAATATCTTGAAACAAACAAATTTGGATAATTTGCTATCTCAAAGTAATTAAATTTTACAAATATTGATTGTAATCCAATATATACTGAGTTATTAAATATTTTCACTGCCTTATTTCCAAATGTTTTATTTTCGACCATCTCCTGAAAATGGATGGAATGTTTGTGTGAGATGTTTAGTGATCTATTTATTTAGTCAAATGTCAATATTTATAAATCACAAGGAATATAAAAAAATAATTCAATTGTCAATATAATATTTTTGAAAACATGAGATAATCACCAAATATACCATGAGAAGTGACCCTAATGTGCAACAAACCCGTACCCGGGTGGAAAAACTATTATATTTTTCCTCCAACCATCTACAATAGTATATACTCATATATGGGTATATGAATTTATTCGCAAAAGGAATTTGATCGATACCTTTTGAATTTAATATAATCAGATTAAATAAACGACATTCATTATTATTATAACATTTTTAACTGAGAAACAAAACAGGCATATTTGTATGACTGCATGATGACTGCTGAATAAACATTTCGGAAATTTTAGTTCCACTCTAGAGATGTTAGTTTGCATTGAAAAAGTTTAATAATTTCTCAGCAATTTGATCAGCACTAAAATAATACACGATACACAAAGAACGATCGTTGGTAATATAGTATATCACATAATTAAAATGGATATTAATTAATTCAACGAAAACAAATAACTTTAGAGTCGAAAATACCCTTCTGTCCACAAATTTCCACAATTCAGAGATTTGCCTCATTTCTTCACTTCTTCCTTAATTCATTTGATAAACAAACTGAATCAATATTTTTCTTTTTGAATGAATGTACTTTTTCAATCGAGTTTTAAATTGTAGAAAGTTTCTGGAATTCTTGATATCAGCCGGCAATCTATTAAAATTTATTGTAAATCTTTTTTGTTAGCAGGATGCACAGTGAACAAGTTATGTTGCCTAGTATGATAACTATAAATTCAGAATTTCTAGTAATTACGGAGTGTGATTTAACTTTTTGATTCACAATATTAAGACATTTTGAAAGCTTTTAAAAGCTTTACAACTCCCTCATAAACACTCGTTGAGTGTACCCAAATAAGGCATAGCCTGTGCGGGTAGGAAAACCCGGAAAACCTACAGCACCACCTCAGGTGGTCAGTGTGCACTCCAAGCTAGCACCAGACGAGATTGGCATCTAGACTACTCACAAATACACTTGCTTTTCAACAAGGCATGCGGTCGCCTATCGATCCGATATAAAGTAGTTGAGAAAAAAAATGTTTTGTATTCACATCGCGCTCGAACCGAATATCGCTATGCTGGAGTTTCGAACGGCCTGTGCATCAGATCGCTGAGCCACCGGCCACACCTAAATCTAACGAAAATTCTGTAATTATATATACTGCTGTGTCTACAGAAGGTGATACAATATGCAAGGATATCAATTTCTATTTCTTCTGTCAAAACCGTTTTTGGCCAGTTTTTTTTTTCTATTGATGCTACCAGTTTCGAAACACTTCTTAATTCTATAAAACCATTGTTTTAGTTAGAGCTCTTTTACCTTGAAATTGCAGCCTATATCTTCTAAGTCAAGTCTTTTTTTATATAAAATTTCCAAAGCTCTTTCCAAATGTTTTTCCATAATTTATGAGTAATGCTTTTGGGTCTATAATTATCGGGATTTTGAGGATCACCACTTTGGTAAATAGCTCTAACTCATGTGTGGTTCATTTCAAGTACTATATTACTTTTTCGTTTTATAATTTGATTTAGAACTCAATATAAGTAAATAACATTCTTTAACTTCATGATACTACAGCTTTGACAGTGGATATATTGAAAATTCCAACAAGAATCAAATTCCCATTGATGCGATGCGGGATGCAGGTATACCTTTCATCTGCAATTCAAATTCGTGTCAAGAGGGATATAGGATTTCATGAAAAGCTCTGTATATCTCGACCTTGAGAAAAAGGATGGTTAGGTCACAGTTTATAGCTAAAAGAATAAACTGTGTTACGTACTTCAGATTTTCAGAAATCAGAATTAGTTACCCAAGCACAATTGAAAAAGTGTTTGTCCAGTTGACTGACGACCTTATACGATTCCATTTAGTGTATTTTCTTGGCCCCACCTTTTCATTCCACATGTTTGGTCTGAGCATGTGTACAGGAGGGGTTAAGTTATTACTCAACAACGAACAACTAACAACACTATTTTGAATTAAATTTTAAGGGAATTTGACTTTTGATCCTATTGCATATTTAAAGCTTTATGAATATTTTATGGTCTTTACGCAGTAGGTGAAATGTTCAAAATTATCCTTTTGCAGCGATTCATTCAGAGGTAGTGATATTTTAGGTTATGTAGTGATTTTCACGGTATTTGCCAAAATTGGGAACTTTTTCGGTAAGTGAGATTTATTAATAATAAATTGAGGTAACATGAATAGAGTTTAATTCACAGGATTCAAAGTAGGGCCTATTAACACAAGTTTCTGTATTCCAATCGTGGAATACATACCGTGTTGTTTAATTCATTTTTGAATGGAGAAATAACCTTGAGTTCTTTATTAGGTACTATGTTATAAATAAAACTTGTTATATGGATCAATTTATTTAGTCAATTTAAATTATGATTATTATGAATTACTTATTTATGAGTATTTTTGAATAAGCTGTGTTTAGTAGTCCGGTGCCGGATTTTTATTTTGATGGAAGGTGACGTTACAGGTATGTACCTACAATGTTTGACATAATAATAATAATTGGTTTGTATAGTTACTGACAAGAATCCTAGGTTTCATGCGATTACACACAACGAAATACTTTTGTAAAAATAGAATTAATTACAGTTACAAAGTACATGACTTAAAAAAAGGAATTACTAATTACTTTTTTCTAAATACTTTCGGATAAAACAATAAAATTGAGGAACCCTAATATTTAAAAAAAATTCATAATTAAGTGTTCAACTAAATGGTGAATCCCTGTACAAATATATCATAAAATTTATATCAATTAGGCATTTATGAGAAATCAAATCGAAAATGTTTATACCTCTACAAGATCAAGCACAATATCAATAAAAAATAACAAGTAGAGTAATGTATAAAAATATCGGTATAGTTATAGTTAACTCAATAATAATTGAACATTTGAACATTCAAGAGTTTATTGACAAAAAAGTTACATCAACACAAAAGTTTTAGGATTTATTATAGTATACCACATAAATCAGGTGTTATTAGTCTGGAGCCGTTTTGTTATTGTTACTTTTCAGTACAACTAGTTTTTCAAAATTAGTGTCACTCAGCGCACTCCTCCTGGGCGCGTTGACCATTGTGGCAAAGGAAAATAATCTTTCTACAGGCGCAGAAGAAGGAAGTGCGGTGTTATATTTAAAAAATACGTTTTTCACCAATGGATAACTGTCTAGCATGGTCATATTTTTTCTCAAATCATTTAAGTACTGTAAAACTTCCAATCGTACCCTATTTTTGTTTTCAACGAAAGGTGTTACATCTTCATTGAAATCGAAAAAATCTTCATTTGGATTGTTTTTGGTCAGTTGTGTAGGATACGAATCGGTATTTGAATGATCTTGAAAATGCAATAGTTCACATTCTGCTATAAGAAGTTGCTTTAAATCTTCTTTGCTTAATCCAGTTTTTCCTTCTACTATTGGAAACCAACGTAACTTGAATTCTGGATGGGAAATTGCACCTAAAACAGCATGGCGATCTTGTAATGTCAGTAGTTTTTCAAATCTTTTCTCTATACCTTCAATTGCACTATTCACCAGTATATTTCCACCACATTTGAATGTTTTTGCCTTCAATTTAATTAATTTATTTTGAAGTGATATTATGCTAGGCAAAAGAGAACCATAATATATATTGGTCTCAGTTTGCAAAAAATCTAGTGTCTCTGCTAATGGTTTAGTAACACCACGGTATTCTTCGAGGTAAGTAAATTCGTTGTCAGTAAACGATTGCAGCTGTAATTTTTGAAAGAGCATAGGTAATTTTTTTTTTCGGAAATTATTTGATTTATACTGCCATATAATGAGTTCCACCTAGTTACACCTGGCGAACTAAATGTATGACCCAAGTGTGATTGAATAATTTCCGCAGTCTTCGGCCGATTTGCCTTTTTCCACAATTCCTTACACTTTGCAATGCTATGTATATGTCTATTGCGAAGACTAATGTTATATTCAATAACATTATTTACTTACTTATGAGAAGTAATTGTAAATAGATTATTTTAAAAAAATAATTACAAATTACAATTCCTGCACAGAATTTACTGCAATTACAATTCCAAATTACTCTAAGAAAAAAAGTACTTAAGTACAATTACAAATTACACGAAAAAAAAGTAATTGTAATCATTAATTACTTTTCAACTAGGAATTACCCAACTCTGGTGACTAGTGATAAATTATTGGCAGGTGATTCTGTTGGTGGTTATTAACTCCCAAAATCATTTTATCCATTTCGTGGCTAATTTATTATAATTCAAATTATTAATGACGGGTCGAATCGACCATGCCGTAATAGTAATTTGAAAAATAGATTAAAGATGGGCAAATTCACCTGGTGAACTTGCATCTACGAACAGAAAACTCAAACCATTTTCATAGATATTAGCAATTCATTTGCCGATGCCGGTACCGGGAGATTAGACACTCTAGGCACAGCATTATGCATGCTGTAAGTGGATTGTATTCGATATTCCCTCAGATTGCTCAAATGAAGAAGTAGGGTTTACGAAACATTATTTATGAATTGTGAATAATAATAATAATAATAATAATACATCCTCATGAACACTCGCAGAGTGTACCAAAACCCAAAGGCACAATTATTGTGTGGGTAGTGGGTGGAGGACGGCTGTTATTATTTACCGATTGATAAAATTCATTAAGTAGCATTTATTATTGTTGTATCCAAAATGATTTTAACTATTGATTAGAGATGGTCAAATTAACTTTTTATTCAATAAACGAAGGACACACATAAAAAACGTAACAACTCTCAAATTATAGGTATGACAAAGAATTAAAAATTACCTAAAAGTTTATTAATTTTTTTGATAAAACTGATAACTCAATGAACCAAAGCTTTGAGGTGGGAGAGAGAGATATAAATTTTCCACACTATTCTCAGGAAAATCTTGTTTTCTAGCATTCATTATTAGTACTCCTAGTTTAAATAAATAGGTATATAAGCTTTCCAATATAAATATCATGTTCGATGACTAGGAAATAATTCGCTTCAGTTCACCAATTTTCATTTACCTAGAAATAAACGTCATGCGCTTGAGAATATTTTTATGTTAAGTTGTGTACGAACAACCATGAATTATTTTTAGGGATCTACGTTATCTCAAGTAGGACTAACTTATGCCTTGAATTAATTCACCATAAGTAGGTAGGTTTATATGGTATACCTACAATGGCCTCAAAAATTATTTGTTCGGGAATAAACATTCAAGTTGCTGAAATTATGTAACGAAACATGTGTATGTATCATAGTAGGTATCACTGTCATAACGTCAATATCACTGCATTTCCTAAGTATGTTTATTCCTATAGAATGTCTCCCCAGACCAATTTACTGACGTCCGTTATGTCAAGCCTTCATCAGAGGAAGGAGGCCGCTTACCGTGACGCAAAACAAAAGTGTAATTCATAAAACATTAAACCATCAGACGTTGCGTAATCTTCCTAAATCTGAAAAAAGTGATTTCATTTTGACGATTTGTAAATTGCAAATAATGGTAAATGTTTTCAAGCATGCTATCAAGTTTGATTGGTTACTTGTCCTCTGACGAGACATCTTCGAATTTTGATTGGCTGTATTCAAACATGCCACATGGCAACGATTTGATGCGGAGTTGTCGGCTCTGCATTCTTTAAGCAATAAACAAAAATGCAAAAAAAATATTCTTGGAAATTTACTTATCTGTTATCTATATAATACCTACGAAGGCGTAGAAGGGCCAACAACAAAATATTTTTGAAAATAGTTGGAATTGCCACTTTGAAGTGACAATTGCCACTTTGATCTGACAATTGTCACTTTGATCTGGCAATTGTCAGTTTGAAATGGCAATTGTCACTTTGAAGTGGCAATAGTCACTTTGAACTGGCAATTGTCACTTTGAAGTGGCAATTGTCACTTTGAACTGGCAATTGTCACTTTGAACTGGCAATTGTCACTTTGAACTGGCAATTGTCACTTTGAACTGACAATTGTCACTTTTATCTGACAATTGTCACTTCTATCTGGCAATTGTCACTTTTATCTGGCAATTGTCACTTCAAACTGGCACTTTTTTGCCAACTCCATGCAAAAATATTGTTTTTCAGTCAAATTAAAAGTGGCAATTTCCAATTCGAAGTGACAATTGTCAGATCAAAGTGACAATCGCCAGTTCAAAGTGACAATTGCCACTTCGAAGTGACAATTGCCACTCCAAAGTGACAATTGTCAGATCAAAGTGGCAATTGTCACTTCAAAGTGGCAATTAGTTTAAAAAATAGTTTTGCATTCGAAATGATTTGTAATAAAAATGCACTCAACTATTACTATCCTCTAATTTATTTCAACGTGTAAAGTTCTAATTGAATGATCAATCGACTTACCTGATGTTCTGATGTAAGATTACATATAAACCATCAAAACGGTGAAATATAAATAAATAACTGAAATTAAGGAAATGGAAGAAAATAAGTTTGTAAAACCAATACATAACAATAACCAATTTTTATCAAAAATGAACTATCCCAGAAAGAGAAATGATCACATCAGACTTTTGAAGAACCAAAATTCGATTACCTGAAAATTACAATAAGTTGAATCTATACCTATATAATACCATAAAATGAGAATAAACGAAAATGTGAGGACGGATATTTAATCAAACCATCAAATTACACAAACAATATTTTGTAAAAATATCCCAACAGAGTATTGTAAGACTACAAAACGTAAAATTGGAAAGTGAAAGGAATAAAAATCGTCGAATCCGTATATCACGAGACCTAAAATTGGCATATTGAAAGTCATCAGATGAATAAATGCCCATACCGAAATGTGCAGAACCGAAAACTTTCTGAAATTGGAGAGGGGATAGCACCGCTGGTTGATCTATTCTCTCAGAGATGGCGAAGCGTGCGGTCAGTATAAATAAATTCTCATGTCGCTATTACATTCTTTCTTATTTCTGTCTTACCACCTGATATTACTGAAATGATAAGCTAACATTAATTTTTTTACAAATATTTAGGTAGGTATCATGTAAAAAATATGAATTTGCTTCCAAATATTTCATGGATTGGCTTGCTAAGCAGCAAACATCCTCTTTCTCTGGAAGTGTCCCTATGGTAGGTAGGTATATTTTGCCGATATATGATGCTGATTAATAATCAACATCTGAACGTATTAAATTATAAAAAGTTGAAAGCATTTCTCAAGAGAAAGTCGGATGGATATCAACCAAACGGACAATTTCAAGAATTGCTGACCCAAAAAAGGGTGATATAGAATTTTGTTGGGAAATTGTTATTGTAATTGAATTCTCGAAAAATCGTTAAAGGACCAAACAACCACAAGTCACCACAAGTCAGCGCCATCTTAGAGATAATGAGCAAGTTTTATAACGACTTGATCGTTCTCTACCAGGCTGGTAGACATTATTGGCTCATGGCATCCACAAGTTCTGCTAGATTTCGATTCTGATCATTTTATATCTTACACATTTCGATTCTGATCATTTTATATCTTAAACATTTCGATTCTGATCATTTTATATCTTTCATATTTGGATTCTGATAATTTTATATCTTACACATTTTGGTTCCATGTTACTACATGTTTTTGGGATAATCAGTTTTATCGGTTGTCATACATACATACACCTTAGATGAATTTCTTTTCGGATTATAAATCAGTGCAATATATTTCATTCTGCTATATTTGAGTCTTATGAAAAGTTATTCTAAACAACCGATCCTAGTGTATCCTCTAGCCTCTCCACAGGAATTGATAAGTACTCTCTCTTGAAAAACTCTTGAAAAAATCTTGAACAACCATGTCATATCATATCGTCCTTCTCTTGATTTCGTTAATAATAAAAACAAGTAATTTAAATTTTATGTACTTCTCTACTCTCTTTATGTATGTATGTGTGTATATATGTTTGTATATGTGTATATGTGTATATTTGTCTGCATATATGTATGTGTATATATATATATATTTTCTCATTTTCTATTCATCTTACTATATTCAAATAATATAGGAGTTATTGATCAATTATACTAACAAAAAATTGTGTATCAGTTAATCTCCAATGTATTGCTGAAATTTAATATTTATATAGTACTTCTCAGGGTTAAGTGGAAGAGCGAGGCACTAAGTGCTATTCGAACTTCGCCCTTTTGTCACAATTAATTATCGTCTTATTTTTCTCTTTCTGTAATGTTCCAAAAATATTTGTGGCAAATAAAGACATGTGTTATTATTATTATTATTATTTTATTGGTTTTACATATTAACGGTTTCACCATTTACTGTTACTAGGGACGAAAATAATTAATTCTTTGGCCAACCACTTGTAAATGATCCCAATTATAGTTATGAGCAATCTGTCTCCATACAGTCTATGATCCGAACCTAAATCGACCTTCACCTAGCTGATAATAGAATAATACTTATTTTATAATAAATTTTGTATATCAGAAAATATATCCAAAATGGGTTGCCAAAAAAAATCCTGGACAGAATATTTTTAATAATAAAAAAAATTTCATTAAATGTTGCAACATCAAGATAATAAGAAAAATTCATATTGGACTCAAAGTATAAAACATATAGAACGATCTAGACCTGTTTATACCTGGCAAATAATAGACAACCCTACGTCTGCACATTCTATATGTTTTATAGTTTGAGTCCAGTATGAATTTTTCTTATTATCTTGATGTTGCAATATTTAATGATTTTTTTTTTTTTTAATTATTAAAAATATTCTGTCCAGGATTTTTTTTGGCAACCCATTTTGGATAGTTTTTCTAGTATACAAAATTTATTATAAAATAAGTATTATTCTATTATCAGTTAGGTTCGGATCTTAGACTAATATTTCGCCCTCGGAAATCCTCACTAGTTCAAAGTACTTCCTAGATTGCTAAGGGTGGAACAATGGGAATGGGGGAACTTTATAATCCTTCTACGAGACTGCTCTGTATGATTGGGACGTCCAAGTCAGTTGCACATGTACTAAATTATATGTCAAAGTCAAAGTCAAGTCAAAAATAGCTCTAATGTTTAAAAATATAAATTTTTGTAACAAAGCATATCATAAATAAAAACAATTAAAACATAATACGTCATGGTATTCGTTTAAAAATATACATTTTTGTAGAAAGGCAGTCAATATATAAATAAAAACACAGAATGCCTTTTATGCAAAATGAAAATCATCTTCAAAATTAATAAATAGAGCATTTCAATAACTCTGCAGTCTGCACATTTCTCTCAGGAAATGGTTATTGAAAAATGTTTAATCCAGATGGATTACAGAAAATAATTGATTATGCTGAAAGAAGTCTTGTTCTTAATTTTTCTCCGTACATTTTTTCATTCAATCATTCGAGATTCTTTTATGAATATATTATTTTTTTGAATAAAATACTCTATCTTAACAAATGTCAATAACTAGATATTTTCGGTCAACCCGTTTTCGGTTCTATTCTAATCCCCCAAAAAATCGTTGAAACACTGTTCAACCCTCTTTAAGTGATTTAGTCAGTAATAATTGAGAATTATTGGCATTGTGTGTATAGTTGGAATCAAAAAACCCTTTTAGCAGATGAAATGAAAAAAATGGTGGATCAAGTTGAAAAAATGTCTTATGGCGACCTTCGCCTATGAATAAAATAAACATAAAATGAATAATTAGCGAACTAAATTGAATGAAAAGCATTGTTTCCTAATAATCATTTGATGTTAGTTTGCACACACTTTTGTCTAACGAATCGTGATTTAAGCAATCTTATAAAAGGAAATTACTACTATACAGGGTGTCCCGAAACTATGGTGCCAAATTGAAACAGAAGATTCCCCTAGAAAAATAAATGGGACTTTCCTAATATTTCTTTTCTCAAATGTCGTTCGTTGCACCCTGTATTGAATATGAAAAATTAAAAATAATTTTTATTCATAACTTCCTCACTTTCTAAAATTTTTCAATAAAATTTGACAGAATGTTTGTGTTCAATAGGTAATTTATTTTGAAAAAAGAAACGCATTTTCAGTTGTTACCAGTGACGTACAAGAAGGGCATCAGGGTACCTTTTCTCCCCTATTTTTTACGCCACTGGTAAAATCAGAAAAATTATGCATTTTTTGCATTCCTCATTCAATTTTCAGTAAAAAATGTATACTTGATTGAATCCGGAAAAACTAATCGTTTTCAAGATAATTGCGCTTTTATGAATACAAACATACTAGTAATGAAAAATTTGTTCCGCAGAAATTAATTTTAAAATCCCAATACTTTTCTAAATAACATCTTGATATTCAACCAAAAAAAATGACACTTTCAAATTTAATTTTTTTTTTGGAAATATGAAAGTGGCGAGAAAAATGCCTTTTTATTTTTCAGTTTCAACACCCTGTACCTCTGCAAGAGAAATGCATGTTGAAATGTCATTGATTTTTTTTGGTAAAATATCCAGTTTTAAGTTTAACCAGTAATTAGGATTGTAAAATTCACTTCAGCCGAAAAATTTTCTCAACTGTGGAAGTTATGAATAAAAATTACTTGTAATTTTTCATATTCAACACCCTGTATCTCTGCAATGAACGACATTTGAGAAAAAAAATATTAGGAAAGTCATATTTATTTTTCGAGGGGAATCTTCTGTTTCAATTTGGCACCATAGTTTCGGGACACCCTGTATATTCTTTTATTAAAGAAGTCTTTCTTCGGATATAGACGAATTTCCAACAATTATAAATTATGAATATGTGATGAACCTTCTTTTTTTTTCATCCTTCAACAGAGGATATTTTGGCAAGTATCTGTTATAAAACTACTCCCCATGGTAACACTTGTATAATGTTCCTCATTAATAATAATAAAGAGGAGAAAAAAAGGACTAATTATCGAGACCTACTCTTTCAACTCCACTGCCTTTACTCACTGCTGTCGACTCCAAATATTATACCGGCTTTGTTTACTCAGAGCACATGATTCTCGAACCCAATGATTATAAATCGGCCTGACAGGGCCTGACTGGAATATTTCTTACTGATAAAAAAATTATTGTCAAGGACAGTATTACAAGTATCCAACTGCGAATTTTGTTGTGGTTCGGACAAGTGAACTACCGTCAATAAAAATTTGTTCAACGATCTCCGAGATGAACTTTATTTCAAAGTATTATATATTTGATGAAATCGGAGCAACTAATAGAAAAATGTAGTTCATCTGGACATTTCTAAATGCTCCGTATCAGGACCACCAATCGATCATTCGTAAATGATCTTCGAAAACAAAAAAAGTTGTGGAAGTAATGTGTGGAAATGAATAGATTCCAGACCTTTTTATGGTGATTTCAAGTGGCTTGGTGATTAGACTCAGAGATCAAGATTCATTCCCAATGGAAAAATCCAGTTTCCAAGTTCTTGTGATATACCGTATGGTATTTCAGGAAATAAAAAAAGGGGTCACGTCCTAAATACATTGAATTCCATGCTGTTTTATCAAATCTCCATTATATGATAACATGCAGTGAACGTTGACCTGGAAAGAAGCTGCAAAACATTTTCAATTTGTTGCCTGTTGTACTGAAGATTGCGTTGCTTCATTTAAATGCTAAACAATGAATAACAGAACCATCAAAATCAACTTCAGATAAACTCAATACTAATTATCTTTAACACTACATGAACTAATGGCTACCGTGAAGTTCTTATCACGCATCATTTTCCTGGTGGACGTAAAGTCAATCAAGGGTATTTTGGACGAGTTCTATGCAAGGTTATCGATATCAATTAAACAAAATAATCGGCCGAATTTGTTGAATGATAGTGTTACAGTTTGTCTGTGTGGTGAATGATCGGTTACATTTTGTCTTGTTGTGGAGTTGTTACTGCCTTATTTACTTCTTGGATTTTTTCCCTCTTTTCCACGCGAACCAGATTTTATGGAAAGCGAAAGTAAGTTTTTCGTCCTTTATGAATCATTGCGCGAAACGAATTCCAGTGGTGTTATTTTGAAATCACCCAAAACATTTAGTTAGACCTTGTACCGCCTGTGAACATGAATTTCATTACAACTTTGTGACCACTGAACTATTCTCAATAAAACCAAATTGGATCGAAGGATGTTTTATGACGTCCAAAGCATGTCCCCGGGATACCCACCTAGACCTCCATGAGATCGACTATCTTGGGATTCTAGTCATAGGACTCATAGCTATAGTATGAACCTACTGTTGACATCTCTAGACTGGATGCATGCAGATGATTTATCTGTGTGTATTCAGTATAAATGAATGACTAAATAAAATAAATAGATAGCCTTCATGGAAGTCCATGAGATATCCCTCAAGACCATCCATGAGATCCTCAGTTCGCAGCCTCCCTGAGACCTACTCGAAAAAACAAGTCTAACATTTATTACACATACCTATATTTTCAGTTACAAGTGATTTAGAAAAAAGTAAACGGTTAGTTTCATATAGATTATCGTCAACTGAACAATGTGACAAAGGACAGTTACCCTCTTCCGAGAATGGACTACACCCTAGACACAGTGGCTGGGGTCTAGGATATTTGGGTGCGGCCCATTGGGCGCGAGTCAACTCGGCGCAAGGGCAACTAGGCGCATAGACAACTGGACGCAAAAAAATGGGATGGAATGAGATTACATTATGAGATTATGAGTAATGTCCGGAAAAACTTTAGCAGGTTGAGAAACGATAAGAAATTGATTTATTCATTAACAAGATTGAGAACAGGTACCATTTTCTAGATATATAGGTATAGAAGTAGACGCTGCTTGACTCAAAATACAGCTGAAAAACCGAGCAACATTAGGTGGTGCCGTTGTTCCTACAAATCCGCGTGAATATTCAGTATATACATCCCAAGGAGAAAGGCATGGCTTCCATACCTGAAAGCATGGAATGCAGATGGTACCTTCAACATCGCTCCCCAGCTTTTTTGCTAAGTGTATACGGTGATGGTGACCAAGAACGGCGGAATCCACCCTGCCGTATATGCGTTGCTTCCAAATAAGCAACGGTTCACATACAGCAAAATGTTCGAGATGCTGCAGGATCTTTCGTGCCGAGATCTGAAACCAAATTATATATCCTGCGATTTGGAACAGGCCGCGTCTGTTGCAATGAAAACTTCGTGGAATCTGCCCACAATTTACTCAGTGAAGAGCTTCCTGTAGAGCTTCAACCTTTTCTCGATTGGCTGGAAGACTATTACATCGGCCGACCTAACACAAGAGGTCAAGGACAACGCCTTCCTTTATTTCTGGTCGCAATGTGGAATCTACATCAGAGGGTCCTAGATAGCCAAAACAAGACAATCATACCGAGGCAGCTCGGCTGCTTCATTCCAAAACCCAGTATGTGAAAAAAACAAAATTGGGAGAAAAACGAGTTTTATTATTTTTGTTTGGCTTTGAAGGGGTTGCACAAACTAGGTTAGAGGTATGTCATATCTCTGAAATTAGTACAACTATCAACAAACAGGTCGGGTTGAAAGATGCGCCTAAACACAGTATATCCAAAAATATTGAAACTTCATTTTCTGAAAAAATGTTGGATACTGTGTTTTGGAACGGAGCAGCAGAGCTCATTGACGTCTCAAAGATGAACTCCAAATGAGTACAATTTGGAACTATATCGGTGCCTTGAGGAAGATTCAGCATGGTCGGGACAAGTACTATGAGGAGCTGGTTGCCGGTCATGAACCACCGGCAAAGCTCAAGAAGTACCAGCTGGATGAATGAATCATCAGGCTTGTTACTAATTAATACCGCGATAATATTTTAGAGTTTTATACGGGGCATTGCTCATAATTATGATTAGTAGACAGACGTCCCTGTGACGTGTCTAGTATACCTCGACGACATAACTGTGGTTGGCAGATCTTTCAAGGACCATGTGATAAACCTGGAGTAGGTATTTCTGAGACTGAGAAGCTCAGAATTAAAATTGAGCTCCAAGAAATGCCATTTGTTTCAAAAAGAAGTAAGATATGTCTGCCACGTAGTTTCTGGGTAAGGAGTAGTAGCCCACACAGCAAATAACATCCAATTGATGTCCGTTTTACATCCAGCTCAAGTCAAAACGTTCTTGGATGTTGACAGTCCCTAGTCCTCTCCAGTGGTGCTGGTGAAGGAGAAAGATGGACCAACGCGCTTTTGTGTAGATTATCGTCAACTGAACAGAGTGACGAAGAAGGAATGTTACCCTCTTCCGAGGATGGACGACACCCAAGAAATATTGGCTGGTTTTACGATTGTCTATAGACCCTTACTTTGAAGAGTGCATGGCTCAGAATTGCGACAGTTTACAGTTATGCCATTCGGACTCTGCAATGCTCCAGCCACATTCGAAAGATTGATGGAGCCCCAAGAAATGTCATCTGTTCCAAAAAGAAGTACGATATTTCGGCCACATTGCTTCTGGAGATCAAGCTATAAAAGAATGGCCAATTGCAAAAGACACACACCAGCTTCGTAGTGTTCTTGGTTAGCGAAGCTACTATCAACGATACGTGCTGGGGTTGCAAACACAGTTCCAGTTATCCGAGGAATGCCAGGAGTCGTTCCAAGTGTCTCCCTCTAGGGGAATTAGGGTGCGACTTGGTATTTGAAGTCGAGAAATGAATTGGCGATGGTACATTGCTAGTCACACAACTAGAAGTCCTTATCCTCTAAAAGATATTTGGATAGATTGATTGTACGTATAGGATAGCTATTGAGTGTTAATTTACTCATCGATAATACTATGTGTATATGTTGAATGAAGTCTCGAGCGTTTGTAGAAAAATCTTGTGTGTATTTCGAGCACAAAGTGTCATTGCCGCCCTCTATGTCTTTGTCTCTATCACTTTGCGCTTTAAATATACAAATAGTTTTATTCATGGCTGGGGACTGGAATCAGTTGTACAGCATATTGGATATAAATTCAGCTTTTATTAATTTTGTGAACACTTTTATCTTTCACTATAATTTACATTTTCCTTCAAAACAAGACAATTAGATGAAAAAAATTTATAAAAAACGCAAATTGGATAAATAATGATGTACGGCGATCGTCTATTTATTTGAAAAACTTGCGCTATCAAGGACGTTTTTCCAGATCTACATGAATATTTCAATACCAAAAAAAAATCACTCAAACTTGCTAAAGGAGACACGAGTACAAAAAAGGCTGAAAATCCTTCACCGCAACTAAACTACGTTCGAACTGTCCTCGGCTAGTCACCAACTTGATATGCACTGATTCTTTTCCTTCAATTCTGATAGACCGCGGTTGTCATTTCATCAATTTTATACAAAGATTAATATATTTTATTTTAATAGCTTTTATATGTAATAATAATAATAATAATAATAATAGGTCTTTATTTCCCAATAATAATACATTAGTAACAGTAAATGACATTGGAAAAAAGCCGAAGATCAGCTGGATGTGCCTCACGACACAGCCTATGTTTTTCATCTTGAGCTCTACGAAAAAAAAAAAAAAGAAGAGAAAACTAATACTAAATCTTCTGAAATACCTACAGCATTTTGTAATTTGACCAAATAAAAAGTAGAGAAACATCAAAAACGCGAACAGTGAATATTATGATAACAGAAAACTATGTATATTTAATCAGTTCTTTCATAATACTCAGTCAATCTTGTTCGTCACTTAGATATCTTTTGAAAGCTTTTTTGAAATGAAAGAGCGACAAAGTCTTTAGCTCCTCAGAAATTGAGTTATAAACCTTCGTTATTTGACAGGAAAATGATCTTTTGAATAGTTCTGTTCGATGAGCAGGAAGCGTAAGTTTACCTTTGAATCTGACATTGATGTTCTGAATATCAGTTCGATATCTTATTTTATTGAAAAGGTATTGTGGACACTTTTCCATAATTATTTTATTTTTTGTGTCGTCGACTATTTTATATGTTTTCATCTATCTATATAAAATATTCTTTTTATAGACTAATATTTTCACTGTAGTATTTTTTCTTGTTGTTCCCATTAGGGGGTTAATATAATTTTTCTTTCCAGGAATATAGGGCTGAGTTTAGGAACAGCTCACGCTGGTACTCCGCCTTCTCACCAATCGCTTTTTTTACTTATTTTATGGTGAATGAAGACGAATTATTATTATAATTATACAGCGTGTATAAGTGGGGAGACAAGTACGAGTCTTGCGGGACACTCGCTTTGACTGTGTATCCCGCTGAAATATTGCTGTTGAGTCTAACAACCACAAAAGATATGCGTGAGGTATGAATCGATTAACCTCACTACATTTGAAGGCTTACCTGCTCTTGACATCTTGTTGGCCAGGCACTCGACCCGAACAGTGTCGAAGACCTTCTCTATACAACATCGTGAATACTTGGAATTTTATGAGTTTAACGTCAACATTATTATACAGTGAGCATCATAAGTGTTACCCTCCCCCCCTATCTAACTCGTTACTGCACTCTTGCACGAATAGTTTAACCCTAATTTCATCCCTTACTGAAGGAAAGCAACCCTATGGAAAAATCTAACTAGCATGGGATTCTCGCGTCATTATTTTATCGGGTTTGGTTTAGACGTCAAGGGAGATTTGCCATATGCTTGGATATTAACTGCATGTTTTTGTTGGTGTTTTTGCGTTGTTTTTAGGATAATTGGTCAAAACAAAAAACTGATATCAAGGAGAATGTGAATCAGTGTATTTTAGCTGTATGAATGTCCACTGAAAGTTTTTCAGATTGCCTTATTAATGGACATTATTTCAAACAGTTAGTGCTAGGAATCGCACGTTAAAAGGTGAGACCTCGTTAATCCTTAGCTCGCTAAAGTATAGACTTCTGAGGGTTGTCGTTTGTAGGGGGATGACGGCTGATTAACGGAAAAAACAATTTTAAAACAATTGAAAAAAAAAATATATGAGAACGGTAGTGTGCAAACTTTGGGCGATCAACTACTGGGAAAGATAAAAAAAGTGGACATTACGGGCGAATTTGTATATAATCCGTCCTCATCGAGTAGAACTGTTGCCTTGAATGTGAGGTTTTGCAGAAAAAAAAAAAAAAAATTCATTTCTACATGCCTATAAAATAAAGATGGTTCATGAACTGACGGACGATAATCCAGACCGCCGTCTAAAATATTGTGAAATTGTATCTGATAATATTTTGCAAAATCCCAGCTATTTGAAACACATTTGTTTCAATAATATGATGTCCTTTTTTCAAACGGTCATGTGCATAGACGAAATATGAGGTACTGGTCCGATGAAAATCCTCGAACTTCTCGCGAAGCTCATTCTCAGTTTTTACAAAAAGTTAAGTGTGGACAGGAATACTGGGTGACCACGTTGTAGGTCCGTTATTCATTGAGGAAAATCTGCCTGGTGCCCTCTATTTGGAAATGCTGTAAACAGTGATAAATCCACTGATAGTGTAGACGAAATTATTTTGCAACAAGATGGAGCTCTTCCTCGTTTTGCAGTTGCTGTGAGGAATTATTTGAATACTGTTTATGTAGGACGATGGATCGGACTCCGGGAATCTGTGGAATGGCCTTCAAGATCACCAGATCTAACCCGTTTAGATTTCTTTGTATGGGGTTACCTAAAATCTAAAGTATAAGGTCGGTGTCACTCAATTCAGGAGTTGTCAGCGCGGATTACGGAAGTAGATGCAACAATTACCTACCCGAAAAACTTTGCAGAGCGTCAGGGCAGAAACTAAAAATAGACTTTATTTTTGCCGAAAGGTTAACGGGGAACATTTTGAACATTTATTTCAATAACAGATAAGGTTCGGGTTAGTTTAGTTGCCTTCCTGTTTGTGGTGTTTTGTTATTTTTAAATTTTCAAATTCACAGTTGGATGGAGGATAACATCGTTTCAGATAAGCTATAACTCACCACCACATGATATTAATTTTTTTCGAAAGGGTTGCTCCCCTCCATTAAGGAATGAAATTAGGGATCTCGGTGATTTTTCTTACAAGAGTCCAGTAACAACTTGGATAGGGTTGGTAAAACTTATGATGCTCTCTGTATTTTATCAGGGTATTTGTTGATTACTTGAGTGATCGAAATTTATTCTTGATTGCAATGTCAATATATCATCCAAAACTGTCCAATATTTTTGTATCAATAAACCCCAATTCCGTAACAAATAATTTTGCGGGTCGATTTAATTTTTGAATTGTTCAGTATTATTTTTCAATGAAATAAATGTTTGAAGTGGACTATTATTTTGTTACAGAAAAATATCTATCAAAATTAGGCTATAACTCAACGGCCTCGACCATATTGGATGAAACAAAAACTCCTGTCATAACCATGACCGAAAATCGAAGACCATCAGTTAATGGACAGTGGATCCTTGGTAAGTAAACATTTTTCACTTGACCGATTTGCAAAATATTGAGAATCAATACTAGGGCTGTATCTTGAAAAACTCTTTGTCATGTCAGTAACAAACTGTCTTGATGAACTTTAATAAGATGATATTGTTACGAGATTGATAAAAATCCCCACCTCGCCGTTCCAATCAGAATATTTTTTTCTGTGTATAGTTCAGTTGAAAGACTCCTAGAATGATATTACTCATATCTTTTAATTTTCGAACAGGTTACTAACTGTATAGGATAGGGGTACAAATGTTTCCACCAAAAGATTGAAATCCTCTTTCTGAAAGTGGTGCTCGACTAATTTTACAACTTTTTCAAACAATTGTGTCGACTAGTTATTTTTCATAGCCAGTTTTTGTGGGATACGCTTAATTATCTTATTATTATCTTCAGGTGATGAAGACAACGAGAAATATGATGATTTTCCTGAAGTCGGCGATGAAGTGGAAAGCACACCCCCTGCTGCCCCTTCCGATGGACAAGGGGGTCACAATGGATGGTCAGCGTCCGCCCAAGCAGAGTTGATTGAGCGAAGAAAAAGACTGAAGTAAGTTTTGATTTTTTATTACTTGCACGAACAATTCTTGTGTCGTAATACAAGTGAGCACATTTGTCAAGAATAGCCAATGATAGACATTCACGGAATTCCAGCGACTCTGTTGGATGTTATGCATTGTTACTTCATACAGTTCAAACTTTCACCTATAGAGCTCTCCCGGTGTTTTCGTTGTTTTTCCGGAAAATCATTAGGGCACTAAGGCCCGATTTCATAATGAACTGGAAGTTAGTATTTAATTTGAGTAACTGTTAGGCTGTGACTACCAAAATTGATTTGCAATTGGCAGGTTGTCACAGTCTGACAACTATTTAAACTAAATGATAAGACACACAGAATCCAAGAAAACCCTGTTTAACTGAGAGGAAGCGGAAAGTTTATAAAATTGCGATTTGGCGCGTAAGGTAACAACGTAGGGCCTGCCATTAAGCAGGTCTCTGAGCCGATTTGCCCCCCCCTTTGAAAGCCTCATGCCTACTGTTCACACTCACGATATCCGACGATACGATTATCCTATAATTTTATCTCCGGGTTCCTATTGGTCAATTTCAAATAATCAACAATAGTAACACTTTCTGATCATCTTATATCGTGAGTGTGAACAGTGAGTTTCAGTAACTAATGACCAAATCAGTTGAAGATATTTTCCCCATCTTGTACAACTTCCTTTTTTAGATTCATCTATGAGTCGGAGGAGTAAAGTATGGCTGTATCAACGGCTGAATGAATAAGTTGTCAATATACATTGAGAACAATATTGGCCCAAGAATTGTTCCTTGTGGCACCCCATATGATATGTTATTCCCTGACTTATAGTTTCACCATATTCTTACCGATTGTTTACGATCTGTTAAATAGTTTTTCAAAAGGTCGAGTGCTATTCCACTTACTCCGATCTTTCCAAGGCCTCGAATACCTGAAAGTAATCGACAGTATCGAAGACCTTGGCAAAATCTAGAAATAAACCAATACTTGGCTTTCTAGTATCAATGCGATGATATATTTCTCCGGTTAATTGAGATGATATATCGTCCGTTAACACGTCTGTTCGAAAACCACATTGATGATCGAATATCATGTGATGTTTGTAGAAAAAATAATTTATTATCCTTTTCATTTACTTTTCAAACATTTTTGCAAATGTGACGATGAGAGGAATTGGCCTATAGCTCACCACAAATTTCTCATCACCTTTTTTATACAGGGTCCTGCAACAAGGGAGTGGTCCATATCTCAATTATGGTAATAGATAGATGAATTTACCAGAAAAATTATACGATTTTCTGAGCTCTACAAAATGAATATAATTGTACTTACACAGGGTATTAATTTTTTTTGGGCGAGTCCCAACTTTGTTTTTTGAATGGCAACTTGTATTTTTCATCAGTTTTTTGGTTTCTATATGAGAAATATGTATTTTTTTATTTTTAATTTAGCTAAGGAGCTCACGTCAATCTCATGGATCAGCTAATGTCACAGTCTCGGTTTGAAACTTGGTTGTCTAAAAGTGCACTCTTATACATGTACGCGTATTAAAAGGTTTAAAACTTGGCTAGGGGCGGTAATGCAGATCCCATACTTAGTAGCAGGTGTGAAGCTAGCTCCAACTGGGCACCAGGAGCCAAAGAACCTGTCTAGCCCCTGTCTTTAGCAGCCCAATATCTACTATTTTTTTTTTAAAGTCAACTCCTCTTCCAGAGACCACACGGCCAAGATATCGCACTTCCTTTCGGAACAGATGGCATTTCTTAGGGCTCATGCAGTTTCAATTAGGAGTTTCTTAGTCGCTCAAATACTGCCGCCAAGTTTTTCACGTGGTCATCGAACGATTTGCCATCCACAATTATGTCTTCGAATTATACTAGGCTCCCTTCAGAACCGTCTCCTTTAATGTTTCAAAAGTGGCTGGAGCATTAAACCGTATACGCATTGGAAGTTTTATGTAGGTAATAAGTTTTAAGATTTGAGATTTAGGATATCAATTTTAAGGAAGCATACAATTAAAATATTAAGCTTGAATTTCACCAACAAGATTGTTTGTGGTGCGTGAAGAGAATTATAATGGCAATGCCATTTTCATGTTGAAAGGAAATCTTAAGTTATAACAATTGAAACCAAAGTCATGAAATTTCCGTTGTGCTTTAGCCATTACAGAGCCCGAGTGGCATAACTGAACTACCACAGTCCTGAGCCTACAGTGAAGGCTGTCTTTTCGATCGTCTGGAGCTAGTTCTACCTGCCAATATCCGCTCTTCAAGTTTAACCAAATAAATAAAATGAATAGGTACATCTGGTGGAAAGAAAGGGATTTGTTTTATTTATTTGGTCTCCTGTAAACTTTTCAGGCTATCCTCGAATCAGTTCCATCACTTCCTAAGTGGCCTCTGCTTTGGAGAAGTGATTTTTACTTTGCTCGCGGAGATCTGCTATTGTAGGTTATTGTAAATAGGAAAATACTGCAAAAAATAGCCATTTTCACTTTTCTGAAATGATTGCTTGAAACTGTTTATGAATATAAAAATTGAATTTCAAGCAACTTTATCCATATCTTGTCATGAACCCCTACTTCTTGCCTCTTTATAATACATTTTTTTGATTTGTCGTCTTACCAGCCATCATGGACATCTGTCAACATCAATTTTTTGATTGTCATACATGCAGAATCGATCACCCAGGATTTTTTTTTCGATAGTTCAATTATACACTTATTACATACTTCATATAGGTTTGTCAAATATAGTTAGTGTCTGTCGTGTTATTAGCCGCAGTGTCAGATATATGCTCCCTATTCTAGTTTGCGGAAATGGTTGAAGAGAAGGGTATTTCAAGCCTTTCGAATTACAATCCACTGATGAATGATTTGACCTTCACAAGTATTCTTCATTCTGGAGCAACATATCAGTCGCTGAAAAAAGGAGTATGAGCATATGAGATAACCTTTGCTCTTACCCTCGTAAGTTCATGTACACGTTAGTAATCTAGTGTTCGACATTTTGTTATCATATTCATAATTGGGACATTTCAGCAAAACGTACAATTCGAAACAAACGTGTAGTTGGGTGGTAAATAATTTTCCACGTATCGTTTTTTTTTTAATATTCGTCGTATGGGTAAGAATAATTACTTTCATTCTATTGATCAAACTCTTACTTACATTTAGTTCACGCAACGTGATGGGTATAATTGCTTCAATTAGGTATGTATAAATACGCAAAAAATTATTGAAAACTTGTTTGGGGTCATCCATAATTTACACGCGTTAAGAAGTAGGTAGGATGTCAACAAAGTGTAACATCATGCGACAAGAGGGGGGGGGCGAGTCATAAGCTTCGTGACACCTATAAATCTAAAGCATTATTGAATAATTTTGAAAGTGCTATTTCAATATGAAAAGGACGAGAGGTAAGAACTCAAAAAAATCATGAAATTCGTGAGACGAGTTGCAGATGAAAGAGTTGTTCGCCTGTTGATATGTATTGTAGAAAATATTCCATCTGAAGATTAATTTTTAGATATGACCGGGTATTAAGCTGTGACTGATGATGACAGAAACTCTTTCATTTCATGAAAATAAGAAATTTTAAAACAAATAATGTTTTTCATATAGATCCAAATGTTTTGAATTATTAGCCAGTGTAGTAACTGTATTTTTTTAGCGAAGTTAATTAAAATAGTTTATAGTGTGCTCGGAATATTATTCAGAAATAACAGTGGTGTCGGAAGTAGGATATTAGTGAAAAGCAGAAACTATATATAAACTATTTATGGTGAATAATTGTTAAAAAAAATGTTAAAATTATTATATCCGTCAACCGGTTGCACCTCTACGTGCAACCCTCAAAAGTCAGAGACTTGTGCGAGCTAGGGGAAGACGTAACCCTTACCTTTTAATACGTGTGATGCCATGTACGAGACCGGTGGCAATCGAACTCACGCTCTTTGGCTTATGAGGCGAGAACTCAACATGCACACCACGAGCAGTACATCGTATATTTATCCAAAGTCCATTTGTTGATTTGGAAAGAAGGCCCCAGGAGGAAAAACAAAGAAGCGGAAAAGCGGGTCAGGAGGAAAAACAAGAAGAGGAAAATTGGCGTTAGGAAAAACACAAGAAGAGGAAACGCGGCCGTTGAATGAAAAGAAAGAACAATAAGAGGCACTCCAGAACATTTCCGAAGAACAGAGAAAAGAGCGGGAAGATGAAAAACAAGAACGAAAAAATGAGAAGCAAGAACAATAAGAAACACTCCAGAACATTTTTGAACAACAAAAGAATGAATTAGAACGAAAAAAACAAAGGGAAACAGACTTCCAGAAGGTTCTAGAACATCAAGACACGTTCTTCCAACAGGTATTACAGAAAACCGAAGTACAAATGGAACTGAAAGAAGAACTAAAGGAAGACATCAACAATACGAAAGTGGATAAAATGCGAGAGGAGATGAAAGAACTCGAAAACCAGATAGCTCTCCTCAAGAACCAAGATCGTCGAGACAGAATTGCCACATCAGGAATTTCCGTAAAACCACCGACTTTTGACGAATAGTCCTCTTGGTCCTTGTATCGCCCGCAATTTGAAGCAGTGGCTATTGGATGGGGCGAAGAAGAAAAAGCTACGGCACTCATGATAGCTATGAGAGGGCTTTGGACATGTTGCAGAACAGAACAGTAAATTAAATATGACGACCTGATAACTGCATTAGACGAGAACAGCTGTATCGGGCTCAAATGAAAACGCGCACTCAAAAATCGGGTGAGACTTTGCAAGAATTTGAAGCGCATGTGAGACGCCTAATTCAGCTGGCTTACCCAAAAGCACCGGGAAATTTCAAGGAAAAGCTAGCGGTGCAGTTATTCATAGATGGAGTGAGAGACACTGAAATCCAAAGGACTCTGCGACTAACACACTTCGAGAGGAGTAGCGATGCCTTGGAACGTTCTCTAGAACTGGAGGCGGCATCAATAGAAGAACTCAAACAACAATTTGACGCAGTTACTAGTTCATTCGAGAAGGTTCTGGATGAGATTAAATCATTGATAAGCACAATAAGCACTCAGACGAACGGGGCTGTAGATGTGGGAAATTGGGACATCTTATTGAAGACTGCAGGGTGAGAATGCCACCACATTCGCAATCACCTATGAGGACAAAGTCTTCCAGCGAGTCCTCAAATGGGCAACAGAAAAAACTAGAATTAACTAGCATATGGAGGCGCATGCTGACTAGCAATAATAGAGAGAAATTGAACGGAATTGAACGTTGCGAAGGAATCATCCAAGTGAGATTAATGGTTGGCGACAATCGGACCACAGCAAAAATGAGACAAGACCAAGAAAGAGATCCAAGCGTTACAGAATTTCTAAGATGGAAGGAAAGCGGAGCGAAAAGACCCATCTGGAAGGAAATCTCCGTTCGATCACCAACTTTCAAGGCATTATGGGCGCAATGGTATTCTGTGATTGTTGTTGAGAATGGTCTACTGAAAACAGCTTTGGACTCAGCTGACGGCAGAAAAGTGATTTCTCAATTGGTTATGGAACGGATATAGCTGAAGTTCCTCTTGTCTCAATATTTTTTCGAACACGGAAAGTTGCAACGAAATCTAACATCCCGTTGAAGAGATATGAAGCCACTGATTGATAACAATTTTTTGTTATTAACCTATTAATAGAGTCTGTATATACATTCAGGTCGATTCTGTTTAAACATTGCTATAAACCTTGCCGGTTCAGTCATATTGCTATCTCTCTTGTTGTTTACATCTATCCTTCTATCTTTCTTTTTTTAAATTGCTATCATAACAATATTTTCACATAACAATATAGCTATTTTCGAACAGAATTGACCTGATTTACTCAATTTTCATGAAGACGGAAATTCGATTCTTCTTTTAGAGGAAACCTGAGATAATTGAGGGTTTTGTTGCCAGTGTTTGAATAAGAATGACTATAATTCTGGTTTCAAGGCCACTATGAATATTTCAATGGTACGAGCCGCTAGCTTCTTCAAATGTGCTTCTTTCATCTCCGACTTGGTGCCAATCCTGAGTTGTAGTCATTTCTGAGGTACTGGGCATAGAACTAGTTTAATGGGCATTCTATTTGTAAATGGGATTTGTGGCGTTTTATTGTTTGGCGTTTTGAATACGAATAAATTGTCATCGATGAAAATATATTCTTTATTCAGTTAGATCATTAATTGTCATTAGTTGAATTGAATTAATTATAGCATTTCGTCCATTTCCACAAAGTGTTAATTATTTGCAAATAGTTTCGATTTAATTTATTTCAATAGAAATTAAAATGACTTTCCGTTGAAATAAAATAAATAAGACTTCAATCATCAATGATAATTACCTACATATATCATTATCGATAGCCTATTGTATCAAGCACTTCAACAAATGATTTATAACCAGTGCGGTAAAGCATATAAGTAGGTACTATAAATTAACATGATGTTTCACGAACGGGAGTGGAAAATTGGAAAAATTTCGTAGGTGGAGTAGGTACTATATTACACATATTGGTCCATATTTGATATTCCTCAAATCCAGTTTGATTGTGTCTATCAATATTTCGCTATTAGTTCTCAAGTGCACCATGATATCAGACTACAACTTTGACTTCATCAGCAAAAATGTTCACAACAATGAAGAATGTTCGATATACAGGGTTGTGCAACAAGGACGCGATCTTATATATATCCATTAAGGTAATCGATAGATGAATGAAAATTACACAGGGTGTTCAGTTTAATCTGTGCGGCACCAACTTTATGTTTGTCAACCTGTAGTTTTTATCGGTCTTTACATGAGACATAAAAGGTACTTTATGTGAATATTTTTATTCGAAAATATTGATGTTTTTCTAGATCTTTAGCATGACAGCTTTTTTCCCCAAAATTTGACACTCATAGTATTTGAGATCATAAAGTTGTACAAAGTCCCGTCAAAATTCATTTTAACTCGGAATAACTTTATTTATTCTCAATTCACTTTTAATGAAGGAACATCCAGAAAGCAAACTCTGTAAAACGGAACTCCTATTATATAATTTCTCGAAGTGTCGTCCATCATTTTGAATGCACCTAATGGTTCTTGTAAGATTTTCGGTGTATACGTTTCTGAGCATTTGCGGGGTGATCATTAGACAGCAATTTCTTATTATATCCTCCAAATGTTCAATATCTCTAACTGGCTGTTGTCTTTAGACTTTCTCCTTGAGGTATCGTCACAAAAAATCCATAGGAGTTAGGTCGGGGGATCTAGCAGGCCACGGATTGTTTGAGTATCGCCCTATCCACATATTTGGGAATTCCGTATTCAGAGGGGATAGATGCACCATCCATTTGAAAAAACAGTTGGCTATAACACGTATTTTCGAACCATGTATAGAAAAACATGTCAATTAACTTCGATCGAGATTGAGGGAGTTCATCCAGGATGAATGAATCAGAGAAATCGCACTGGTTGATTCAAAATTATTCGAATTGGATTTTTCTATGTTCACCCCGTTGTAGAGAACAGAACAGAAAAGTGTAATGGATAGGAGATCAAGGTGACAATGTACCATGATCGAGGCATGGTATTTTCAGAATAAAGAGGCGTTTTTGTCACTTTTCGGAATTGTTGAAAATTTTTAGCAGAAAGCTTCACGACCGGTAATATTTGAATTTTCGGTGGTTTTCGGGTTTGCTGGTCGTGGTCTCGAGGTAATTTTTCCTGACAAGGCATTGAAATTTGAAACTACTTGCTGACAAATGGTATATGAAATTACATGCAGAAATGTTGAGCCGTCATGGAGTTATTCTATAAAACGTATTTTTTTACCACTTTCAACACCCTGTAATTCTGTTAGTACTCAGCTTGTAGAATATTGTCATTGGAACTTTTAGTCTGAAAATGAATTTAGGATTCTGCCAACGCAGTTTGTCCCTTTTATTCTGGGACACCCTTTATCTCATATTATTTAAGAATGTTTGAAATCAATGGCGGCATTTTCTGTAAAAACATTCTATGATAAGTATGATCTATCATACTATCTATAGTAGGTAGATGGTTTATTGATTACCTTATCTAAAAAATACATTTTTAGCAGGTCAGGAGAGAACATTTTTTTTATACTCATACATGAATGAGTATACAAAGTAAAACACAAAAATTTCAAATTAATAAATGGTAAAATATCTGTTTTCACTGAAACGAAAACAAGTAACAGATAGAGGAGTCAAAACGTACATTTTTACTGACGACAAAACAAAATATGAATAATAAAATGCTACACAATTGGAGTGAAACATAAATTCGTTCACTCTGTTCAGTCAAGTAACAGTTCTTTGTTAAAAGAACCTTGGTGAACCTCTTGAAACTACATTTTGAGAGAACCCATTGAGTGGCAATACATTATTGAGATTAACATGGAGAGTGTTGATCGAAGACTTGCGTAATTTCATACAGGAAGATTCGCTCCTCTCGTATTATGTTCATGAATCTGTGAATTGGTCAATTGATTGAGTTAATTTTTATCGCTATAAATTAATCTAATTTCTCGCTTTTGCAATAAGAAAATTTTCTCCGCGTTGGGGTTGTTATACCCCATACATAGCAAGTTTCCCTAGCTAACATGAGAATAAAAAAAGCTTAATATGCCGATAGGAGAGTATCCAAGCTGACACATTTTCTTAGTTGCCTACATTTTTTCTGCAATTTTCTTTGTTGTAATCCATTTCTCATCGTTTTCATCGAAACACAGTAGATCTGTATCATTGGCATATATCACGTATTTACCTATACGGTAATAAGTGAATGAAAAAATCTTTCATACGAATAATGAACAATAGAGGTCCTAGAACGGAACCCTGTGGTACTACAGACTTAATTGGCAGAAACTCAGAAGATTTCGCCAAGATCAATGCACGCTTTACGATTATGTAAGAGCTTATAAAGAGAGAAATTGCATATCCTCCGATTTCATCATTCAATTTAATGAGTACCTAGATGGTGATGAGGAACAGTCAAATGCCTTGGTCAAGTTGCTAAGTGTGGCCAAACTATCCTGGTTTTGTTCGATCAAGTATGCTCCTAACTGTAACGATAATAACAAACTTTATTTTTTATTTGACAATATAAAACTCATTTCAGTACCTAAACTCATTTAGATCAATACATTATGAAACTTACAGCTACACAGAAAACATTTATACAGTGAGCACGAAAAGTTGGAACAAATTCGTTAAAAGCTCCATATGGCCATTGGGGAAAAAATGCTCACACACGTCGATTTTATTTTTCAGCTGCGCATTTTTTGGTACAATCATATTTTTGATGACGTCATCACTGTTCGAGTTATGACGTCATTATATATTTTTTTAAATTACTATACCCCATTTTGATAATACTTTCGAAAAGAACGCATTTGTCTGTGTTTGGACGTCATATTTTTTTTGTTACGTGACAACATTTCCAGAAATTAATTCAAGATACTAAAAAACGCATGTTTCTAAATTTTGTTTCAATGACAACACTGACTGTAAATGAGCTTTCAAAATTACTTTTTATAGGCTCCCATATCATCAAAATCCTCAACTACAGTTCGATTATTATATCTTTACCCGTGCCTCATCATCACAATACCATAATCCTTAGCTTAGCAGACAAATGTAAACAAATTTTGAATCGCTCATAGCGGTTGTTAGAAAGAGATGTTCGATAGAGGATGTGTGATTTCTTCTATCATAAATTGATGACGCATGGGTAAAGATACAATAATCGAACTGTACCTGACAATTCACTATGGGTACCAGCAAGATCGAGCGCATTACGCACTACATGTACATGAATACGAAGACGAGGATTTTAACTGTTTTACAAGAGTTACAACATCGCTTTGTATACTGTCAAGAGGCAAATGGCTTGCAATTCGAAAACTTCATTTAATAGTTTATAGGTTTATTTAGTGCTGTTGTCATGTTTAAATTACATTTTTATGAAAGAAATATCTTTTATTTCTCGGACAAACGATTACGTAACATGAGAAGAAATATGACATCTATACACAGAAAAATGCGTTCTTTTGAAGAAATCATCAAAATAGGGTATTGCCATTCAAAAAAATGAGTTGAACAAAAAATGGGCAAATGAAAAAGAAAATCGACGTGTCCGAGCTTTTTTTCCCCAAGGGTCATATCAAGCTTTTAGCAAATTTGTTCCAACCTTTACGTGCTCACTGTATAGAATCAGTCACTTTTTAGATTGTAAATATTGTTCTATTGAATAGAAACATTTTTTGACTACGAAGTTTTTCATCTGTCTCGCGAAACAGTAGAATGTTTCGCAATTTTTATTTCGTTTGATAATAAATTAAACAGTCTCGTAACAAGAATTAAAATGCATTTTTGTACAACTGAAAGGAATAGTAATCTTTCTGGCGCGTATTGTATCTGTACCTGGATTTGTTAAATGTGAAATCTCTTCAATTACAAGCAGAAGTCGAAAATTATAATTGATGGCAACGTTGAAATACTCAAATTTTCGAAGTGTTCTTTACAAGAAGATCGTTTCTGGGCAACAAAAACATGTGATAATGGATTGGGATTAACCCCAAAAACGTACTCCATACCTTAATCTGGAATCCATCTGGGGGAGAACCACGACAAATAATAATAATAGCCGTTCTCTACCCACATAGTCTATGCTATGGTTTATGAGGTAGTATTATTATTATTAATGTAGTATAATTTTACCATTTGGTTAGCACTGCAATAAGTTTGAGATTCCTGAACTGATGAACAATGAGAATTGGATTTAGATTATTCTAACATTTGACAATGATTATCTAAATCATTCATATAGTATGAAGAAAATAGGTCCTAAAACTGAGCCCCGAGGCACACCAATAAATGTGACTGCTTGTTTTAAAGAGACAGCATAATTGCTATACATATACAGCTTCTTGAATTGAGAACTATGTTAGATTAACCCCTTCATTCAAAGCATTATTCACATAACAATGAAATAATAGACTCGAATATAGGATTCACATTCAAG
This sequence comes from Chrysolina americana, assembly GCA_958502065.1. Classification (NCBI taxonomy): domain Eukaryota; kingdom Metazoa; phylum Arthropoda; class Insecta; order Coleoptera; family Chrysomelidae; genus Chrysolina; species Chrysolina americana. The sequence continues at coordinate 97,929,790 of OY293410.1, forward strand.
AATTCAAAAATAGATACCGGCCCTTTACTGACAGTATGAGGACCCTGTGTTATGCTGATATGTTCGAGGCAGTCTATAAAAAAGCAAAAAATAATCAGTTTCGGTGTGTACGTACGATAGATTTTCGAATATAGGTATAAGCAGTATACCTACACTGGAAGAGACATGTGCTTGAAGCGGCAAAAATTATTATTATCCCACCAACTCTTAACGATTATTTATAACTTCATAAATAATGTTCCACCTGTTGAAATTTCAGTGTGTGGCGAAATTCCGTGAGTGATGTGTACCTACTTTGTAGCTCTGACGTTTCCTCTCTCGCTTTTACGGTGTAAAATATCGATGTTTTCATGTGGTTTATTTACTCGACAGCAGTAGCAGTGTGCTGCTCTTGCTTATCTAGCAGGTTGCTAAATAATTGCAGTGGGCGAAAACAAGTTGTGGTGTATCATATTTAAAGAAACAAGTGATATAGTGAACGTGTTAGGGTATAGTTTTGTCTGATGAATTTTGTTGAATGAATAATTCACCTGAATTTCAGGTTATGTGTACGTAAACATTGATAAGTGGACAAAAAACGGAAACGCAGTTTTGATAATAAAATAAAGTGTGATATCTATGTAAATTGGTTCGTACTCCAAACACTTGATTCTGAAGATTTTATCTCCCAATCTGCATATTTAATTTATTTGGAGAAAGCCGTGGGAATGTGGGCAGTGGGATCCTATTGATGAGTGCAATGTTGCCGAATCAAATTTTACTCATAGAAGTCTTAGAGTATATTGAAATATGCCGTTTTCATAGATACATATTATTGGAGTTTTGCATTTTGGTATTTTACATTCAGTTCCTACAATCAAAAAAGGTTAAGGTAAAATTCTGTTGACTAATAGCCACAAAGTATTAAGAAAATTTTTGGATATTACGTAGTTTGATCTTCTGAACAAAAAATCCAAATCAAATTTTTGGCGGTCTGTAATAATAAACCTTTGATGAACGTTAGGCTTTAATTCACAAAAACTTTGACATACGTGAAATGTCAAATATATGTCATGACAAACAATCATGTACGGGGTATGAATAAAAAGATAACATAAGAAATATTTAACATCAAAAATATAGGACACGGTCTCAAGTAGTTTCGGAGATATGGGCCTATTTTTGAGTGATGACTGGCATTTTTTAGGACACATTTCTACCGCGGAAAAAACACTCAAAATTATTCCTTCTCTACACTAGCACAATGTACACACCCCATTTCACCCGTTTTACACAATATTTTTATTAAAAAACGCCATTGTTTATCCAAAAATTCAATCTTCCTTTAAAAACAACTAAGTTATGTAAAATGTTTAGTGAATTTATCCATGCCAGGTTGGTAACTTTGAATTGTGCATATTTGCACAGCCAACTTTTCGAGCCATTTAACTTCAACAAGACCAGGAAATTATTCACTCACTTTTTTTTCCAGTTACCAACTTGTCAAGAATAAAATTCACCAAGTAACTATTTTGCCTAGATTTGTTGGTCGTGTGGACATGAAAGAAGGATGAGTTTTTTTCTTGAAAGTGCCGTTTTCAATAAAGAAAAAGTGCGAAACAGATAAATTAGGGTGTTAACATTCCTCAGGGCCCATACCTCCGAAATTAATTAGGACCGCCAAAAATTTTATTTGGATTTTTTGTTCAGGAGACCAAATATGTTTTTAATAGCTCTTAGTTGACGGAATTTTACCAAAGTCGAAGTTATTATCGATATTCCGTCAAGAATTGCACAAATACAGATATAAAATAGAACAATCAATGCCTAGATCTTTTAATCTGCGGTCAAAATTCCGCATGGTTTGAAAAAAAATTTACCTAAGTCCCACTTACCGTGAAAACATAACAGAAACATGAATGTCACAAAGCATTATGACTTTGATGTGATGTTCAGAGGTATGCGTGACATTACAGATACTTTGCGTTGCGTCCATTGTACTTAGTGCCTCTTTTAAATATTACAATGTGATGTTCAATGCTAAATATTACATAAACGTATCTTTGTAACATATATTTAATGTTGCTCAAAACAGTTATGTAATGTAACACCATCGTTACATATTTTTATGTAATATTTTTAAATGTAGTATACAGAGTGGAGCATATACTCTTAGGTATATCATAAATATAGAAAGAGAAGATGTACCATGAGTCTTACTCACCCTCTTCATCGAATCACAAACCATCGAACAAGCTGAATGTTAGTAGTTTAATAGCTAAATGTTTGTGAGAGAATTATGTTCAATAATAAACTGCATAATGGAAAATAAACATATGAATAAAATAACAAATAATATAATTTTTAGTCTCTCTGTCATTACTCCTGCCTCTTTAGCCACTAGCCCACTGCTTTTGCAAATCTCATCCAAATCGTCACAATGAGTTCAAACTCTTTATGTGTGGTTGAACTGAATGTGTCGTTCACAGATAACTACTGAAAATATAGTCATTATAGGCACTGAAATCTCATAATAATCTTGATATAATGTCAAAAAAAATCAGATGTATAAGTAATGAAATCATTTTTCTCAAAATCACTTATAATCGCTATTAACTCAATGAAATATTTAATCTCAAATCTCATGCCATACCAGTTAGCAGTGTCTTTCCCTGGTTAACAATGCTTTATAAGGGGTTTAAGCGAAAGGCTCGATTATTTTTATTCAATTTTCATTTTGTTGACCTATTTGTCCATATTTTCATTCTTTGGTCGAACTATAGCTGGTACGACAACCCTATCACTCGCGAATAGACTATCTAAGCACAGAAAGTGTGGTCAAGATTGGGCGGAGCTTAACAAACCTTTCCAAACAAATGGGTATTACGTGTTGAAAACCCATAAGAAATTATTGATTCTGCTTATTTCCGTCAAGAATAAGGATAATCGTTATTATTTTCAATAAAAGGTCTGTTAGTTGAAATCTCTTGTCAATTCCCATTGACTACATTTATCTCACAAGTTTTGACTGGATGGGTTTCACTTGACTGGATCCGATCCACCTAATCGATATATGCTGTTTTCGGATTGGAATAATTAACTCAAGTCAATTTTATAAAGTAAAGGATTTGTACCGAACGGATCGCCTTGAAGAGAAGTGAAATTACGAAATAAATGAGTTTGAAATTGACACGAATGCCAAGTAAAACTAGCCAAATTCAAACTAGTTGTTGATTTTCAATGATCGCTAAAAATGGAGAACAAAATAATAATCAAGAAAAGAAACGTGTGGTCCAAAGAAGATAGCAGTTTTTTCATTCAACTGATCAAAGAAATTGATATTTACCTAACAAGTACGGAAAGTAGTACTTTTCTGCACTCGACGGCATTTGCTCGAACCGTCAAGGGTGGAAAAGACATTTTCCGCAAGAGTTAGGTACAATGTTTTTCCTACGAGTGTTTTTGTCCATCTTATTTATGAAAAAAAAGGTTTTTGATGAACAAGATTTTATAATACTATTCTACACTTAAGACAGAATAGTTACATAGATCATTCAGTTAGTCCTAAATATACTCATTGCCTACAATAGAAAAATCGTGCGGAAAAGTAACTTTTCAGCAGCACTAGTGCGGAAAAGTAACTTTTAGGCACAATTTTTTTCTGCACTGAAAAGTATAACTTTGAAAACGAAAAATCGTGCGGAAAAATTACTTTTTCACACTGTCGTAGGAAATAGTTACTCTTCCGCACTAGTGCTGTTGAAAAGTTACTTTTCCGCACGATTTTTGTATTGTTGGCAATGAGTATATTTAGGACTAACTGAATGATCTATGTAACTATTCTGTCTTATGTGTCATTTTGTAGCAATTTTAAAATCTTGAGTAAAAGCTTTTTTTTTCATAAATAATCACTGGTAGGAAAAACATTGTACCTAACTCTTGCGGAAAATGTCTTTTCCACCCTTGACGGCTTGCCAACTTCTCAACTGCCGTCGCAGTAGAATCGTACGGAAAGTACAACTTTCAAAACGAAAAATCGTGCGGAAATAGTACATTGTGTATCTAGTAGTAAAAGCAATACATTCCCGGACGACAATGTAAATTGAAGTCTGGGAATGTGCTTTTACTACGAGGTACACACACTATTCTTTCTGAAATCGCAATCAGCATTATCATAAATTAAGGAATTATACTTATTGTTTGCGTGCATTCATTTACTGTCTAAAATGTATACAAGCAGTCAAAAATTTTCCCGGATCGTTTACGATACGGAAATAGTATATTGTGTATCTAGTAGTAAAAGCAATACATTCCCGGACGACAATGTAAATTGTTGGCCGAGGCGATAAGCCGAGGCCAACAAGCATTGAAGTCTGGGAATGTGCTTTTACTACGAGGTACACATACTATTTTTTCGGAAATCGCAATCAGCATTATCATAAATTAAGGAATTATACTTATTGTTTGCGTGCATTCATTTACTGTCTAAAATGTATACAAGCCGTCAAAAATTTTCCCGGATCGTTTACGATACAGGAAAGTACTTTCCCATACAGTTTAGTGACGAAAACGGTCCGGGAAAGTTCGTTGCTTAGCAACGGACTAAAATACTAGATTAGCGTATTTTGAGGCCTGAAGTTGCTCCGAGAAAGTGGGCATTCTTGAACGATTTCAGAAAAAGTTACTTTTCCACTAATATGTTGCAACATAAACTGAAGGGTGGTTTGACTCGACTCAATGCTATCGAATTTGAAGCGGATAGAGATCGTTGAGATAAATGTAGTCAAAAACATGGTATGTTGTCGTTCTGTCTCCTATCTTGAACCATGGAAATACAACCCGCCGATTTAAACAAATTTTGTTACTATGACAGTATTTATTTCATATTGGTTGAATGTAGTTATCACTTTCTTGAGTTATGTAGATTTTTGGTTTCTGTCGACATTTATGATATGTAATAAGGTTATTTTGAAATATCACATGAATTACATGGTGATTTTATATGTTTTGAGGTAGTTAAACAAAAACATCGAATGAATAACAAAACCACTCTGTCTGAGACATATCTGGGGAACATATAATCAACATGAATATATATCATCTAATAAACATTATGTTAGAAACACCCTGACCTGACGACATTAATACAGTGTTTGCTAATATCACAACTTTTCTTTGGAAAATGTTTTTTGTTAAGTGGGGGATATAGATACTTTCCTACTAGATTCGAAGATTTTCTCGAACATGGTTATCTCAAACATGACTCCAGCAAAAACAGTTTTGACCGCTTTTTTCAACCAACATTTCGTAGGCAGATCTTCATCTATTATTACCAAATTCCTGTTGGCTGTGTTTCTTTTCTTGCTTGTTCCTTTTCGTAAGTTTGGGTAGATACTCCCAGATCCAGCAGTTCTAGAAAAAATATATAGGTCTTTTGTCCAGTGCTTTCTGTCCAGTTCCATGAATTTTATATTTTTTCGATTCTGGGTTTTGTTGCATTTTTTTTCTTTTCCGTTTTCTTCTGAATGGTGACTCTATTCTAGTTCCTGTAGTGTTGTGCTATCTTTTATGATTAATGCTCCCTTCTATCTGCATCTTTGGTTTCCATGGGCATTTCTACCACTTTACCTATATACTTGGACGAACAAAGTGGGAATCTGAAACTGTTCTGCGGTTGCTGATAACTGTAACAAAAAGTACAACATGAAGTTGTATCTTTGCGGCCATTCTTCTGTTGTTTTACTCTTCACCACACTAGTAATTTCATTCCTAGATGCACATTTCGTTAACGAAGTTAACTTCAATAAGTAGGATATGTAATCCTTCTACTAAACCACAGGCGCCCAATACCCCATTTTCTCACCAACCTTTTTCTCAAATATCAGGAGTTTTTTGTCGGTTTTGCCAAGTGTTCCCCTTCTGATTTTGGTGAATAACGGTAGGATTAAACTCGTTCGTTTAGATTTTGGTGGGCTTAGTTAGTTGAGGTTTTACTAGATATAAAAGGTCAAAGTAGCATTGGTTTGCCATTTGAATGCATTTATTGGATTTGGTTCAATGTTGTAGATGATGTGTTCAAGTTTTTTTCATGACGTTTCGATCGGCTACGGCCACGGCAAGTAATGATAGCAGTTATCTATCCGCACAAGCTATGGGTTCACTCTACGAGTATTTCTGAAGGAGTATTATTGTTATTATTAAATCAATATGACTATTATTGTCATTTTTCAGTCTCAAGTGTTTGGAATATCATCCGATATCATTTGAAGTTTGATATATCAGGTACTACCACTGCATCATCGAATAAATAGAGACTCGCGGATCTATGACGAATTTTTCGAAGACAATTCTCAGTTATTTTGGTTTTACAAATTTTTCTACGGATGAATGCAAATTAGAGGGCATCGAAGAGACTAAAACAAACAACGACCTCAGTTTTAATTGTGGCAAGTATAAAAGTGAATGTGAAGTGTGGGAGGAGATCATGATGAACAGAAAGATCAGACGAAGAAACAGCAAGAGGTTCGTCATAGGGGAGGGGGAAGACGAACTTCCATCGCCGTCACAACTTCCTGACGTGACGGTTTCAGAGAGTTTGAATTCTTCAAACGAAACTTGGCAAGATGATGGGAGAACAGATGCGACGAAGTTACAAGTCAGGAGTTCTTTGACGTAAGTGAAAATACAAACTATTGTTACGATATTCACTAAATAAATACGCCGAGCACACTACTTAACTGTTTTTATCAACTTCGCTATAAACATACTACTAGTACACTGACTGATAAAACACTTAGATCTGCTTCAACTATAGCTGAATATTACAAACACTTATGAACTTCTTCAAAAACTTCCTTATAACTTCCTAAAACTTCCCTTCCGAGTGAAATGTGTCGCTTTATGTACTCAATTCGTCAAGACCAGACTTTTCGGGATTTATTCCGTTCGCCAGATTATTCAGTACAGAAAAACATTCAAATGAACAGTAACGGGAACAGGAAATAACGGAGGTCGGCATCGGTTCATTTGTTATACAAATGAGTTACGTTTTATAGTCTTTAGTTTTTATCAATCTCGTAACACTATGTTATCGTAACAATGAGTATTGAAATAGGCAGTGGCAGACATTCTTTTGGATACTGATGGAAATGGATCGTTGATCGTTGGATCAACAAAAAGGTTCATTTTCTTAAAGGATAATTTTACGGGAAAATAGGAAATTTATTAAATGTACGGTTTTCGATAAAAATTTACACAGTTGCAGCCTCTTAGAGTTATATGTACCAATGTTCTTGATGGGCTAGGTGATTAAATATTAATTATTGTACTATATTTTTGGACAAGACATGTACTTCTTGATTTTTGACTATTAAATTCGGCAAGCCCCCTTAAGATCCGCGCCTAGGTTGGCCATTATTCTTGGATTCTAGCTAAGCCGGCGCTACACGATACTACGAATTCCCTCCAATAATGGAGACTTGACAGTGCGTCACAAAATGGACTAAATATCGAGATCTACTCTTTGGAGTCCGCAGGTTTCACCTTAACGATTCTACATGCTACGAGGTATTATATAGGTGATTAACGTGTAATCTATAGAGCGCCGGCCTCTATACGTTTTTAATTTTCGCGCTCAGCAGACTGAAAGCGTCATTGGCTTCGATATAAGCGGTTTCTATGAATTTTCATTTCAATCAAGGTTCCTCTCTATGAAGAACACTAGCCTTGTCCCAAATAATTTGATGGTGCTTAATCCAGATAACAACAACAATTCCCGATTTAGATGTCCCTCCTTGTTGAGTCTACTTTCTGTATTCGGTTGTCCTTACGACTAACGGTTTCTTGGTCTCTCCGATGTAAGAATCTCCACATTCACATGAGACCTCGTAAATGCAGTTTTTGCTGGGTTTTGCTGTATTTTCTGTTTGGTCATGGTGAGGAAGCTCCGTAAGTTGCTGTCGCATTGTTGTACTTGTTCCCGATCCTTCTGATTTTCTCGGAAATACCTGAGGTATGAAAGGATGATAACTGGATTTTGTGGTCGTTCTTCATCGTCTTAGCCCTTTACAGTTGTTTCTGTAATTCTAGGATTTACTCATAGTATCCATTTTGGCGTAGGTCATTTCTGATATGGTTTATGTCCGCATCCAGTAACTCCTGGTTATTGCAAATTTGCATCGCTCTTTACACCAATGTTCTTACAATTCCCCTCTTTGTGGAATTTGGGTGATGGGGATAGTGCCCTGTGTGGGTTTTCCGAGGGGTTTCCTTTCAGTAAGGTGCGGATGCTAGTGTCTGTTCTTTCGACGTTCACATCGTTCCTTTTCCATCGTGAACTTGATTGATTTCCTCATGTTATTTATTCTTGAGAGGAAGTCATCAAGATATTCATCTCTGTAGTTCCATATGATTAAGGTGTCATCCACGTATCTTAATCATAATTTTGGTTTGTGTTCTGCCTCTCTAATAGCCATTTCCTCGAACCACTCCTTGTATATGTTGGCGATTACTGGAGAAAGGGAAAATCCCATCGGCAGTACGTCGACTTGTGAGAAGAAACGGTCTTCAAGTCCTACTTAAACCCGTGGGTTCAAAGCCCAGTACGGCCATCGGTCCCGTATCTTTTCCTTGCTTGCACAAGCTCCTAGGAGCTTCTGATGGGTTTCTCTTTATAGAAACCTGGAAAATTCGTCACAGAAACAAAAAAAAACTTGACAAATGAAATGCTAATACCATGCAAGAGTTGTAGTATCTGGAGATTGGTCTTAATGGTTCATGGGTTTATGGAAGACCGTAGAGATGAGGTGGTTTACTATAGTGTGGCGTCAGATGGGTCTGTTCCTTATCTGGAATGAAGGTTTTGTATTTCCTAAAAGTGGTGTAGATTTTCCTTTATCGTGGAAGTTGGATTCTACTGTAGGAGTTTGTAGTTTCCTGTTTGGAGTGTAGCTTCTATTTTGTTATTGTACGTCTGGATGTACATTATTACTGGGGCATTTCATTTGTCTGCAGGGAGAAATTTGATGGGAGAGTCCATTTGCAGTGTTTTCAGGGTATTCTGTTCTCCAGCACTGAACTGTTTGTAGGTTATGAACGGATATACCCGTGTGCCTAGACATGGAATCTCTTAATAAACTTTATCAGGATTAGATCACGTTTTTTTCGATTGGCATCTTTTTAACGAATGAATTAATATCCTGTATCACAACGAATACACAATATGAGTTTGTGCAATCATAATATTCCTATGTTCTCTTCAGCTCTTCTTGTTTGAGCTTGGAAAAATACATTTTCTAATTGCATTCTGGTATAACATTCTTGACAGTATCGTATTTCAAATAATCAGGCCCTTTACGAGAGGAATCATATCCAGTAGGTTTAAAAATTTCACTCATCTCACACATCGAGAAGATTCACATCCTGTACGTTGAATATAGTCGAAGTTTGTAAAGTATGTTATCAATAAATGATATACATATAAATGAAATGAAATGATTCCGACAAAGGTCGAAAATACCCTTCTCTCCACACATTTCCACAGAGTGGAAAAATGAGGCAAATATCAGACAGGAGAACAACTACTTCCTTGTGCATATGTTGAGTGTCCTAATATGCAATAGAACTGACCTATACGTATTAAAAATTGTGTTCCTGAAAAGTTCTAAATTCTTCTGATGTCTATTGTCAGCTCAGATGGTGGATCTGTGATTGTGTAAACGTCGAGCCACAAACACAAATCTCGATTCTTCAAATGCAAGTTCAACAAACTCACAATTAAATTGCGGAATTCGATTGACCATGTACTAACCTTAACTTGCGTTTGATTAGATATAGAACTGTTTTCTTTTCAACCATAAATAATTGTTTCTGTTTTGTTTTATATTGATATATTATTGACATTTCGAGAATGACTTCTGTCGAATTCATGTATTTGTTGACGCAACAAGTCTGATTGAATAGTTTCGAAGAGTACATTGAGTTTTTTCTGGGTAATTGTGCGCGCTAATGTCTTTTTCAGTGACAAGATTGTTCGCAAAAACTATAAGTTGCAAGGTAAGCGATAATTGGTTTTAATTTCATTTGAGTTTGTTTGGTTTGTAATTATTAAAAATGTGCTTGAATAATTGAACATAAAAAAAATCATTAGTTTAATTCACACTCATATTCTGAGAAACTATCTAACGTAATTGATTATTCAGATAATATACAGACCGCGAATGTGTCAGAATTAGTTATAAACATTTAGAACGAATTTTTAAAAACCTTGAAAATTTGATTGCTATTTCCGTAATTGTTGTCTTAGTTTGGAACGTTAATTTCAGTATGAGACCAAGTTTACAGGAAAACATAAACATATTATACAACTTAATAAAGTACCTACAAGTATATTTTGCCATTTAACTGTATAATGAAGGAAACGTTATGTCTGATAATTGCTTTTACCTTAATTATTTAGTTTTGTTTCTTCTGAACACGAGTTCGAAGGAAAATTGAGGAGATCCCCACTACTTTTCGAATTATGCCCTTCTGAATCTTGAAAATCGCCCATTTTCAAAAACAAACTTTTCTATAAAAAATCACTCAAAATGCTGTCTTCTTTTCGACAACACTTTTTTTAGAAGCTAATCTACCTAATTTCACAATTATAAGCACCAAAAACAATCGTTTTACACAAAAATTTGACCTTTTATAATTACCAACATAACCTTCTTTTTCATAGATATTTTCATTGTTGGTTGGTTATGGGCAAATATCTACTTCCCCTTGAATTATGTTCAATTGTTTAATTTATTTTTGCCATTGTTACAATTAATAAAAATTTTCAAAAATAAAAACATTTAAATTTGAATAGTCGGCCGCGCATATTTCAAGTGACTTCGGCGTGTCGCTTTTTTCTGACTGCCCACATTTTTGGCCATGGACCGAATTCCTTAACGTAAAGGAAGGGGACACAACCTAATTTAACTAACCAAGCTGTCCAAGTTGCTGGTAATCCGATCACTAATTTACGAAGGCGTAGAAGGGCCACTATTATTCAGAATTCTGACTTAGTAACTCAGAATTAGGTAATTCCGAGATGTTAAGGGGTTCTGACTAAGTATCTCGGAATTAGCTAATTCTGAAATACTAAGTCGGAATTCTGACTTAACATCTGGGAATTAGCTAATTCCGAGATACTAAGTCGGATTTCTGACTTAACATCTCGGAATTAGCTAATTCCGAGATCCTAAGTAGGAATTCTGACTAGTAACTCAGAATTAGTTAATTCCGAGATGTTAAGGAATTCTAAGTATCTCGGAATTAGCTAATTCTGAAATACTAAGTCGGAATTCTGACTCAACATCTCGGAATTAGCTAATTCCGAGATACTAAGTCGGAATTCTGACTCAACATCTCGGAATTAGCTAATTCCGAGATACTAAGTCGGAATTCTGACTAGTAACTCAGAATTAGTTAATTCCGAGATGTTAAGCCAGAATTCCGACTTAGTATTTCAGAATTAGAACTTGTTCTATAACTCCTAATTCCGAGATACCAAGTCAGAATTCTGACTTAGTATCCCAGAATTAGAACATGTTCTGTCACTCCTAATTCTGGCTTGACATCTCGGAATTTACTAATTCTGAGATACTAAGGCGGAATTCTAACTTAATATCTCGGAATTAACAAAAATAATTTTTTTAATCAATAGTGGACTTCTACGCCCTCGTACTAATTAGTATGAAAATGTGATATCAAAGCAAATGCTCGCTGCACTCGAATTCTTCAAATTGCCAAAAGAAACAGGCACACCTCATTCTTATCATCATCATTACTTTATTGATGATTGTCATTTTCTATTCCATTTATTTTAACTGGATTTCAACTTCGATTAGTTATCAGCAAAGGATCATGTGGTGTTGTCCTGGAATATTATGTATTCTTCGGAAGTTAAACACTGGTTGGTCAGTTATCAAAAAATAATAAGTGTCATCAGCACTTTCCACGAATTTTTCAACATATAGAGTATTTTACTTGTAGTTAATACTATGGCAAAAGTGCAAACTCCATTATCGTCAAAAATATAATTTGATTTAATGCCTGGAAAACAAGTTATAATAACATACTCAACTGTTCTACACGAGTGTTATTCGAAAATACCTATTGTATTTCGGATAACGTCACATCAAGCAATCATGTCTTTCCAAAGTTTTTCCTCTGTTTCTATTGACACCATATGAACTAGATGACTTCACAAAAAAATCGATAGGATTCAAGTCCGTCGATCTCCGATGCCAGAATTAATTTGGGATTTCAGCCTATCTATTATAGAACCGCTTATTTAAAAATGCGCGATCTTTAATACCAAAATGCGCTGGGGCACCATCATTCATAAACTATAATCCAGGCAAAATATTGTCGATGAAGTCTCAATACCAATTTGCGGTAGGTAAGAGCCCCTGGTAATAAGTGGGGTTCAATAAAATACTCTCAACGATACCAATCCAAACATTATATGAAAACTGATTTTGAAACCTAGACTGATGAACTATTTTCTTCACACCAAACGTGATTATTGTGAAATTTCTTTATTGCGTTTCTCAAAAATTTTGCCTCTCATTGGTAAACAGCACATCAAAATAGTAAATTGAGGGTTTTGTGCAATTTTCAGTAGGCATTGGTCAAATGTTAAACGTGGAAAGAAACCCCAAGGTACTAATTTTCGGATATCACGTGATCATTAGTGGTTCATTTATTCAAAAAAAATCACTAATGGATACTCATGGAAAACACATTTTGGACCATTTAATATACTCCTATGAAACCTAAACTCTTCGATTATCGAAACCTGTCCAACACCATGTATGTGGTTTTTATGGATTAATAAAAGTTCTATTCTATTCTATTCTATTCTATTCTATTCTATTCTATTCTATGGGTTTTAGGCATCTCTCCAAGTTTTTTACCCATAATGCGAATGAAGTCATATTATTTGCGAATGAAGTCAAATCATTCCTACATTATTGTCAAAGTTTATTGATGAAAAGAGCTTACTTTAATTCTGAAACTGTCTAAACAACCTAATGAATAACGCCCTTATTATTATTTTCAGACCTAGCATGTCCCAGGGGACTGTTATGATACATAACAGGCTGGAAGAGAAAACTTTCACAGTAGCCACACCAGAGGAATTTGTAAAACGATTCAACGGAACAAAAGTTATCAACAAGGTTAGTAGAGAGTCCTAGACTGAAACAGTGGGTTTATTATCATATGACATTTATTAATTTATATTAAAATATTCATCTTGAATATAATCTTTGAAGAAAGCTTCATCCTGTCTTTATTGAACGTTCAGCAACTGTCTATATTAAAATATCACTAATAATATTTCCATCGAGGCCGATGTTACAGATGAAACCACTGGATTATTTCTTTGTTTTGGTTCCCACGAAAATAAATGCCCTGTTTAATACATGTCTCTGTTTTCAGGTACTTATAGCGAATAATGGTATAGCGGCGGTGAAATGCATGAGATCAGTACGAAGATGGTCCTACGAAATGTTCAAAAACGAAAGGGCGGTGAGATTCGTGGTCATGGTCACTCCGGAAGATCTGAAAGCAAATGCCGAGTACATCAAAATGGCAGATCATTACGTTCCTGTACCTGGTGGTACGAACAACAATAACTATGCCAATGTGGAACTAATTGTAAACATTGCAGTTAGATGTCAAGTACAAGTAAGTCATTGCTGAAAATATCGTGTAAAATTCAATGTTTGTTAGTATATCGTACGTTTTGAAGGTCAGAACGATGCTGCTACATAAAACAAGTACTTTAGACACTAAGCTGTCAATTTTGGGCGATATAGGTGACTACACTAATAAATTGAATATTACATCTGGAGATTCCTTTTCCCGATAAAAAATTCTTCACGTTAGAATATAAAAAAATAATCTAGAACTTACTGCCGTACAAAGTAATGGTACCGGAAGCCATGATTTTTTTGAATTTTCCGAAGATTTCCCCCGAAATATAGGTGATTTGATACTGTAAATTGCTTATGTATAAATCACTACAAGATTTTCGATTAGCATTACATAGTACTAACACTAACGAAAACGTTATTGTCTCATTCTGAATTGAAACATGAATTTACTCCAAAATTTCATGCTAAACAGTTCGTAACCTTCTATCAAATAATGTTGAGATGAGATAGAAGTACTGAGTTGTTTGAGAGGCAGATCCTTCAACTTAGCAGATAAAGACAATCCACTTTGAAACCAGTGGTTTTCTAATTTTAAATCATGGTTTATTTTTTTAGGCAGTCTGGGCAGGATGGGGTCATGCTTCCGAGAATCCCAAACTTCCAGAACTCTTGCACAAGAATAATATATCATTTATCGGGCCCAGTGAAAAAGCTATGTGGGCTCTTGGAGATAAAATTGCATCATCTCTTGTTGCACAAACTGCAGAAGTACCCACATTGCCTTGGTCCGGTTCTGGTAAGTATTCATTTATTAGAAACTATGTAGATTTGGCACTTATTGGTATTATACAAAACAAAAATTCGTTGACAAGTTATCAAGCTAAATTGTTCATTAAAACGGTATAACTGTAACTTCAAATGACACATTCCAAAAATTACGAAATATTTAACTATTACTATAATATTTGGAAATTTGTGTATCTTTGCTCTATCATTATAATCAAAGTGAGTTTATCTTTATTGATTTCAGCAGATTTTGAGTTTCTGAAACCACAAATGTTTTGCCATACCATGACTTCTTCGAGTGGAAGTAGGAATTTTTGTATGACATTTAGCTAAATTGTAATTCTAGGTTTAAGAAAGTTAAAAATTCGTTATGACTTATTTATATGAGGTATGCAAATAATATTATCTACCAAATCGGAATGATTTATCAAGTACTGAATTTATTTTTACAAAATGTTTGTTCCTAGCAGAGCAGGATTAGGTGTAAGGTTAACAAATCTATCAGTGATTGGTTTCACTCTGGTCACTTTATATAAAATATTTGAAGAATTTAAATTTTTTAAATTTATTAATCATTAAGTACAAATAAACTCACATTTCTTCAATTCCTAGGATTAACTGCACAATATAGCGGGAAGAAAATTAAAATATCTTCAGAACTGTTTGCAAAAGGTTGTGTTAATACGGCAGAGGAAGGCTTAGCAGCATCTCACAAAATCGGCTTTCCTGTGATGATCAAGGCTTCTGAAGGTGGTGGTGGCAAAGGTATCAGAAAAGTAGAAAATCCTGATGATTTTCCAGCTGCTTTCAGACAAGTAAGTTTCTAAGATTGAGATTTGTTAATTTTCGAACTTAAAACAAATATTTGTATTGATAATATTATTAAGTGATTTTATTCACAAGCTTGAATGTTACATAATACATTTTATAATAGACAAAATACAATGTCTGATTGTATCCTTAGGGCACTAATATTCAGAAATTGTTCTATTATTCAATATTTTAGTATTATCCTCAACAATAGTAATAGTAGTTAAAGAAGGGAAAAAGGAAGGAACACTTCATCCAATTTCTAAATCAGAAGGCCCTTTACATACCTACCATACTGACCATTTAGGCCCGATACCATCAACGACTAAGAATTATCAGTACATTCTAGTGGTAATAGATGATTTTACCAAGTTTACATGGATTTATCCCACAAAATCCACAACTGCAAAGGAAACTATAAGTTGCCTAGTCAAGCAGCAGAAATCTTTTGGAAATCCAAGTAGAATTATCACAGACAAAGGTTCAGCATTTACTGCAAATGAATTTGAGGATAATTGCAAGGAAGAAGGAATCAGGCATGTGACGATTACGACGGGAGTACCTAGAAGTAATGGACAGGTAGAGAATAAATCGAACGATCATTCCAGTTCTTACAAAGCTTAGCATAGAAGATCCAACTAAGTGGTATAAGTTTGTGGACAGAGTCCAAAGAGCACTCAACTCTACATTCCAGCGAAGTATTAAAACAACTCCCTTCGAATTGTTGACTGGAGTTAAGATGAAAAGAAAGGAGGATTTAGTGAACTCGTAGAAGAAGAGGCAAGAAAACAATTTGATGAAAGAAGAGAGAATCTGAGAGAAGAATGCAGAAAACATTTGATAAAGAGGAAAACCGGAAAAGTTTTAACTTGAGAAGAAAGAAAGCTACCATTTACAAAGAAGGTGACTTAGTGGCAATAAAAAGAACACAGTTCGGTTCAGGATTGAAAGTATATAAAAAGTTTTTAGGACCATACGAAGAGATCAAAGTAAAAAGAAATGATAGATAAGATGTCGTGAAGGTAGGAAACCATGAAGGACATATTCGGACATCTACATGTTCCGAGTTCATGAAACCTTGGATACAGTACGAAACCGAATCCGAGTCGGATTCGCAGTAGGATGGCCGAGTGTGGGGTCCGCATTTTTTGAGAACCCAATAGTTAAATTATTAGTTTAATAATTTCATTTCGTTTAATTTAGTTATTTCATTTGCTCGCGCCCCTGTATATTATGGACACTTGAAAAACCTGACAGACAGGTGTGACAGATGTATGCACTGACGTTGAGTAAGACGAAAGATTGAAAAAAGTAATCCTCAGCCAAATAAGACGGGGCCAGAGAGTTTGTTTAAGTCATTCTAGTTAGTTGTGGGTGAAGACGTGCCTTTTGCAACCAAAAAGAGACGAGTAACTAGCTAGAGATGTAGATGGTGAGATGACGACCTCACAGGAAGGAATCGAATAAGACAGATTGAGACGCGATCCGTTTTATTTCAATGAGTTAACGACGATTGGTAATTCCATAAGACGAGAAGACGTATAGACGTTCAGTAATTGTTTCCTGTTTTAAGTATCCAAAGTTGTACCCGAAGATTTATGCTTTTCCCCAATTTGCAAGTGATTGTATAATTTGGTAATAAACTGTGTTTTCCCGTTCCTAAACTATCCGGCGGCCTTTTGAACTTATTATTCCCCTAGACAACAGATAAAAATCCTACATAAATGGCAGGTTTCCAAAAATAATTAACACAGAACTTTTGTGCAATTTGTGGATTTATATTTAATATTTGTACAAAAGTCTTTAGTGATGAATTGAAGTTTGTATTTGTAACAAAATCAGTGGAGCAGGATGTTTGTAAATGAGATTAGAAATCAACATTCTCCTGAATATCCAAAGGAAATAAAATTCATAGTTCACGAAACCTTGTATTATTGTATCAAAAAGATCCACTTTATATGGAAGTCCAAAACATCTAAAGAATATCAAACATGTTGATTCCTACATAGATACATCAAATCCATGAATTATTAATTTGATATTGAATTATTTATGTGATACGCACAAGTTGTGGTAAAAGTATTCGAATTGTAGAATCAGCCTTGGAAAAACTATAATTTCAAAGTAAAGGGGGTTTACTGTCTGTAAATCAATACGAAGAAAAACTTTGGCGGCAATTTCAACATGAAAAGGAGAAAAGGAAATTGGAAATCCTAATTAAAGATGAGTACAAGTTGGACTAACCACCTGTGCTATCACTCTTCAATTCACAAACTCACACTTAATTTGACATTCAATGTTAGTAAGCGAGGATGATGGTGGAAACATTAACGCATGCATATCGAAAGAAACTGTCAGTTTATCACCCGGTGTCAAAGA
The DNA here is from genome assembly GCA_958502065.1 of Chrysolina americana. Classification (NCBI taxonomy): domain Eukaryota; kingdom Metazoa; phylum Arthropoda; class Insecta; order Coleoptera; family Chrysomelidae; genus Chrysolina; species Chrysolina americana. The sequence goes on from OY293410.1 coordinate 97,947,435, forward strand.
CTTATTAGGACCTCAGGAAGGACCATCAACAGATGGCAAACTTTGATTCTTACCCAAATAAATATAAAGTAAAAGGGGTTTGGAGTCTGTAAATCAATATGAAGAAATATATCAGCATCCATTATCAACATGTAAAATGGAAAGGAGTTAAAAATAAAGGTTGATATATCTTTTGAATATTGAAATCTGGTGAAACATCTGAAAATAGTGTAATCAACGTCATTTATTTCTTCTATAGGTACAAACAGAAATTCCTGGCTCTCCTATATTTGTGATGAAACTTGCCAAATGTGCCAGGCATTTAGAAGTACAACTTATAGCAGACATGTATGGCAATGCGATCTCATTATTTGGCCGTGACTGTTCCATCCAAAGAAGACATCAAAAAATCATTGAAGAAGCACCAGCAGTTATTGCAGAACCTGATATTTTCGAAGCTATGGAAAAGGTATTGCAAACATTTTCATTCTATTCTACATATTTATAAATGTAATGTACTCATTAAGAACGAAGCTTTCAATAACTGTTGTTGTTCTAGGCTGCGGTGAGATTGGCAAAAATGGTTGGTTATGTTTCGGCAGGAACCGTGGAATATTTGTATGATCCGTCTGGGCAGTATTACTTTTTGGAACTGAACCCTCGTCTCCAAGTTGAACATCCGTGTACCGAAATGATTTCTGATGTGAATCTACCTGCAGCTCAGCTCCAGGTAAGACAACAAGAATTTATTACTTTTTTTGTGAATTACTATAGCCTTTGTTAGATAGTGTTCATGTGCTGCTTCTTTTAGATCGCTATGGGCTTACCCCTCCACTACATTAAAGATATAAGGCTGTTGTATGGTGAATCCCCCTGGGGAACGACCGAGATAGATTTTGATCAGCCCAGACATAAACCTCAGCCATGGGGTCACGTCATAGCTGCCAGAATAACGTCGGAAAATCCAGATGAAGGTAATGAATTGTCAGTAGTAATATCATGAGTAGTTCAGAAATTATCGGGTTGAGTGGAATAATAGCTATGAGCTAAACGCCGCCAAGTAGAATAAAGTCCATTTATTATTACTATTATGCATCGATAACTTGTTGCGTATTTACAAAGAGTGTCAGTTTGACAGTTAAACTGATTCGACGGCGAAAAGAGAGGATTATTCTGTCAAAGTTACATGATTTGTAGCTGTTTTTTTTTGTCACTTGTGACGATGTTTTATCATCTTATTTATTGTGACGATTTTTGCATTATAGAAGCCTGGTAGTAATGGTCATCCAGTGGAGTATTGTATATACTAACATTATGTTTTAGTAACGGATTTCAAAGAAGAAATTAATCTTGTTTCACCTTATTCCTTTAGGTTTCAAACCGAGTTCGGGTACGGTGCAGGAATTGAACTTCAGATCTTCGAAAAATGTCTGGGGGTACTTCTCTGTTGCTGCTTCCGGAGGTCTACATGAGTTCGCTGATTCGCAGTTTGGTCACTGTTTCTCTTGGGGTGAAAATCGAGAACAGGCCCGAGAAAATCTGGTTATCGCTCTAAAGGAGTTGTCCATTAGAGGCGACTTCAGGACTACTGTTGAATACTTGATTACATTGCTCGAAACCAAAAGCTTTCAGGTGAGATTGAATTAGTTTTTTTTCCATTTATTTATTTATCATTTATATATTGAAGATAGATATTATAATTTCTGGTGAGAGGAAGATAATGCATTGGAAATTCTTCTTCATTATTATTATTATTTTAAAAGGTGTCAATTATTAATTTTTACCATTTTTCTTTCTTTGCATGTATATATTATGATTTTTCAGTATTTTTATATATTATGATATATAATTAATTATCTTAATTAATTTTTTCTATGCCCATGTCTGTAAACGTCAAAAATCGCACTGTCATCATTCCTTGTAAATGACATTTAACAATAACATGCACGTAATGAGATCTCATATCATACACGTGCGTTTTGAGAAGAAAACTTAAACTTCTTGGTTTAATCAAATTACAATCAAATTTTTATTTACATAAGACTTCATTTGGTCTATTTACACAAATTTAGTCAATTAAAAAACATAAAACATTTTGGCATTAGCGAGATATATTTAGGATTGAAAGAGTGATGCCCCTAAATGTAGGCACCACGTTATGCAATTTTTTCAAAAATAGGACACGTTTTCTTAAGTAGCATGCTATGAAAATAAATGTCATGTCATTTATATTCTCAATTTCTTGAACAAAATATAATTGTATCCGAACATTTCCTCAACTTTATCTACGAGTATGTCTGATAGTAGTGAAAGTGATGAAATTATGAGCACTCCACCGGAGATTTTAGAAAAAGCTCAAGCTGCCACACATAATTTGTTACCGCTAAAATCCAAAGAAAGGTACGAAATTACCTATCAAAAATTTATGGATTGGCGACACAATCATAACGTTAATTCCTTTCGTTTAGTTGGAAGAAAAAGAATGGGAATGTTACACGAGTTGTAAGCCCATTACGCCCATTAAGCGGCTTCGTGCATAAACTTTTTCATTTCGTGCGTAATGGGTTACTTACAACTCTTGTTACGTAATATACTATTACATGATCATGTTTTCAACTTATTTGAACATGTTTCCATGAAATATTAATTACTTTTTATTATATTTGAAACTATGTAATTGTCATTTTCGAACAAATGAATAAATAAATAATAATTCATTCTTGAAAAATATATGACTGCTTAGAAAGATTAATGAGTTAAATGCTGTATTACATTTGCAAGTTTCACTGAATTTGCAATAGAGCATCTTGCCTTGTGGTACTGTTTGAGTTACTGACAACTCTGAAACAAAAAAGTATGAGAATACAAAAAACTAGCAAAGATAACATGGGAGAATACTTATGATTATTTATAATGAAAGGCAAAAACAACATAGTTAATAATAATGAGTATTCAATTGATATGGTATCAAACATTCAACTTTATTTCATATTTCAAAGTATGGAGGTGTATGCTGACAACTATTTTATGAAATAACACCGTGGAATGAAATGTACGCCTAACAGACAATTTTAACCATCTTTCAAGGGTGTGTGAAAAAGGATCCGCCTTCCTTATACGAAATGAAAATCTCAAACATAAGTTTTGAAACTTTTGAATTTTCTGTTTCTCATTGGTATCACTACCACAGTGGTTAAAGGTAGACAGAATCAGACCATTACAAAGTAGCGATTTAGTTTTAGTGTTCAAGGAATGTCTGTTGGGATATAATTATTCAATTTTTCCAAACGCCTTTTGTATCAACAATGAAATATGTTTTTTAAATTTGAGGTCGTCATCGATTGTAATTCCCAGAGTTTTCACTTGATTCTTCACAGAAAGATGTACATCCCCTATTTTTATTATTGGTATTGGTAAGTATGGATGGTGACTGATGCGCTGCGACCTAATTAGATCTGTTGTGCCCCATCTTCTTCTGTTATTTCAAGGTGTTCTCGTTTACAGCAGCCCCTCAAGCCCCAATTCCTCAAGGAATTTAAGGATTTTGAGGGGGTCTATTCGTGGTAATTCTCCCACAGTCATCTGGTGTGATCCCAGTATATTCAATCTCTTGTGATGTACAGCATAACACTCCATCAATATTTGGTGTGGTGTTTCTGGATGTTCCCCACAGAATCTGCAGGTGCTGTCCTCCTCTAAGCATAGCTTCCTTCGATGTTCTTTGAGTCTGCAGTGCCCTGACAGAAATCCCGTGATTGTCTTTAGACTAGTTTTGCTGAGGTTAATCAGTATCTTCGATCTTGCTCGGTTGAAGTTGCCGAGGAGATCTTTGGCCTGCCTTAGCCCAGTATGTTGCTTTCATTGCTTCTTCAGTTTTATTGAATTCTTCTTGGAAGTAAGTACTGCTCGGTTGAAGTTGCCGAGGAGATCTTTGGCCTGCCTTAGCCCAGTATGTTGCTTTCATTGCTTCTTCAGTTTTATTGAATTCTTCTTGGAAGTAAGATTTTCCAATTCCGCAGAATGGTTCTGGCCCGATCAGCGGCCTTGATGCCCCTTTTCGTGCCAGGGTGTCTGCTTGTTCATTGCCCTCCACTCCGACGTGCCCCGGCACCCAGAGGAGGATTACCTTGTTGTTCCTGCCTAGATCAATAAGTTTGTCTAGGCATTCCCAGACCATCTTTGAGTTGACGTTATATGAGGATTGCGATTTCCTTGTTCCGGTTTTTCCTGTCGAGGTTGAATTGAATGCACCTTTCTATGGCGTGAATTTCCACTTGAAAAATACTGGGGAACTGGCCCATAGGTTCGGAGCATTTGGTGCGAGGCCATGTTATGGTATTCTTTCTCAGTGCTCGAATGGAGTCTATGCTCCATCCACTCTTGGTATTTAATTCCGTTCGAAAAAATTTCTCGAAACTAAATTTCCTGATAATTTCGTCAGTTGGGAGATCGGCAAGGTGAGAACTTTTGGTGGGGGTTGAACCTCTTACGTTGTGTGCTGTCCCTTTGAGTCCGACTTTAGCCAACCTGAGGTTTGCCCCCCAACCAGTTCTCCTCACCATGATATGGAGAGGAGTGAGGTCCAGAATTACCTCTATTGCTGCTGTTGGAGTAGACCTCATTGCTCCTGTTATACATAGAAATGCTAGTCTTTGCACTTTCTCCAGGATTTTCTTTGTTATGGCGAGTTCGGTTCTGCCGTGCCACACTACTGCTCCGTAGGTGATCATAGGTCTCACTGTCATGGTGTACATCCATCATAGTATTGATGGGTTACAGCCCCACGTTTTTCCTGCAATGTTCCTGCACACTATCAGTGATGATTTTGCCTTGTTAACGATCTTTTCTACGTGTAGTTTTCAGTCTAGGATAAGCCCTAGGTACTTCACCTCTTGCTTCCATTCTAAGTCTGCTCCGTCAAGGCAAACAGCCCTTAGGTGTTGAAACTTTGTTCTTCTAGTGAATGGTACCACTGAGGTTTTTGATGAGTTAATTCTCAACTCCACAGAAATGCACCATCTTCTGGTAGTCTCTAGCTCACTTTCTATGAGATCGCAGAGGGTTCCTTCGAATTTGTCTTTGTCGTCAGCATATCCAAGCCAAGTGAGTCCGTTCCTGGTTAGTGTTCCGAGTAGTTCGTCTACTACGAGACTCCACAGAGGTGATAGTACCCCTCCTTGTGGGCATCCCCTGTTTGTGCTGATCCGAAAGCAGATATCGCCCACTTTCGTTTCAGCAGCACCTATTTTTATACTCACATCACCAACTTCCGATAGAGAATAATATCATAAAAACATGTCGTATTTAAAATTTGTCAACCTGAAAAAAAAAAAAATAGCAAATAAACTATAAAATATTTTTATAAAACGTTTACGTTTCGGAGACTATACCTGTTCTTTTATTACGTTTGGAGATCAATTATTTCAAATCCTTTAATAGAACAATAGCAGAGAATACTCTCTGAACATTAATTTATTATAATACTAATAACTTTTTACTTGACATTGTAACCTTTGTTGTGAACAAAGTACAAAATAGATAAAAATATATAAACACGGAAACCATGTCAGTTGCACTTGAATTCGTCATGAGTCATTAGTTTCCGGTAAGTTCGTTCATTAAGTCTAAATTCAAATGGGTTCATTTTATTTCATGATACACCAAGAGTGTCGAAGCTTTGGAAGAAACTGATGGATAGTCATTGACACAGTAAAAATTAATTCATATCAATAATTGTATTACTTGAAAGTCATAATATATTCCATGAAAATAACGAGTAGTTAATAATAAAAAATTATCTGTAGTGAATATTGTAAGTAAACAAATGACGTATCGTTAGGTTTATCACTTAGAATTAGAGATAGTACATATAGAAAAATATAGGTCCGTATTTAAAAAAAAAGTAGAGGGTGGCCCAGTTAGTATGATACTTTGTATATCATTTTTATTCGCATATTTGGATAGTCTATGAAAAGTTGGTATGCAATGTGCCAACATTTTAAAGAAATCTTCACAGAATAAAAAGTTATTTGAAAAAGAAGAATTTCACTGTTACCAAGATCCCAATCCGTAGACTCGAATTTGAAAGGATTGATTTGATTTGGTATTAGTATAAACACTTTTGATAATTAACAAGGCGATGTTTAGGTCAAGAAAAATATCTTGGTTTTGAAGACCATTTTTTTTTGTTATCTTAGGAAAACACCATTGATACCGCTTGGTTGGACATTTTGATTTCCGAACGTATGCAATCTGAAAAGCCTGACATAATGTTGGGGGTGATTTGTGGTGCCTTACACATTGCCGATATAAAAATAACCACTGCCTTTCAAGAATTCCAAAACTCTCTGGAAAGAGGCCAAATACAAGGTTCTAATACCCTCACCAATGTAGTCGATGTAGAACTAATAAACGATGGGTAAGTTCTTCAAGAGTTCTTCATCATGAAACTGAGTTGTTATTTTACATATTGAAGGAACAAATACAAAGTGCAAGCGACTAAAAGTGGACTGAACACTTACTTTTTACAAATGAACGGGACGTTTAAGGAAATCGAACTTCATAGATTGAATGATGGCGGTAAGAATACTAAAATAAGTCATTTTGAAATGATATATAATCTGTATGTCTTGAACCAGGAATTTTGCTTTCTGTTGATGGAAACTCGTTCACTACCTACATGAAGGAAGAGGTGGACAGATATAGGATCGTTATCGGCAACCAGACGTGCATTTTCGAGAAGGAGAATGATCCCACTATTTTTAGATCTCCATCGGCTGGTAAACTCATCGGATGTATCGTGGAAGATGGAGGTCATGTTAGCAAGGGACAGGCGTATGCCGAAATTGAGGTTTGTAATACTTTTTAAGCAATTTAGTTCAGGTGTTGTCCATCTTGTTTTAATAATTGTAGCAGAAATATTCAATACAAAATGAATGTAGAAAATCTAGATGACCATTGATATTAGTCATTAAACGAGGAAATAATCCTTTTTTAATCAAAATTTAAGTTGCATACAAATAATTGAGTTTTTCAAATAGTTTCAGTTAATGACTCATCAGAATTTAAAGCACAGAACGGAATGTTATACTGGATGTGTTGAATTAGAAATCTCTTTTATTGTAGCATTATATTCATGTAAAAAATATTGAACAATTTAACACCACCTTATTTTGAACAGTGTATTACCAGTAAACAACCCTTACCGGTTTTAATGGTTAAATAACTGGTATCCACCACACAGCTCCTATTCATCTTTTTTTACAGTATCCGAATCTGTATATTTTTATTTTATATTTAAATTTCTGTATATTGTATACAATTTTTCAGTCTTCAAAACTTGTATAGATATATACAATAAAGAAGAATTTGCATATTTTTTTTTTAATTGTAGTTGAACCAGAAGCAAAATAATTATTAAAATTTAACATATTGTGATTAGGGACGTTTATCTTTCTTCTGCAAAACTAATTTCATTACCCACATAAACGATGGTTGACTCTTTGCTAAAATGTTTGTAGGTTATGAAAATGGTCATGACTTTAACAGCCAATGAATCTGGTATTTTGACGTACGTGAAACGTCCAGGTGCTGTTCTTGATGCTGGATCGATAATCGCTTCTCTTGAATTAGATGACCCCTCTCTTGTTTCGAAAGCGGTTTTGTACAAAGGTCCTTTTCCAGAACTGGATGTGTCCCAACCTCTGGCCCAGGATAAACTCAATCATATTCACATTAGCTACAAAATTGCATTGGAAAACACGCTAAATGGTAAGTAAAACTTATCTTGGTGAAATTTGCTTCCCAAAAAATATTGTTGACTATTTAAAGAGGTTTAACTGGAAGAACGGGACCGTAGACAACTTCTCACATATTGAATGTTCAATATGATTTTTCATTAAAATTTGAATTTGGCGAAATTTTTCTCCCCTTATTAATTGAATGAAAGGCAGAACTTCACTAGCTTTTTCAATCCTGAATTGTATGCAAGGTGAACTACCACTGCTTACCAAAAGTTGAATCGGGAACCGGACAGTCTTGTGCGAAAGTACCTGTAAAATTTGAGAGCAATTTTTTTGTTCAACTTCCATAGAAACCAGTGAATTGTGGAATTGTATTAATATAAACAATGATATGAACATAGCTCATAGTTTCGTACACATGCTTCTCTGCAGTGCTGTCTCGATAGCTGAGTGCAGAATAGAAGAGAATCAGTGATGGTCGTTGTTCAATTTAAAAAAAAAATGTTTATTTGTACACCTATTGCACAACAAATACCCACTGCGTGTGTAGATACTAAGAAAATCATCCATGTCCTCCACAGAACCCTAATGAACCCTAAGTGAAGACATTTGATTTAATACACACTTGTTACCCGTCAGACATATCTGTCATTTTATTCGTAGTTCACCTTGTATATTGTGAGAGAACAGATCCAGTAGATCAAGAATGGCTGGTAGAGATAATGTCTACTTTAGGAGGGGTGGATGTTTCATTACAATCCATCTGATAGTTTTGATAAGCATTGAATTACGAATGAACGTTATTATTATTAGAAGCATTCTATTTCATTATTTAGGAATCTTCTGAAATGAACATTTCATACAGGATGTGGCAATAGTGAGTCAAGAGTCCGATTGTTCGACTTCTATATTAATAATACTACCTCATAAACACTCTAGAGTTTACCCATCTGCAGATGTATGCCAACAAAAATCACTGTGGTCACCATTATGGAATTTAAGAGGGAGTAATTATGATACATGTAGATAGACAGATGCTTGATATTTCTAATCCATTCTCATGTCTAAAACTTATTTTTCAATTCGGAACTGTAGACAGATAGATGCGTGATATTTCCGATCCATTCTCATGTCTTTAAATTATTCAGGATGTCTACAAATCGCTTTTCTAATTCAAAACTTTTTCAATTGAATTTTCTCGTGTTATTTATATGATTTGACAACTTTCCAAATAATTCAGTTTAAACTCTTCAGCCTAAAACAGAATGGAAATTACGTTGAAAGAATCAATCTATTTTTACAATGCTTCATCGTCAACTGAATTACAAAATACCACAAAACTTTAGAAAAAAAAATTAACTCTTGCCCATCATTCTAGGTTACTGCCTCCCGGACCCGTATAATGCCCCACGTTTACGAGAGGTGATTGAAAAGTTCATGTCTTCCTTGAGAGATCCTAGTCTTCCTCTGTTGGAACTGCAGGAAGTTATGGCTTCCATTTCTGGCCGTATTCCCACTGGCGTTGAAAAGAAAATTAGACGTTTAATGGCTTTATACGAGAGGAATATTACATCGGTTCTTGCCCAGTTCCCAAGTCAACAGGTTGGTTAGTAGAGTTAGATATTTTAATGAGTCGGACCTGAATTGAATGATAGAAAAACTTAAATCATAGAAGCGACATTCAAGTCTGTGGTGTACAGGGTGTTAGGGACTGCCGTAATTTTAACAAATGTTAGGTTGAACTTGAAAACAAATGGTAAATTTTAGATGAGCTTTGAACTCCACGTTACTCGAGAGTAAAATATTGTAATATTACAGTTTACAGTACTGAAATTCGTAAAATTACAAAATAGTATTTCGCTGAGCGTCTCTATTATACTACTTTGTCAAAGAAAAAAGTACGCCTAAAATTAAAATAGTTATTGTAGTTTTGTCAGGAATACCACCAATAATTCAAAGTTTTTCTTTAAGATTTCAAACAAAATATCGCCTCGGAGCGTAGAAAAATAATGCATATTTCACAGAAAAATAGTGCCTTTACCAGTCGCGAGCAAGACAGCACAATGTTTGTTAAGAATGAGTCACTCATAGTGACAGTTGCTGATAAATGATTCGAGTTCATTGTTGATTACAAAAATTAAACATTTGTTAAATATACCTAACCTAAACTAACCAAAGTTATCTGACGGACACAGCTTAAAAATGTAGCCGCTTTTATCCAAAGAGGACAAACTATTAAACATTATTGAGTTTTGAAGTAGTTCTCTATTTTCTCAATATTAGTACTAAGCAATTCAGCAATTTTTTTTCCAAGTTTATTGCAAATAATAATAACGATTTTTCAGATAGCAAGTGTTATAGACACTCATGCAGCAAGTATGCATAAAAGAACTGAAAGAGATGCATTCTTTCTGGCTACCGAAGGAATTATACAGCTTGTTCAGAGGTGAGTAATTTTCTAAGCATAAAAATTCATGATGTACTTTATTGCCCATCTATATGGTACTTAGGTACAAATTGTTTTATTTGGGAAAAAATTTCTCTTGAAGGTAGAAATGAACAAAATTCTTTTAATTTGGTATGTCACAGGAGACAATTTTGGGGCCTCTTCTATTCACCGTCTATCTCAATGGCCTCTTTATATTAATATTGTAGGTGGAATTGAGGTATAAAAAGATGGATTCCAAATAATTTAGTTCGTAATATCTTTCACTTCAGTTGACTCTAGCAGTTTATCTTTCATTATTATCATGTTCAATTTTAAAAATTAACAAAATATTTGCATGTAGTCGTCACCTGTTATTTACTCACAACAGGATTTAAACTTCGCGATTATAATCAAACTGTTCAGTCCCATTTTTACAGATTGATTTACATCCTTTTTTTAAATTTGAATAAACTTTATCAAAATTAATATTGGCTTGAAAAATAATATATCTTCCAAATGTTCAACTTTCTTCAATGATTAGAATATGACTTCTTTTTCATTTATATATTTTTTCACCAATAAAACAAGATGTATAATCTAGTTCCCATCAATATCAAAGAAACATCTTTCAGCTCATTGAGGAAAAATGACTAAAACCCAGTTGAGTGATAATGCCTATTACAACTCAATACTTGGAAGATAACCTCTGGTAGAACTACACTGCATCTTAATTTGTGATTGTACTACGGAAAAATATGTGTTTTCACTGTTTATCTTTAATTTTATTAATGTAATTTATTTCAATCGATGAATCCAAAAATTTTTTATTGTCTGAAGATTCACATCTCGTTGAGAAAAGAAGAGTCATAACGTTGTTAATAAAGATAATACATATGGAAGTCAAACAAATTAATGTATGAATATAAACAAACACACATTAAACATAAGTGGTATAAATAATACAAGAACCTACTTACATAATTGAAAATCCATGTTTCTATTGAAATATTTATGCTGATATATAATTTAATTAATTTTGCATAATTTATTTACACTATACATTTTTAATATACATTCATGTATTCATGATGGGATTTATAAGAATTTGTATTTTAACAAAATTTTGAAAAATTTTAGGTATAGAAATGGAATTCGTGGTCGAATGAAGCACGCGGTCCAAGAATTGCTCCGGCAATATTTCGAAGTGGAAAAAGAATTCCAGCAAGGTAAGAACTCTCCGGTATTCCTTAGTAACCATATTAGTAATGATTTACATCGTTTGTTTAGGTTCTTATGATAAAAGCGTTTCTCTGTTGCGAGACAAGCATAAAGACGACATGGCCGCGGTCACAGCTACAATTTTCTCCCACAGCCAAGTCGCCAAGAAGAACCTTCTCGTAACAATGCTCATTGACCACCTGTGGAGCAACGAACCCGGTCTGACTGACGAACTTGCCAGCTGTCTAACGGAGCTGACTTCTCTGAATCGTAGCGAACATTCCCGCGTAGCTTTGCGAGCTAGGCAAGTCCTGATCGCGGCCCACCAGCCCGCTTACGAGCTGCGCCACAACCAGATGGAGAGCATCTTCCTATCCGCTGTGGATATGTACGGTCAGGAGTTTCACCCGGAGAACTTGCAGAAACTCATTGTGTCCGAAACTTCGATTTTCGATATTCTGCACGATTTCTTCTATCACACCAACAGGGCGGTGTGTAATGCGGCGCTCGAGGTTTACGTCAGGAGGTCTTTTACGAGTTATGACATCAGTTGTCTGCAACATCTTGAATTGAGCGGGGAAGTTCCGGTGGTGCACTTCATCTTCATGCTGCCTCCTTCTCATCCCAACAGGCTGGTGAAAATAAATAACATGCCTGAGATTGAAGGTAAGGATTTTCATATGTAAGTAGGTAGCTCTATTGAATAGGAATATCTAATATACAAATATAATTACTCTTGAAGGAGTAAGCAGAGGAGATTTTAGAGAAAGCCTGAGACGAGACCTTGGGATTAACCAGATTAGACCTCGTTGTAGAATCACCATCTTTTTCAATCCTTTTTTTTTCAATCCTCTCCTGCAGTTCCTGAAAATGGCTCCAAAATCTTAGTCAATTCGTCGAACCTCAACGATTTCCATATATGAACAACTTATCTCTATATAAACCTCATTATTAATAAATTGAGCCTATATCCACAGGCATAACGCGGCGCTACGAGTGTTGTAGATAATACTATCTAAGTCAAAGTCAAAATATACTTTATTGTCGGAAGTTATAAAAACTTATAGACAAAGCTTTTTGGTTTTGGATTAATATTAAAATTGAATTCAATTAATTAATGATAAAGTATAATGGTGATACTCCCCACTATCTGCATATCATCCCAGATGAAGGAACACCATAGACGTGACACCGGTGTTGCCTTATGCTCCGGTGGATATTGAGTCCGTTGTGGAGAATGAGAAATGCCGAATATATCAGAACTACTCATTCCCCACCCTCAGGCAAATGATAATAATAATAATAATATTTTGGTTGGTTTCCGGGTTTTGCCGTGGTCTTCTTTGGTTTAAATCTCCAAACGTTTCGACTGCAACTGCGGCAGTCATCTTCAGTGGCGTGGTCGAAGTACTCTTCTAGACGTATCAACTGAAACTGAAACTGAAACTGAATCTTTCGAGTTTGCCATGTTATTTATAGTGATGTTTTTTCGCGCACTTTCTGTAATAGTGCGTTCACGCGCACTTTCCGCGCGATTCGGGTGACAAGGCTTCGTTTTGTCCCCTTTCAATGCTGTGTGCCAGATCTTTGGTAAATATGTTCTCTCTTCTTTTCTGTTGAAGTTCTCTTGGTGTTTGTGTATTTCTATTGCTTAATAATTGCTGTAATAATGTTATATATGCCTTGTAATATAAATATTTATGTATGAATAAATAAATAAATAAAGCCTGATGTAGTCCTCCTTGACCAACAGATTAAGACGATTTTCATTATTGAGTTTTCGGCTCCTGGCGAAACGAATATCGTCCGAAAAGAGGAGGAAAAGCGGACAAAATATCGAGATCTACTCTTTGAACTCCGCAGGCTTTTTCTACCCAAACCATTCTGTTAAAATGGTAGTTCTTTCTAATAATAGGGGTCCTTGATGGAATGATAGATATTGCTCTCAAACTCAAAAATTATACCAGCTTGTCGTAATATCGCAGAATTCTTAGCCAGATGAATGCAGAATACCGTCATCCTTGGTTCACTCCACCTGCTCAGGGCACATGATTCTCGGACCCAATACCTACCCCACGACGTGGGGAGTGGTTATTGGGGCAAATGATCCAGCGCGCCCTCCGAAACTGTCGGAGCTCCGGACCGGAGATAGGGTCTGACTGGGAAATTCATGACGGATAAAAAAAAAGTTCACTCTGTTGTCATAAAGAATAAATCTCGTGCACAGCGCTTGTACTTAATGGATATAGATGTTAAAGTATAAAAATATAAAAACAGTACAATTAATAGTCAATTTTGTAATTACACTTGGAATAGTCAGTTTTGTTTGAATAGATATTATAGTAAAAATATACTAAACTTATTTCGGTGCTTTATTTACCACTCTAAACAATAACTTGATTTATTTGAAACATTTATATCAGTCACTATTTCAATTTATCTTCACTGTCGCTATCTATCTCTGGACTCTTAAACTATATCTGCAACACTACTCTGCGACTCTCCGTGTCCTGTTATCTCTAGCGTCTTATATACCAACAAGCAGAATTTTTTTACAGTTCTCGTACGATCGAGACTATAGGGCGACTCACTTAGATGGCTCTCGAATGGTCAGTTTCATTCCTTAGCAAGTTCTCGTTCCTTCTTGTAAAGTTATCGTTGATCCGTTAGCCAGCAGATCTGCGATCACGCCTTGTTTACTTTACAAGCCAAGGGTGAGGATGTCAACTTCATTGGCGAAACGCGCGGCGAGTGAAATTGACGTCGTTTTGGTGTTTTGTGTAGTTTCTATGTTTAGAATATTCTAACAATGTATCCTGAATTACCTCTTGATGAATTTTTCCCAGCAGCATATTATTTTTGAATATATAAAATACTATTACATATGATTCAATCTTATGTAAAATTGAAATATCATCGAACAGTTTATTTTTTTATTTTTTATTCATGGAATCTCTCAGCATTGAACAATTACAATGGCATGAAATTTCTTGTTTATTATCGAAACTTCAACTTTGTCAAATATAAATCTAGAGATAATAATTAAAAATATTTGTTTTCAGATCCTAGCTTACAGGAAGTGAAAGTTGTCGATACCTTCCAAAGAACTGGTTGCATGGCTGCGTTTGACAATTTCCAACAGTTTGAACAGTGTTCAGACGAAATTTTAGATTTAATCGAGGATTTTTCGAGTCCTGCTACGATATCCGCCAAAGATTTAAATGCCGTGGAAAGTGGATCAGAGTCTAGGGGAAATAGCACATCGATAAACGTCAGTTTGACCCTTGATGCCAGAAGGTAATTGCATTGATCACCGTAATTCATCAATGGGTTGTTAACTCCGGCCCATTTATTCCATATCTGAATCCATTGAATTCAGTTTACAAACTTAATATAATGAAAAAACAACCTGCTCCCTTGGTGAATATCATAATTATCAAATACAGAATGATATCGATTATTGCAAAGTAAACTGGGAGTTATTTTCTTTCAGAAGACATTTCCAGTTTTAAAAAACCAGGCATTAAAATAAGAATCGCGAAAATCAAAAACAATTCTATTGCTCAAGCTTCTGACTGTGAATTTTCAGAGATTGAGTTTATTGTTATGCTAACATGTTATTCACAAATACACTGGGTTAAAAGTAAAGTTTATAAGTATTCAATTCTAATCAATCAACTTTTTCACTTCGAGAAGCATTACATTAAAAAATAACTTAAATCTTATACTGACATAATAATAATAATAATAATGAGTTGATTTGCAATAATATGAAAAATACATTACAAAATCAATTATATGTTTTTTGCAATAATAAAAAAGATGCCTTACGAAGTTTCACATGTTGTAAGGACTGAAATGAAATAAGAAAATAGAGTTATTTACATAATACTAATTTATGAAAATGATAAAACAAATATGGACAGTTGGTAATTTCTATTTTGTTAACAAAAATTGTGGAAAAATTCTCTTTATTTATTTATCCTTTCTTTTGAATTGATTATTTTTATTTCATTTGGTGATGAGTCATCATACAAATGAGGAATGATATGAGTAAAACATTTTTGACTTATTGTTTTATGAACTTGATATTTTAAAGTGGTTGTATTTTTGCGTCGTGTGTCATGTATGTGAGTTGAAATGAATACCTTCTTTTCTTTGTACATTATGTAAAATAATATTATAACAAAATAATTGTTCACATCTATTTTTTTTTTGCTTATTTTGAATAAGTCGTTCGTTGAGTATGTATATTTTTCATCATAGATCATTTTCAAAAACCATTTTTGAAGATTTTTTAAAAAGTTCTCATCAACGCCACCCCAACCCAAAATTCCATAATTTATTTGTGATTGAACAAGTGAATGAATCTCAAATGTTTAAAAAATTTGGTAGTTTAGTTCAACTCAATTCAATTTGATGATACATTTTTATTGTTTTATTTCGTACTTTCTTTAAAGCGTTTAAAAAACAGTTTATTGTTTTACTATAAAAATTAATTGAAATAGTTGGAATACCCATCACCTTTTTTGAAATATTCATTGAAGACATTTGTTGAAATTATATGTCAATTTATGTTTATGTTACCATATATTATAATTTTTACTTTATTTTTTATTTCTTTGTAATTTATATTTTTGTTACCAAATCAAATCTTTACCAATATAATTTTTACTTTACTTGTTATTTCATTGTGATTACTGAAAAATCTAATAATAGTGGTGTCATCAGCAAACACCAATAGTACCATTACTATGGTATTAATAAATTCAATAAAAACATAAACGTCCAAAATTCAGTTAGTTATGAGGAACTATTGAAAAAATTTGACTCCTGTTCATTAATGAAAGAAAATTAAAGTATATTTTGACTGAATAATTTGAATTTTTAGTGGTTTATATCTGAGTAACAAAAAACTGCAATTGCCTGATGAATATATCAATTAAAAAATCGTTGGTTATTTATTTCTCTACCGATGATTGAAAAGGGCATTTCTGTTTCAGAGCAAGTGTGGACGAACATTTGGTACACGAACCCATCCACATACTCATGGTGGCCGTGAAAGATGAAGGTGGCAAAGACGATTCCGCAATGAGCAAAATTTTTGCCAACTTCTGTGCCAAATTTAAGGACGAGTTAAAGGCGAGGAAAATCCGTCGCATCACCTTCATCCCTCTCAAACACAAACAGTCGCCGAAGTTCTTCACGTACCGAGCGAGATTCAACTTTTTGGAGGACAGGATATACAGGCATTTGGAACCGGCTTGTGCATTTCAGCTGGAGATCAACAGGATGAGGTCGTACAGCCTCGAGGCCTTGCCCACATCGAATCAGAAGATGCATTTGTATTTGGGGAAAGCAAAGGTGAGTGCTTTTGAGGGGTCATGAAGAGTGAGGTGCATGGAAATTATGAAAGATAAGAGCCAGTTGATGGTTCTTGTATAATTTGCTCAAGTCATGTATAAGAAGGTTAGATTCATTATTCTTGACTTTTTTCCAGGGTGCAGGTGGAAAGGAAGTTACTGATTATCGTTTCTTCATCCGAACCATAATTCGCCATTCGGATCTCATAACAAAGGAAGCGTCATTCGAGTACATTCAAAATGAAGGTGAGAGAGTTATCTTGGAGGCTATGGACGAATTGGAAATTGCCTTTTCCCATCCTCAATCGAAGAGAACGGACTGCAACCACATATTCCTCAATTTCATTCCGACCGTTATAATGGATCCAGCCAAGGTGAGTTCTTGAATTATTTTGTTTTAGAAATTTAGAAACATCAATGAAATGTGGAATTTTAAATCAATGTCATTGATTTCATGTTTGGAAAAAGTTTTTATGGAAAAAGTTGAACTCAAGAATGTAGTGATTTTTAAATAAATGTGTTGTGTCAAACAATAATTTTAGATTTAACATTATCAACTGGAAATTTCCACTCACTCATATCCATAAAGATCTTGAAATAGCCTCAAAAAGTTCATGAAAAACTGCCTGAAGATATCAGAAATCAAACTTCGTAGTCTAAATTTCGGATATTGTAAAATTTTTTACAACATTTTCTTCAATTTCTTGCGTTATTTACTTCATCTTAAATAATTGACACAGCAAAAAAACATTCGGATCTTATTTTTGATCATATTTCAAAAGCCATTACCATACCAACACGTTTCAAATCAAATGTTATATATGCCTTGTAATATAATATAAATGTTTATGTATGAATCAATAAATAATAATTTTAGAAAAACAGCACAAAATAAAATAAATCATAATTTTGTGAAATCTTACAATTTATATATGAATCTATTTATTTGAAAGATGTAATTGTAGACTAATACATCTATAATGAAGATGATTCCCAGAATATTATACTATGATATTTGCATATGCATTTTAAACTGGAACCCAGAGATGGCGCTGAATTCATACCTCAGTGTTTGTCTCAGGGATTTCCAATTAGGATGAAAGGATTTTTCGATTCAATTGGGTCGAACTAGCCTTCGCTGATGATTGGCAATGACCATGAAACCGGTACGGAGGTGTTCCCCCAATTAAATCGAAAAATAATTTCAGCTTTGATATTTGAAATGCATTGCAAAGTGGTTCTTGTAGAAAACTTTGCCAAGTATTAAACAAATATAATTCAATGGTCGTAGGGGGCAGTAGTTGTTTTTTGTTGAATACTTGCCGACGACTCTACCTATTGTATAGGTTTTATTGCGGAAGATTGGATTACGTAATCCACCATATTTCATTATTAGTTTTATGGTCTTCCGTCAAGTGGTGTCGCCCCTCTTTCATGATGTTGAAGATGGTTTATAATTTGAGCATAATTAAGCCTCTTCACATAGGTAATTGAATTCCTCTTATCTAATTAATGTAGTTTCATTCCCAAATAATTTTGATCATGGACATTGTCCAAGATCTCATAATTCTGATTTACATGAGTTTCCCTAAACATTAATACTTGGAAAAGACCTTTGAAACACATTTCACCATTAAACCGCAAGGACTCAGTTTGGATGGTTATCCTCCGAGCAAAGAGGACACGCCCACTTGTTCACATGCTGCCAATGGTCTGTATTTGCCCGTATTTTCGAAACTGAGATGGTCATAATGTATAGATATATGAATCTCTGAAGTCAGTGTAATCTCTTGAATTCAGGTTATCATAGTTATATCAGAGGTAGCCTGAATCATGTATTATCAATTGAACGTTTTTCTCAGAATTTTTTTATTTATTGATAGATTTTATTTTAATGAAGAAATTATTTCAAATTAACAAATAATAAAAATAATGTTTGAAGTTTTGTTCTTTTTTTATGAAAATCATTTCAGTAGTATTTTTGAATTTTTTATTTGTTCTTGCGTTATTTATCAACAATTGAATGTGTTTTCCAAGAAATTTAAATCTTATTGTTCCTATCAAAGGAGTAATTAAAAAAATATTTTTTCTATGCGAAATATAAAGACAGTTTTTACTGAATTAATAGTCAAATCAAGTTTGTTTAATAATTTTAAAGTTTGGACATTATTGGATGTGTGATAGAGTGCAGTATCATCTGCGAAAGAAACATGCTTACCAATTATATTGATATTCATAATGCTAAAACAGAACCCTGTGGAACTCCAAATGTTGATACTTTTTCGTAACTTTTGTATTGGTCGATATGTACATATTATATACGATTTTGAAAATATTCAATGGACGTCCCCTAATAACCAAATATTTTAAGATTAAACAGCGTCATCGCTTTTTTTAGATCAATGAATATTGTAACATCATAATTACTAAAGTTTCATGAATACTACTTAAAATCAGGCACTTCTGCTTGGGTATTGGAATGTAGTTGAAAGGCTCATTGAAATTTATCAAAACCAATATTAGCAGGGACAAAATCAACCAATCCAACACTTTCTCAAACATTTTAGCAAAAACATTCAAAAGTGCAATTTACGATAATTTGAAATATTTTTTCACCGCCTTCATAAATAGGTTTCAAAATTGATATTTTCAACACATTTATCAATAATATCAGAGGAATAATAGAATTTTTGATTTTTTTCTGCATGACATTCTCAAAATTCCCAGCATCGTTTATTTTCTCTTGTATAAATTATGTTAACTTTTCGATAAATTTTTTTAAATAATTTATAAATAAATGTGTATTTGAATCTTTTTTTTTTACATTTGTACAATTAGACATATCATATTTTTTTAAAGCTCATTTCGAACATGTTATATAATACCCTACTGGGTCTGATTGAAATATAATTATGATTTGATTACAATTTGATTAATTTTGATGTTAGTTCAATTATATGTATAATTTTCTGATTTCCAGATCGAAGAAGCGGTGACGAGTTTAGTGATGCGCTACGGGCCCCGTCTCTGGAAATTGCGCGTCCTACAGGCAGAACTCAAACTAATCATCCGACCTCTACCGAATGCAGAAACCACGACAATTCGTTTGTGCATAGCCAACGACAGCGGTTATTATTTGGACATCAACATGTACACGGAAGTCGTCGAGCCCGATACCGGCATCATTAACTTCCAAGCATATGGCAGCAAGCAGGGCCCTCTCCACGGACTGCCCATTTCGACGCCTTACATTCCAAAAGACTACTTGCAGCAAAAAAGATTCCAAGCCCAGTCGGTTGGTACAACCTACGTGTATGATTATCCCGACATGTTCAGGCAAATGGTGGACCTACAGTGGAAGCAGCACAGTATGGAAAGACTATCAGGTATTGAAAAGCTTTTCTGCCGAATGTATAGAAATGTAATTAGATGTGCTAATGAAACTTACGAGAGAATAAAAAAGGTAGATAATAAAGTCCAAGAAAACTGGACCAAAGTGAATAGTCTGAGTGGGAAATCAAAATCACCAAGATAATACGAACATAAATTCCGAAACATTCGATGATTTTTATTGCACAATTGCTCAAAAACTAACATCTACCCAGGAATCTCAGCCAGATCTAACTATATTGGTACCAGTAACCATTTTACGGATACAAATCCATTTTAATTGAAAGAAATATTACGGGACATAAAAAACAAAAATTCTACTAAACCTACCAGATACTGCTTTACTAGTAGATTCATTCACATATTCTTAGCAGAATCAAATATTTAATTAATATGTGGGGATCCTGTTCTAAAAATAATTTTAATGAAATCTCTGCTGTATACAGGAAAGCTTCAAAAGTACTGTATCGCCTACCATTTGATACTCCAACGAATCAACTCTATACATTGACGAACACATTTTCTTTGGAGGAGCATTATGCAATGGTCTCTCTCAAAATATCGTACCTTATTATAAATAAAATGATAAAATCTAATTTTATATTAACCACAAATTCAGGAATTTACAATTTCCATACAAGAACATAACTTGTTCCATCTTGACTCTGCAAATTCTGTATTTGGTAAAAAAAGATTCAACCATGAAGCACTTTCAAAATTCAATGATATACCCAAAGACATAAAAATTGTACAAAAATATCACTGAATTCAAAATCAAAATAAGATATTTTCTACAAAAAAGAAATTGAAATTATATGGATTGTTTCTTTGTTTTTAGTGTTTCTGTTTCTTTGTAATTCTGAATGTTTAATTTAATGAAACTTGTAACTAATAGAAGGTTCATGAACAGTCTCATACCAGTATAATACTGTTTGACTGTTCATGCTATTCCAATATAGAAATCAAAATAAGTATATAAATATACCCTTTTATAATTTTATAATTGTTACTTGAAAACAAACAAAAACATTGTACATTTGATAACCATATTTTTTTTAAGGAATGGACATACATTTTATACTTTTAGCATTGAATTACAAATAAACTTTATTATTATTGTCCAGAGCTATCAACAATCGTTTGCCCTTGAAAAATTTCCTTCATGTCTCAGAACAGCTCTTGTCATTCCACTGTTCAAAGGTGGTGATTTAGAAGAACCAAACAGTTTCAGACAAATCTCTTTACACTCAACACTTTCGAAAATGATTGAAAAACTTGTCAAAAAAAGAGTAGGTACTAGCCTATCTACATAGTCATGAAATTCTAACAAAAACACAATTTGGTTTTCAAATTTCAAAAAGTACCAATGATGCAATTTTTTATTTTCTTGAGCATGCTTGCACTAATCTTAACAACAAGGAAACTGTAGTAGCAGTATTTTTTGACTTTGATTGTATAAACCATAGACTTTTTTTGAATAGGCTCTACTGCTATGGTTTCGGAGGTGTATGTTATGACTCTAATTTGAGTGACAGAAAAAATAGAGTAAAATCGAATGGACAACTCGATGCCTTAGTGTCAAAAAGACGTAAATACATTTTTTTTATTTTGGGATATTTTTCATCATTATTAGGTTTTAAAAATATTTGACATGGTCCCTAAATACCAAGTAGGCATTCATCTTAAAGTATATGTCCTATTCCGAACATTATGGTCGTTATAGATGAATTAATATATAAAATTCAGTTATTTCTGTTTTTCTCGAAATAAATTATCTGTAGTTACGCTTCTGTGACACTAAGTCCTCGAACTAACACCCTATAAAGAGATCTTATAGAGGGTCCCACAGGGATCTGTTCTTGGCCCAATCCTTTTTCTTCTGTATTTGAGTGATCTAGCTTTCATCCTGATAAAATTTCACAATTTTTGCAGATAATACTGGTATGAAAAAAATACCCAGCAATTGAAAGAAACCATTACTAATGATATTGCAATGGTAAAAAAATGGTGTGATTCTAATTACTTATGTTTCAATAAAAAAAAACAAATGTATATACATTAATTTCATAACCATCCCTTAAGATATGCCATCATCAGTAATTAGGAAAGTAATGATATTATTCTTTACATGATTCAACAATGGAAGATGAGTGCAGATATAACTGTCACAAATTGTTGAAACATGGTACAAATTAGTTTTTGAAAAAATATTGATATCGATATTATTCTTAAATATCGAAATTAAAAAATACTTTTGCTAATCAAAAGTAAAGACTTTTGTTGTGATCACAATGTCTTGTTTTATTAGTAACTTTGGGAATATTATATTTATCATTTCAATTTCTCTTTCTTCACATTTCTTATCTTGTTTTCTGATTTCTCAAAAATGGAGTAGTTGTTGCATTGTTCTGTAACTTTAATCCGCAACCTTAAAAAAAATCTAAATTTCTTATAGAAGCCATCAAGATCCCTGATAAACTGATGGATTTTGTGGAATTGATTCTGGATCCCGAAACTGAATCCCGACTGATAGAGCAAAAGCGTGTTCCTGGTGAAAATAACGTTGGTATGATAGCTTGGAAGTTGACCCTTTATACTCCAGAGTATCCTGAAGGTAGAAATATCATTGTTATTGCAAATGATATAACATTCCTTATTGGATCGTTCGGACCTAGGGAAGATAAGGTAAGAAATGTTTATTACTGCTACAAAAATATCCAAAATATACCACAAAAGTGTTTCATAGCATTGTCGTATGTAATAATACAAGCGTATCGATTACTATCGATAATTATCGACACAAACATAACTAATCAGAGACTTGTATCCAAGCATGAGCGGAATAATTAAAGTTATTTTTTCACTTGTCTCTTTGTACAAGTGATTCGTCATGGAATTCAAGTTCACGTCAAGTTTCTGATGTTTTTAGGTATTTGGCTTGGCTAGTGAAATGGCGAGGTTACTGAAAATACCAAGAATTTATCTAGCGGCCAACAGTGGGGCCAAGATAGGTTTGGCCGAAGAAGTCAAGGCACTTTACAGGATAGCGTGGGAAGACAACAAAGAACCCGATAGGGGTTTCAGGTGAATTTTTTGTCCTTTTTGTATTATTTGATAAACTAATTTCCGCATTTTCACGCAGGTACCTCTATTTAACTCCTGAGGATTATGCCAAAGTTAGTGCTCAAAATTCCGTCAGAGCAGTTTTGATAGAAGATGAAGGAGAATCGAGATATAAACTGACTGATATTATTGGTAGGCATTTCAGTGTTTTTTTTAAGCCTATAATATTTTATTTCATTGAAGAAATAACTTCCAATTAGTTCTGGGATGAGGAAGTTAATAAAAAGATCAAATAATCAAATAATAAGAAGCATTCATGAAGTTTTGTACTATTTTTATGAACTAAGAGTTTTTGCATATTTTATTACTTCTGGTAATTTATTGATTGAATTTATTATTATTTATTCATGGGAGAAATAATTTCTGATATGAGGAAGATTGAATGTACCTTAATGATTGTATAAAGTGTACTATTTCAAATGAACTAATCAAATAACAAAAAAAAATCATTAACTTTGTTACGATTTTTATAAATATCATTTCAACTTTAAATACTCTTTCAAATGTTTTCAAAATTAAATTTTTGCATTTTAAATTTTTTCTGCTATATCATTGAATGTTTCTATGGTGCTGAAAACTGTCTTTTCTTTGCTTTATTTGAATAAATATCATCCAAGTGAAAGTGGTGCAAAATCAGAGTATTATGTACATTATAATTTGAATTTTTTGTAGACTTACTTTTTTGAATATTTTTATTTTTTTTTAATTCAATGAGTTGGTTCAGTGTCATATTATTTGTACTTTTGTACAATTAAAATTCATTAATTCCTCAATCTTTAAATAAATGCTTTTTGTTTTTGACGACAAGACGAAGATATTTGGAATTTTTTTTGTTATTGTTTTTACTTTATTTTTTATTTTTTAAGTAGCCTCGTATACGACTAACATTTTTTATATCTGATGGTTGTGTTTCAGATTGTAGACCACATAGAACTTTTTTAAAGGGTAAATTATTTTTGTAAAATCAATAGGTGAAAAAAATTCCACTTGCGAATTTTATTAACAATTGAATATTTTTTCTTTATTTAAATGAATATTACTCAAGTAAAAGTGTTTCAAAACCCGTTTATGTAACTTGATTTTTTCTTGAATATTCTTTGCAAATGCATAGGCAAATTCGCTATTTGAATTTAATATTGGTTCGATGTTAAATTGATTGTTTTTTTGAGTATTTATCAATCTACAATGAGTTCCATTTTGTTCATGACTGTATGATAACTATGCTTCGATGATTTATCTAATTCAAGAGATAATATGTGCGTGAAATATCAACTTTTTTCTCAGAAATTGTATTCTTCCGAATGCTCCTATTGGAGAAATAGCAGTATTTTTTTTTTACATTTTTATAAATATCCCCCTATTTCAGGTAAAGAAGATGGTCTGGGTGTTGAAAACCTGAAGTATGCTGGAATGATAGCTGGGGAAACATCTACAGCATACAACGAGATCGTAACAATTTCCATGGTAACTTGCCGAGCTATAGGTATTGGTTCTTACTTGGTGCGTCTTGGGCAAAGAGTTATACAAATCGAAAATTCACATATAATTCTTACTGGTTACAGTGCCTTGAACAAGGTAATTTATCCAACAAAGTATTTATGAAACGCGTCAAAGTTTTTATTGAATTTGTTCATTTTATAATTATACGGGTAAAACATTTTAGTTACTCGCTAGAGAAGTATACGCTTCTAATAACCAACTTGGAGGCATCCAAATCATGTACAACAATGGGGTAACACATAAAACGGAGCAGACCGACTTGGAGGGTATCTACACTATTCTCAAATGGCTCTCTTACATGCCAAAGGTAAAAAATTCAGCAACCCCGAAGGTGACTGTAAAAGTTGAACATTTTTTACAGGATAAGATGTCCCCTGTTCCAATTATGAAGTCTGATGATGCAATTGATAGGGAAGTTACATTCACACCTACCAAAACGCCTTATGATCCCAGGTGGATGTTAGAAGGGAGGCAGTCGCCAAGTTAGTAGTACCTTAGTTATTTTTTTTACAAGCTTCCGTTGCAAATGGGGTATTGGACGTCTGTGGTTCCAATCGATGAGAACAAAAACTAGTTTTCCTCTTCACCACACTAGTGATTTCATACCTAGATGCGCATTTCGTTAACCAAGTTAACTTCATCAGTAGGATTAGTAAACTGATAATTATTTATATCAATTCCATTATAATTAACATATGTAACATATGGGTGTGATCCTAACTATATATAATATCACAATTTCGACTTAACTTATTTCATAAATTCAATCTAAAGTTGGAATTTCGTCTTTTGGGTTATCTGATAATATTCGGATATTGTTCTTACGGCTATGTCAAGCTGAAGGTTAACATTCCGGAAGATAATATTGCGACATCTCGCAAGCCGTGTATTGTGTGTAATTTTTGTGAATGTCTTGTTAT
This sequence comes from Chrysolina americana, assembly GCA_958502065.1. Classification (NCBI taxonomy): domain Eukaryota; kingdom Metazoa; phylum Arthropoda; class Insecta; order Coleoptera; family Chrysomelidae; genus Chrysolina; species Chrysolina americana. The sequence goes on from OY293410.1 coordinate 97,973,098, forward strand.
CTTTACGTCGATCTATTGTAGTTATTTGTCTTAAGGACCTTTTGAACTTTGTCTTTTTCAGCAAGTTATTCATTATGTTAGGAGAATACCCATGCTAAATATTCACGAGAAAATAAATCAAGTGTTGCTGATCAATTACTAGAAACTCATCATTAAATCAATATTCAAAATTTAAAATTAGTAAAACCTGTTGATGATTATGGAAAATTAGATTGTTATTGAAAGTAATGCTATCGTTGTTTGCTGATGACACCAGGATCATTTATTTTTCCAATAATTATAATGAAATAACAAATAAAATAAAAAATTAAATCGGTAAAATATTAATTTGGTTACAAAAACAAACTGACACTCAATTTTAACAAATGTTCTTTATGAATATTTCAAAAATGGTGAATATTCCAACTTTTTCAATTGATTTAATTGGTAAAACTATAAATTTTATCAGCAAACGATAAATTTTTTAGGCTTATAGATAGATGAAAGACTATCATGGAATAAACATATTAAAAAAATCAGAAATAAAATCGGCATTCTTTTCAAAATTAGAAATTAAATACCTTTGAAATTTCTCAAAAACATTTATTGCGCTCTGATTTATTCAAATCTGCAATACCTTGATCTTAAATCCGTTAAAGTTACAAAATAAAACAATTAAATGTATCTATAAATTCAATTATATGGAACCAATTATCAATTTATACAAACAAAATGGTTTGCTTGACCTGAACTCAAGCTGAAGATTTGTTGTTTTATCCACTCAATTAGGAGAAAAATTAAAACCTCGAATTTAGTCTTTACTGAAGTGAACAGTATTCACAATTATAATACCAGACAAACTAAATTATTAGCTGCTGGCAAATTCAGATCAAATTTCGGAAAAAAATCTGTCTATCATAAGGGCGTAGTAAATTATAATTCTGTATCAAGGGAAATAAAAAATACCATTCGTTGACGAAATTTTAAAACTAATTGAAGAAAGAAATTTTGAAGTGATTGACGTATATTCAATGAATATGACCACTCGAATTTTAAATAATTTTGATATATTATATTAAATAGGTAGATTGATTTATAATAAATTTCCAGTTTCTTTAAAAATAATAGTTTTTCTGGATTTAAAAATAAATTCAAACTCTGGTTGATTGAGAATTCCGAAAATTTGGACAATTATTTGTATGTAAATATTATTATTATTATTGTTTTAATATGAACCTAATTGATTTTTTTGTCATTATTTTTATATAATCAAAATGTGACCAATTATTAATTTTTACTATTTTTCTTTCTTTGTATGTATGTATATTATGATTTTTCAGTATTTTAATATATTATGATATATAATTAATTCTCTTAATTAATTTCACATGATTATGGACAAGTTTTCAACTTTTTTGATATTGTTTCCATGAGAAATTAATAACTTTTTAATATATTTGAAATGATGTATTTGTCATTTGATAAAAAGAATATTATTATTGACTAATGATATTTTCTGTATGTTTAGTTATGTTAGTTTTAGGTGTTAAGTTATTATTATTATTCTTCTTTTTTATCCCTTTATAAACATGTAATAATGATAAGGGTCTATTGAATTCAAATGTATTTGAGTTGATACAGACAAATTGAATAATAACAAATTATCAGTGTGGGTGGTTGTGACTATACCTGGCCACATATATATAATATGCGCATCTAGGAATGAAGTTACTAGTGTGGTGTTGGGTAAAACAATTTTTTGTTCTCATTATAAACTTCGTTCTATAACTATTTGTCTATCTCTGTAAATGGCTGATTTATTGCATTTTTCGAAGATGATCCTGGTATTTGGGAAAGCGGTTTCTTCGACAAAGGTTCTTGGTCTGAAATAATGCGACCGTGGGCCCAGACTGTTGTGGTGGGAAGAGCAAGGCTAGGAGGTATTCCTGTGGGAGTGATAGCCGTGGAAACACGAGCCGTCGAGCTGACTTTACCAGCTGATCCAGCCAATTTTGATTCCGAGGCCAAGGTGAGATTTCATTTCCTCTTTATTGAGAAAATAGTGTAAATAAAGCCCATCATATTTTCAGACTGTATCCCAAGCTGGGCAGGTATGGTTTCCGGATTCGTCCTATAAAACTGCCCAAGCCATTCAAGATTTCTCTAGAGAAGATCTGCCACTAATTATTTTTGCCAATTGGAGAGGATTCAGTGGTGGTATGAAAGGTCAGTATTTCCTTAACAAATAGCAATCGACTGTGGGGTTTTCTATAATAGCTATTATATTTTGTTTTCGAATTTTAATTTTAATGACTAAAAACTAACACGAGCATGGCTATAAATCCTAAAGTAAAATGTAATTGAGAAAATACTAAGACACTTTCAAGACTGTATTTCAGAAAATTAACAGACGATAAAAGAATTAGTAATCATTCTCCCAGCAGAGGAGAAAAAGCTATGATATATGTTCATTTAAAAATCAAGGATTCATATCAATTCCGGCTAAACAAACAATCGTCAAAAAGCGTCAAACTGTGTGACCAAAATGAAATAGTGGTGTAACTTCAATGGACTTTTGAATATAGCTAACACTAACTTTGTCTTATTATCTCTTGAATCTGATATCAGCCTAGTAGTGAGATCTGGTACAGATAATAATGAATCAATCAAGTAAAACAGTTTTATAAAATGTCTGGGTTTATGGAGTGGTCGGTGGATCAGCGGTCTAATGCACAGGCCGTTCGAAACTCTAGCATAGCGATAGTCGGTTCGAGCCCGATGTAGCTACAAGAGAATTTTTCTCATCTACTTTATATCGGAACTATAGGCGACCACATGCCTCGTTGAAAAGCAAGTGTATTGTGAGTTGCCCCGGAGCGCCGTGGCAAATAATAATAGCCGTCCTCTACCCGCTCAGGATATGGGTACACTCAACGAATGTTTATGAGGCAGTATTATTATTATTATGTTATATAGATGATAATCCCTTCTGGGAGATTCACACTCAACAACTAATCAAGTCATTATCGTAAAAAAAACTTCACAATTTCTCAATTGAAGAAAGTAATAAATACTGAAGGAGCAATGTCATATTATTACGCATTCTCAAACGGATTATAAGGAGCATAATTAGTCTCAGACCATCGGATTCATGTCGTCCTGTTTCAATACTCATGAAATTTCTATCAAATTTAACATCTACATTTTGACTTCTGTCTACTTCGTTCAGAATGATTTGAATAAATTTATATGTGGCGATATCAATAATCATATCGACACAACACTTTCTTGGTTCAGTCATATCAACAATCTGAGAAAACAACTTTAATCTTTGATTGGATAACTATTCAGAATAAGACAATATACACTACAGAAATATTTGAAAATTATGTATTTCAGTTTAATTTATTCTAAATTGAAATACCATATTTCTGTTTGGGGCTCAGCAAAAATTTATATTTTGAAACCACTACAAACTTTGTAAAACAAAGCGATAAAATGCAAATACAAATTGCCTTTTTTAGAACCTCCAATCAAATTACATAAACCGAATAATTTACTAAATCTTTGTTCATTATATAAATTAAAAATTTCTTGTTTTATTCATTTTGTTGAAACAGGAAAAAAACAGTCGGATCTTTCTTTTGATCATATTTCAAAAATTCATTACCATAAAACAAGAAATTTAAATAAAATAAGCGCAATATGTTTCAAATAAAATTTTGGAAAAACGTCAATAAAGTAAAGTAAACAAAAGTTATTACTCAACAAGAAATGCAAAAAAAACTATTATATTCTTGCCTTGACCTCACAGATGGAAAAAGGGCCAGTCATAATAACATCCCCGGAAATTTATCATCATGTATCTGAATCACCCAAAATTTTCATGAATCCTATTTTAGAAGACACTTTCTCAAAAATAAGACTTACACCCTAGAAGAGTATTTTAATGATTCATTTTTGAATTAATGTACTTGTAACATATTTTAATGAATCATTTTATACATCTTATACATTTTGTCAACAGCCCAAATGTTTTTATAACCGCTTATTATCGACCTTGAAGTCTTAATTACTAATTTTAGGCATAAGACTACTTTTAGTTTTAATACAATAATGACTTATTGATGATTTATATTTTTGGAAAAGTCCTGTGAAATAAAAAAACCCACTACCTCTACATTAAGATGGATAGTATAAGTAATAATTATTACTCCTTTTGAGAAATGTTTGGACGATAATACTTCCATTTTATAAGTTTTCCGCCAAGAAGGTTGTTTTCAAACCAATTAAGAACTATTATGCCATGAATTCACTATTTCGAAACTGATTGACTATCTTCTGTTTCAAAAGTTCGCATCGAATTTAAGAAAACTGCTCGAATAAATTCATTTTCATCTATCCACGTCTTCCAGGGAAAAAATTCTACAGCAGTTTTACAACAACGCAAATTTCTGAAATACAACTGATTCTCGGAAAGGGCATTATTATGCATTATACATAACTAATTACCGCAGATATAGTTCATGAATACATTTATTAACTTGGATTATAATTAGTTCTTGCAATGCAGCCCAACTGAGTTTTGAAAATTTTTTTTTATCCTCTAAATTTGTTAAGAATTCTGCCAAAGCCATTTTCTAGCATTGTAGTTTATTGTAATATCACATTACCTCTTCAAATTATAAGTTATGACTGATAATAATAATCGTTTATGAGCACATATCAAAACTCATTTCGCAACATCCATTTACATACTTTTCCACATTTTCAGATATGTATGAACAGATAGTTAAATTTGGAGCATACATAGTAGACGGCCTGAGACAGTACTCGCAACCAATTATTATCTACATTCCACCCAACGGGGAACTTCGTGGTGGAGCATGGGCAGTTGTCGATCCCACCATCAATTCCAGATATATGGAAATGTACGCTGATAATGACAGCAGGTAATAAAAATCTACATTTTCATGAGATTATATTTGAAAAAAAGTATATTTGTGATCTGTTACCATCAAAATTACGCATATTCTTTTCAAAAATTGAATAATTCGACACCTGAAATATGTTTTGATGAATACCCATATATAAAAAACAGCTTGAATTCAGTTTGCTGTGATCACCTTCAAAGAGAAAAGACCGAATACAGGCAAAAACTCTTCATGCATTAGCAGTGACCTCCCAACAAAGGTTTATAGAGGCATACATTGTGGGAACAGTTAATTTTGGCCAAGACTCAAGATTTGTGGTGTGATTAGTGATGAAGCTTGTACAGAACTTGCGATCGTTGATCAAGGTACTTTAACAGGTCTCGGATCCCTTGTTATATTTCTCGCCTCGTTTGTTGGCCAAGCATTTAGATTATGCATGATACAGCACGGCAGCACACCATCTTATTGTCCTTTAGTACTTGCAGTTGCAGGAACTGACCTGCAGGATGCCCAGACTTTAACACTATAGAACTCTTTTGGAAATTATGGGAAGGTAGATTAGAGCTCTACAGCAGCATCAGCCGGAAGAGAAATTGGTTGATATTTTTTGGAAAAATAGCTATTAAATATTATTTTTATTATTATTTGGGAAGCTTTCGAACAAATTGTGGTTAGAATGATGAGCATGGATCCCTGGTGTTGAACAATAATCGATGCTCAAGCTGGAGACTTCAAATATCAACCACAAATGAAGAAAATAGAAAAACCTTTTTATATTTGAATTTATGCAATTTTGATAATACCTAACTAAAGTTTTCAAACGGGAACGTCTCCATGAAATAACTGGCTCGTTTCAATTATTTCTATATTCGAAGAGAACCCAGAAAATGATTCGATTTTTTCCAGGGGTGGAGTTTTAGAACCTGAAGGCATTGTAGAAATTAAGTATAGAAAGAAGGACCTCATCAAGACAATCCACCGTATTGATCCAATCGTAATGGAACTAGACGAACAACTGAAACAACTCAATCAACAGCAGCAGCCCAGAGAAAGATCAGCAAGCATCACGAAGCTGGCAGAAACACCGAAACCGCCAGAAGTAGTGGCAATCGAGAACAAAATTCAGGAGAGGGAAAATTTCTTGCTCCCTATGTATCATCAGGTGTCAGTCACCTTTGCAGATTTGCATGATACGCCAGAAAGGATGTTAGAAAAAGGAGCCATACATGTAAGTATAGAAAGTTTATATAGGTATATTGGTAGATTTTGGTTATATTCATTCTCTCTGTTCGATAATATTTCAACATCTTTTGATCCACTTGAAATGTCTAAGGAACATTTTGAAATGAAAATTCATTTTCAGGATATTGTACCGTGGAGAAGATCACGAACCATCATATATTGGAGATTGAGGAGGCGTCTTCTAGAAGACAGGGTCATCAAAGCACTCATGGAAGCACAACCAGAATTAGCTTTAGGTCAGGGAGAAGCTATGCTCAGGAGGTGGTTTATTGAAGATAAGGGGGCTTCAGAGGTACCTACGTTGCTTTTCTAAAAATTTTTTAACATATTATTCTAAAGTGATCAAATAATTGTATGTCTGGATAACCCTTTTTTTGTATTGAATTTTATCAAGTAGATTGATCAGTCTGGAAATAATTCCATTGAACGGTTTTGAGTTTTGTCTTATTTTAATCACCTTTTATAGGATTTTTTTAAGAAAAAAGTCAATAAACTATTATGAATTTTGTCTGGCGTATGATATTTTTCTAATTTGTTGGTATTACATCCACACGTTTTATGATTTAATTTTTTACGCACCGATGACTTGTAGCAGCTATCATTGATGATTATTTTAAAAATCTTCAACTTTCTATCGTCGATAATGAACTTAATTTCGATTTTATTTGCTATAGTTATAACATATGCATTCCAGATTCTTTTTCAATACTTATAAGGATATATTATTTTTGCCAACATTACAAGTACATTTTTTATTGAAGGGATACAAATGGGACAAGAACGAAGTTGTTGTGCAGTGGCTAGAGGAGCAGCTTTCTAGACCAGCTAGTCAGTCGATAATAAGTCATAACATCCATGCTGTTAAGAAAGACGCAGTAATTAACCAAATCAAGTGTTCCTTAGAGGTAAGCAGTTTTTTATATTATTATGTACTTTCACTCGCCTCTTTGAAAACATTTGAAACTATTCAGCAAAATTATTAGTTTCATTTGTTTGTTACTCTCCTGTAAATCTCTCGGACTATGTCTGAATCCTCTTTTTTTACCAACAACAATAAGTTTTTGTTCAAATTTTTTATGTGAAAATAGCAAAGATTTGGTTAAATCTGATTTTTTCTGAGTTTTTTTCATTTACTAGTATATATCATGATTTCTAGATAGTGACTAATATTTAAATTAAAATTGTTTTTTCCGTTAACCAGCTATCAGCCCCCTACGACTGACAGCCCTCAGAAGTCGAAACTTGTGCGAGCTAAGGATTAACGAGGTCTTACCTTTTAACGTGCGATTCCCAGCACGAGACCAGTGACCATGCTGGGAATCGAACCCACGTCCCTCGGATTGATAGACTAGCGCTCTACCATCATGACCACTTATGACTTAATGACTTATGGTTCACAATTTATTAATATAAAATAGGTCAAGAAGTTGCACAAAAATTAGTTATAGATTTGAACAGTCATATTACTTTTGTATGCCACCGAAGTGAAAATGATGAAATAGTTTAAGCTGATGCATACGTCACTTGATTGAGATGTAGTTTAAAGGCGCAAAATCTAAAAAGACTGTAGTGGGCCTGAATTGTGGTAACATGTACTTACAGCTTGGAAATTTTATGAATTCACATGCATTTTTTTATAATACTAATAAATGCTTTTGCAATAAAAAAAAATTTATACTGAATTATTTTATAAAACGTAGTAGTTTTTCCTTGGTGTTCAGGTTATTGCAGATATTCTAGTTTATCTAAAACTTTTTTATTTTTCAGTTCGATTGTGAAGTAAAAATTTAAGTTTTCACATGGCTATTTAAATTCGAATGTATGTATTGAGATCTCGGTAACTGTAAGCGATAGAGGTCGTTAAATGAAGCAAACTAGCGTATTTAGGAGATCTATTATACGAATAAAAAAATCTCATCTACCTTTTCTGGTTCTGGAGTTATACAGGAAAAATCGAAAATTTCAACACTCTTCTTTTCCTACCTAAATCTTTTTTATTTGTTTCGAACTATCAATCGATAGTCCGTATTGTACAAAAAAAATTGTGGTCACTGTTTACTTTAAATTTACATGAAATGATGAAAATGGCTTACATGCTGATGTTTATAATATTATTTTTCAGGACTGCCCTGATGTTGCCCTCGATGCGGTTGTAGCTATAATTGAGAAATTGAACGATAACCAAAAAGCCGAAGTTATAAGAACTCTATCTCAGTTGGGGTCGTTGGAAAATATTGATTAGTGAAATTAGAATTCTTCTAAACAAATGTAAATTAAACAAAAATATTTTTTCACAACGAATGTTGATTTCTTGGCAATAAGAAGTGCTGAAACATTTTCCAAAAGGGAAATTTGAAAGCCTGTACAAAAATTTTAATTAGAATATTGTATCCAAGAGCTATTATCTCTACCAGGGAAATTGTATAAAGTTTTATTTTATTTCACAGTTCTGGTTCACTTTCTCCAAACTCGTGAGGGTGATAGATTGTTTATACTTTTTGTACATTTTCTATAAGTATGTGATTGTTTTTTATTTATTACAAACCATGCAGGATTTGATACGATATTGTAAATATTTGTTAATTATTTGTTGAAATATAAGTTTAAAAGAATTTGTTTTTTTCCTTTATTCTGGGAAAGTAATGAGTATAGTTAATTTATAATTGCGATTTTAATGTTTGCCAAAGTGCGACTTCTTTTAAAAAATGATCAAACACAGATTTGAACAATTTTGAATTCTTTACTATTACAATCGATCAATTACTGATTATAGATAAGACTAGATTATTTATTCATACATAACAAAGTTTATTCAAAATTAAAAAAAGTATATACATCAATTTTTTAAAAAAGGTTAAATTATACCCGTGAAGTTAGAAAATTGTTACGAGAAAATCACAGGTAAGAATTACATATAGGTAGGTATATATGTTTTATAAATTTTTAAAATCGAACAAAATGATAATGAAAAATTTACTTACTGAATGTGTTAATTGTAGTGAAAAATTGCAAGAAATAAATTTCGATGAGACTCTTGAATCCATTTTCTCATTAATTTTTTGAAGGTAAATAACTTGATCATTTCTATAAGATTTGGAAGTAAATCATAATAAAATGGCAATAAATATTTTAAATTTTTCTGAGACCTAGTTGTTTTAACTTTATTTTTTACTACAACCTTATTTTTATTCCTTGTAATATAAATATGATCTTTAAAACTCCCATCCTCATTTCATTCTTCGAAAATTTGTTTCCTGTACCCTTAGGAAATACCCTCAGAAGTCTTCTGAAATTCCTTAATAAATGTGTTGTTCAATGTTAATTTAGTTGTTTACTGCAAATGTATGATTATAAGTTTCATGATTTTATTCACTTACTACCTATCTTGATATAGTATAATGATAAAGTGTAACAATAATAAATCATAAAGTGGTCAAAAGTCGGTAACACCAGTACAAATTGTAGAGATACACGGGAACACAAACTTTATTTCAATTTCACTTTATGTTAAACTTTATATATACCTGGATTAAGTAATCACATATTTCCAGGTAGGTGAAACTCATAACTCAACAAAACAAAAGAAAGAACCTTGATAAGATACTTCTATAATCTTATTATTTGCATTATTATAATAACACAAAGGAGAATTATTCAAATCCTATTGGTCCTTAAGTAATGTGTTGGAATTATCAAGTTTATTGTTTCTAACGATTTTAAATTATTTTATTTTCTATATGTAAAATTTTGATTTCTTCATCAATTATTATTATTCTTCTAAAAGATGATTTGAATATGTTGAATTAGTTTTCTTGTTCACATATAACTCATATGATGTTAATGAGTACGATTTTTGAATGTTCTACCAGTTTGACCAACATACCTTATTAAGGCAAGTTCCACAATGTATTTTTTAAATAAATATATTATAATAAATATTTTATTCTCACACATAATACATAATAAAAATGGTATAGATAAAAACACATTAAAGAAGACACTATATAAATACAGTAAGTTACAAGTACGAGTGACATTTAAAAAAAACAAAAAACAAAAACACGTGTGAATAGAATATACTCGGTAAGTGTACTAACACTTGTTCCGAGAATAAAAAACATGCATAAAAAGAGAAAAACTTATCTAAATACAAATACCTAAGAGATAAAAGTAATTTGCTAGCAAAATTTGGATCACATTATCATTAAAGGATTAGGGAGGTTGAGAATAAAATCTAACCAGAGGGTATATGTTTCATAACACAATTTTACTGGTGAGTATAGCCGTACTATAAGTATAACTTGGGACACCTAAGATATTCAGAAGCTTTTTATATCTATGAATTCGTGAATAAGATTTCTGGGTTTCTCTAATATAAAGGTTTTCAGTTTTTTTTTTTAATACCATGTTCGATAAGTTCTTCAACTCTTGGGGTAGAGTATTGTATAGTTTCGGGGCCAAAAATTCAAACGATCTTTGACCAATAGATTTCGTCATGAAAGTGATGGAATGTTGTTTGTTTTGTCTTGTGTTGTGATCGTGGTTGTGCTTTTCCAGTTTTCTATTTTTGTGATAGGTAAGCACACATTTGAGGTAGAATTCTTGTCTCAGATCAAGTACTTTTGATTTCATATAGGTTAAATTTGTCGAGTAATCCCTTTTCCATTTTGAGAAATCGTTTCTGGAGAATTTCTAGAGGGGTAATATGTGTTTTCAGTGATGAGCCCCAAGCCAAGATACCATATTTCAGGTGACTTTCCACTAGTGCATAGTATACAACTTTTAAGTTCTTTCTGGGGTATTATGTCGCATAGACATCTAAATTTGTAAATTATGTATTGAAGTTTCTTGATCGTATGTTGTATATGAATGTCCCATCACAAGTGTGTATCAATGAAGATACCAAGGTATTTAACATTTTTTGATGGTAGTATTCGATGAACCGACCCTCCTACCTGTATATCTATGAAACTGAAGTTTGGTGACGTAGATTTGTTGCAGCTGAATGGTAAATACTCAGTTTTATCGAAGTTAAAAGTTAAAATTTTCTGGTCAAACCAGTTTTTAATGTGAGAGATATCAGTATTTACTTTCGCTTCTAATTCCTCCTAGGTAGTCGCTTTCTAAAAGATAGCTGTATCGTCTGCGAATCCTATAATCTCACCACTACTTTTTATATTGAATAAATTATTTATGTAGATCGAAAAGAGTACTGGGCCCAATACAGTGCCTTGAGGTACCCCATAATACTTATATACCTACTCCTGATTTCTCGAATTTAGAAGTCGTCTTTTTTATTTTTGATAAACTTTCCTAACATAATATCTGTTTATATTCTGTTCTTTATATCATAATATATGTTTTAAATAATGACCTACAGATAAATGAAGGTTTAGACAAGGCTTATTTGTACATTCACTTGAAAAAGTTACCTACTCTGTTAGCGAAACATGTGAATTCAAAATAAAGTTCGTGAAGATCAAATCTTCATCAAGTAACGGCCGAATCAATCATAAACATCAGTAAAAGTTTCTAGGGTATGATTGATACTTCGATACTTGTTTGTGAGATGAGTAACAGAAATCAGCAGAACTTCTTATCGGCGGCTAAGAGTGTAAACCTGCTAAGTCCACTATTGACCAAAACTGGAATTTTTTATCAGTTCTTTCGATTATGACTAAGTACTGCGTTATATTTGAAAATCAGCTTGCTCCTTTAAAAAACGAAAATAAGATTATTATGTCCCCACAAATATTTGCTATCTGCAAACGCAGTTTAATTACTGTTCATGTTTTTTTGGGAAGCCTATAAAATCTAGATAATTGGACTCAGCAGGTTTACACTCTTAGCCAACGTTATGTTCTACTGTATCCTTGACTAATCCAACAAAGTGACATTCCTGCTCCTTTGCGTTGTGGCATTCAGCATCGTTTCCGAGGTCTCCTCCAAGATATAATCCTTGGACTTCGCCATTGATCAGTATCTCAAATGGCACATCCTCAAGTGTTATAATAATTGTTGTGAAATGAATTTTATCATGATCTCTTTTATCTGTTTCTGCAATTGGGGGATTTTTCAAACAAACATTATGACAAAGAAATATGGAATTTTAAATAGTAAAAAATGCCTCACCAGCAACACTGAAAGATTATACTTGATGCTCTTAGCTATACAATACAACAAGATTATTTACCAATAAAATATCATAATTCTATACTTGAAGAACCAATATCAGGATAGACAGGAATGTAATACCTAACCCTAGTCGTAGGTAGTCAAACAAACGTTCCTAGTCATTCAACAAGAAGCCTTCAATAAGTCTAATATTTAATAACTTATACAATAACGCATTATCAGCACATTTTGCATCTAAAACACTTTTTATGAAAAAACAACATATTAAATTAAACTACGTTCAGAAAGTTAGGTTAGGAATAGGAAGTGGCTACGTTTACGTTAAATGCTATAAAAAATAGGGATTGGACTACAAGCCAAGGTTACTGACTGCGAGCAACGTAAACACGTAACGGTAATGTTAGGTTATGTCTCTTTCACACAAAAATAGCTTAAAATGTAGTAAAATTTCGTGTTTCCTCAAATTTGTCTCTACCTACTATAATTTTCTTCGTTATATTGAAATCGGAAACACTGACAAATATCCTTCGGAAATGACTTTGGTTCGTTTCATTGCTAATGAATTATGACTCAGAGTGGTAACATTAAAATATGTATTGCAGATAACTGCTTTTATTATAATAATTCCAACAGGTTCGAAATGTTGTGCCGGAGAGTATCAACATAGTGAAATGAATACGAAATACCCTTCTCTTCAAGCGTTTCCACGAGTGGAACAATAAAGGCAAACATCTTTCAAAAAACAACTACTTCCCTGGCTAATACCACGACGGACATTGAACTACATCTGACAGATATTTGTGAAACGTTCTTCCAATAAGACCCAGTTGATGCAAACATGCATGTCTGTAGGTGGTCATTCCCAGCCAAATGAAGGATAATCATCTTTTTAATTATAAGACAAGCACTTGTAATTACATGTTTTTAAATAGCTAAAAGAATCGATTATTTCAAATAAAAACTACTATACTTGTCTCTTATTTTCATCACAAATTAACGAAGGAAAATAAACAACAATATTATGTGACTAACTGAAGAACCAGTTTATTTTCATATACTGTAACTGTTATGTAAGTTCGTCAAATTTTAATGAACGTCAACAAGAAAAAATACTTAATGTACATTATGTTTGAGCAATTATTAAAGTACATATTCTATTTATACAATGTAATAAAAATATCCGAGTTACAAACTCAAAACTATAGCAACCTATCAACTTAAGAAGAGACAGACTGAAGACATTGAGATTTGAAGTATTTCCATGGTATTTTGCTCATTTGAAGATGAAAGTCCATTAAACTAGTAATGAAATGAGCAGGACATCTCATGTCCTATTGCATCCTTGACCGATCCTACAAATGCACATCCTCTCTCTGCGTTGTGGCAGGGTATTTTAGTCGATGCCGATATGTTCTCTAATATATAATTCCTGGATTCACCCATCACACTTTTACACGACGGGCATATTTGAATCAACTGCCTGCAATTGCCACAAATTGAATGTCCCTTGGGACAATTATAGATTGGCGAACACATGTAAACGTTGCAAATTGGACACTCTAGATTAGCAGCAATGCCTGCGTTAACTGAATGTGTTCTTTCATCAGTAGTCACCTCATCTGTGGTGTCGTAAATCCTAACACACCAAGTGATAGACATGTTGTTGCTGGGATCTAAGCCTGCAAACTTCGTGGTGAGGAAATCACCTGCATTTCTGTGACCTCTAATGGTGCATTCTCTATTGAGGCACTGAATACAATGAAGTTGTTCTTTATATGGCCGAATCTCCAGTTTCTGCTTAGCCAGTTTCGCTATTTCTTTCGATGACTGTAGTTTGAGATCGACTTGATAGTTTATGTGCTGACTGGTATTTTCAGTGAGAGAGAATGCTCCAATTGTTAGCAGATATCTCACAGAATTACCGTCAATAGTGTTAGTCAACCTGAAAAATACGAAGTAGGACGTTTCTCTGAAATTGATGCAATGAACAGTTTCTAGTGGTACATTGACGTTTTTTAGTATCAACTCTTCTCCTTTGATACTATCAGTGTGCGTGAAATTTTCGTGGGATATGTTAAAATGAGGAAAGGCCATTCTAGCTTCCAATTTGACTGAACAGTCTGGAAATGGACAAATGATAGGTTTGTGGCGGCACACCATTTCGTGGTTTGCTACGTCTTTCCAGATAATTTTTTTTGTACAGCCCTCATGAGAGCATGGAAAAGACAGCAATCTTGCCAATTCTTCATAGAGGCGGTTGGTACTTTCGAAAGGCTTACATCGGCCACATGTGTACCTACCTGAAATGAAAATAAAATTACTGGTGTATTATTTTGAAAAATCATATTTCAAAGTATTCATCTCTTTATTCATATGTGTTTATGATCAGAATCTTAACTAACACTACCTTGCTTGTGTTATTTTGCTCGTTATTTTGTGAACAAAATTTTATTACAACAGTGTTACACATTCGAAAATCAATTAATTTTGTTGAAGTAATTACTATACTCAATGAACGTTTTTATTGCAAAATGAGCAAATCATCACCTTGTCAGCGAAACGCACTCCGAGTATACTAATGAAGGGTTTGAGAAGGTGGAGACTGGTCAATCTAAAGGTTGATAACGTCAGTATAGAGAGGTTCGTCATGGAAATGTTAAGGGCAGGCGTGCAAATACGCAAATATTTAAAGATCTTCAAGAATGACCAACAGCTTTGGGTTATAATGTTGACTCTGTTTTCCGGTTTTATCCACAGAAAAACGGGAATTGGGGCTATTGACAATGTGTTCTGCCTGCGTTTTATATAATTTCAACCTTACCTAACCTATTATTAGGCAATGTTACCTAAGCTAACCCAACCTTACCTAAACTAAAACTCCTAAAAAGGCTCTACTTCGTAGGACCCTCATATTTTATTGAATAATGAATAAATAAACATTAAAAAAATGGTCAACTGTCTTATACTAAATGATTATACATTCTTCAGTTATTATTATTATTAAAAACATATTTTAGAATTGTAGAGCCTCACGCTACGAGTCAACTGTTATGTTTCAAAGAAACCATTCCGGATATTAAAATGAAAAGAATGCAGACCTTTCGAATATATTTATAATTAAATAAATAGATTATGTTTTTTGTGACCTTACTGATATAGTGACTAGAGAATTAATTGGTTATGGGGCTGGGTCGTTGGGTCAAATAACAGAAATTACTATCGATCTGTTGCAGACGTTCCGACTTTTCTAAAGTCATCTTCAGGGCGATTATCATAAGGTTTCCGGTGTCGACCAGAAGTTTTATATAAGGATATTCACACAGAACGCGATTTCTTTTATTTTCCCAAATGTCATATAAAAAAAGCGTTTGACCTACTGACGAAAAAATCTTGAAAAAGTCTGTCGCCAACGGCAAATAGGAACTATTCTGACTATTCGAGGATGTAAAATAAAAAAGTTAATAACTTTTGAAGGGAACGTTAGCGCAGTTCGGAATCGGTGTCTCCCGAGATCATATGTCTTGATGAGAAGTAAGTATATAATTTCATTAAAATTGGATGGATGAGACAACTTTTTTTAATGAATACCATTTTTTTTCAACAAGTTTCATACTTCAGGATAGATATCGATCACACCAGGTCATAATATTCCGTGTCCGGGATATTAGCCACAGAGAAATTTAGCAAAACAAACTTATAGAATAAGAAAGTTGAAAATATTAACGAAGCGATACTGAATTATAATATTTCATTTAGCAGTAGGTACCCACTACCCAGTGATTAATAATTTCATGTCTAATTACTTACCTTGTGACCCTGAAATTGGAGGAACTGATAAATATCCATTGCACATGTGGCACTTCAATTTGTTGAAAACAGCGTATGGTACAGATATACTCATTGTTAAAATAAATTGACTTCATCAGTTAAAGTTAAATTTGAAATAAGGAGCACAAGTAGGTATTACCTCCTTTATATCACAACAACAAATCATTTATGCTGAAGATGACAGTAATCAGTTATTTCTGCAAAACATGCCTATCAAATCAACGGAAGCGATAAAACTGACGAACACAACTTTGGTGATAGCGATAGCAGACCAGTGGAATTCTTTATTTTCAACAATCTTGAAACGCCTAGGTTGTCAGATTCTTCCGATGCTCTGGAGAAGGGGAAATTTGGAATTTGAGACCGGTGAGATTTGAATTCTCTTCGATACGGCCATTCGGGCCATTACGGGACGAACTCTCCTACAATATGCGACCACCACCAACAAATAGAAATTAATAATGATAGTAATTGGTCGTTGCCGACAGATGTTTCAGTCTTTTTACAGCTACAGTGTAGACTATTATAGCAAATATCTGTCAGAAAACAACTACACTCACCTGGCTAATGCTACGACGGATATTGAAATGTTACTGATGGAAAGTTTTTACCCTATGTGCTTGTTTAAGGTGCATTTTGTGTTTAGTGTCTGAATTAAATTAATATCTAAACCCGGAGACTCAGAGTGCTTTTACCCTGTTAACAAAGCTATGATTTTGTAAAGTTTGACGTCACGAATTACCCAGCAGGTTTCAATTTCGATAAAAGTGGATTCCGACCACTCTAGCTTAGTGGCAGGCGACGCCTGGGTGGTAAGCAAAACGCTCTAACACCACGACCACTTAGCTTAGTAATGTATTCATTTTACGTCTATGCGATCCCAGTTAACACAAAGTGCATTGTTACTCACATTTCAATCTCATTAACTTCTTGCCCCTTGCCCCTTGACCGACAAACGTATCACATTGTGATGCCAAATGTCACTCACAATAATGTGAATGTGATATACTATTCAATTTTCGAATAAGGAAGCACATTTTTTTGCCTCAGATCGACATCAATCAGAAGATAACTGAGATCTCAGTTGCATTGGTCACAGTAGTCACAGTTAGTATCCTCACTTGGTAACAGTGATGTACAAATGTACCTCACTTTCTAACCGATTCATAAACAAGAAAGCGATATCGCAGAGATGTTTGTGTTTACAGGGATGTATACCTAGGTATAAAGTTGTATACAAACTTCTCATGGTCATTTCCGTTAACAATGTCATGCTATACGTGTACATGAGACGTGACATTGAGCACATGCTATTATGTATGAACCTGAGAGAGATTATATGAGACCACTGAAATCTACAATGCCAGATAGTAGTGGGACATGAAATAATCCAGACAATATTGGAGTACTTAGTATAATTTGGCACCATTGAACAGCTCTAAATTTTCTGATTTCAAATATACAGGTCGTATTTTTAGGTCATGCCACTGTTGGTATCTCGATACTCACATTTCACACTCAGTTTATGGACACTAAAATTCGCAAATGTGGTCAGCTCCAGTTGGAAATATCAAAACATGAACGGTATGCAAAGCATTCAATGCAACACAGCTTCGATCTTCTATCAATGCATAGATACAAAGAACAAAGAACTAGAACTAAATATGGTTATACAGTATAGTAACATAGCCTACGATCTGTGTTGCCAAGTTCTTGCCAACTTACCGCGTTAATTCAAAATAAATATTTAACACAAATTGAGGATTTGCATTTCGACTTTGGTGTAGGACAGATGGCGTTCTTGTGGTCGGCAGTCAACTGAATGTGTGTGAAAGTCCTATTATCACCTGATCTGGAGATAACTCAATAAAAATATAGTAGCAAGGATATCTAAATATAGATTTTGTTATCTAAATGATGTCGCAGTATGACACTACGTCTATGACAAGTAACAATTTGACATCGCAGGGACATCTAAATCCAGCTATCACTAATTTAGATATCACAGGGATGTCGCAGTGTGATATCGCAGTAATGACAATAATATGACATCACAGAGACATCATCTATATCCGGCTATAATTCATTTTGATATCTAAGGGGTGTCGCGGTGTGATATCGCAGGAATGTCAACGATATGATATCACAAAGATACCTCAATCCCATTTTTGACGATATTAATACATCCCTGAGATGTGAATGTTTGCCCAGTGTTGAATGAGAAAGTGAGATTCCATTATTTCTTTCTTTACTATCTGGCATTGTAGCTTTCAGTAGTCTCATATTGTTCCATTGATTTCCAGATGTGGTGATGAGCCTTCACGGAGAGAACCAAAAATAATGTGGAAGCAGCCTGTTCCAATTTTGGTTCAGGCATGCCAAACAAAGGCTCGACAGGAAAAGGAACCAAAGCAATTGACTCATAGTTTTTTAATTAATTTATTTTCATTTTTTACTTTGTTAATTTTTAATTTTGTACTTTGTTAATGTTGTGCCAGAATGTTTTCATTTTTTGAAGAATTTTTTTAATTTATATTTTTGTTATATTTATTTTTTTCATATTGAAAATATATTTTCTGTTTGTATTTGTTGTTTCTGTCTGGAATATAACATAGACGTTGACGTCTCTTGAAAATAACAGTGAAGAAATCGCTGCTATGTCGCTCTGTTACATCCCTGATACGTTATTAGGAGGCATCTTTGCGGCGTCTCAGAACTACATCGCAAAGACGTGTGCAAAGAGAGTGTGACAAAAGTGAGTCACTAGGACGTCTGCGACGTAACGATGCGAGTCGCAGGTCACGCAACAATATTTTAGAGATGTATCTGTGTTGGCTGGGATGGTATTCCCGGAATAAATATGCGTTTTGTCAATTCTCAGAATTGTTAAAAACTCTGAGCTAAAAACTGCACTTTTCATCTTTGACGCTGTATTTCGAAAACTAGTCGTCCAATTTTTTTGTGTCAATGAACACTTTTGCCGAGGAAGTCAAATTTTACAACAACCAAACAACATTTTCCATATGGTTAGTGCGGGGTCGTTTATACCATCCTGTGGAAATGGTAATTTTTTTCAATTTGATTCCAAGGATCAGACGAATACAAATATTTTCAAGCGATGGAATCATTTCCAGATTGGAATACGCTTATGATAGGCGAGTCCGCCCCTGAACAAAAACTCGCCATTTTCAATGCAGTTGTGTTCCAAGTGAATCCCAAACGTTAACGTACTTGATGTGTTCCGAGATTATTGAATCGTAGCGTACCTATATATAAATGCATTGTGCATTTTTCTCACTGGTTGTCTACTTATTTCATAGCATACGTTCAATAGTTTCCGTTCTTTGTATCTTAATTTTCAACTAGATATTACCATAAGAGTTTAGTTCCTCCATCGCCATCGGTAAGTTTATATTTTAGGTATTTAATTATCAATAATTCATAGTTTTATGGTGGCAAGAACAACACTACATACATATTTCTTTAATCAAAATTAGCCCTTGGACTGAAATGATACTTAAATAGGTACTATATATCTTTGATTTTTACCAGATATCACATTTTTCGAGTTTACCATTCATCTCATTCAGGTTTGTACGCCCTATCAGTGTGAATGTGATTGATTTCGGTGATTTACCTTTGATGTTTAATTTGGTGGTGACTTTGAAAGCTTTTTATAATTGATTATTACTGAGAAGTACATTAATGAAATTTTGTAAGTATAACATCGGGTGATACAGAGGAGACATGATGAAAGTTAGTTTTGCAAGCATTATACCGGGCGATACAGAGAGGACATGTAGCAATCTATAGTTTTTTATTCAAACATTCAACAAATGAAATTTACTCGAAGACGTAATCCACGATAGCGCTTTTTTGAATATAACGACAATTCTTTTCAACCACTTGTTTGACTGGAATAAGTAACCCCAATTTTTCTCATCAGTTGTCCTCATGTACCTATATTTCTTTAGCCTATCTCATTTGTCTTGAACATCTCTATTCAACCATGTGTCAAGAATTATTCAACGATGAGTCACAATTTTGTATTCGTTTCTTAATAAAGCTGCTGAATTGCACTTTATTGAAAAACAATCTCTAGTTGGCTGTGACCTTGAATTCGACGATAGGTACGATGCTTTGAGGCTTTTGCATTTTAAATAAAACACATTGGATTGCTCGATAGATGGCTCGGGGATAACATTGAAATGTCAGAATAAGTGTGGATCTGGCGTATCTGAATCCCTTTTCTTATCTAACTACGATAACTCTTGAATGGTTTAATGTGAAATAACGGTTTTTTGGTGGGACGAAATTCTAAATTTTTTTAGATGGTTGAAAAGATAATTAAATTATCTTTTCAACGATGTGACACATGACCCCCCGTGCCATTTAATTTTTTTTAGTTGATGTGCCCCCCGCGCCTTCTATCGAGCAATCCCAATGTGTTTTATTTCAAAAAGTAGTATCGGTGAAATCCTCCAAACGGTTTTTTTCATGTTTGTACGTCAAACCTTTCAAAACTTAACAGGGGAGGGACTATTAAAAGTCGCACTGTATACTAACTTGAATTATGCAATGTTATCGATACTGATCAACCTATAATTGATTAGGGCATATTATGTACCTACCTGACCCCAACCAATTGGAAGCTAACAATTATGGTTTTCAAATAAACATTAAACACTATAAAGGCGAGTGATTAAGCTGTGTTTGTTTCTAACAGATTTAATTTCATTCCTTTGTGTTATACATGATAGGTAAGTATTTTGAAATCATGTCTAACATATGAATTTCTGTGAGCAAAAGGACTGAACATGTTGAATTTGTTTTACCATTTACCAGTTGAAGGTAGTGGATTTTCCCAACAGCTATGACTGTGAATATATCTGCGCGTCGCTTACAGGAAACAACTCACAAAATTATTGAAATGGAAACCGAAAACATTGACTCAACTACTTCACTATAATAGCCTTGTCTATAACAGCCTACGTTCAGTAGACGACTGCCGAAACGTAAATTTGTTTTCTGCGACGGTATGAGTCATAGCTCTTAAGAAAATCCACTACCTCTAATTTATATACCCCACTCTTTTCTAGTTTTTTAACTTAGTCTTCATTGTTCTTGAGTCCGATTTCATGAGAGTAAAGTATTAGTTTAAATAAGCTGCCATCTGCAACTCAATGTTGATCACACTCCAACAGCTGTTTAAAATAATAGTTATTCAAGTAACAAGGAATGTAAAGACGTTAACATTCGAGGTGAGCGAGTACGAGCCGAGGCAAAGCCGAGTCTTGTCGCTTGCCGAGGATATTAACAGTCGCAGTCGATACATTCTGTGTTACTTATTACGTTTTTCCGGTTCTCAAAATTTGTCTGGATTGAAGTTTGTTTTCTTACATTACCTTCATTATTACTCGTTCCGCTATTTCATTCGGAGTTGCTTATGTGCGTAACTAAGTTACCGAATAAACAGACAATAATAATACTGAAAAAGCCTCATAAACTAAAAATTGATATAAATGAAGCTGGAGGTACGACTTGTCAAAGTCAGTCATTATTACTTTAGGCATGTAAATGACACTATTTACATTCCGTTGTCAAGATGAATCTCTCTAGAGTGTATGTTGTAGTAGGTACATACAATGGTTCCAAATGAATCTGGTTAAATACCAATAATAGTGAAATATCTTATCTAGGCCATACTTTTCCTACGGAACCGTGGTACTCGTATTAACAGAACACCATTTTCACAGAATGGAAAGCCTGCGAAGTTCAAAGAGTAGGTCTCGATATTTAGTCCTCCTCTTTTCGGACGATGTTCGTTCAGCCAGTTGCTGAAAACTCAATGACGAAAATCGTCCTACTTCGGTGGTCCAGGAGGACTACATCAGGCTTTTTGGCTTGTATTTGCCTGAGGGTGGGGAATGAGTAGTTTCAATAGATTCGGCACTTCTCATTCTTCACAACGGACTTAAGGCATCACCGGTGTCTCGTCTACACCGTACGAGTGTCGTAAATGGTAGTACAACACGCGTAGGGCTGCGTTATGCCTGTGAATATAGACTGAGACCACATAAGCTGGACAAGCTGACAGCAAATGCATTATAGTCTCAGCTGCTCCACGACACGCTCTGCATCTAGTGTCAGAGACCTCCATATCCAACACGCGACTACGGTAGATGAGGGTGTTGAAGACACCATTTGGGCAGGCCATTATGAATTCCTCGATTTCCTAATTCAGCCCACTTGTCCTGAGAAATGCAAAGGTCAGGTTTCTGGATAAGCCAAGGTCTTCAATGTTCTTGAAGAAGAATCCATGCATTGGCTTATTCTTATGTGGCTATAGGAGCTTCTCACTCTCCGTAGCATTGACGTAGGCTTTTTGCTGAACGGGTTCCAAGTCGGTGACAGAGTTTGGGTGCGTCTGTTCAGAGTCGAATACGAGACCGAGTTCATCATCGGCTGCACGGGTTGCTGCCTTGAAGAGAAATGCTCCAATCCCTTATTTTTCATGATCGCATACTTAGCAGATGTATGGAATTTGTTTCTCATTTCTCTAGTAGATACCTCAAAAATTCAAAAAATCAATTTTCAAAGCTCCATGTATCTCGAAAACTGTCCATTTTTGAGCTTTGTGGCTATGGACACCTTCGATCAGCACATCAAGAACTGAAATATACCAAAAATTCAGCAAAATTTACGGAAAGCCATTTCCCATAAGAAATGTGCAGGGTCCTTTGAGCTTGTTGGAAAATACGTGGAAACTTTGATTCATAAAATTCATAATTAGCAGTAAAATGGAATATCTCGATGTATGTTACCCCAATATTAAAACAATAAACTACTACACGGAAAAACAAACATTTTAGCACATACTTCAAAATTTTGAACTAAGTATTTTGTATGGATAGTGAAATATTCCCAAAGATCCTCAGTTACATTAGTATTTTGATAATGTTATTTGGGGAGTCAACTTTATTAGAAAATGACAGTCCAATGGACTGAGAGGACATTGTACCCCTTAACATGACTGTGTTTACATGACCATAACAAAGTTGATGCTTCATGCAGGTTTCATTTTGTTTGATACTTATTTATGTTTATGCAGGTTGTATAATTAACAGTTCCACGGCAGAATATAATGGCTCCAAAAAAGAAGAAGGTACGTACCTACGTATTTTATGTAAAATTGTAATTAATAATTGGTTTCTTGCTAGTATTTCTGCATGCATTTGAGTAAATGTTCAATATTCCATATTTTTTCAAATTTATAATTGAGAAATTTCGAACAAACAAAAACATCAACAACAATAGGAATCTTGAACAAAGGAATGACGATTAAAATCTATTTTTATGTGTCCTTTATCATTTTTAAGATCATTCTAGGAAAATAATTGATAAAATGCACAGTATCATTTTTATTTGAATTTATTGAATGCGTT
Source organism: Chrysolina americana (assembly GCA_958502065.1). Classification (NCBI taxonomy): domain Eukaryota; kingdom Metazoa; phylum Arthropoda; class Insecta; order Coleoptera; family Chrysomelidae; genus Chrysolina; species Chrysolina americana. The sequence goes on from OY293410.1 coordinate 97,996,661, forward strand.
TTTGTGATAAGCTATTATTCTATCACGAAAAAAATTGTTTATCAGGAACGCGGATTAATCTATGAATGAACTTGACTCCATATCTCTGAATAATTTTATACCAATTGTTTAGGGTTCAATATGCAGATTGTATCAAATATATTTATAGGCATTATTCTAGAACTCGACCATGAGATGAATAGGTAACCCCGTAGAAAAAAAATCAGGTGGAGTTAAGACAGTTAACCTCGGAGGCTACTCAATCGGACCTCTGCTACTTCCAATCCATTCGTTCGGATAATTAGTATCTAACCAGTGCCTAACTGCAGTTGCATAGTGAGGAGGTGCTCCATCTTGTTGGAAGTGCAGCAAATCTTCGGCCAGAGCTAGACTGCCTTGGTCGTCCCTTTCGTTCTCTAATTCATGCACAATTAAAGGTTCGATGGTGTTTTCCAGCATATCCAGATAAATGTCGCCACATGAATTGCCTGGTATGAACAAGGGGCCAATTGAAGCATCGCCTAATATCCCTGACCAAACATTTAGTTTTTCAGGATATTTACCTTCTCTAAATCGATGCGGGTTCGCATCACTCCAGTACCGACAGTTTTGTTTATTCACATTCCCATTAAGCATAAAAGTATACATTTATCACTGAAACAAATATTTCTCAATTGTCTAGGTCAACGCAAATTTTTTCAGTCATGAATTCAAAATACTCAATAATGTTACTCTTCTTCGGGTTTGTTGGCCGTCGTGATATGGAATTGCTTCCTAACGTTTCGCCCGCACGAGTGGCTGGCTTCTTCTGAGGTTCCATCTTGAAAGATTTCCGATTTCATCGGAAATCTTTCAAGATGGAACCTCAGAAGAAGCCAGCCACTCGTGCGGGCGAAACGTTAGGAAGCAATTCCATATCACGACGGCCAACAAACCCGAAGAAGAGTAACATTATCAAGAATCCCGGCCGCGAAAGCCTCAATCAATATATCAAAATACTCAATTTGTCGGTCTGGATCGTCACCGCCTATTCTTGAAGAATTTCCATTTTGCATGGGTGGAACTTATGTTATTTCCACACCTGCCTAACCGACTCACGTGATATTCCTGTAATTGCAGATACTTGACTTGTTAATGCAGTAGGCTCTATTTCAAATTGTCCAGGGACCTCAATTTGGCTTGCTTCATTCAGTAATCTTGGGGTATCCCTTTTTTTACTTTACACTCTCTAAACTTTTCAACTAAATCGTGGATGTACACGTGACTTACATTTTTGCCCGAATGCCTCTCATTAATTATTTGAGCTGTTAATAAATATCACCAGTTCTGGGAGCCAACCATGAAAGCTATCTCCACACGTTCGGATATACCGTGAACCATCGTGACAACTACAGAAGTTTACAACTTGTTTTGAAAAGCGCCCTTCCATCCGACGACATTAGTCATATTAGTCATTGTATTGTGGAATGGTGATTGTTATAGAAGTCATTCTAGGGTGAATTATTTGTGTTCTAATTGATGAATGAACGTGAGAGTGAAACGTGAAAGAATGAACGTGAAAGTGTATTCAAAGCTCATCAAAAATAGTGTTAAACTCAAATGTGATTATGAGGTTATCTACATATACCAATTTCTGCTTTTGTAGGGAATTTCTACTTCATTTATGCCAATATGCCTACTCGTTGCTGTGTGACAGGGTGTAAGTCGAATTACTATTCTCAATAAAACCATATCTCAGTATTTTATGTACCGAAAAAAAAAAAAAAAATTGTCACAGAGATGAATTTCTGCAATACCTCATACAAATTGGAGCTCCTCTCAAAGGTCTGTTGTATGTGCGATTTATTTTCATGATACTGATATCATCAGATATGATACATTGAAAATATTCTGGCAAGGTTCGGAAGCAACTCAAATCAGACCGATGCAAATATGATTAATAATTTGATGGATAAAAATATGTTATATCTGAAAAAAAGCCCTTACATTATCTTGTGAGAATAGCGACGAACATTCACATTCACTCATACATTCATTGCCTTTTGAGATAAATGTAAGGGAAATTGTTGATATTATTATTATTATTAGTTTCCTTTTAATTCAAGAAGTACACTAATATTATTTTTTCATTGTTTATTCATTTATAAGTAGGTAATTTTTTTTATTTTCAGTTGTTTTTTCTCTCTGTGATAGACATAATTTTATTTTATTTTGTTTTAGAATAACAGATATTTTATTGTGGAAAAATAGGGTTACTGATGAAATACCCACAAGAATAAAAAGTAACGCAACACAGTAGGGTACATGGATGTCATGGAAACCTACCATATATTCATTCCATATTTTTTTCATCAGTCAGACATCAAATGAAAAATCTGAAAAAATCAGGGACAATCTTTGTGGTTTGGATACTCATCAGAAGAAGATTTAGGAAAAAAACGTTCGAAATGTGAATTTTAGGGCATGGAAAAACCGAACTTTGCAGTTTCTAAGAAATTGAATATATTGCGATTCCCGTTTGCAATGAAGAAAATGAAACAACCATACTAATCGGTGTTCTTTTCTCTACAAATTCACTCTCCCATGTTTTTCCTAGTTATTCAAACAAACCGTGAAACTGACATTATCGAATGAATAGGTTGGTCGTCAAATTGATTACACCGCGGTAATACATAAGTTAGTTGGGGTGGATGCGGCTTAGGGGGTTAATGGGGCTGAGTTCTCTTTTATGCCATTTTCCTATCGTAGATACATTTTTAAGCATTTTTTGATATCATCTTTATAATCCTCATATCATTTAATTGAATAGGACTGTACAGACCGAATTCTATTCAAACTAATTTTCATTTCAAAATGACGGTTTTGATAAAAACAGTTTTTGTCTTATTTTTCATTCTAAATTTAGTTTGACGGTTTAATTAAGTACTTAATGAAATGTGTGGTGAAGGAAAAGCATATTATTTTTCCTATTTTTAATTAGGATTGAACTGAGTACTTCTGCTTCTGTGCTTTCTGATAGGACACAGTGAAACAGTGAAAGAGTTGTGCACGTTTCTGATAGAATAGAGAAAAGTAACTCTTCTCCGAGATTGTTTCGGAGTACTTCTAAGGTTATTTAGAGGGGCAGCAGTGACTACATCATGGCAAATCTCTACTTTAACCTACCTTGCAGATGCGTCAACCCGTTGCAAGAGACCCAAAATGTCTCTTTCTACCCTCTGTATGAGATTCATTGAAATCTGACGTCCGACCTGCCTTGTCCTGATGAGAGGCATGTATCCCGTCACAAGGGCACAGGTCGTCATCATGGTTTGTCCATGTCAGATAGAGATATGTGCTGTTGCAATTCTGGCCAAGTTATCTATCGTTAGGGAACGTTGCAAATATATTTGTCACACATAATTCAACGCCCGGTGTGGCATTAGCCGAAGCAGGAGTGTTTTTTGTGGGATTTCTGTCGCAATATGTAGAGAAAAAGAGGCTTTCAATTAACTTGATGAAATGAACGGAAAACATATATATATATATATATATATATATATATATATATATATATATATATATATATATATATATATATATATAAATATATATGTACAGCATGCCATTCCACCTCTAAGCTCTTATATTTTCTGGGCGCTTTTTCAGAGAACTGATGCCCCATTAGATAATGTTTCATGGTTGTCTTATCCTACCAGATTATTTGGACAGTCAGAGAAGTTGAAGGAAAATAATAAACACATAATTCCCAATGATCAAAATGAATATTCCAATAAAAAATCTTCACAAACTTCAACGGGACAGTATAATAATGAAGATGTAGTGACAAATAATGGATATCATATGTTTAAGGATAAGAAGTGCGCGACAGAAGGCGGTGCGAAATCAGAGAGCAGTAAAATGGAGAAAACTCATGAACATGTTCCTCCAGAATCAAACGGTTTCAGGAATAAAGACAAAGAGGTTGAAACAAAAAACTATGATAAGAAGAAATGCTTGGATTTCATTCAAAATGTGGTCATCAAGTTGAAGGATGAAAATGATGTATTTTGCAACACCATTATGAAAATACTAGACCTGGACAAAATTCAAGATTCAAGAGTCAAGTGAGTTTTATAGTACACATGTTCATTATATAAGTAAAATTGTTAAGAAAACAAAATGAAAACTGAAATTTATATATGGTTCTGAAACAAAAAGGAAAATGAGGGATGAATTATCAATATTTTTTAATATGATGATTGAGTAGGTACCTGTAAGTAAAATATTGATTTGTACCTCTTATAAATTTTATATCTCCTAATTTTGAAAGATTTTTAAAATGGTATGAGGAGTCTAGTGGTACCTCATTCAGAACATCTTTCAATTCTCTATATGACAGCATAATTTCAGACAAAAATATCCATTCAAAATGAAACGGCGGTACATAATGTTAGAACCCACCCTCATATGAGAATCAGCTAATTCCGAGATCTTAAGTCAGATTTCCGAGCCAGTATCTCCGAATTAGCTAATTACCAGATGTTGAGTCAGAATTCCGACTTAGTATCTCAGAATTAGCTAATTCCGAGATGTTAAGTCAGAATTCCGGCTTAGTATCTCAAAATTAGCTAATTCCAAGATGTTAAGTCGGAATTCCAACTTAGTATCTCAAAATTAGCTAATTCCGAAATACTTAGTCAGAATTCTGATTCTAATTCTGAGATACTCAGTCGAAATTCAGACATGATATCTCGGAATTAGCTAATTCTGAGATACTAGTCGGAATTCTGACTTGACATATCAGAATTAGCTAATTCCGAGATACTGAGTCGGAATTCTGACTAAGTATCTCGGAATTAGCTAATTGTGAGATACCAAGTCGGAATTCTGACTTAAACATCTCAGAATTTGCAAAAATTATTTTTAATCAATAGGTGGCCCTTCTACGCCTTCGTAGGCTCTTCTATGCCTTCGTACAAACTGGGAAAATGCTCTGATCATTTACACTGATACATCCAAAATTTTGCATTAACATGCTTTGCATTTTTCATACCCTCTCAAAATGTAGAGGTATCGTATAAATTAGATAACAATTTCTCAATATTCTCAGCGGAGGTTGTAGCTATATTCGAAGCATTTTCATTAGTGAAGAAGTCTGATAATGAAAATAGTGTCACTTTTTCAGATTCCTTATCTGTTCTAAAATATATAGAAAGGGTTGAACCATCAATTTTTAAGTACAATCTTTACCTATTGAATCCTCACCATTTATCCAATTGTATAGATGTTTGATAGAATTTCTAAACAAGACAAATAATGTCAGGTTGTGGTAGGTTTTAGGGTTGCCTTCTGTGTGTAGACCTATCCTTGTATAATATACTCTTCAATCCGTGATCTAATTTTTGTGTTTCGTAGAAAAAGTCGTCCCGACAGACCACTGGACATAAAGCGTATGTATCTGGGGTGGGATTCCATGTACCATAGAATTTCATAGTCGATCAAATCGTGCATGGCATCACACGTTAAAAGGTAAGGGCTGTGTCTTCCCTAGCTCGGACAAGTCTTTCGAAGACTTTTGAGGGTTGTACTCTTAAGGGTGTGTAGCTGGTTGGCGGAAATAACAACAATTTTTAACAAATAAGTGAGATGACATTATCGTTGAATTCATTGGTGAGAAAGAGACATAACTCTCGACTATAGAATTCTATGGTACACGGAATCCCAACCCTGTCTATTCCTGTTGTACGGTCTTCCATTTCAGATTTCAAGTCCCAATTTCTTTTTCATAGATATTTACTTTATTGAAATCATTCTATACTTTATACTCCACTATTGTGGCTGGCTAAATGATGTTATGACAAAGCCATTAAAAAAAAAATTACATTCGTTTCAAATTGAAACAAGGCAAATCTGTATTTGAAATATAGATGTGCCTTGTTAAAAGATTCATCCCAATATAATAGTATAATGTATTATTGTACTAGACTGCTGATATTCGTAGAAACCACTTACAAAGTAGACCTTGTTAAAAATAATTGTTTTTGTAAGATTCATGCAGTTCATTTTCGTGAAATGAAATACTACACTCCTGTCTGAATGATGATTAGGTTATTTATTGGAGTATACTTATCATTATTATTTCCGTAGAGGCCTCAAGTATGATTTGGTTAACATTCTGCTATCCCTTTTGTTGGATTCAACTGAAGATGACTTGAAGTTCATTGAAGAAACACTTAAAGGTAAGAAACAATGGGTGTAGTATTATCATTATCATTCAATCTGTAACAATTTGCTGTATGACTACTCAAAATAAATTATAGTGTAGTGGAAATGCACTAAACTAATTTTATTTAAAATACTAATTCAACAATTATTCAACTAAAACATTTCAATTTATCTTCACTGTTACTCTCTATCTGCGAACTCTGGAACTATATCTGCAACTCTCTGCGACTATATCTCTACCCTCTGCTGTCGAGCAAGCAGATTCTATTTACAATTTTCGATCCATCGAGTTTATGCGGCGACTCCTTAGGTGCTCTCGAAACTTCGATTTCGTTCCTCACCATGTTTCTTCTACGCGTGACTCATGGTTAGCGAGCGGAGACCTTGATGACTTGTCGAGGGTGCATTATTGATGAGGTGATCAGGGCCGGTCTCAAAATCATTGCAATGGAATATTTTTTAAAATATATCAGAATAAACTCGGAATTGTAAATTGGTGAATATCATGTTGTCACCACTGTAGCTTTTGTTACATTGGTTGAGAAAATGAAAAGACAAAAAAAATCAATTATGTAAGCACCAGGATTACTGCATCGACAAAGTTGTGCTGATGTATTAATAATAATATGTTTATTCTCCTTTATAAAAAATAGAATATAATAAGAAATAGAAGGTACAAACAATACAATGAGATAAATAAACAAATAATGTGTATATACAAAGGCATTATAATCACACAATTATAGATAAAATTAAAATTACAGGTTACTATAGTTCATGAAGATATTTAAAAAGATATAAACAGTTCTCGGACAGTATTCGTTTAAATTGATATTCGAACCGTGTTAGTGGTATATTCCTGAACTCTATTGAAAGAAGGTTGAAAAGCCGTACATCTTCTCCTTGCGTTCTTTGCAGACGATGTAATGGCACCAACAAATTGTGTTTATGTCTGGTATCTTAGGGATGAATTGACGAATGCGTTGTGTGATCATTTATCTTTGATTAAACAGATATTATACCTTGATAAATGAGCAGTGAGCAGATGGTCATTATTTTTAATGAAGGAAACAGTTCTCTATAACTGGTGTCCCAAGGTAAATGTAACTCTTAATATTTTGACGCTATACCATTACTTTTTATATTTGAAGTTTGTGTTTATGTATTCAGTCACTTTATCAGCTTCTCGACCAGATCTAGTATTTATAATCACGACACAAGAATAAAAAATCAGCTGAATATACCTTTTTCTAGAATCCAAATATCAAAAAACTGTCCTAACTCATTAGGTCCTGTATTATTTAATGAATTGCCACAACATGTAAGAAATACACGAACTTTTAACAGTTTTAAAAAATATCTCAAACAAATTTTAATCGAAAGACTTTATTATAAAGTCGATCAAGTACTATAATAGTATTTGTAAATCTACTGTGTTTTTTTATATTTTTTATTCATTTGCTTGTTTTGTTATATACACTTTACGAATAACTGAATGTTATACTATTCTGTTTGTTATTTGTACTTTAGAATAACGAATATTCCTATACAATACTTGTATTGTCCTTCTGGAGAAAAAATTATTATTATTATAACTTGCAAACTTGTATCATAACATACTATTTGTTTTTCAGCTATGATCATTCCCGACTCACTGAAAAGGTTCGTTGTGAATAGTAGTTGCATAAGTCCACGTGGTATTTGTTTGGGTGAGTATATGTATCCATTCAATGTATTCAACTTGCTCAAAATGAATATTTTCACAGGGGAAGGCTTTACATCTATTGTTCTATCAGGTGTTCTTTCTAAAGATGGTTTATCTACTGGAGTCGCCTTGAAGAAATCCAAGGAGTCGCATTCAAAATGGTTTGATAAGATGATACTCAATGAAGCGACAATATTATCAAACCTCGATCATAAAAACATTATCAAGATGCTTGCGTTCAGCAGAAATGGTCCAGATATTTCACTCGAAGTTATGAATCTGGGAAATCTGAATCAAGCACTGACGGTGAGTTGAAGATAACTTTCAGACATACTTGCAGGGTTTTCAATGAATGTTTCGTGAGTTACTCGGTTCAGAAAGTACCTTACATTGATTCAACGAAATACATTTTTCCATTAATTCAATACACTAATCTCCTTACTAACGTATTGACCAAAAGAATTACCAATAAACAGAAACAAAACATGTATTTCGTCAGATATCTGACCGACATTTTATTTTTTTTACTGCTTTTCATCAACACTGTGTAGGCTATTATGGCAAATACCTTACTTCACACTAAGCAGGTTATGTGATGAGGAGAACAAACCAGCCTCCCGCATACTGTTTGAATGTGGAGCTATGACTCCATGGTGATGGATATCTTCGGACACTGATTTATTTATTTTATTTTATTTATATGTAATCTACAGAAAAATCATTCCATTAATTAAGTGAATATCATCGGTGGACCAGTGGCTATATAAGGTATTGTTACGTTTTGCTAAATAATAGGCCGAGCACACTACTAAACTGTTTATTTTCTAACTTCACTATAAACAAACATACAACACTTCACTGACTAATAAAACACTTAGATCTATATAACAATACAACTAGCTAAATATTCCAAACACTTCTGCTTATTATCACTTTCTAATCATCTTAAATAATTCTCTTCATAAAAACTTTCTTTAAAAAAAACTTCTTCTAGTCAAATGTCTCGCGCTTATATAGGTACTCATCGTGAAGACTGGATTAATCGCGATGATTTCGAGAATATTCAAAACGGAGAACTTCTACATATTTCCAGGAATTGAGCGATGACGCGGCAGCTCCGTTCCATCCAAATAAAACCTTCTTGGAACTGATTTATCGATGAGGCGCCCGCGGAATGGACTCAGCGGCGCAGCTCGGGGGCTTTTATCAATCTCGTAACAGTATTTTTTTTTTCCTGTTGAGGTGGAAATGGACTGCTTACTTTCTATCGCGTGGCAGTAGTGCCGGACTAAACCACCTCGTGCCACATCCACACTGTTCGTGAGGATATTCTTAAAGTAGGAAGGACGTCTTTCATTTGTTTGACTCTGTCTCGGGGCTTTTAGGTTCTTATCTTTTAGCTTCGTTCCTCTGCCTCTGATTTTCTCGTTCTTCTTCCTCCTTCGCTCTCATTGTGCGGCGCAAAAAGTTAGCGCCTTTTTCTCAACATCATGGTCTGTACTGAGTTCTCTGGAGTAATCCTAGTGTTCCAGTCCATTTCTAGGTTGGTCCTGCCCTGCGTCCATTTGTCGCAATGGAAGATGGTATGAGCTGGATCGTCCCTTTGTTCGCAGTATATGGTCGTCTGCGGATATCCCTATCCTGTGCGTGTAGCTGCGGAAGCTACCGTGTCCGCTGAGCGTTTGCGTTATATGACATCCTGTTTGCTTTAATGTGCAGTTAATCCAGGGCGTTATATCTGGAATCCGCCTTTTAGTCCATTGTGCTGTCACTGTGTTGTTTTCCCATTTCATTTGCCACTCCCTTATGGTTTCTTGCCTCTCCACCTTTTTGTCTGTCTCGGTTACTTCTTCCTTTCCATCGAGCCGGGCTCTCTTCTTCACCAGGAGGTCTATGGGTGGGGTACTGGTCAGGACGCATATTGCCTCCTGCGATACCGTTCTATATGCAGCGGTCACTCAAAGGAGCAGTTTTCTCTGTAATGATGTTATCATCTTCCAGTGGCTAAGGTATCTAGCTGTGAAACTTCTGGCTCGCATCAAACAGACGTTCGAGGCTCTAGTAGTGAATCTTTTTTCTCAAGTACATGAGTCTCTTATTAACGGGGCCACATGCCATGCTGTAAATCAAGTGTGATGTGAGTGGTCAGTGGATCAGCGGTCTAATGCACAGGCCGTTCGAAACTCCAGCATAGCGATAGACGGTTCGAGCCCGATTTAGGTGATTATCACCGGCTACCAGACCCGCAGTATCCGATCCGAGGCCCCTCCTCGGCTTTTTTTTGGAGACTAGTTCTCCTGTTCTCACTGCGAGTTCCTTCCATCCTCCTCGTCGGTAAAGTCCTGGTAGGGCTGGTTCTTGATCGGATGGTGAGGCGGCAGCGGGTAATTCATTAACCGGTTACCAGTCCCGCAGCACCCGAACCAAGGCCCCTTCTTGGCTCCCACCAAAGACCAGATTTTCAAGTCTGCTCAGCGAGTTCCTTCGATACTCCTCCTCGTGAAAACCCTGGTAGGGCTGGTCCTCAACCGGGCGAAGCGGCGGCCGCGGGTGACTCTATCACCGGCTACCAGCCCCGCAGCAACCAATCCGAGGCCCCTCCTTAGCTTCCACTGGAGGCAGATTTTCAAGTTCTCGCATCCCTCTGTGTGAGTGGGTTTGTGTTAAGTGTCGGAGAACATGTGTGTTTTTGACGTTGGTGTACGGTAAGCTAGGGCCCACGGATCGCCAATCCCGTTTGCTGCAACGCCTCAGCCACCCTTGGGGATGCCTTTGGGTACACTCAACGAGTGTTTATGAGGGAGTATCATTATTATTATATTATAGTTACCTAGATGCCAATCTGGTGCTAGCTTGAAGTGCGCACCGACCACCCGGGGTGGTGCTGTAGGTTTTCCGGGTTTTCCTACAGTTGAAAAGTAAATACGCCACCAAAACCTCATATTATTAAGCAATCCATATCATTCATAACTTTGCATAGTCTATAGAGAGGTGCATTTTGCCAAGATTAGTATAAGCTTTATAGAAAGAGCGAAAAGAGATGAGGTTCTGTAATTATAGTTAGATTGCCAGGAAATCAACTTTCCTGAGATATTCGTGGAATCGATTTGATTATTGAGTAACTTGTACATACATAGTGCAGAAGCAATTTCTTGCCTGAGCTCTAGTTTGATAAAATTACGTTCTCTGAAAAGCGTCACGTTAGGTATATTAAAGGAGAACACGCCACTTTTTTTTTCAAATAGAGATACCTGAGAATGTGGTTTTAACCTTTCCAATTTTATTTTTCGTTTTCATATCTATGAATCTACAGGAGATCCTAATTACGAATTCTGATATCTATACCCTTTATTAATTATTGTATTTACATAATAATTGAAATGGAGTTCTCTGTCAAAGTGTCAAAGTAAACACCCAGGTCTTTCACAACATTTTTTTCATCCAGAATATTATCGTTTTTATCGTATATATTCCAATTGATTTGTTTTTCTTGTAAAAGACACCGAGGAACATTTTCCTATATTCAGAGGTAGTTTGTTGCTTTCTGACCAGGTTGCTACTGCTTCCAGATCTTTTTGTAAAATATGACAATCATTGATTTCATTAATCTTTAATCAGACATTCAGATGATCTTATACAATTTGGCAATGAGTTTCTCAAGCATAGAAAGAAAAATGGACCCATGTTGGAGCCCTGGGGTACACCTGAGCGAGTGATACATTTTTCCGAACAGCTCCCCTTGAATACGACATATTGTTAGCGGCCCTTTAAATAAGCTTACAGCTCACAGAAATTATTTAGCAAAATGTCGTGGTCTACCTTGTCGAATGCTTTTGAAAAGTCTGTATATATAACATATAGTTGTCTAGCTGGTAACTGTAAATATCTGTAAGTATCTGATTTTTTATCACCATTTTTCAATATGTGGGAAACTTTGCTCAGTTTCCATGATTCTGGATATAATTTGGTATTGATTATAAAATTGAATAAAATATTTAGAGGCTTCAAGAAAAAATCAGCACATCCTTTCATTATGTATGCCGGAATAGAATCTGGTCCTAATGACCTTTTTGGTTGCAAACGTTTTATGGCAGCCAATATTTCTTCATCAGATATGGCTTCTATTCGAAAATTATTCGTGATATTTCGATTAATCCCTGATTTATCCGTGTCATATGTAGCCTCATCGAGATAATATACACTTTTGAAGTAGTCTCGAATGCATTCGCTGTTTCGGTATTTTCTGTAGTAGAAGTGCTGTTGTAAATCATCGGGCCACGCACACTCAAAAGATTTAACATAGTTCCAAAATTGGGATGGGTCTTCTTTTACACAACCTTCCATAGATTCCACATATTCTATGTGTGCCTTTCTGATATCACGTTTAATTTCGGATCTCAAACTAACAATTTGCTGTCTATAATTATCTTTCTTAGTTATTTTTAATTGTCACCTGATGTAATCTTTTTTTTCTTATATCTGATATTATATTTCGAGTGAACCAAGGCGGAAAAGTTATTTTTTTTATTAAGAAGATGGCATCCCACAGGAAAACCTCGTAAGAAATCTCCGGGAGTTCATCAGAAGATCCGGAGTGCTCCCGAGATAAGATCTGAGAGCGGTGTGCAGAAATATTAATGTGGCTGCTTTATTTAAATCACAAACTGGAAACGCAATTTATTTTTGGGTTTTGATAACTCTTTGTCGAGAAATACGAGTATTTCTCAACCCGTGAACGAAGAACGCCAACATATTCTCAGTCCGAGAAGCGTGGCTCACTCTGCAATCGCTAGATATCCCTTAAATGATGAAACTACGGTTTTCAAAAACATTATTTTAACATAGTCAAAAAACCTCTTTCGCAACTTTCTTATTTTAAAATTTAAGGTGGACTCTTTGAATGACTTTTGAGATTGCATAATTTATCCCTTGAAGTCCAAGTTGAAAACTTCCTCAATGGCAAGTGTCTCAATGTTTGTTTGCTGGGATGATAAATGACTCGTTATCTAATTCAAAATTTATGCAATACAATAATGGTGAAAATACCTAATCTTGTGTCAAAATTTACCATCTGAGAAACGGCAAAACAATCTGTATCTGATATTCGCTAACACTATTTTAATATTGTTTCAGATGACACAGTTCTCTGACAGGGAACTCTTTAAAGTTTTGATCGACATTTCTGCGGGAATGGAATATTTGCATGGAAAACAATATATACACAGGGATCTAGCATGTAGAAATGTTTTCGTCAATGCAAGAAAAGAATGCAAAATTGGAGATTTTGGAGTCAGCGTTTACGTGGGTGATTCCAATGGAGTATACCGAGATACGGTAAGTTTTGATTTGTATCTAACTAGTTATCTCAGAACCTTATTCAAAAACTAAGCACCAACTTTATGGGTAATGGATATAGGTGAAATCTGATTAATTTTTCTCACAAAGATTTTTTTAATGAAAACTCTATGACCGGAAGAAAAACGTTGAAAAGCTTACCAAACCTAGAAATCAAGAGTATAAATAACAAGCCATTCTAGGAAAATATGAGCATATAATTAATTACCCCAAAGGCGATACCAATTAAGAAGATTACTACTAGCTAGCAAAAAGTAAATAATTGTTAATTGTCCTCTCAGAATTACGTAACCTTGACCATAGGAATTGAAACTTATTTTTTATTATTTTTATTTAGCTTTATTGACTTAGATATTATCATCTCTTGACATGAGTCCACTTCAAGAGAGCAGAATGGGGAAGCGAAATTGAACCTACTAATGAATCATACCTGATAATATTCAATCATCAACTCGCTCCAAATTCCCCCAGGATTACCATGTATCAACAACTCTCTTATCTTTAGCAATTACCCACCCATACCCCCTCACCGATGGTCTTGAGCCAAATTGATAGAAAATATAACAGTATCTTATCCAAAGGACCAATTATTCGAAGTAATAACTTTTAAACAAATTAGATTCTATAAAATAGTAGCAGAGCTATTAGAGAACATTGAATACAAAAATATATACGTAAGGTGTGTAGAGTCATTATGAATATACTACTTTTGATGCAAATCCCTGAAAACAAAAATACTCATTTATATAATGCTATGCTTTGATAATATAATTAGACTTTCTCACATCATGCAGCACTGAAAGTTTCTTGGAACCATCAAGGTTCTTCCATATCTTGTTATCATTTCTTCTTGCATTATGTTCACTATTTTGAAATAAGCTTTGTGCCAATTACAGTTCAGCTCCAAAAACAGCCTGAAATAGAAGACAAGAAAATTTAAATAAAAAATTGTGTTCAAATCCTACAAAGAAAATTTTCACGAGATTTGAGGGACGAGGGAATGAAATTGAAAGAATGGACATAAACGATAATAATAGATTATTTTATACAAATTCCTAAAAGTAGGATTAAGGTTGATAATTTTAAACCGGAAGTATGATTTACGGAAGAGATCATGAAACACATTATACCTGTATATATGGACATTTTGTATAAAGCGGCTATGGATATGGCATTAGAGGATGAATGGATTAATTATATTAGGAATGCTGTTAACTCACTGATTAGGCAGGAATCAAAGAAATGCTATGATGAACAACTTCATTTAAACAAAGAGGTAATAAATGGAAAACCTCAAAACAGGCTGAAAAGGTTTAGTAATCATAAGAAAAAAAAATACACAGATAAAGCGAATTCTTTCCAATTCATACTTCACAGAAAGTATATTAGAAATTCTAAGCAACATCAAACCTGTTTACATCTTCGATTATATTCTGTATGTTTTGCTTCAACACCGGATGAATTTTACCACAATTCAATCACTCACTTTGAACGTGCTTGAAATAACATTAAAAAAGAATTAAGCAAAAAAGTTGTGATAAAATATGTTATCAACTTGGAAATATTAAAATTAACGTATGTTTTTTCATGAGCAAACCTCTCAAAAGCAGACCTTCTGCAAGCAAGGAAGATCCAGGACTTACAACTTACGTACAAGTAGATTCCGAACCACTTTAACTCAGTGGCAGGCGGTGGGGATCGAACCCGGGTCGCCTGGGTGGGAAGCAAACGCTCTAACACCATTAACTTCCTATATGATTTCACCGATATTATTTTCCATTGAAGATCGCCTTGACTACCTCTTCTATAGATTTTGTTCGAGAACTAAAACTGTAGAGCTTCTTGATAAATTTCCACCCACGAGAGAATCCAGCAAGCCCGAAATCGAACCTTTTTTTCTAGTTAGAGTATTGAAAGTATTGCGAGATAATTTATAATACTATTGATAAAAAGGAACTTGTCAATAATGAGTTGAATTCAGGGACTTTCTAGTTATGAATTGGGAATCGAAAATTATGTTTGCCTAAGAACTTGTTTTTTCGGGCATTAATCGAATTTTTTCCTCTCTCTTTAAAGTTCAGGATATCTACAGAAAGTATCTTATAGGGTTTGTGTGAACCTTTTTCAAGTAGAATGTTTGGGTACCTACATGTAAAATTGGAATAACGTAGTATTGGGGACCCGATTGCTATTCACCTCACTATTTTTTATAATAACTCACTTTTTAACTCTTTTATTTTACACCTTCTAACACGATTCGGTGAGTAGTGACAATTATTCATTATTCTCATCACCCACAGCATGTGTAAGATGACTAGCATAATATTAATCATCAGTTTCGACATCTGGGCATGAATCGCACTGATGTTATTATACCGTGTGTGTCAGGACTGAGGTAGAATCAACCATTTCAGAAATGTGACAAATGTAATTAAAAAAAATAATTATAATCAAAGAACAAAGTTGCTGCAACTGATATGCTTGCCGTTCCGATTCTACTTTACTCCTTTGGAGTAATGAAATGGACTCAGGAAGAGCAAAATGATGCAACTTATTAGGAGCTTGCATCCTAAATCGTTTCTTCCACGGTTGTACTTCGCCAGACAACAGGGAGGCCGTGGACTTTTGAGTTTGGACTGTCTACATAACAGAATGGTACTGGATGGAGCCTGTAAAGTCATCAGGAGTTCAGATCCCCTTCTCTGCTTAGTATGCGATCATGAAAAAGCAGGGATTGAATCATTTCTTTTCAAGGCAGCAACCCGTGCAGCCGATGAACTCGGTCTCGTATTCGACTCTGAACGGACGAATCCAAACTCTGTCACCGAGTTGGAATCCGTTTAGCAAAAGACCCACGTCAAAGCTGCGGAGTGTGAGATGCTCTTACAGTTACATAAGGACAAGCCAATGCATGGGGTCTTCTTCAAGATCATTCAGGGCCTGACTAGTACATTACTTACGAAAAAAAAAGTGCCTTCAACACCCTCTTCTACCGTAGTCGCGTGATGGATATAGAGGTCCCTGATACTATAGATACAAAGCGTGTCGTGGAACAACCTAAACCATAAGGCATTTGTTGTTAGACTGTCCAGCTTATTCGATCTCAGCCCATATCCACAAACCTAATGAGTGTTGTACTACCGTCTACGACATTCATAAGGTATAGACGAGACACCGGTGTTGCCTTATGCTCCGAGGGATATTGAGTCCGTTGTGGAGAATGAGAAGTGCCGAATCTATTGGAACTACTCATTTTCCACCATCAGTCGAATACAAGGCAATAAGCCTGATGTCCTTCTCGACCATCATAGTAGGACGATTTTCGTCATATTGCTGCCCGATAATTTTATATTCTATTGTGTTTCGAACTCGGTACTCTTGGGGAGTGCATTCAAACAGACATTGCTGCTCGAGCATTTTATATTTTATTTTAGGCTCGGCGCTCTTGGGAATTGAAGTGCATTCAAACAGACATTGCTGCCGGAGCAATTTTTATATTTTACTTTGGTTTCGAATTCTTGGAACCTCTCGATCCAATTTGCCACTTGAGCCTCGGGATTTTTAAACTGAAGAAGCCATTTGAGTGCTGCATGGTCAGTTCTCGACAGGAATCTTCTTCTTCATACGTACTCGTAGAAGTGATCTACTCTTTTGACAACAGCCAACAGCTCCCGCTTGGTGACACAATAATTACGCTACAGTTTACTGAGGGTCTTGCTGAAGCAACCAATAACCGTCTCCTGTCCTTCTTGGATCTGAGGCAGGACAGCCTCAAGTCCCGCATTGCTTGCGTCCGTATCCAAAATTAATTTTCCATTCAGAAGGAGATAGCTCAGAATTGGTATGTTGATCAATGCTTCTTTCGCCGTTTCGTGAGCGTCTAGTCAGTGCATTGGCGATGTTGTCAAATCCCAGCACTCAACGGTGGTAGTAGGTGCACAACCCAAGTATCGGAGCTGATTTATGTCTTTTAGATTGGTCTACTCCTTTCAACCTTTAATCTTCTGCTCAACTACTGCTACTCCTTTCCTAGAAACAACATGGTCCTAGATATCATCCATCTTTGGATCAAATGGCATTTCTTAGAGCTCAGTTTCAATCCGAAGTTTTTCAGTTGCGAAAACACATTCTTCAGATTTTTCACGTGGTCGTTGAATGATTTGCCGACCACAATAATGTCGTCGAGATACACCGGACACGTCTTCCATGAGAGTCTTGTAAGAACCGTCTCCATCAATCTTTCAAATGTGGCTGGAGCGTTGTCGAGCCCGAATGGCATAACTGTGAACTGCCACAAACCTGAACCGACAGTAAAAGCTGTCTTTTCTCGATCCCTCTGAGCCAGTTCTACCTGCCAGAATCTACTCTTCAAACCAAGGGGTCGAGAAAATCGTGGAAACGGCTAACGTGTCTAGGGTGTCGTCTATCCATGGGAGAGGGTAGCTGTCCTTTTTCGTCACGTTTTTCAGTTTGAATTGTTTGAATTGCTTTTTTCCGTTAACCAACGGTCGTCCCACTACGAACTACAACTCAGAAGTGGAAACTTGTGCGAGCCAAAGCATGATGATGATGATAATCAACACAAAAGCGTGTCGATCCCTCTTTTTTCTTTACCAGTACCACTAGAGAGGCGTTGTCTGACTTCCTGACTAATCACTCCCAAATCACATAGGGAACTGAGGGGCAGTGTCCCAAAATTGTTTCTTTCTTTAAGGTTACCGGGTAATAATTGACATTCATTACCCTTACCGGCACAAATTCATCAACACGCAACGGGGTGTTTGCTAGTGCAATTCCTCGTCCAATTTTCCTGTCATGGAGCTTGGGCTCGAACATAACCACGTTTCCATTGCGTCTAACCCCCCAGTCAGGCGAGCCTCCAAAATTGTTTCAGCCCTCACAGGTACGCTCACATCTTCAGCCAACGAGTCACTTATCCTATAAAGCACTAGTTCTTCGTCCATCCGTAGGACGCCGTCTTTGAAAATTCTTTGAGAATTATTAATAGAATGGAATTGACCATAAGATGAAGCAAGAATGAAACAGAAAATGCCCATAAAAAAATAAACTTCCATAAAAAATCGACTGATTATTTATGTAAAAAAATTTTGAAGAACAGTGTGACCCATCAGAAGGTACCTGTGTTTTCATCGATTCAAATCATTGCTGCTTTTCAGGAAGAGGAACGATTATGTGGAAAAAATGTTTCTCCTGAATCACTTGACTCAAGGATATTTAGATTCCAAACAGATGTTTGGTCAATGGGAATTCTCATTTTGGACATGTATCAGCTTGTATCTTCTGACATGATGGAACAATTTTTGTACAGTGTCGTGGGAATACCTTTTATTGAAGACGGAGTTCAGTAAGTCTTTCTTAAATGTATTTTCAGCTTATTTGCAATGTTAATTGTGGAATGTTTACTTATATCTTACATCTGAACCGTATAAAATGTTTTTTATTAATAGATACATATAATGAAAATTTTACTTACCAGTTTTTTTTTAATTAAAAAAATGAGTAAAAAACAGCATCTTTCCTTTTGTCACGTGCTACTCTAAAACTGCCAAATTTAAGAAATTTTTTTCAAAATCCTCAAAAAATCAAGTTTTTTTGAAAATTTTGAAAATGACAAAAAAAAGTTGATCAGTTTCAAATTGTACGAACGACAGCCCTCAGAATTTGAAACTTGTGCGAGTCAAGGATTAATGGGGTCTTACCTTTAAACGTGCGATTCCTAGCACTTTGTATGAAATAATAAGCTTCTGATGTGGGCAATTTTGGCAAGTGCATGGTCTGTCTACTATTTGCGAATTGGAAGTAAAATTGCCAGTTTTTTTCATGTTCTATGGAATTTTTTCCAGCGTCACAAACAGTGCCTATGTGTATTTTTGGGTGACTAAAAGAGAAAATGAATTCTCATCCAGAAATATGTCTTAGGAAAACACTATTACCATATATTTGTCATCCAGATTTCTTTTTTTACACGGATCAACGGTGGAGAATATTCACACTCAGTGAAGGGTACAGATATTTTTCATTCTTTTTTTTGTTTCTGTAATAGTGTAGCTGTTCTGCAGGAAACTGGTTGGTATGACTTACAATGTAGTTGATGACATCATCACCTATGATGTGAACAATTATTTCTTTTCAGGCGATGGTAGAGACTGATGGCCAAGTTTCAGTCATTTTTGAGTCTTTTCAACTTTTGCTCTTCTCCATATAGAGAGCAAAAAGCTAAAATAGACTATTTGTCTATCTTATGTCACTGCATATTTTGAGGGTGTATTTTTTTGATGATATTCTATTGGATACAGTATTAATTTGAGTACTCTTGGAGGCACATATTCTCAAGATTAAACTAACAAGCCAAATTATGATACTATCAGAGACTATGCTTTGATGTGGAATTACAGCTGAAACATGAACTTCATGCACTCAACTCCGAAATAATTAACTCTTTTAGTGTTTGCTCAAACTTCAATTACTGGAAAAAATGCTGTCTCAATTGGGAAAAAATTAATGCCTTTGAATAACTTTATCAGGATATATTAATATTAAAATCATACCTTTTATAGATAACACCACAGATTAAGTTCAACACAGTAATACTACCGACAGTACAATATGAGAAAAAGCCTGAGGTCTATCGTTAACAGAACCTCCGAAATTTTTAGTGGATTAGGGTGTCATGTAGCAAAAATATTAAATAACACCTTTATGCACTGAAAATACTTGAACGTGTGACAAAGTATTAGAAATTTACATTTATCTGTTGGGGGTTGAATGTAGACAAAGAGGGCGACTTGGCACCTTCATCCACTAGTGTCTTCAAAATATACATATCAATATTTGGTTATGAATGTCACAATGACGATTTGATGTTGAATTGCCTAGCTGGTGAATTTAGAAATCTAATACTGAAATATTGCTACAATATATGATATATGAATATTATTTCAGATTGAAGAAGCCAAGGCGATGCCTCGATAGCCTTTATCAGTTCACTGTGAATCACCTACTAAACAAGAACTTCAATAATCGACCGGAGTTCTCAGTCATTAAAGAAACCATGGAGAAATATCTGAAAAAGTGATTGTTTCATTTATTTTATAACAATTATAAATTCACAGCAGTTTACAAATTAGATAAAATTCAGATTATTCATTTTGTGGTGATCTATGTTCTTTTCAGATATTCTACGTTCACATTCTCTTATTTTCTTTTATATTTTATTGCAATGAAGATGTTTTATTAATTTTAATTATAATAAACTTATGTTTCTGTAAATGTCTTTATCTTGGATGACAGTATCTGCTGCTTGTGTTCATGGAATAAAACGATTTTACTATGAATATGTTTCACCACTGAGGCATTGCTTGTATGTGAATGAAAAACAAAGTTCAATGAGAAATACAGTAGTATGTCACGAACATAGGAGAAAATGAATAAGGTCAATTAACTATTGTCGAGCCCCTTCCTAGTGAATAACAAGAAGCGAAATTCAATAATATTTCCGGGTTCGCTGTGGTTTTATTTGGTTAAAAAAATTTATCAACTGATCTTAGAAAATTATCCCTACAGAAGGAATTTGGAACGGATCACTGAAGTGAATGTTGAACAATTGGGTCCCAGAATTGTGCCTTGTGGGACTGTGTATTCAATTATTTCTATATTTTCTGCCTACTCGAAAGATAACTGGTCAAAAAATCTTACGCAGTTTTTTGAGATTTCAAAAGGAGTGGGTGACCTTAGGCTTTCGATAGGTCTATGAAAATACAAAGTGCTGCTTTGTTATGGTACAGAGAAACATTTTGGAAGTGAGACCTAAGATCGCATCCTGCGTTGACATTCCAATCAAAATACCGTCTTTCTGGATCTTATTGCTGTTAGAATTGTTATCTGCTGCCGTTGTTTTACAAAGTATTGCTCTACTCTTTTAACCACAGCCAACAGCTCCCGCCTGATTGTTGTTGTTTTTAAAATTGTTTTGACACTCTGATTGATAGATTAGCGCTCTACCATCATGACCACTGATGACACAGTAATTGCGCTCCGGGTTACATAGGGTTCTACTGAAGTAACCCATGACTTTCCTGTCCTTTCTGGATCTGAGACAGGACTGCTCCAAGTCACAAACCACTTGAGTCCGTATCTAACATGAATTTTCTGTTCGGAAGGAGATAGGTCAGAATTGGTGCCTTAATCAGTCTTTTTTCAGCTCCCTGAACGAATATTGGCATTCCTCAGACCACTGGAACTTTGCACTTTCATGAGCCTGGTCGGTGGTTCAGCGATGTTATCAAATCCCACTACGTATCGCCGGCAGTAAGTATACAAACCAAGAAAACTCTGGGGCTGATGTATGTTTTTTAGAATTGTCCATTCTTTTCAGCTTCGATTACGTACCTACTTCTTTTTGGAACATATGGCATTTCTCAGGGCTTAATTTCAGTCTGGAGCTTCTTAGTCATAGAAATACATCCTCTAGATTTTTTACGTGGTCCTTGAATTATCTGCCTACCACAATTATGTCGTCGAGGTATACGAGACACGTCTTTCATGAGAGTCTCTTCGTAACCGTCTCTATCAACCTTTCAAATGTAGCTGGAGCACTATAGAGCCCGAATGGCATAACCGTGAACTGTCACGATCCTGAGCCTATAGTGGAGGTTGTCTTTTCTCGATCTCCTGGAGCCAGTTCTACCTGCCAGTTTCTACTCTTCGAATCAAAGATCAAGAAAATTATAGAACAGGCTAAAGTGTCTAGGGTGTCATCTACTGTCGGAATAATATACACAAAACCGAGTTGATTCATCTGTATTCTTATTCAGTACTGCTAGAGAGGACCAGGGACTGTCGGATGGCTCAATGACTGTTTCTTTTTCCATATCACTATGATGTCAGTCTCTTCATTCTTGGCGAGAGAACCGCCAATCCCTCCAATTACATTTTCCGGTGTTGCAGGATATGTCAGGCGAACTAAGCGTGCAATGTGAGCTTTGAATTCCTGTAAGAATTTGCCAGATTTCTGGTAGCAGTTTTTACCTATGAATCTTATAGGTGTTATAAGACAGTGAGCTTGGTCATACCGCCGCGTTCTAGATGTTTATCCGCTGTTCATAGTCCTGCTAAATATTTTTTGCTCTCCACGCAATGCCAGTGTTAGTGCTACAGCTCTTTCTTCTGCATTCCATCAATTTACTTTGGCCGCCGCTTCAAATTGATGGCGGTAATTTGCCTATGGAGTTTTCCCATCGAACTGAGGTGGCTTTGAAGCTCATTTCCTGTTTTGGAACAGACTTCGACATCTTTTATCCCCTTTTGAACTTTATCCAATTTAAAATTCAGGACCAGCATTGCATATTCAAACTGACAGAAATGGAGATCGCAAATCTGACCCCATAAGAGAGGTCGGGCTTTAGTCCAGCATAGTCCAAATCAGGAAACGAAACTATTGTAGTCCCCAAAACCTACTGAAGCACATTGAGATGAGACAAGCAAAGCTTCGCACAAGTTTAAACAGAAATATACTCGACTCCCAGGGTCGAAAAGCAAAATGCTGTGTCTACGATACCTCCTGAAGGCTCAGTAGCGTTTAAACATGAAAGCTGTGAGCAAATCACCTGAGTTAACATTACTACAGTAATAATTCAAAAATAAAATTGGTGGTACTAAAGAACTAATTCACCATCAGTAAGATCATAAATAATTAACATAGATCATTTTAGCTCATTCGGGATATTTAAAAAACGTTTAGGGTGTTCTGTTCAAGATAAGTACCTTCCTTGTTTTCAGTCATATGAATCACCCTGTATCTTTCAAATCTGTTCTTAATTGTGTTTTCAAGATTATAAATTGACTTTGAGCCTTTCTTTTTGTAGAATAACGCCAAAAATAATTTTATAAGTGGTGTCCAATAGTCATCCTGTATAAGAACACGAGTACATTTTTTCAACTCTTACATAAGACCAATCATGTAAATGCCTTTTCATCTGATAGCAAAACATCTGATTTGGTTATAGTAACCACACAGCACAGCACAGGTACGTGTAGATCAATCGCAAATCACGTTCATATTTTACAGTAATTGCATGATTTCGTATGAAATAATGATTTATTTAGATACTGGTGAAAGTTGGATTTGAACAGATCTCTTTCACTGAGAAAAACTCGAAAATTTTGCAAGTGATGCAAACAATAAAGTAAAAATTGTGGAAGATAGGTATCAGACGAAAAGTACCATCAATTTACCGGAGAGTGACAACTTAAAAATTGAATAATCTGACAACAATGAAATATACACTTCTCTCCTATTACACTACAAGGAAGATGTGGGGCAAATATCTGACCAAAAATAGCACCACAGTAGGTCACATGAACATATGTAGTTTTTGAAAGGAGAAAAGACGTTTGTTTACAAATGATGGAAGACAGGTGATGGATAACAAGTGGCAGATGACAGGTAGGAGTGGACGGTGGTGTCACGTAAATTCCGAAACGTAAATCTACTACTATATGCTTCTTAGTTGAACAAAAAATCATTAGTCTTTATTGGCCATCTACCTTACAAATAATACTTTACTCACTTGATTTTCTGTTTAAATAAATACAGTTTTCTTCAATTGCCAGATTATAGTTTAGGCTATGATCCCCTAGATTGCTTTACTATCTCTATAACAATATTATTTCGAGCCTCAAATTACTTACCTATCCCTGATTGGTTGAAATTTGGTAACTACTTCGAATAATTTTTTTAAATAACCAAACTTTGACTTATTGTCAACTTCTGGGTATATAGTAATTCTTGGACTGATCTTCATAGAGACAGTTTTGCTGATAGACTATAAATAGTGTATCTTTGAAAGGTTGAGTCTGATTCACTAGCATCGGAGAAAGTTTCTTCGTCCAATTTTGAATCTGTAGGTCACGTAACTCATCAGGGCTTTCATAATGAAATGGTATTTAATGTATTTTACCATTTAAAAATACTCTTACAGACAATAAATTGTGCAGTTGAGAAACAACGAATAATGTTCCTGGCGCTTTCACCAAAAATTAGATACCTCTAATCAAATAAATTATTTTGTTTAGGAATAATCTAGAAGTTATAAGTCACAATTACATACAATGTATTCAGTCACCTGTACAGATTCGAATGAATAAAATTCGTCTATAGAGAAAAAACAATGTTCTAACAACTTATATTTGAATTGTTCAACAATACAAGATGTATTTTGGTTGGTTTCCGGGTTTTGCCGTGGTCTTCTTTGGTTTACTTCGACCACGCCACTGAAGAAGACTGCCGCAGTTGCAGTCGAAACGTTTGGAGATTTAATCCAAAGAAGACCACGGCAAAACCCGGAAACCAATCAAAATATTGACGCCAGCCGTGAAAGCTTACATTCCTACAACACAAGATGTTTTAATATCAGACAGTAAATGATTATATATTCTGGGACCGATATAGTTGGGAGAATTATCTTATTGTATATATGACAACAAGACAAGGGTGTGAATTTTTTCTTTTTTTCCTACTACTCATATTATGCAGCTCTTAGTATGTTTTAAAATAATTTTTGTTACTCAAAAGATAAACTGCCAGCTCATTGAAATACTGACAAGTGTTACATTTTCATAGGTGGTAAAGATTGGTCTACATGAAGACATTTTGGAAGCATTAAAAATACAACGTAAAATATATTTTTATTTGAAAAAATCATCGTTTGCCGTGGTTGAGTTGCTCCACAAGCAGATCTCGATTCAACCTCTGCATAGTATATGTTACAGAGTTGTGTTCTGTCTGATACGGTTTTCAAGTTCCTGAACATATACTGACTGAACAAAATTCGATTCAGAGATAACATTTCCACATGTAACATATTTCAATTCAATCTTCTTTGCGGTGTTGGCTATGGAAGAAGCACTTTATATATATATATATATATATATATATATATATATATATATTGTTGGATTCTTTATATTTCTTCTCGTTTCATTGCTAAGAGTGTATTGATAGTAGTAACGTTATAGAAGTTACTCGATTGAATTTTGTAGGAGTATTTTTACCAAACTGAATAGTATTAGAGGAAGATTCACTCAGTGACTACAGACATATAACGTACAAACTACGACAAGTACAAGAAACAATAAGGACACATACACAAACACGGTATAACATCAAAATTGCAGACTGGACAAAATTTCATCATAAACTAGCACAATTCCTAACGACTGAACGGACAGATGTAGATGGAATGGCTGAACTTATGCAAGAACACTATATATGATACATCAAATACATAAAAGACAAAAACAAATAAAAGAAGACGTAGACATCAAAATGGATAAACTAGAAGGCACAGTCAAATCACTCACAGATGAGGTGGCAACATAATATTACGGAAATTCTTGAAGAAAATGAGCTGAATATTATAAATGAAGCATTAAGGCGAAAAGGCTAGTGAGCCTATCGCCAAGGAAAGCTAAACAGCTTCTCGAGTTGGACAAATAAGACTTGAAATTGGTAACGGGACTACTCACAGGGCACTGCCCTCTTGGGTATCACCTTTAAAAGATGGGCAAGTCAGAGAGTAATAGTTGCCGCTACTGCGAGAAATTCGCGGAAACTGCAGAACATCTGCTTTGCGAATGCCCAGCGATCTTCTGCAAGAGGCCTAAATTCCTGGAAGAGGAATTCCTAACTCCCTCCGATATCAGAAACTTAGCTCCCAGGAAACTGATAAACTTCGCACGAAGTCTCAGAATCCCGGGCCTCGAATAGACAAAGGGTCACGCACAAAAGACCTTATAGGTCGAGGTGCTTGTGAGGCTGTAGAGCCTGCACGACCCCCTACAATCTACAATCCACAAGGCAGGGGAAATTTCACTTTCTGTCAACTAATTTTCTAAAAACTGTTCCCATATATGGAGTGCAGTCTCTAAATGAATACGGAAACTTTCAGATTATGTCTGAGTAATGGACATTTCCTCTGGAACACTGTATCAAGGTTGTTTTATCTGTTTCAGTATCAGTTTTTACATCTCTTTGTCGTTACTTCAGACATACCCAAGGACATTCTTCCATTCAACGAGAAAGCTTTGGAACTTACTGCCACAGTTGGTATTTCCTGAGACATATAACCTCCAGAAATTCAAGAATACCTACCTACTTTCCCTGTATCATCACGATGTTCCTTGAATATTACAGGATTTGCGTTCTTGTGAAAAAAGATATGAAAGACAACGACTGGATTCCCAACAAGGGGAGAGAACAACGTTTGACCGTGCTTTTACTAACGTTGGGTAAACTTCTAAGCAAAATAAAGACGAAAAAACCAACATACCTACGACCTGGAAACAAAACAACGAAAAGACAACACCGGGTCAGAAAAACACATAACACCTCAGATACAATAGGAAACATTACAAACACAATAAAATACAGCAAACTGAACATACATAATATGGTGTCTTCAACACCCTCATCTACCGCAGTCGCGTGATGGGTATAGAGGTCCCTGACACTAAATGCAGAGCGTGTCGTGGGGCAGTTGAGACCATAATGCATTCTCTGTCAGCTTGTCCAGCTTATGCGGTCTCAGCCTATATCCACAGGCATAACGCGGCCCTAGCAGTGTTGTACTACCATCTACGACACTCGTACGGTGTAGACGAGACACCGGTGTTGCCTTATGCTCTGGGGGATATTGAGTCCGTTATAGAGAATGAGAAGTGCCGAATCTATTCATTCCCCACTCTCAGGCAAATACAAGCCAATAATAAGCCTGATGTAGTCCTCCTCGACCATCAAAGTAGGACGATTTTCGTCATTGAGTTTTCAGCTCCTGGCGAAACGAACATCGTCCGAAAAACGAACTAAATATCGAGATCTACTCTTTGAACTCAGCTTTACCCAAACCATTCTGTCAAGAAAACTCAGTTGGAAGAATGCAGAAGGCCTTAATTGTTGGTTCACTCCGCCTTCTCAGGGTACATGACTCTCAGACCCAGTAATCACTCACCCCAAGGACGTGGGGAGTGTTTATTGGGGTTATTGACACACCAGCGCGCCCTACGGAAGTGTCGAGGCTCCTGAGACAGGGCCTGTCTGAGTAATTCCTAATGGATTAAAAAAAAACTCTTTCAACACTGCATGAACAGCTAACTTCCAAAATAGCATGTTGCCTAATCATGTAACCAAACAAAACACAGAAAAGTATGATTTTTCTCAAAAACAGACCAATAAACTTTGGACAAATTACTTGACATAAGGACAGAGTGGGCTTTGCCTGCGTTTGTGGAATCTTGATATGGACAAGGTGACAAACTAAGACAAAGAAATGACTATCCAGGCTTTTGCAGACGAGCAGGTAGTTTGATAACAATGAACAAATAGAATTAAGATGAAGCAAAGTATAGATCACCAGCAAGGCCTGGGCAGATCGGAGTGAACTCTCATGTAACAACGACAAAGACGCAAGAATAAAGAAGCACCTCAGAGCGATAGAACGGCCCTCAATGCTAGCTATTACAAAGGCTTACCGGGCAGCATAGACAGATATGGAGGAGGAACACACTCCTACAAAATGAAGAGGACGATAGAGGAATTCAATCCAAACCACAAACTGAACACCGTAAAAAACTGAACAACTAAGAAATACAGCAAGCGGAACTATAAGGAATAAAAGACTGGAATAAATAAACTGGATTACAGAGGACGACGGATACAAAATAATAAACACTGACTCAAAGACAGTGATAGACATGACAAATATTTCGAATAGCATACACAAAACAGACATAACGACAAACAAAAATCAAAAACACAAATTTAAGCAGATTAAAGTAATGCTACAGGAAGCAGAAAAAATAGTAGAGACCAATCAATAATGAAACAACAGACCAAATAAGAATGACCAAGAGGTGTATTTATAGATGGTTGGCATTGAAAAAAACTTTTGCAGCACTGTTTAATTAAATTTCGAAGGCAATCAATAGAGTTATGTCATGTTATATGTGTATTTTGATATTTTGATATGTTGGTGAAATAAACACATGAAGAGGAAGGGGGATTAAAATAACATGACCGCGGACAAAGACGAATACCAGACCAGATTGAAACATCCATAAGGCACAAAAATATGTTGAAAGACACGGAACAAGAATGTTGAACATAAAGCAAATTTGTTAGAATGAAACTGAAATGTGAAAAGAGGTAAATGCACTGCTAATATTTAGGAGTTTGGATGATGGGATATGTTTCCTTGTCAGAGAAAATGCATGCTTTGAGGAAAATTTAATGAGTTACCTATACTGCCATATGCAATTCAATGTACGCCTCGTACTTAACAAGGAAATAAGTAGCTGTTTTCTGTTAGACACTTGCCTCATTTTCTTGGTTGTTGGAATGTTTTATTTCTTCTTTCATTACACTCCGGCAAATTTTTTCGACTGTTTGTTTGACCTACATCATGTATATGTTGGAATCTGGCTAATTATGTTTTTTATATGCATCATTTCAAATATCCAGCCGTAGGATTTTCTCAATTCCTACTCCGAGAAAACGTGTTCCACGAAATTATAAGTGGAGCTGTTTGTCAACCACAAAACCATAGAGGCATGTGTAATAATGATTTAATGGAGGCCACATTTTTCTACTTGCTTTCAAACAACTAAACCAGAACAGTCCTCAAACTTCCTCAATTAATAAAGGCAATTTGGAACAATGCGCATACTGAACAAAACTCTTGAGTTTACTTTCATTAGACATAGGCGGGGATCTTCAAGAATTATTGGGATCGGGAAGTTTTAATGTAGCTGCAGCTGAGAAAAAGTTGATTATTACGCGTACTTATAATAATATAATAATAATAATACTCCCTGATAAACACTCGTTGAGTGTACCCAAAGGCATAGCCTGTGCGGGTAGAGGACGGCTATTATTATTATTTGCCGTGGCGCTCCGGGGCGACTTACTAATGTTTTTAGGTGATGTATTCACTTTTCAGCTGTAGGAAAACCCGGAAAACCTACAGCACCACCTCGGGTGGTCGGTGTGCACTCCAAGCTAGCACTAGACGAGATTAGCATCTAGACAACTCACAATACACTTGCTTTTCAACAAGGCATGCGGCCGCCTATCGAATCCGATATAAAGTAGTTGAGAAAAATTCTCGCACCTACATCGGATTCGAACCGAATATCGCTATGCTGGAGTTTCGAACGGCCTGTGCATTAGACCGCTGATCCACCGACCACCTGATGTTATTTTAAGATGTTATTTCGATATTCGACGATAAAAATTTGAATTTTGAGGAGCTTGTATCTTTTTTACATAATTTATTTTCGTTAATTGAATTCACATACGATTCAGTTTAGCTTCGGTTTCGTCAGGTTAACCCTAGTAACCAAACAACCTAACCTATACCTTCCTCAAATAGACGATTGAAATTATATGATGAAAAAAAAATCGTTCCATACGGATACCTTATCGTATACAATTTAATAGACGCTTATGCAATATTCAAAAGTCAAATAATTATTGTTGAAAAAAAATTGCTAAAATTGTTATTTTTGTCAACCAGCTGCACACTCTTAAGAGTACAACTGTCAAAATTCTTCGAAAGACTTGTCCGACGCAGCCCTTACCTTTTAACGTGTGATGCCATGCACGAGACCGATGACCATGCTGGGAAACGAACCCATGACCCTTACGTTGAGAGACAAGCGCTCTACCATCATGACCCTCACGGCCCATTATTATCGACTCATTTTATTTAGAGGTTTCCATGTTGTCAAAATTACTGTAATTTCATATTTGCGGTTTCACGGGTGTACAGCTTGAAAAGTATTACAGAAAATTTTGTGTAAAATGTGGTTCAGAATATATGAAACAACACTCACCATTGATGATAAATTACGTTCAAAAATTTGTTAGATTTAATTTTAAATATTTATCCTAACGAATGTTAGATGAATATTGAATGAAAAAAATTCATCGGTAAAACCGAAAATACTTATATCTCTACCCACATTTAAAAAAAGTAGAGGAGTGGTTCTTGCCGCTCGCTAGTGGCGCTGCGACTGACTTATTGTAAGTCTCGATTTCATGGACGTACAATTAAAGCCCAGAAAACGTCCAATGAATGTATATTGGGAGTCTATATCATGGTAATCTACCGTGGTCATACATTAAATCCTGCCATTTGATAGGATTTCCCATTTTCATCATTGTACTTTGATTTTCATTCTGTTCTATTCCTGTCACATTTTTTTTCCCGTTAGGAATTACCCAGCCAGGCTCTGTCTCCGGAGCCCCGACACTTCCGGAGGGCACGCTGGTGTGTCATTAACCCCAGTAAACACTCCCCACGTCCATGGGGTAAGTGATTACTGGGTCCGAGAATCATGTGCCCTGAGTAGGCGGAGTGAACCAATAATCACGGCCTTCTGCATTCGCCCGGCTAGGATTTCTGCCATGTCATGGCAAGCCGGTATGATTTTTAAGTTTGAGAGCAGTGTGTTCATCATTCCACCAAGGACCCCTATTATCAGAACCACCATCTTGACAGAATGGTTTGGGTAAAGCCTGCGGAGTTCAAAGAGAAGATCTCGATATTCAGTCCGTTTTTCCTCTTCTTTTTGGACGATGTTCGTTTCGCCAGGAGCTAAAAACTCAATGACGAAAATCGTCCTACTTTGATGGTCGAGGAGTACTATATCAGGCTTATTGGCTTGTATTTGCCTGAGGGTGGGGAACGAATAGTTCCAATAGATTCGGCACTTCTCATTCTCCACCACGGACTCAATATCCCCCGGAGCATAAGGCAACACCGGTGTCTCGTCTACACCGTACGAGTGTCGTAGATGGTAGTACAACACTCGTAGGGCCGCGTTATGTCTGTGGATATAGACTGAGACCGCATAAGCTGGACAAGCTGACAGCAAATGCATTATGGTCTCAGCTGCCCTACGACACGCTCTGCATCTAGTGTGAGGGACCTCTATACCCATCACGCGACTGCGGTAGACGAGAGTGTTGAAGACACCATCCTGGCAGGCCATTATGAATTCCTCGGTCTCCGACTTCAGCCCACTTGACCTGAGAAACGAGAAGGTCAGGTCTCTGGATAAGCCTAGGTCTTCAATGTTCTTGAAGAAGACCCCATGCATCGGCTTATCCTTATGTAGCTGCAGGTTCCAACTCGGTGATAGAGTTTGGGTTTGTCCGTTCAGTGTCGAATACGAGACCGAGTTCATCGGCTGCACGGGTTGCTGCCTTGAAAATAAATGCTCCAATCCCTGCTTTTTCATGATCACATACCAAGCAGAGAAGGGGATCTGAATTCCTGATGACTTTACAGGCTCCATCCAGTACTATTCTGTTATGTAGACAATCCAAACTCAAAAGTCCACGGCCTCCCCGTTGTCTGGGGAAGTATAACCGTGGAACAGACGATTTAGGATGCAAGCTTCTATGAAGATGCATCATTTTGCGAGTTTTTACGTCGAGTTGTCGCAGCTCTTCCTGAGTCCATTTCATTACTTCAAAGGATTAAAGTAGAATCGGAACAGCAAGCATATTAGTTTGTTCTTCCCCGACAGTTCTGAAGACCAGATCTGTCGGAGTTAGTGCTGCCACGGAGAGAGCTTTTGACAGTAGCTACCTCTTGGGTGTGGCGTTGTTCCACCCCTAGGTAGGTATACGTCTCTCCGGCATCCAGATGATGTAGGATGCTTCCGTCTACGAGCTGAACGTCTCTCCGTATTCCTCGCATCGTCCTCTTTTAAGATGAACCGTGGCACATTTGTCTATCCCAAACTCCATTCCGATAGCATGCGTGTACTCTTGCACCACCCTTAAGGACTGGTGAAGGTCCTTTTCTCCGGAGGCATAAAGTTTAAGGTAAAACAGATGGGTGACCTTATGCCTCCGGTTGCTGGGGGTGCCGCAGTTGTATCCGCTGGTTTTTCGTAGTGCAACGGACAATGGCAGTAGTGAGATGCAGAAGAGAAGAGGGCTGAGGGAGTCTCCCTGAAACACGCCCCTTCTAAAGATAACCTGCTCTGTTTGGACTCTGACTCGACCAGATGTTATGGTAAATCGAGTCCTCCAGAGCGGCATCAGCTGTTGATCTGCCAGATGTCAGCCTCTTCTGAAAGGACATCGTGAATCTCCGCATCCACCAGAGCTAGTTGTTGTGGCTTCAGGGGCTTGGTGTTATGCAGCGCCCTGCGGGTTCTGATGCCTTCCGTTGGTGGTATGATGCGGGCCTCCTTTACAGCCAGATCGACGCGTGGCATATCTGCCACTTCTGCCACTGCGTTAACCGGCTGAGGAGGGGCTCTAACATAGCCTCGAACCCGAAGGTGGGATACATAATCCCTTAGGTTTTGTGCGGAAAAGGAAGCATGCTCTGGGTGTATTTCACACCACAAAGCATGCATTCTCGCCATGTATCCTCTTCGAGCGGGCTCACTACTCTCATAGCAATGCAGAAGACTGTCTCTTTTTTTTAATATTTTTATTATTATTATCATTATTATTATATATCCAAATAGCAACCAATGTGGATATTTCTTGGACGTTCAAATTACATCCACTTCATGTCCAAAATCAATCCAGAGAAAAGTGATCATACTAGATGTCCTGCAAAATAATGGGAGATACTTTAGAAATATAAAAGTAAAAATAACACAAGTTCCTATACAAGATATCAAGAATAATTTAATAACAAAATTCCATGCAACAAAACGAATTGAAATTTATCAACCAATTATAAATGATACATATCAACAATGATAAAATAAATATTCATTTCCGATAACTGATATAACTGATAACAAAAAAAGTAATAAATACGTAAATAAAATAGTACGACTTGGAATCTCTGGATTGATTATATTTCACTGGCTTTCTTCGGATATTTCATTATGCAATACTCTATTTCTTACATGCCTTTTCTGCAGTACCTGAAAATAATGCAATAAATATTATTTGGGTTTAAGTTACAGAAATACAAGATGTGAAACAGAGATATTCGTACATTGGGTATTTTTTTTTAGAGTTGCCAATATCTACTTACTATATAGTTCAACTCACAGGATAGTGCATCAATATTAATGCATAGTCCTCCAGAGACTGCCAAAAATATTATATGTTGTAAATTTAAATAGTTTTTCTGAGCAGTCTTTATCCAATAATACATTTTAGGGGCCATAATAGTCGGATATGCTTTGCGAGGAGTTTTCAGTAGAGTCTCTAGCTCGATTTGGCAGTTCAAGAAGAGTGTGTTTGTAGAAGTCTGAATGAATCATTGATAGCATTATGAGGAATATGATTGCTAGGAATCGCACGTTAGAAACTAATACCTCGTTTATCCTTGGCTCGCACAAGTTTCGACTTCTGAGGGCTGTCGTTCGTAGGGAACGACAGCTGGTTAACGAAAATAAAACGATTTGAAAACAATTATAAAACCATTTTTTTAAAACAATTATGTTTCAATGCATTGCCAGATGGGGAGTAAGTGAGTGTTTGTGCACTTTTTCTTGTCTTCAGAAGGTTCAGAATTAAAATTAAACAGTAATCATTATCAGATTTGTTCAGTCCCTTCTCAGAACTACTAACGTATCTAACCGATGAAACGTAAGACTGGGGTTAGATTTCTATGAATCAGAATTAGTAGGTAGTTTCTACACACATATTGTTGTGAAATAACTCATATTCATCAGAAGAACAATAATTTTCATTCAATTGCATTCGCAATGCTCTCTTATGATATTTGTTCAAAGAGTTATCTAGAGTGCATGCTCTTCCTTTTATTATTCATTTTGAATTGATGAAAACCGGTAATGAGTATATGTGATTCTTCATTGAAGTTATGCTGAAACCACCAAAATACAAAAGTTTTAGCTCTGCTCAATACAATTACCACAATAAATTGAAATCATCAAACTGTTCAATTGCCTTCACGTCCGACTAGTGGACGTACAGGTAATATCCAGATATGTCCATCAATTGGCAGATCATCCAACGCCATATATCGGTTGAGTTTCTAATGAAGTGAATTATATTCGGATCTCCCTTGCTCGCACAAGCTCTGCTTTTGAGGGGTTTTCTCCTAAAACCTGGATGATTCGTAAAAACAAATTTTACAAAAAAATATCACATTTCCATTTGACATGAAAACGAAGTAGTAAAAATGGTTCATAGTTATATACGAATACGCATGTTGCTGTACATTAAATATACGTACAAAACTGGAATATCCTGTACATACTGTAACGTGCGGAAGCTGGACCTATCTGACGAACCATCGCCTGTGTTTTACATCCAATTTGATGGTTTCATTCTCGCCGGTGTTTTGGCAAGGGTAGACCCAAGGATCGTCCTAGTCGCATCTGTACTAGCATGGTGCAAGGCTCGTTATTGATAAGACCGTCTACGAAGACACTTTTGTTTTGTAGTTGAAGGCTTGTGCAATATGAGTTGTTAACTGGAAGTTGCTGGATACAGGCTGACGATTGCTCCTTCTCGGCCTTCGTCGGTGTCGCTTTTTTGAATGTTAGACATTTGCTACGATCATGCCCAAGGTTTTTACAATTTTGGCATTTTCTCAGTTTTTTCTCTGGCAACACTTCCTTTATTACTTTTCCCTTGACAGCTTCCACATTTTCTAAAAGCTTTTGCTCTAGGCTACTTGAATTTCTCTTCTAGACTCTTCGAATTTTGTTGAAGTTCTTCCTTCAAACTATTCGAATTTTCTAAAAACTTATCTTCCAGAATCACTGAATTTTGTTGAAGATCTTCTTTGAGAGACTTGGCAGTTTTTTTAAATTTATTCATTATGGAGCTCAAATCAATTACAGAGACTTCGAATAGAAACGTTTCGGGGTCTTCTCCTTCTTCAATATGGGAGTATTTTTTCAAATATGGCCTTCTTCACGGATATTTCTAATTCACGTTCCTTCAACTCTTGCTTCAATTCATTCACCTTCATATCAACCAGGCGATCTTTTGTCGAAAACTTTCAGTGTCTTTGATCGAGATAAAGGTCTATTTTACACTTCGCTAACACATTTAGAATAATCCGACGTTTCCAAACAAATTAAGGATATTTGTTCAATCGATTTTTACAATAAGCACTTGCAATTGTGTCCGTATGAAACGTTGCACTGATGGACGTCAGATGTGATCCAATGTCCGTAAGGGAGAAGTATAGAGATGGAAAGTTTCGATTTTACGGAAATTATTTGTTCCATTGTCATGAGTTATCGTGAGGTTAATATTTTGGAAATTTTCCAGAATAACTAAATCCTTTAATTTTGGCTGAAAGTTTTTTGTTTTGAATTATGGCGTTGAAGAGATTTTTGATAGGAGAGCGGACACTGAAAACAGTTCAACCCAGTTCTCGTTCAAATTCTGTAAGTTCTATGCACACATATTTTCCAACTTGATTCGGAGTACGAACACAGGCGCCTTAGGCGTTCAGACTCTGCGGTGTCTTAAAATAATTCAGTGAAAGTTGCGTAAAAATCGTGCAACAGAAATGACTGTCCGCACACCGAACGTCCTTGTATAAAATGTGTAGTCGCTGAACTGTAGCAAATGAGTTTTATAACTATCTGCATACACCTTCAAGGCCACGATAAACAATGAAATTTTTAGGTTAGGAGGTGCCTCGTAGCCTCGTCACAATCACTTGCGGAGATTTATTTCTTTATTTCCTGTTATTACTTTTTTATCGTCTAGAACGATAGATTGGAATTGATTTTTATTTAGTTAACACATTACTCTACTAAAAAAATTAGTGAAACAAATTTGAGAATTCCACACCGCCACTTTTCAGACAGTCAGTCTATTTTTTTGTTTGGTTACCACGGAAGCCCATAATATTTCATTCATTCTGCTTAAATGTAAATAAGATTTTTTGTGCACTTTTTGCGCAATTAAAAATTAGACAGTAACTTCATCTTTAATTTTTTTTTTATTATTTCATAATTGCTGCTGAGCTGAAATGGTTTGGAATCCAAAAAAAATGTTTCAAAATTGTTTTTTCCGTTAACCAGCTGTCACCCCCCTACGAACGACAGCCCTCAGAAGTAGAAACTTGTGCGAGCTAAGGATTAACGAGGTCTTACCTTTTAACGTGCGATTCCTAGCACCACCTGTATGTATCCTGGATCTGCACTTTTGAGGGGTTTTCTCCGAAATTACAAAATTACTTACATCTATCAAACCTCTTTCAAAATCAATTGAAGAATCTTCTCTCTCCAGTGGTAAGAGAAAACAATCGTTTTAACTAAATAATGCTTTAGGAAATGAATTTAATATTTTGAAACAATTTGGTAGAAATCAACTTTACAAATCCGAGAAAACTTGGTCACATTGGACACATTGTGTGAA
Source organism: Chrysolina americana (assembly GCA_958502065.1). NCBI lineage: Eukaryota > Metazoa > Arthropoda > Insecta > Coleoptera > Chrysomelidae > Chrysolina > Chrysolina americana. Next base: position 98,033,317 of record OY293410.1, read on the forward strand.
ATGTTCTGTATTGTACTAAAAAGCTTTTCCACTGGATTTTGTAAACTGCACTCCAAACTACATTCATCAATAAGGTCGAAAAAGATTTTAAATTTGGGTGATACACTTCGAAATCACAGGGTTGCTCAGAAAGTTTGCATAACGAATATTTTTTAACTTTTTTCATCTAAATTCGATTAACCAAGATTTTTTCAATAATGACACAAAAACTCTGCCACAAATTACATTTATAAGTTATCAATCTGCGATACCAGTGTGTTGAACTGCCAGCAAAATAATTGTCTACAATTTTTCCACAGATTTCATATAGGTAATAGGAAATGGATATTACTATATATATAAATCAATAAAAATTAAAGTTCAACATACTGAGACGATTTCTCCTTAAGCCGGTTCTGATGGAGCTCGTAAACAGCACAGAAAACAGCGCTATTTATAGCCGATGATGTCACCATTAACTTCGCCGCTGGCGATTGACACAAGATCATTCGAGAAGCGACATCTAGTTGCCAGTAGAAATTCGAGAGATTTCCGGAACTCATTCAGCACGCTATATAAAGAAATCTCCACGGCGAGACGACAGTTTTGGAATCAGCCGGAGTACGATATTTGAATAATAGAGTGTCAGTAAAGATAAATTAAAAATAGTAATTGTGATATAAATTAGTATTTAAGACGTGTGTAAATAAATTATCAAAATTAGTTAGTGCAGTTTTATTACAATACTCTAGTAGGGTAAAAATTTAAGAACCAAACCATATAAATATAGTAACTATTCTGAACCTGAAGAGGATATCAATGTAAATGAAAACTCTGATGAAGAGATCGATTTGGTGGAATTTTTGGAAAGGTTTTGTTTTGAAGTTAGTGTAAACTGTAATCTGGCTCATGTATAAAAATTAAACTTAGTTTCTTTATCAGAAATGACAGTATTTTTTCTTAGGTTTGAAATTTTTTGCATTTTTACATCATATGTTGCAGTGAAATGATGTAAGTTTCAAATAAAAAAGCCACTTACAACCTTATTCAGTGGAAGGACACATTTACTGAATTAATTAAAACACTGAACATTTTTTCAGAAAAAAAATTGTTTATGTTTCAGAATGGCGTAATCTAAGCAGCTCTTGTTTTACTTCATTCCATTCACATTAAATAATGCAAAAATAAATCACTTTTCAGATTGGAGTAAATAAAGTAGTCTACCTTAGAAGTCTACTTTACGACAATAGTGAAAAAAAAAAAATTAATATACTAAACATTTCGAATAATTGAAACTTCACATAAATATCAAGTTCTTGGGAAGTATATGAGTACTGAAAACATATTCAATCTGTATTGCTTCATTAGTTCAATCGCCCCATAACTTTAAACGTTAAAAAATGTGGAATGAGGTAGGTTTACGGTTTGTTACTTTAGCAGGCCGCAGTGGTCATGATGGTAGAGCGCTATTCTATCAATCAGAGGGACGTGGGTTCGATTCCCAGCATGGTCACTGGTCTTGTGCTAGGAATCGCACGTTAAAAGGTAAGACCTCGTTAATCCTTAGCTCGCACAAGTTTCGACTTCTGAGGGCTGTCATTCGTAGGGAATGACAGCTGGTTAACGGAAAAAACAATTTGAAAAACAACAACAACAACAATTTTAGTAATGAACGTAATAACCAACAATTAGCGGATAATCCTCTATGTGTATCCCAAAGTTGTGATGGATGAATAAATATATAAAAAATTATCCACAGCTGTCTACAGCTAATAATACTGCCCAATTGAAGCATAAACTTTGCCTTTTCATAAAAAAAAGCTTAAGCAATAGTGTAGCCTCTTCAAGAAATATTGCACAAATGTCTGTCAGATGCCCGTGAGGGAAGTAGCCAGGAGAGTAGTTAATTTCAGTCAGATATTTGCCTCAAACTTCACTTGTTGAGAACCATTGTAGAGAGAGAAAACGCCTACATTTTCAAACCCATTAGTTGATCATTTCTTTTTTTAACATTTAATCAATGATAGTTCCCATTTCAATCTGTCAAATCAGGCGGAAATGAACTTCTATAATGATATGACTAAATATATCATCAATAACGCTGAGTCATAAATAATGAAACCACTAATGTTTATTATGGCGATTTACGATTATAATCGCGTTTTTATAGTGATTATGTCCACGCGTATAATAGAGAACAATAATGAACATTGTGAAAAAAAACAACCTTTATTTATTGGGAAATGCAGGCGAATATTGAGAAATTAATAATTTCGTTCAAACTGCAGTCAGCCAGGCGTGAAATTATAGACACGTTAGTTATAGAATAGGATTGATTTTTTGTTCACTGCCTGGCTGAAAATCAATTTTGTTTCTTGGTGATTGTTATGGAGGTACTGAAGGGCCAAGTGCCACACTATTTAACTTTACTAGGACCAATACGTGGGGATCCACAAGAATCTACACGAGGGCCATTATTATTTGGTTCATGTACTCCAAACTTATCGACTTGGATTGGTTTTTGTGAGTGATGTAAATAACTTCTTTATAAACAAAGCTAATGAGATATATCAAAGTATAGAATAGAATATCTTTATTTGACTATATTATACACACTTGCATTAATAGCACGTCTCAAAAAAATTATCTATAATTCAAATAGGAACATAAACCTAGCAATAATAATAATAATAGTAATAATAATAATACTCCCTCATAAACACTCGTTGAGTGTACCCAAAGGCATAGCCTGTGCGGGTAGAGGACGGCTATCATTATTATTTGCCGTGGCGCTCCGGGGCGACTTACTGATGTTTTAGGTGATGTATTCACTTTTCAGCTGTAGGAAAACCCGGAAAACCTACAGCACCACCTCGGGTGGTCGGTGTGCACTCCAAGCTAGCACTAGACGAGATTGGCATCTAGACAACTCACAATACACTTGCTTTTCAACAAGGCATGCGGCCGCCTATCGAATCCGATATAAAGTAGTTGAGAAAAATTCTCGTACCTACATGGGACTCGAACCGACTATCGCTATGCTGGAGTTTCGAACGGCCTGTGCATTAGACCGCTGATCCACCGACCACCAATGTAGAAAATGATTAAAATTTAAAGTTAGAATGAATGAAAACAATTGAAATGATTAACAACTAAAAACAATGAGAAAGAAGTCAAATCACCGTCTTCAACAGATTTCAGCGAGTAGAAAGAATTGATCAGCAGGAAATGTTTCATTGTTCTCATAAAGCAATACATGGTCAACATTTTCAATGCTTTAGATAGAACATTGTGGAGGTGGAAATTCAATGAGTTTTTCATGAACTTTTTGAGTAGATACCCAAATTTCATGTCATCCTTATGAATATCAGATTGAACAATCAAATGTGGTTAATTCTCACGGATCTCGATTGAAGTACTCAAAATAAACGAAATGGGTGGATCAGTATCACGATAGTTGGCATTTTCCAGAATTCTAATAACCTTTTTTTTGTTGTCTGAATACAGTCAAGGCTTCCGAGAAGTTTCCCTAGAGAAGTACTTCGTGATCAAGATGGGACTGAAATAGAGAGAAGTAAACAGTTCTTAGAGTACTTGTACTAGTAATATACCTCAATTGGTGAATGCCGAATAGTGAGATGGATGATTTATGATTCAAATTCTTAATATGACTCGACCAGTTGTATTTATTATCAATAGTCAGACCCAGCAGTTTTACCTTGAGATTTTCTTGCATAGATGTCTTGGTGGTGATTATCAATTTTTGTGTTTAATCATTGTTTAATTTAAGTTTGTTGTCAATAAACTAGTTGTCAGCCTAGCCTCTACCTCTGTAGCTGTCAAGATTAGTTAAAATTGTTAAAAATTGTTATTACCGTCAACCGGTTGCACCCCTACGTGCAACCCTCAAAAGTCAGAGACTTGTGCGAGCTAGGGGAAGACCTTTTAATACGTGTGATGCCATGCACGAGACCGGTGGCAATGCTGAGATTCGAACTCACGCTCTTTGGCTTATAAAGCGAACACTGAACCCGCACGCCACCGCGACTCATAGTGAATCATAGTCTTTATTAGAATATATAAGATTGGTGTCATCAGCGAATGTGTGTTAAAATTGATGATTAGTCATTTATTTAGATAATGACGAGTACTGTCCCCAAAATAGAACCCTGGGGGACTTCAATTTCTACTTCACTGAAGGTAGGCAAACCAAAGTTATGAATCATTGCTTGGAATCGATTTATTGAGTACAATTTAATGAGGTTAAGAGTAGTCCCCTTGAGTTCATGGAGGGTATATTAAGATCCAATTTGTAACAGCTTAAGATGTTAAGTGTAAATATACTCTGATAAATCACTGTTCTATGTCACAAAGAGTGAACCGTTTTGATTCAGTAGAGCGGAAATATTCATATACAAATTTGAGGAACGATGAATGTTCATATACATTTTGTTAAAAATCATCTTCATCTATTTCAAAATCGAACCAGTCTTCATGTCTATGAAACCAGATAATTACACCAAATTAGAATTGATTTCACAATACTCAATCATTGCCCTTTATATGAATATTGTTAAGGTCCAGTTTTCTTTATTAAACTACCAGAAAATGTGAAAAACTTAAAGGACGTTTTATTTCAAAAATACATATACAATCTCTGTTTGGAAAAACGCTTTTTATGATTTTGACTCATTTTTATAATTTGATTTCGACTGAGGAAAAAATATTCAACGTTACAATCTAGTCAGTTTTTATTAGTATTCTAGGCAATATATTTTATTTATGATCTCTAACGTCAGCTGTGCTAATCATTGTGATTTTTTAACTCTTTATTTTTTCAACTTGTATTGTATTGTATTCGCAAGGTGAATAAAAGCTATTCTATTCTATAATACAAAACAATTTTTTTAATTCTTTGTGACTGTTCCATAAAGAAATTCATGACCCACAATCTGAATAACAATTCAGAAATTGTGAATTTTTGCAAGGTTTCCATGGCGTGAAAGAACTAAAGTGATAGTAGACAACTAATGATCAATTGTTCGAAAAATAAACTCACATTAGTGTAAAATGAAACCAGCTATACTTCAACATAATTAGGTAAATTTTGTGAAACCGCAATAAATTCTTTTTTTCTCAACATCTAACAATTATCAAATTCGGTTGTTTCAGTGAAAATTCTAGGTCAACACTAGACACATTCTCGATTTCTTCATATCGTTATGTTATTGTTATATTTTGACTGGAATAAACGCTAGCGTCACTCAAGCATTACAATGATATAAAAGCCAAAATTACCTGAAATTATTCAGTTTAACTTTACAACTGAACCAGATATATCAATAAACATGATCTCCAAGGTATTTATGAGTGGAAAGTGTGAAAAGTGACAGGATGATAATCCACTGTTATAATTTTGAAGACTTTAAGTATATCAGATATTTGAATTAGTTTCAATTTATACGTCACAACTCTTTATAAAAATTTTGTATTTTTTTCCTTCAATTCGTGTTTTCCAAAATTGGAAAAAAACATCTACCTGAAGTATGCAAAGAATCAATTTCCAGAAGAAATAGAAGTTTGAACCGAACATAATTTATATTTTATGTTCAAGTTTTACGAATTTCAACTTTTATATAATTCAAATAGTTCTTTGAAAAAATAATTGTTGAGATACGTAAAAAATATTTTTCGATTTGTTTAATCTACGCTCGAATTTTTTTATCGTTTAACTTTTCATTTGGCTTGATTAACTTCTCTAATGAAATATTCACTTTGGTCCTTCACTATCTTGTGTTGTCGTTTTCTGAATAGGTACTTTCGATACAGGTTTACTCGAAAGCTACAGTCAGATTTGTGACTTCCTGGTGTTTTAAAAATCCCTTCTTTCTTCAACAAACTGATCAATCTTTAATTTACTTTTATTAAATAATTGATCACGAAGAACTGAGATATGGTTATTCCTATTTGTGCTTCATAAACCGGATCGAAAAGGCGAAATTATTTATCCAATTTCACTTCTGGAAAGGAAAATTAAGAAATACACTTTTTTACAGATTGCTTTAGTGTCAGTTCTCATTGCTGCAGTACGTGCCGGCTTCCTAGGTGCTCCAGCTACATCTTATTCTTCCAACCATCTGATTTCCCATGGTGGTTCTCACGGATATGCTGCACCAGCTCTTTCCCATGGACACGGAGGCTATGGAGGATATGGATTGTCTCATGGGCATGATCAAGACTACTATGCACACCCCAAATACCAATTCGACTATGGAGTAGCAGACCCCCACACTGGAGATCACAAATCACAACATGAAGTTCGTGATGGTGATGTAGTGAAAGGGTACTACACCGTAGCTGAACCCGATGGTACCCTCCGTACCGTCCACTACACTGCTGATGACCACAATGGATTCAACGCTGTTGTAGAGAAGTCTGGACATGCTTCCCATCCCCAAGTTTATGGTGGAACACATAATGGATACTACCACTGAGTGCCCAATGAGTGTTAGGATGTAACCCAATCTTGTGATCTTTCTCATGTACCTCATATTTGTAATAAAACGTTCATTGTTTGAAAAAACCGATTGCCATTTTATTTTGGAGTTATCATAAAGTGAAATATATGAATATTCAAATGAGTTGTAATTGACTGACACAAAGGCATTTTTTTCTCGTCTTGATTTCGGTTATATTTCTATCTGATAAAGTAACTAAAAATTCAAAGGTGACAAAATATTTCTGAGAAATTAGTCAAAAGTTTATATATTCGTTGTTAGTTGACAAGAAAATGGTGAGAATTTCCGAGACAAAAGAGGCCAGCCACACATTTGTGGTTTGAGCTAGCAGATCCTGTAATCATGTTGCTGTAATCACTATAGAAGCAACTATAGCATAAATATAGCAAAGAATATGGAAGTAGCCCCAAATAACACCTTCAATGAATTTAACGATTATTTTTGTAAGATGGTCGAAGAAACTAAAAAAAATTGTCAATACACTAATTAACGCTCTACGAATTTCTGAATATGCTCCCAGTAGGTCTTCCTTTGTTTGTCCAGTGACCTATACCGAAACAAAAATGTTGAAATAAGTAAACTGGGAAACTCCCTTGCTATAATGAAATGAAATAAGAAATTTGTGAGATTATTACTGATCCATCAACTATCCTCATCCATAAGTGTTTTCTGAACAGCACATATCCTGATGTACTGAAAGTATGTAAAATAATTCCCATTTTATAATGTCGCTATTAGGACAGCCCAATCCTTTACATACCCATTTCCTTTATCTCCTAGGTGACTGAAAAAAATCGTTAAAGGCAGACTAATTTCCTGATAAATATAAAAATCGAAACAACTTACAGTTCACATTCACAAATTGGACATGATGGAAAATACATATACCGGGTGACCGCGAGAAGTTTCTCATTCCTATACCTTTTTGGTTATTGAAGCTAATAAAATTTCGGCAAAAAACTGCATTTTTTGATGAGTGACTCAGAGCTCCATGCAACTCTCCATAATATATGAAACTGATTTGAAACTGCCCACTATTGAGTATAAAACAAACTTCTGTTAACATACTCAAAAATATTACTTTAGATTTACTTAAGCTTTAAGCTCCTGAAGATGCCAACTTTGTTAGCGAAACACGTTTCGAGTGAAATTGACGTTGATTTGGATAGTTTTTATTTTTTGAATTTTATTCACACCAAAGTTTCCAAATATTCATTTATTCTATGTACTGCAGAAAATTTGCTATTATAATAATACTAACACTCACCCCATGGACGTAGGGAGTGTTTGCTGGGGTCAACGACACACCAGTGTAGATGCCCACCGGAGACAGGGTCCGACTGGGGAATTTCTGACGGAATAAAAAAAAAAATTGCAAGAATGCATGCTCTGCGGTGTGAGATACACCCAGAGCATGCAGTATTTCCTGCCCGTAATCTGAGGGATTATGTATCTCATCTTCGGGGTCGAGGCTATGTCAGAGCCCGACTTCAGCCGATTAACGAAGTGGCAGATTTTGCAGATCTCACTTACCGGCCTGGCTCTAGAGAAGGCCCATATCATACCGCCAACGGAAGGCAGGGCGCATCATAACACCAAGCCCCTGAAGCCACAACAACTGGCAAGAGTGGATGCGGAGATTCACGATGTCCTTCCAGAACATCTGGCAAATTAACACTGCCGTGTATGACAGCACTCAGACTCCGTCTCAAACAGAGAAGAGGGATACCACCCTTCTGATTGGGGCATGAACGTACACAAGAGATAATCATAGTTGAAAACTGTATACGTGGCAAGAATAAGCATAATCTTCGACAATTATGGTAATTAGATGAGGAAGAACAAAGTTACTGCTACTAATATGCATGCTGTTTCGATGCTACTATATTACCTTGAAGTGGTGAAAAGGACTAACGAGGAGCTACGACAACTCGACGTAAAAACTCGCAAAATTATGTATCTTCATAGGAGCTTGCATCCTAAATCGTTTTTTCCACGGTTATACTCTCTCAGACAACGAGGGGGCCAAATATTTTTGAATGTGGAGATAATAGTACTGGCCTGTAAGTTTATCAGAAGTACAGATCCCCTTCTGCAGGGATTGAAGCATTCCGTGCAGCCGATGAACTTGGTCTCGTATTCGATACTGAACGTGGTAACCAAAACTCTAGAACCTATTCAGCAGGAAGCTGCGGAGACAGAAGTACTCCTGCAGCAACATAAGGATAAGCCAATGCATGGGGTATTTTCAAGAATATCGAAGACCTCGGCTTATCAAAAATTGTTACTTTTGCTTACGTCAGGTCAAGTGTGTTGAAGTCAAACACCGAGGGATTCATAATGGCCTGCCAATATGGTGTCTCCGAGACAATGGTCTGCCATATTGAAGTGATGGGTATACAGGACTCTGACACTAGATTCAAAAAGTGTAGTGGAGCTCCTGAGAACATAATGCATTTGCTGTCAGCCGTCTCAGCATATATCATCCAAAAAAGAGGAAACAAAGCCCGTTGAAAGTCAATTACATATTGTGGCCGAATCTGTGCTGATGAGCGAATTGAATCGCGAAACCAGTCTGCAGATGTCATTTATTTTCGATTGCAAGTTGGTGGTTGTTACCCAAAGTATTGCAGAGTATATTCTTTTAGAAGGCGTTGGGTAGTCGTAAAGGGCTGTTGAATTATTTCTGTTTGACGTTTGCCGACAATGTTATATTATAGGAAAATATGTGAAAGGCTGGATTATTTTTATTATCAAATTTTATTTTGGAATTTATTACCTACTACTACCAGTTACTACTACCAATTACACATGAGAAATATTTACATATTTTTTATGATGAAGCAGAATCTTTCAATGTGAAACTCCAATTTTAATATCTGATCTAAGATCAAACCTTCTTTTTCACATTTTCACATGTTTTATCGTGAGGGTTCTTTATACATTAAGTAGGTAGGTAATAGTTGGATTTTATTCAGATTTTTTTCCAAGTTATTTGCCACTCCTCGGTTTTTGTTTCGCTGATTTGACAGAAAATGTGGGTGACTCCTTACCTACATGTATGTGGATTTTAAAGGGCTATTTGTTATGACATTGATATGGATAATAGAGAGCCCAGAATAAAAATGATTTCAAAATTTATTTGGCCATCAGTTCCGTTTGAAATAAGATGTAAAAAGCCCCAGTACCAGTTTTCAAGCCTTTAAAGGGGTATTGTATGGGAGACACACTTAAACGCTTTGCTTAGGTTACTTGAATAATTCCATTAGCCAAAGTTGCATCAAAACTCTCAACTATATATATTTTCCATCAACTCCAATTTGGGAATCTAAACTTTTCCTTAAAGTGGAAAATAAGTCTGTCATTTGATTTTTCCAGCCACTTGGGAGATAATGGAAATGGGTTTGTAACTACTTGTTACACTTTTGAAAATGGGTTTAGTTTTACTTACTTTTAGAACATCAGGATATGTCCCAGTCAGGAAAGATTCACTGATAATGTTAGTTGATGGAAATGACTTCGGAGAAAAGTTTTGCAACTTATGAATTTTCACTCAGTGTGCCAAAGTAGTGAATGAACATTAGTATTCAACACAATTTTCGATTCTTCTCAACAACTTCTTCAGATGAAGTCATGGACTTCTATCAAGGGTAGTAATGAATGCCTCTGCGGCATCCAATTAGAAAACAACCGGTTTATTCGAATAAGCTTACCTTTAACTCTATAATACCTTCGAAAAATCTAATGATGATCGGTATTTTTAAACAATGCACGTTTATTACAAATATGAGGTACATAGAAAAGATCACAAGATTGAGTTACATCCTAACACTCATTGGGCACTCAGTGGTAGTATCCATTATGTGTTCCACCATGAACTTGGGGATGGGAAGCATGTCCAGACTTCTCTACAACAGCGTTGAATCCATTGTGGTCATCAGCAGTGTAGTGTACAGTACGGAGGGTACCGTCTGGTTCAGCTACGGTGTAGTACCCTTTCACTACATCACCATCACGAACTTCATGTTGTGATTTGTGATCTCCAGTGTGGGGGTCTGCTACTCCATAGTCGAATTGGTATTTGGGGTGCGCATAGTAGTCTTGATCATGCCCATGAGACAATCCATATCCTCCATAACCTCCGTGTCCATGGGATAGAACTGGTGCGGCGTATCCATGGGAAACAGCTGGTGAAATGAGATGATTGGAAGCATAGGAAGTGGAGTAGGCCAGAGAACTTATGAAGCCCGCGTTGACTGCAGCAAAGAGGACAGTGACCAGAACTATCTGAAATGAAATAAGAATCACATTGAAACGTGGCATATGTAGGGTTACCTTGAACTTATTTTTTCGATATAGACAATATGCGATAGTTTGTGAAGTTATATTGAATTTTAAAAAAGTCGTACAGGAAATGAACAGTGAATTGGTGAGAATATTCTCATTCTAAAACCGAGCATTTCTTATAATTTTTGAATAATTGGCCGCAACATGAATTCATCAAGATCCTGCTTCATTTGAAAATGAATTGATCAGGTAAAATAAATTAAAATATGATGAGATGTGAGAACGATAGCGATTATGAATATTTCATCAGAGACCGATAACTACCACAAAATTATGATTTCAACGATACACACCTTTGAAAACATTTTAGGTGATAAGTCGAGTTCAGTTGTGAACGTAAACTGAAGTTTCAGATGAAATTTTCGGCTTTTATATTATTGTAATGCTTGAGTGGAGATTGGAGCTTGATGGAACAAACATAACAATGCAATGAGAAAATGTCGAAATTCAGAATGTGTCTGGTATTACTGACCTAGACTTTTTACTGAAATGGCGAATTTAACAAATCGTACATATTGTGATAGTAAGAGTATTTCATGTTGAAGTATGAATCCTTTCTCGAAGCATCATCGATGGCAATGTAATATAGTGTAACTTTGTCACACATGGTGTTTGTTATCACAATATGAATCCTTTCTTGAAGCTCTATCGATGGTAATTCAACTAAGTATAGTGTAACTTTGTCACACATAATCAATGAAAGCTCTATAACCACTAGTTATTTCAATTGAAAATCACAATCTGCAAGACTCGCTTCACCATGAGATCTGGCCAAGTCAGAGTTCAAACAGGTAAACAGGTTAACTTTAGGAGGGGCGTATTTCAAGAAGACTCTATCAGCATCACACGTATTGAAAGATAAGGGCTACGTCTTTCCCTAGCTTGCACAAGTCTTTGACTTCCTAAGGTTGCACGTTGGGGTGCAACCGGTTGACGGATATAACAATTTCAACAAAAAAACAATTCAACAATCTTCCCTTCTGCATCTCCCAATTGTCATTGTCAGTAAAATTCGTGGATAAACTGCTGCACCTCCAACAAGCGGAGGTACAAGGTTAAGCATGCTAGCAGAGTGGAGTTTGAGATCGACCATTGTGCCACGGTTCATCTCAGAAGAAGACGATGCGAAGAATACGGAGAGGACAGAGCATCTCACATCATTTTGATGCCGGAGGGACGTATACTTACCGACTGGTGGAACAACGCGGATCCCAAGAACTACAGTCAACAACAACAAGTATCAGCATGAACTTCGCAGATCTGGTAATCAGGAAGAGAACAGTTGTGAAATGGACTCAAGAGTAGCTCCGATGACTCGACGTGAAAACTTTTTATAGGAGCTTATAAACTAAGTCGTCTGTTTCACGATTATATTTTTGTTTGTTTGCTATGTGCGTCAACCGGCTGCAACCTAACGAGCAACTCTCAAAAGTCTCTGAGAGAATTGAGTGAGCTACGGAAGACGTAGCCCTTGCCCTTACCTTTTCAAACGTGTGATACCATGCACGAGACCGGTTACAGTGCTGCAGTTCGAACCCGTGCATCTACGGACGAGAGCTTATCCCGCACGCCACCACGGCCCAGACAACGGGGATTTTAGAGTGTCTACCAAACAGAAAGGTACTGAATGGAGCAAGACTACATATCTCCTCCTCTGCTCATTCTGCAACTATGAAAAAGCAGGGATCGAAGCATTTCTTTTTGAGGCAGTGTCCTGTGCAGCCGATGAACTTGGTCCCATTTTCAACACTGACCCGTACTTTGGAACCCGTTCAGCAAAAAGCTCACGTCAAAGCTGCGGAGACAGAAGTACTCCTGCAGAAACAATGTGAAGGTGTAAGGTTTGGAGATCATGATGGCCATTCTATCAGACCATCCAATATTCCTCCATCAAATAACGTGTTACTACAGCGCACTACAGGAGCACTGTGTTGTTGGAAAGTTGATACCATATTCATACGGATGAAAGTAACTGCTCAATTGAGGTGTACACTGTGAAATATTATATACCTCTAACTTTTTATAGGTTCATTGAAGTTCAAAATAACTCAAGTACTCAAAAGGATGTCGCTCTCTAGCAGAACGACGGAGTTTAGGTACATCTTGTGCAGTATCACTTCGATTATGTACAAGATGGTACCTTCTTGTGATTCCTGGGTGGAAGAGTGACTGGTGTAAATCGAATAATTTATTACTAATTGTGGTTCCAATTATTCTAGAGAAGGCATCAGCTGCATTGTTGGATCGTCCAGGACGATATACAATATTGTAGCTGAAACACAATAATTCCAACTTCCATCTTTGATTTTAATAGAATGCTTTTTGCGAAACATGAACGCGATGGCTCCTCGATCTGTGATGAGTTTGTAATGTCTATAAAAACAGTTTTCCATTTTCTCATGGATTCTATGTCAGAAGAATGTATTTTCTCGGATCCAGACAATATGTTTGAATGGAATGCAACAGGTTGCCCCCTTGGTTTAGTGTTGCAACTAAGGCAATGTTTGATGCATCTGTTTCAATGACCAATGGTTAATCATCAGTGACTGTCCACAAAAGAGCTTTCGCAATATCGACTTTCGAATCACTGAACGTTTTGGCAGCATCAGTCGATAGGGGAAATGACACAGTCAATAGAGCTTCTGATTTCATCATAGTATTTGGAAATCAACCTGAAGTAGTGGGCAAACATTTCAATTATTCGTCGAAGAGAACATAGATCATGTGGCATGGACAACTTAAAAAGTGGTTCAAATCCACTGGAGTCCGGTTTCGAAGTACCTAGTATTTTCAATCACTTATCCTGGAAGACATAGAATTTAGTGAAAATTTTGATTTGTTTTCATTCATTGTAAGTTGATATTTGTCGATTTTCGTCATGTGTCTACCACATGCTTCGAAAGCAGTCTAATTTTTTTTTGTCTGCAATAGGGATTTGGCGATGAGCACTTTTCAGGTCTATGGAACTGAACACTTGATATTCAGCAACTTTAGCAACCAGATCCTCAATAATCTAATCATTCTCTTCCTGTTATGTTCATTGTCTGTTACCAAAACTTGTGGTGATTTACTTCTCCAATAATACCCTCTTCCAGTAGATTTTTTATTTCATTTGTGTTACATTTACCATCTTCTTCCGACTGTCGTCGGAGTTGAGTAGCTAAGGGCCTATAATTTTCGGTTAGATTACCGAAGAGAAGTAGAGGGACAATTTTCGGTTTAGTGAGGCAGTAAAACAAAAAAAAATCAAGTTTTGAGTGATGCTTCATAATAATACAACCAATTATTAATTTCAGTGCATAATTTTGGGAGGAGAGATACTCTAAAAATTTGTATAAACATTCCTAGGAATGTCTAAGTCTATATCTCAAATTTATTGACGGAGACAGATAATAAGCAGCCATTGAAATTTTTCAGTGTTGGGATATGCTGAAAGTATAATTTAGAAAACTATTAGAGCTGCCTGTGTCTAGAAGAGAAGTAGCGTAGATGTTGTTTATCTCATCAATAAGACTTTTAGATAATGGTTTGTAGAAACAATAATGTGGGCTAGAAGGATAGTGGGAATGTAAACTTCACAAAATAAGTTAATTGAATAGAAAAGGGGAGAAATGACAATTATTTGAAACAGCACTAAACTTGCCAATGAAAAATATATCCAGCACTGTATGTATCCATTTTGGCGTTAGAAATCTCTTGACGTCTATAAGAAATAATTTTTTTAACCTGAATTTACAAAATTTTGAAGTAATGAAATGGCGTCAATCATATTTGGGTTAATTCATTTTCAGCTATAGTATACTCTTCGGAAATATTTCGCAGTAGGGAATGAAATGTAATTTTTTCAAGTATGAACATCACATGATATGTCTTTCATTTCTGTACATTCTCATTTATGTTTTTATTACCTTTTTCCATTTTCAAAGTCGGAATTCCTCAAAAAAGAAAGCTTCAATGACGAGTTTGTATCAAATTAATGATAGCTGCGAGTATTTCAACAAATTTCGTTAAAAAAATATGAAAATGAGTCCATTGTCATATTTTCCCAATGCTTAGCAATTATCAAATTCATACCTTTCAGAAAAGTCTAGGTCAACATTATCCACATTCTCGGTTTCGTCATATTCTTAGTTTATTGTTATATTTCGGTTCTAATAGGCATCAGCTTCACCCAAGCATTACAATAATATAAAAGCCATAATTATAATAAACAATTCAGTCTTGGTTCACAACTCAACTCGATCTATCACAAAATGTTTTCAAAGGTGCGTATCAGTGATAGTGATTTCTCACGACACGGGGTGATAGCGTTCTCTAAATGAGTCAATTTCAATTAAAGATAATGCAGTATTTGGTGAAAATAGAGTTGGCTGGAATTGGTACAGATAAAATATACCTAAACAGTTATACCACTCAGTCCATTTTAGTCTACAATGACAGAGAGTATTGCTATTTCAAAAGTTTTTGCTTTGCGGAGCATCAACCCTAATATACCACCGATAAAAGTTCTGGAATTACAATAACTTAATTGAGAAACATGTGTTTTTCACACAAATTATCTATAGTTTTTGATTTAAGGCGAGAACTGTATATAACAATATGTAATCGTTTTTTGTAAAATTTCACCTACCGCATATCTTTGTGTTATAACAAAGAAAACCATTTATCTATGTAGAGGTGTGAAATTTCATTCTTATCCAAGAAGCAAATGAAAAATTGTGTCAAATTAAAACCAGATAATTCTATGAATCTTGCAACAAATGTTCTTTGTGATGCTGAAAAAAATACGATCTTGTCGTGGGTTTTTCAGTTTTTCAATGAACTGAAGACCCATTTTGATTTGAACCACTTTCTTTCTGGTTGTAAATGATAGTTAATGGTCATCTGATGTCACTGACATGGAGGCTTATTTCACATTTATATGATGAAAGTGAAAACTTGGCGTTATTTTCTAGCAAAAATATTCATAGTATGGCGTAATCTTGAAGATTTTGCACAATTTTGAAAGCATTTGACAAGGAATATGATGCAGGTTTGATGAAAAATTATTTAATAAACCTATTTTAACTTATTTTTGATTTAGGTCGATATTCGATTCCGTCAGTTTCTACTTAAAAAAAAGCATTTAACTGCATCTTGAGATTCATATTCTTCACATTGCCTCACATACCTAAAGCCACAATTGAAGTTTGGATGGCGAGTTCTGACTTTGAAAGGAAACATTTACGAGGAAATCTGAAAAATAATGTCAAATGATTCTATTTCCTTTTTTAGTCAAATATTTTCTAGTTATCGCACAGATTATTAGGAAGTAATGGGAACCTCACATCTCGTATTTTCACAATGATATATATTCGTTTTTTTTTTTCAGATTGCTGTTGTTTCGCTTCTCCTTGCTGTGGTTCATGCAGGCTACATAGGCTCTCCATCTTACTCTACATCTTATGCTTCCAATCACCTGATTTCACCAGCTGTTTCCCATGAATACGCTGTACCAGTTCTATCCCATGGACACGGAGGTTATGGAGGATATGGATTGTCTCATGGGCATGATCAAGACTACTATGCGCACCCCAAATACCAATTCGACTATGGAGTAGCAGACCCCCACACTGGAGATCACAAATCACAACATGAAGTTCGTGATGGTGATGTAGTGAAAGGGTACTATACCGTAGCTGAACCCGATGGTACCCTCCGTACCGTCCACTACACTGCTGATGACCACAATGGATTCAACGCTGTTGTAGAAAAGTCTGGACATGCCACACATCCACAAGTTTATGGAGGAGTGCATAACGGTTACCACCACTAAGTGTTCAATAAGTTTTTTGTTGATTCTTTGAACTAATCTTGTGATCTATATATTTACCTCATATTTATAATAAACCACTTATTATTCAAACTTGTGAATTACTGCTATGTTCTGAAAGAAAGTTCCTTGCATTCCGTTTCACTGAAAAAATTGTCACGCTTCTGAATTTTTGAATAAGTGATAAGTATGCTTGTAGTAATAGTATTTATGGGAAGGCTGTTGTTACAGCCAAGCATGGGCCTTTTTTGCTATCCCCTGCTCTCCTCATGCATGGTGTTCTGCCTGCCTATGGTTTCCATCTGCTCTCTTCAAAGTCTGGGTGTGTAGTGTGTATGTTCTTTTCAAAGGAGTGAGTTCATTCAATGCGCCTCCTCAAGCCCTGGTAAGGCTGGTTTTTGGTCGGGTGGTGCGGCGTCCGCGGGTAAGCTTGTTGGGTAACTGCCACCATCGCCTTTGGCCAAAAATCGACTTATTATTGTAACTTCCCGACACCTTTGACACCTCAACTTCTGGTATCCAACAAGTGAATTTCACGTTAAGATTTCTCTGAAATATGAATTCTAAAATATCCAAGGAAATTTGAGATCCAGAACGGATATTTCTGAATTCTGCTGTGGAATTATTGAAATGCTCATAAAAGTTCGACGTTTCTAGAATAAATGACAATTTTTCAGGTTTGCAACACTGCATCTTCCTCTAGGTTATTCTAGCTCGGATAATGCCAAAAACATTTTGGTTGTTCTTCTTGTAACAATTTGGGGGATTGTGGCCTCGATGTTCTGCTTACCTCGTGAATAGCCTTGGCAGGCCTGCAGAACTCATGAACTTTGTCCACTCTCGCAATTCTTCGAGTATTCTGAAAGAACTGTGTCCTCTGAATGTCATCCGCATGACAGATCACAGATCGTATGTCAGTTCAATTTTTCGTTCAGTGGTTAACATCGATGCGGTATATCCGATAAACTCATGCTGAGCCCTATGTCTTCAACCATTTTGACTGATTGGGGATTGATTCAGGGAGTATTCTTCAAGTCTTGAATTTTTATCATTCATTCGATTCATCAGATTTGAAGTGTTGTCCTCGATCCGATTGTAATTCCAGCGAAACTCCATGTTTGGCAACGAAGTGGGCACAACTACGGCCAACTTCGGAGAAAAAAGGCCATAGCTGAAAAGAAAATTTGTTAAAATTGTTATAGTTGTTAAAATCGTTAAATCCGTTAACCGACTGCACCCTTACGAGCAACCCTCAGAAGTCAGAGACTTGTGTTAGCTAGGGAAGATGTAGCCCTTACCTATTAACGTATGATGCCATGCTTGAGACCAGTGACCATGTTGTGAATCGAATCCATTCCCCTGTGATTGAGAGGCAAGCGCTCTTTCATCACAAACACCACGGCCCATAAGTTATCATTAATAATTCATTTCCATGTTCAGTAATAGGAAACAAACCCAGAATGCAAACTCCTGCTCTCTTGAAAGGTTCATCAGGAATATTATGCACCACTTATGTGCCGTGGTGAGACCGCATAAGCTGGACAGGCTGACAGCAAATGCATTATGGTCTCAGCTGCCCCACGACACACTCTGCATCTAGTATCAGGGACTTCTATACCCATCACGTGACTACGGTAGACGAGGAGGTTGAAGACACCAACTTGGCAGGCCCTCGGTTTCCGACTTCAGCACACTTGACCTGAGAGAAGATTCCTGGATAAGGCAAGGTCTTCAATGTTCTTGAAGAAGACCCTATGCATTGGCTAGTTCTTATGTAGCTGTAAGAATCTCTTCCTCTTCGCAGATTGGACGTCGGCTTTTTGCTGAATGGGTTCCAACTCGGTGACAGAGCTTAGGTTCGTCCGTTCAGTGTCGAATACGAGACCGAGTTTATCGGCTGCACGTTGACCTTTCTGTTATTATTCATATTGATATTAACGTTAAATTGCAGCCATCGAAATCAGTGGTTATCTGCAGCAATTCTTCAGATGGTTCTTACTCATTCTTTAATTATTTCCAGCAGATAGTCCTATTTATTCGTCTGGAGAAACACTATCTTTTCGATATCGATTCCACGATTCGTTTATTATTCTTCATCAACAATGATTGTCGTAAAAACTTTGAATTTTGTTATCTTATATCTGTCGCTAATCGTTCAAATTCCGATCTATACGTCTCCGATGCGCAGCACTAACCAACTCTTCTTTTATTCGTTAAATTCACTTTTCTTAGATCTCCTCTCGTCCTCTGTTTCAAAGTAGGTATCTCTTTCACTTCAATTATCTCGATTGCTGAAGACAACCAACCCCATGTTCGTAAGATTGCAATGGGGTTTTGACGACTAATCAGTCTCAAGAGAAAACAATTAATTGCGTCTACCAGCAAGTCGCTGAGGTAGGAAAAATCATCCTGTTCACCACTACTATTGATTTCATGTCTGGGCCCACGTCTTTATAAATTTTAAATCGAAAAATATAATTTTTTTATCACAGAAAAAATATCCGTTCACGAAAGTCATAATCTACAAAGAATATTTCGATGTGGGCGCAGTTACAGAACCGTCTTTTGAAAATGTATCATTATGAAATTACAAATGTATAAGCATTTGTTACAACAGCTGATATGATATAAGGTCGTCGAATAGTTTATTCATTCCTAGTTCAAGAGATTACTGAATGTCAGTATCTTTCATGCCATCGCGTCGATGAGGGTCTGCAGATTGCTTTGGTATGGACTCTTTTGTTGGCCCTCGAACGATTCTGCGATATTCTATATACCTTCTCACGGGGTTGTTCTGTAGGAAGTCTAATGCTTGACCTTTTGGATGCAGGAGGCGGCAATTTTCTCTGGGGACCAGCCATTTGTGATTGCCACCGTTTCAAATTAACGTCAATACTTAACGCTTCAAAATATTCGACTATGTCGAAATTATTCTTCTTTCATTTACTTGAAACTCCCCGGTAC
Source organism: Chrysolina americana (assembly GCA_958502065.1). Taxonomy (NCBI): domain Eukaryota; kingdom Metazoa; phylum Arthropoda; class Insecta; order Coleoptera; family Chrysomelidae; genus Chrysolina; species Chrysolina americana. Next base: position 98,052,937 of record OY293410.1, read on the forward strand.
AATTTTGGAACTTTGTTCGATTCATTCAATACGTTTTACTTTTTCTGATCGTTTAATTGCTAATCCCAAGAATGGTGTTGCAACCCCTTTTATCTGCTATTTTATACCCCACAAATCCAAGGATCCCCGAACTCATAAAAGTTTAACACTATTTTGCTTGGTTTGGTTTTCCTGAGCATTTCACAAAATCCATTTATTCTTATAGTAATTTTCAACGACTCGCAAGAACTGATCTGATCTTTCAGTCATGAAATGTTAAATCTTTCGTGACTCATAAATACAATTAATTACGTACAAGTGATTTGTTCTGAGCGCAACCGTATCATATCGCATATCGCATGCTATTATGCTTTGTGTCATACATGTTAAATTATTTATTAGTGTAATAAGGTTACAACCTCAAACCACAACAATTATATAACTCGAATATGTCGGATACAGTTGCACAAGGTAATGAACAGAACGAGTACCTACTCGCACGAGTAAATTATAATTTGAAATATTTTAGGTAACGATAAAGTCATACGCGTTCCAGAGAGTCTAGATTTATTGTTGGTTGCTTTCGAACGATTTAATGAAGTGTTCAACCGTTGTTTCTGAATTGAGATTGAAATATTCAATAATGGAAGTTTGCGTTTATATGAGATGAAAATATGAATTATAGTTTTTCTTCAAGTCCTCATCATTCTGTTCTAGTATCTTCTTTAGAAATGCTATTCCTGGTTTCATTTAAATTACTTGAATCTTCAATCAATTTTTCATCTATTTCTTTTTGTTTTTTTTGTACCCACAGATTTATTGTTCTCCCATTAGCTTTTTGGATTTGAATACATGTGATTTCAGTTTATGCCCGTCATTTTTCAGAATCACACAATTCTCTGTGGATTTTTCGTGATTCTTTCGGGTACTTGAGTCCACGACATATTTTCTTGGGGCAACAACTTCAACAATATAGTTCTATTTCTTTTTTAACCGATGAACACTGTACTAACTGGATAGTGAGGTCTGTGGTTACCTATTGCATGTGTAGACAACACGAGATACGAGACATTAGAGAAGCTGCAACAACTGACATTTCTGTTTAACACACAGCAGTATCAGTTCAACCTCGACAGGAAATACAGAAATAAAGAGAGCGATAGAATTTGAAAGTCAAGCAGCCATCAAAGCATTGAGCTCTTCCCAATTCAATTGGAAGTTGGCATGACAATGTCTACACGAATTAAGAAAGCTGTATTTTCTTCTGGTGCCAGAGTAGAGGCCAACAAACATGCGGGTACGCACGAAAAGGAAATTCTTCACTACTAATTGAGTCTGAATAATTCTGTGGACCTAGATATTTCCAGTAGAGTGGAGATAGTACTGAAAATAATGCATTTACAGCAACAGCAATAAGCTGAAGATCTCTTCGGCAACTTCAACCGATTGAGGTCTGAAAACTGATTAGCCTTAGCACGTCTTGAACCCTTAACAGAATGTCTCAGAAAGCTCATGTTGATTTTATTCATAAAATTTAGTCTGAAGGGGTTGCTCTGAGGAAACAGAGAAGTTGGGAATAATAGACCTAATTCAATAGAGAGCTCTTAGATCATCTTAGAATCAAATGGGACCTCGAGCACGATATGAAGTTTTTATTGTGTAATCCTCAAAAGTAATTTTTCAGTCTATACAACCCCCAAATCCTTGATTTTATTGGTCTCCGTATAATCAATATCCCCGTCAATTTGCGAGGAAATTTTTATTATTATATATTATTTTTTGACAGTCACCTAAGTTCAGCTTTAGTAAAACCACATTGAAAAATAATTTGAAAGATACTGTGAACTCTCAGCATCAGACATGGATTAAACTGTTCTGACAGAAAAGAACTGCTAGTGATAACATAAGGAAGATCATTCACGAAGGGATTGAATAAAAGTGGTCAGATGTGAGATATCTGGGATATTTCTGAAGGAACTACAATTGGATATGATACTAAAAATTCTAATTTTGGAAGTATTTGACTCTACCACTGGAATATCTAAAATGCTTTCATCAATTCCCAAAGCTTCAAGCTCTGCGAGTAATAAATTGCGGTTGACTTTTTCGAAGGCTTTGGGATTCTGTGATAGAGTAACAAATTTGTGGAAGTCGAACTATCTTTACAGAATCCATGTTGTCCACTGATTATGTTATTTTTGAGCTCCCATGAAAATTTTTTAGAAATCAAACAGCCTAATATTTTTGAAAACTCTGATTACAAATACCTAGTTACTAATATCAACACGTGATCTGTTCATAAGAATGGTTTCTGTAAAACTGTGTTTTCACGAATTGGGAAATGTGCCTTTCTTGAGAAATAAGTTGAACAAAAAGTGAATGGGTTTTGCTTACGTATAAATGCAATTTTTAATTAAATGCAAAGAGATTTCAGTAATATCTACAGTGCAAGTGCATATGACTATAGTATTATATAAATTATAATGTGGAATTATACCATCGCAATTTCCAATAGAGTTATTGTTGTAAACCATACGAGACGGAAGATTGTATGACTTCTTTTTATTATCAATGAACTTCCAGAAGAGGCGAGGATTGGCAGAAATGTAATTTTTGATTTTAAAATAGTTATTTTTATATCTAGCGCGCGAAATGCTACTTTGGTGATCGAGAACTGATTTTTTTAACGAGGCGCAGCCGAGTTAAAAAAATTTGTCGAGATCACCAAAGTATTTCGCGCATGAGATGCAAACAAGATTTTTTTCTACAAACGTCAAAAATATTGTTCTAAAATAAGTAATATGCTTAGCTTAATATGAAAAATAGTATTGAACTGGCTTAAACTGTTATTCCAAATCAAGTAATTACTGTAACTGTGGAAATGAAATGGTATTTGTTGACAATTGGATTTTTCCTTGATTGAGGAACATAAAGGTTGAAATATAAAAATCCCATATAGTTTACATGCAGTGTGCGAAGTAAATATTTCGCACACTAACCGTGCGCGAAGTAGTGTGCCATGGTAACGAAGGAAAATGAAAAAAAGGGTCACTTCGCATATTGTTGTCAATGCGCGAACATTGTCATTTTTTGACGTTTGTAGAAAAATGATATTGTGGTGACAGTGTTCACGTAAGTTATATTGATATCATTGATATATTTCAATATTATCATTGTTATATTCCTTATGAACTAATTTATTTTCAAAAATAATTTGTTTCAATTTTCTGTTGAACCATGTTGGGGTAGTAGAGATTTTGAACATTTTGAGAGGAACAAATTTATGAATAGCTTCATCAAAGATATCCTCTATTTTACTTGTCAAAACAAAAATAGTCAAAAGCATCCAATTTGCACAAGAAATTAAGTGAAAAGCTCCCTGATCTATGGTGGGGTCAAAACGTATAATAAATAACCTTATGAAATTAAGCATGAGAGTTATAATATTTTTAGAGAACTGCCAAAAAAACTATTTATTGATAAGGCTTATTATAGCTTAGCAGAATTTTACGATTCATAATAATGTTTTCTCACATACTTGATAACATTATTTCAACTATGATTATCATATATACACCCACACGCCTGCACTGCTATTATTGGGCTATATTTCAGTATTTTAGAATTTTATATATTTTGGGTCTGTATATTACATGTTTTTCATTATTATACTTTATAATTCAACTGTGTTTGTCAACAAGTAATTGTTCTTACGTAGAGTAAACATATACTTACTATAACATGTCATAAATGAGTTAATGTCATCATGATTCAATAAGGAATTCCATTCGTGCTAGGAATCGCACGTTGAAAGTTAAGATCTTGTTAATTCTTAGCTCGCACAAGTTTCGACTTCTGAGGGCTGTCGTTCGTAGGAGGATGACAGCTGGTTAACGGAAAAAATCAATTACCCATAACAATTACAACAATTCTATGTTAGTAAAGAAATCATTCATGAGGAAATATTCACTATTCCTGAAATCGTTAAGTATTCCTTGATTTTCAGATCAATTATTTTTTCAGTTAGTATTTCAAAATAATACACAACTTAATAGAATGTGAATAAAGTTCTCTGAGTACACTGCAAAGTTCAATAAATATACTTTGGTATCTAACAGGGAATTTTATCAATATATCAGTAATTTACCAGTTAATTTGTTTTCCCATACTGAGTATAAATCACGGTGAAATATTAATTTTGGTTCTTTCTGAACGGCAAAAAGTATTGTTAATCGGTGTTCCAGTATTGCACACAATCAAGATTTCTTAGCATAGATAAAGTTTACACGCAGAATAGATTCAGTGAAAGTCAAGTGAATATGTGCTCAAATTGTATAATAATGGATAGAGCCACACCCATCTTCATGGGTGTATCGTTCATTAGGAATATTATTCAATTTTCATTTTCACGTTTACCGTAGAAAAAAATCCATGTTTATATAACATGGTAATAATGAAAATAAATAAAAAACGATATCAATATGATTTATTTATTTTCGGAAATGAACCAATGAAAATTGGTGAATATAATTATGCTTTGATGTACAACTTCACTCACGTTTGATAATCTTGTCTTCATCTGACTTGTTGCACAATTTCCTACCTGTGTTTCAAACGAGTATATTTCACCTCAATTACCCAACAGTTCGTGGTAAACATTGTTTGAACATTTACTTTCAATAAAACAAGAAACAAACGAACAGGTTCAAAATACTGAACCCCTTCAAGAACCAACTGAGGTGCACCACTGACACCACCTCAAAAATTAATTCACTAGATACCGTTAAATATTTAAAACCGATTTATCAACTTCAACACCAACTACATTTTCATTAGCAATCACGTGAAGCAGAAACCAACTAGTTCTGCCAATGAATAGAATGTAGTCTCATTATCTGCCAGAAGTTACAAAAATTGTTCCAAATATTCTTTGTTCATCATAGAGTTGGAAATAAATGGAAAGAATTCCATCTGTTTCTAACTCTGTATACTGTTTGTCATAGTCAGAATCGTTGGATGTTGATTTGTGCCTGTCTTCTGAAAATAGTTGTGAGGATTTTTTTTTCATTATTGCCTCAATGGCAAACCAAATATTGCCCTATATTTTTTATCGAACGAGATCAATTGAGAAGGGCGATGTGAGCCGTATGTAGCAGTTTCAATTCAAGTCATATGCCATAAATTGAGTAACATGTTCCGTTCTACCTACGAATCGCCATCCACCAATAATGTGTGGGTATACTATAATTATCTGAATACATGTAACATGGGTTATGTAATTACTCATACTACTTGTCAACTTCTTATCAAATATAAAAAATGTTATTCAGTTATGATAATCAACATACATTTTGAAATAGAGCAACTTTGGGCACAAGAAATTAAAATATGCGAAAAAGTATCAACAAACGGCGTTCCTGGAAATTGAAAACATAACAAGTGTCTGAAATTGGTGATGGAAAGGGGCGAAGAAGACCCTAAAGAGTTTTAATTTGTTTTCATAATAGCACAAAAAAATGTTGATCTCAAATCCTGTGAGAAAAATTCCATGATTCTCCTGGTTCATAATGTACACTTACCATATTCAATAATTTTTTTTTTTGACAACTATAGTTAATCATCTCACTAAAGCCAAGCCACCTTTGTACTGTGTATTACAAAACTCTCTCCTGCAGCTGTGCGTGTTGCCTTGAATGTATATTCCTGCAGATCACTGGTCAGACCAGTCTAGACGGTTCGATATTTTTCCAGTCACGTCGATACCATCACATCGAGAAGCAATTCCAATCCTCGTTTCTGTGAATTGCTACGGTGGCTCAGTAATTGTCTATACCGAGCGACAACAAATGGAAAGCGGTCAGGTCCGGCTCTAAGATCGACACATTGCCTCCTTCTTGAAGTCGTTTCGTCCTGAAATGTAATTCATTGAGTATGTTGATACCTACAAGATTCTCCATATCGATAAATAATAATAATAATAATAATAATACTCCCTCATAAACACTCGTAGAGTGTACCCACCCGTCTGTGCGAGTAGAGGACGGCTATTATTATAATTTGCCGTGGCGCTCCGTGAAGGTCGATGGAAGTAACACTCCACAGTCCCCATGTTTGGTTGTGGAAGATGGTTACAGCACACCAAAATATTGTCGCCGCTGAATCTGAAGATCGTATCTAACATACTTCAATATATCCCCCTAATCCAGCCCATCAATCTTCAGGACAATTATGGGATTGCCAGATCCACAAGATTTTGTTCATATCCCTTAGTTGTAAGGCTCTGCCTGACATCTTCATAGGTTGGTTCATCTCAGAATAAGTGACCAGTAGTAGTAGTTGAGGAGATGCCACTACTGGAGCTAGGCAAGCAGACCCCCATGGACCCTTTTTGTGATCCCTTGGTCTCCTCATCCATAACATGGTCTCAACATAACCTAGCTTATTCTGCACGTGGTCTCCTCAAAATTAATCCTTGAACTTTGTGTGTGTGTGTGTGTGGGTGCTTGGGGGTGGGAAGTGAGTTCTTTCAGGCTGCCTCTCCATGAAAGCCCCGGTGGGGCTGGATCTCAGTCGGGCGGTGCGGCAGCCATGGAAAATTCCATCACCGGCTACCAGTTCCAAAGCACCCTATCTGAAGCCCCTTTTCGGTTTCTGGCTGCGAGTTCTTTCAGTCTACCTTCTCATGAAAGACCTTGTAGGGCTAGTTCAGGAGTGCGGTGGCCACGAATGATTCGTTCACCGGCTATCAGGACCAGAGTACCCGATCCGAGGCCACTCCTCAGTTCTCGCATTCCTCTGTGATGTATAAATGCGTATATATCAAGTATCGGCAAAAAATTGTGTAGTTTTGGAGTCGGTATACGATGAGCTAGAGGCCTACGGGTTGCTACTCCCGTTAGCTGCCACCAAGGCACGTCATGTCGCCCAGGATTTACCAAATGGAGGTTAGAGTAGCGTTGGGATGCCCGGAATCCAGGCAACCGCTTGTATAACCTTGGTGACCAGGTAGATGTGTTTCTTTCCCTCCTCCAACTGTACCACCCCTCTAACTTCTGGGTTCTGTTCCCGTAGTTTCTGTAGTCGATTGAACTTCTTGAAGAATACCACAGCAATACCTCTGGACATTTGAAGATTTTCTGCCAAATATTGAGCTGGCGCATAATCGGCAGGCGCCTTGAGAAGGTTTCGTTGCTCCTCTTCAGTTATTCCATGTAAGCGGAAATTCACGCCATAGAAAGGTGCATTCAATTCAACCTCGAAAGGAAATACCGGAACAAGGAAATCGCAATCCTCTCCGATAGTCGAGCAGCCATCAAAGCGTTGAGCTCGTATAACCTCAACTCGAAGATGGTCTGGGAATGCCTAGACAAACTTGATCTAAGCAGGAACAATGAGGTGATCCTCCTCTGGGTGCCGGGGCACGCCGGAGTGGAGGGCAATGAACAAGCAGATACCATGGCACGAAAAGGGTTCTGGTCACTGATCGGGCCAGAACCATTCTGCGGACTTGGAAAATTCTACTCTCAAGAAGAACTCAATAAAAATGAAGAAGCAATGAGAGCAACATACTAGCAAAGACTTCCAGGGCTAAAGCAGGCTAAAGATCTCCTCGGCAACTTCAACAGAGCAAGATCGAAGACACTGATTAACCTCAGCAAAACTAGTCTGAAGACAATCACGGGATTTCTCAGACTCATAGAACACCTGAGGAAGCTAGGCTTAGAGGAGGACAGCACCTGCAGATTCTGTAGGGAACATCCAGAAATACCACACCATATATTGATGGAGTGTTATGATGTACATCACAAGAGATTGAATATACTGGGATCACACCAGCTGACTGTGGGAGAAATACCAAGAATAGACCCCTCAAAATCCTTAAATTCCTCAAGGAATTGGGGTTTGAGGGGCTGCTGTAAACGAAAACACCTTGAAATAGCAGAAGAAGATGGGGCACAATAGATCTAATTAGGTCGCAGCGCATCAGTCACCATCCACACCTACCATTACTTCATGTAAAACTCTTTGTCCGTTCGTGTGCAAGGACATAAACTTCCAGAACAACGTCTCATCCAGCGGTGCTCTGAGAGTGCAAACCTCGTCGTGATTCACAGCATAAGAAATGGACGACCATAGGTTTCCCACAAGTTAGCAAATAGATTCGGTAGACAAGATTGTTTACCTCCTCCATGATTTCGAATTGACCTTCCCACGAAATTCGCAACTTTGATGATAATCTAAGACGTCGTTTGAGGTTGTACAGATAAACCAGGTCACCTGAAATCCTCCAGCATAGGTCTTGATATCACAGGTCTCCTTCATTTTGTCGTTGGCACTCTGAAGGTATCTCGTCCTGGTGGAGTACCAAACATCATATCACAAGGGTATCGCAGCTCTCAGCTAATGATAACGGGTGGTTGACTCGTGTATTGCAGAACGATAGACCTTCAGAAAAAACGGCACAAGCTTTGGTGGTCAGAGATTAGAGATTTCCTCATACTGGTGGTAGTTCATCGTCCTGTTCATTCGCTCCATCAATTCATTAGACTGTGAATATAGAACCGTGGTTCTCATCTTCAGGATATTCAGCATTCAACACTTTTTCTGGAAAAGACTGGACTCTAAATTTCTGTCTTGATTGGTAGAATTTACCAATGATCTCACAGCTGTAGTTCAATGATCGTGGAAGGCAGTAGTTGTTTTCTGTTTGAGATTTACTGACGAAAATACTTATTCTTTAGGTTCATGCGAAAGCCTGGATTATTCACAGAGCGAAGTGGTCGTGATCTTCACTGTCTGCCACTGAGCTGGTTCGGAATCCACAGTATGGTCTCCCTTGCTCGCACAAGCTCTGCATTCGAGGGGTTTTTTGCGAAAACCTGGGAGATTCGTGAAAAAAAAATTAGTTTCAGAATGAGCACTCTTCTTTAAATGATGAGGAGAAACTTAAACTTGATTTATTCCAGAATTGTTCATGGAATTACAGCTCTCACTCTCACGTGTGAAAGGTATTGTCTACTGAAATAAAACTGGAATAATGAGTAACACGTAATACGAACATTAACATAACTACAACATTTAGCACTATTATATATATTTTTAAAAGTTAACTACATATTTATACGGTCCATTGTGAAATAAAAGACAATGAGTTAATAAAACGAATTCAATAGATTAAAATAACTATCATGAAATAGGCATTCGAAATGAATGCAAAACGATTGAACTCTTGAGCAACACTGTTTGATTGCACTGTTTGGAATGACTTCAATAATTCATAATTCCGAATTATGCGTTTAGTAATGTATCGACTAATGATGTGTGGTATTTGATTTTAATCTGTGTTAAAACGCAGGATTTATAGTACTGGCAATATCGTATAAAATGAAAGAAAATACATGAATCATCACCACCGTTACAGATGCTGAAAGCTGAAAACTTATCCAGATCTATACTCTCTAGTACATTTAAATGCAATTTCGGATGTTTAAATATGTTTGAACTACTTTTTCATGATTATCCCTCCCTTTTCCCTAAAGGCAAATAACAAAAATTTTCGGAGGACTTTTCTGAAATTTCAATATGATGCAGTTCAGGTTATTTCGAATAGAAATTAATTGGATGACAAACCTAAAAAATTTTTAGTTTTGATGATGCAAAAACACCTGCCAAAGAATCTGAGCCTGCAAAACCAAGAAGCAAAACATCCTGGTCCATGGAGACGAAGAAAACCCCCTACCAGATGAAACAGATACTCTTTCCGTACACATTGCAAATAAACCTACAATCACTGACAGAGACAGTAAAAATTGAACGTCAGCGAGAGAGTGTCGATTATTGACAACAAATCAGGGGAGAGAGATGACATATGCATGAGGTCTCCTAAAGAACCAGTGACGTTCCCAACACAACCTGTTGCTAACCCATCCCGGGAAATGGAAAATCTGGCGAACCCACCACTCACCTCAATAAACACCAGCATATCTAGTAGAATAGTAGCCACTTCCAAGGCCCACTCGGACTCGGAGGCATCCTTCAAGCTGTGGAATACCACTAGTGAGAGCCTAGACAACTACCTGAAGGTCACTAAGAGGACAGGCAGAGCAGTACTTCTCTCAATATGACCACTGAAATAGGAAGAAGTAGCCTCAGCCCAATTCCAACGGGTCTAGCACAGTCTCCGAATTGTCAGAATAGCTAATACTCCTCCAGCACATGCACTATAGCAAGAAACCCCCGCCATGGCTCCAGATCGACAAGAAAAACAACAATCGTCTATATTTCTACCTCAACTGGAAACGGGAATCAAAACAACAAAAGCTAGACATGACGATGGCGCCTAAAGTAGAAATGTAACCAAACCCACTTGTTCGCGACACTTACCAATCGACTCCGATATACTACTAGAAGACAAAGACAGCGAAGAATGTATCTTTTACAACATGTCTCATTTTTGGAAACCCATAGCTCCCAGCCAACCATTATGCACCACACTTCTGGACAACGAAATCGTAAACAAAGAGCAACAAACTTTCCATTTCAACTGTCGCCGACCTTTCAAATTGGACACTGGACCGAACACAGACAACAAAGTGATAGGTGAACAACACTTTTAAGCCCCAACACATTATTCCTAGGAAGGGTCCACCCTTACCACAATTAATCTAGTAGTTGACAAGAACGTCACGGATCTGAGGACCTCATGGCTATCCATGATATGATCACGGCCAGTCCTATTCCTAATTAAGAACAAGGTGTAGGATATTCCTTCGACGTTAAAGTACGACTATTGGAATACCGACTGGGTCGAGTTCCGAAGGCTTTTGAATGCTATGACATCAATATAGTCAAACATCTCAAGAGATGCCATTGAGGTGGGAACGCTCGCTCTGATCCGTAACATAAAAAAAGCAAGGAAAATTGAAGTAACGGGAAACCGCAATGTTCTCTCAGCCACTGTTGGGGAATTGATAAGGTTGAAGAATTCTACAAGGAAAAGATGGCACGCCACTCGAGACCCAGAACTCAGGCAGGAGATGCTGCGCCTGGGAACAGAGATCGTCGAACTGATCAAAATCGGTTCGACCCTGCGCTCTCCATGGAGAAAAGTGACTAACGTGCAGTGACGAACGCTCAGAAGGCAGAGTTAATGGAAGAACACTTCACAGGAGTCCACAAAAAGGCACCTGACGTTGGTGAAGAGCAGAAAGAACGTTACAGACGAACTGAGAACTTCTGTGAAACTCTGCCCATCCCTATTGGCCCTCATCGATTGGCTAAGATCTTGACTAGCTATGAGGAGCCAACGGAAGTCATTAAAAGACTTCCGGCGAACAAGGCGGCTGATAATACCGTTCTCAAGTGCTGTTGCTGCTGCGCATATCCAAATTCATTTGGATAGGGAAATCCTGCCGTATCTAGAGGAGAACAAGATCGTGGTGAAGCTGACTTTATGAGAAATTATAAATTCACCCGAATCTTTCGGAATTTGATGATCTCAGAGTTATAGTGGAGTCCAGCCTTGTAAAATACTTGCGCGGTACAACTGGACAGGAGTCTAACAATGAATGCCCAGAGGGCTGCTATAGCAGTGATACGCATCTATCTTCTGGATCCTAGAACGTCACATCTAAGCCTGGAAAATCAAACGCCTATGTATGAGCAGATGATTCGCCCAGCGATCTTATACGCCTGCCCGGTATTCTGCAACCTGAACAGATCTCAATTACAGAGACATGACAGGATGCAGAACAAGGTACTACATATTATCACCAAGAGTAATAGAAACATTCTCTTGAATACGTTGCGAGAGCTTGCGGGCGTCGACTCCATCCTGGCATACGTAAAACAGTTGTTGTACAAGTTTTACAAATACTTCCTTTCCGAAAGTACTTACACGGCTTAGGGAATATGACAATGAGCTTTACTAACACGGTGGGCTCATGTATCAATAGCTGGATCTCTTCCAGGAAAGAAAGGAGAACCGGTGCCATAGGAAACCTAGTTCATAATTAATAACGCCCAGTTTTTTGCTTATAGTCTTCTCTGTGACATCTATATAACAACGTACCGCACAAACCTTGCATGAGCTTCGCACGAGGCATGGCTTTTTCAGTTTCCTCCATTATTCTTGGTGAAGATCGACATCTACCACCAACATCTGCTTAGGTAGTCACCAGCGCCTCCTAAGGAACGATCAACAGCTCCAAAGCGTCCTGAACTACTTTGTCTGACTCCAAGATTTACAGTTTGCGGTATTGCGTGTGTCAAGTATCTTGGAATTTTTATAGATTTATGTCTCATCTGATATTAACATAATGAGGAGGTGTAAGGAAAACTGGAATAATTCTAACTGCGAGGAGTATGCAAAGACTCGGCAATTAATATAATGGATTTAAATCACGGTACTGTGCCCTTTGATGACATTTGAAGAACTAATTTTTGCTATACGCGGGAATGGTAAATAATTGGATAACGGAATGCCTGGACACGTTCATGAAGGACTGACTCGGCCTTGAGACTGGTTGAGGACTGACAAGCTACTTTCTTGGATTGGAGAGATCAGTCAGTATATTGTAACTAGTATATTTTGTAAAGCAATACAATAGTGCATTCGTAGAAGGGTAGTTGAACTGGGGGAATTTTTTTCCCCACCAGCAGCCGTGGGACTCCGAAGACTAGAATTTGTAGAATCGAAATGTGAAGTCATATTCGAGATATCGTTACGCTGATTCCTATTTGTAACGTAATTTCCTGTTCTTCTCAATGACACCATTCGTCATTAACTAATTTGAGTTTTGAATCATTTCTTTCGGAGTTGATAAGAAAGGAAAAGTTAGAAATGGAAGAATCAGTGTACCAAGATTTGGAATATGACGTCACATACATGTCATATTTTATTCTATGAAACATTTCTAAACATCGGAGTCGTCCTCTATCGAAATCTTTGGTAAGGAAGTAACGGAACAAAAAATGGGTGTAGGAGAAATAACAAAACCCACCAGGATAAGGTTACGTAGAACTGTAGAACCGTGCGAAACATGCTGCTGCCTTGAGCAGAAACAGGTGAGAAGCATCACAGACCTTCCTGGGCATGCTCCTCTGAAGGAAGATATGCACAAAATGGGAGGAGGATGTAGGAGTTTCGCGATGTTATTGGCGTTCTCTATATTTACAATGATGTACATAAAAAGACTTTCAGTGTTTCTGAAATGTTCCAACAAAATCATAGCCGGTATAGTTCAGGAATATCGAGCGGATTTTTGATCAATTCAAATTTGAAGATAGTTTTCTACAGTTTACGATAAGTATTCAGTTTATATTACTTTAGCTTTGTGAATATGAATTAAATATAAGTTATAATAAATTAGCGAATTGAAGTTGAGTGCATTTTCATTACAGAATTTTGAGTTGCTTAAGTTCGAGCAAGACCAACGGATTTCCTTCTTAGATATCCTTATAGAAATATGTGGCAGCAGACTGATCAACAAAATGAGACTTTCTCTCATTACCATGATGAAGATTTTTTGATTATTTGCAGAAAATGTTAGCAAGTACTATTTATTCATGTTGGGGGAGTGAGCAAGGTTTATTCCTGTGAAGATGTTAATGTCAACTCCTTGTTAAATATCTATCGGCAATGAAAACAAAACCTGATAAGATCCCAGACAGCCAATGAAATGATTGAGAGTACGAAAGCATCAACAGTATCTCATTCTTCCCACAGTTTATAACAATTTTCAGTGTCAACCTCGTACATGTTATTGAATTCGATCAGATTCAATCAATAGATAATCATCATCAACGTTTATGACTGTAATTTTTCATATCAGGTATTCCTGCATCATTATATTTGGATACTGACTTATGATCGTTATTAGTGATTTTGTTCTTAATTATCCCATCAATCATATACTATGAGAAAAATTCATTCAACTACTGCCTTACGCGTACGCCTGTCCTCTCGTAAGACACACCCATGGCCGAACATGACTGAAAAACCCATTGAGACCACGATCCACACCATGAAAACTGTGACCTTAGTACCAATTTATTGAAACTTTCAATTACTGCCCGAGTTTTTTCTCCTGAAAATCAGACATGACAAATGTGGCATTTTTCAAAAAATAATGTCAGTGAACGTACCACATAGGGTAGGTAATGGTATAAAAGATCTTTAGACGGTGGGTAGGTCAGTTCAGTTGTATTCTCAGTTGCAAGTACATAGTGTTGCATAATGCTGACTAAGGTAGGGCATCTTGTTGCATTAGTCACGATGCATTTTCAGTAGACGGTGTCGTAGCTCTTGCATTGACTTTTTTCTTGTGGAATAAAAGTTCATTTTCGAAATCGACTCAATGATGAACCGGAGTTCATATTATCGAGTGCAGAACGGAAGTCTGGTGTGCAAGCAAAATTGTTTTCAATTTGAATATGTCAGTTGTATAGAAGTTTTAATAATTTTAAGTATGTTTTGTTTTATCGCTGTTGTCAGAGAAACTTATACTTTGAATGGAAAAGTATGGAAATACTTCAACTTCCAAAATTTTGGTTGAGTTCTTCAGGCATTTCTTTTATCAGTCAAAGGGGAAAATAATAATAATGTTATGATTGAAATAATGAAAAGAAAATCAACTGTATTTTCACTGCCAGTATTTCAAATATTCTCATAGAATATGACTAATTTCATTGATGAATATCTTTAACGTTGTTCTAGTCAAATACTCCAATTGGTTTATTTGTAGATAGATTTTCTGAGATACCGAGATATTTGGGTATGTCTTCACCGTCTGTTTTTTTGGCTTTCCCCCAAATTTTTGTTCAATAATTTTCATTTATTTTTAAATTACAATATTTTCACCTGGAGACAATGCTCAGTACTACTTTGGTATTTTGATTTTTTCGGACTAAGAAATGAGTACTTGGTGTGCCATAAAGAAAATTCAAAATATCTTACAATCATAATTGTAAAGTTGAGTTTTTCTTAGTAATATCTTTGTTTCTAAGCATGCATTATTTGGGAATAAAATACTCAATATTATGTTGATAATTGCTCACAGTGGATCATTATCTTCATATTACTTATTTTCATGTTTAAATAATAATGATACTCACAGGCAATACTAATCTATATTTGGTGATGGTAAAAGAGACACCATCAACAATAAAGTCACCTCTTCCTCTTTTTCAAAAAAGCTGTGAAAATTTGTGAAAATAAAATCGAAAAAAATCTGTAAATTAGTGAAAATCTTCAGATAGACAGAGAATGCGTAGAAAATCGGAAAAATTTCCGATTATTTCGAACGCGGAAAATTACGCAAAGAATTTAGGGAAACTCAAGAAAATAAAAAAAAATCGTCAAAAATTGAGAAAAACATCGAATCGTCGCGAGAATTTTATATATTAACAAAATAATGGGTTTGATCTATTTTATCTTCTTCTTTTCGGTACATTTGAATTACAGTTCCTTTTAAAAACTTTTACTACGTTTATTTTATTCTGTAAAGATTGACTAATAATTTAAAATTTGGTGTTGAGTGCTACATCTGCGTATTTTATTCCTTCTCCATGAACTTCTTTCCTCCATTAATAATTTCAATTCTTTGTCGCTCATTACGTTTTCCTTCCTCCATAGTATTTCGGAATTTTGTATCTCTTTATGGCCAAGAAGATGTTCGTTTCTATCTTTCTTCCTGCGTTTGATGAATTATTTGTCTTTTCAGATTATTCTGATTCGGAATATTTTTTAGTCCAGTAAGATTTATTTCGGATGATAACCACTTAAACTACGAAATATGAGTCAATTGTGAGATTTCTTTAATGGATTCCATTGTGCAAGTTTCTGATTTTTGGCATTTTGCCATGTTGCCAGCAACTTTTTGTATAGTATCGTGAAAATTGGGCCCCCATTCATTTTTAGTTTGCGAATTCGAACCAGTATCTTTTGTTGCATTTTATATGACATTTTTCATATCTAAATAGTATTTCAATCTGAAATAGTATATCAATCTGAACTACTGAGTGTTTTGGAAATATTGACCTATTACTAGTGAAATTTTAAATTTGTTCAATTCCATAACAGCTGTTATTGAAAATAATCAGAGGATGAGAAGTGAATCAATGAAAGATTGACGTTTCTTGACCGAACCCAACCATTCCTTTCAGTGAAAACAATGGGTTGGTTCTCTTATTAAGAACTTCGAATGTGGAGTCTTGCCTACTCATTTCTAGAACCTCAAAGCATTTAGTTTAATCTTTTCATAGTATGGGTTCTCCAGTTACAAGAAACTATTATTGGCTCTGGACCTTTTCCTGTATAACTGTTTGTTCCAGTGCTAGCTGAATGTACGATATCAATCGATATCAAAACGAACCATAACTGATACATATTTGTATCCTCAATAAATTCCAGCAAATCTATAAATATTGATATTGAAGTAATTAGGTGATTTATAATGGCTTGTAGCTGTTACTGATAATGGCCTTACTCAACTGTAAGAAAACCTACCTTGACTTGCTCATATCCTCGTTAAAAATCTCATTAAATTAATAAGCATTACGCATGATACAGTTATAAATACTCCCTAGTTAACATATATGTTTTCTACATCGACCCAACACTATTCATTAACATATATTACAAAAACCAGTTGATTCATGAATGTGGTACGAAACATTTACATAATTCTTATAAAGAATTTCAAATTATATGATAATCAGGAATATTATTTCACCAATACATGATCCTGCATAATCTCCAGAGCGGAATGTGTTAAGTTCATAAGAAATCGTCTATAATTGAAACGAATATATAATATATATATATAAACGGTGACTACGGAAATGACAGGACATTTTATTAAATGATTAAACTGGTGATTCTTCATTAGCTGGAAACAATGAGTACTGTTATGTACTTTATTACAAAACTTATTCGTTTTCTTTTCATACTGACGACAGATTACAAAATGACAAATACTAACTCACCATTACATATTATACAGTTTTCCAAAATTCTAGGGTTGGTCCTATATATCTGAATTCTAGTTTTGAGAATTTTTAATGATTTTAAGGCATTTTCTGCAACCTGATACTCATTCAAATTTGAGTTCTAATTTTTCAAAGAATTTAATTAAACATCATCCAACCATAAACATTCAATATCCCATACTACACTTCGTCTACTACATCACTTTGGTGAAATATAACAAACCTATTCGTATATTTTTTGTAGTAGAACAGAATAAATGAAGCACTTTTTGAAGCGGATCGTAAATTCCGAACATGACGTACCTTCACAGAATTCTCAATCCAAAGTTCACATTCCTACAAAATTAATCTTTTACTTGAAATAAACGACCGATTGTTCGGTTTGATTGGTAACAAAGGCGCTAAACTAAAAATGAATCACACCCAAAGACCAGTGAAACTGAATTTCTGGGTAGGTATATTCTTACATACATACATATAGGTATATTGTCACATATCATGTTGCCGGTCTTTGTTTTATTCCTGGAATTCTGTGGCAAATGATGTGACCTGAGGTTTTGTCAATTGGCTTGCCGGATCTCCAGATCTAACTCCCCTCGAATTTTTCATGGATCCATCCAGAATATGAAGTTATCAACTCTGAGCCATATGAGTTAATATAACAAGTCAATCGTTGAAAGCCGTTCGTCAGTATTTTGTTGATAGAGATTCTGAACATGAATTCAATTCATAGACGATGCTGATGATGCTTGCTAAGTTTGGGGGTGAAATGCGCGTCGAATGGAAAAGGCTTCCAATATTATTATAAGTATGTAATATAGGTTATTTTTATGATCAACTGATTAAAGTTGAATTTAACAGTGAAGAGGAAAACATTTCTAGAGATTTGTTTGGGAAATATTTAAAATTGATATAAAATATTCATGAGCGTTGGAATTTTACATTCTTTGATTCAAATTTAAATTCGAATACCTTCGAAATTACATAAAATTCGACTGCATGAGTCAGTTGGAATTTTTAGCAAAGCAAAGCCTTCTTGTTTTTGGGTATTTCTGATCAAGATCTAGTTTTGAAAAGTTGCCATTCAAATAGGATATATTTCGTATTAGAAAGAGAGGTTATTTTCATCCACTGGGGTGAGAATTTATTGACGTTAAAATATTTACCTGTTGTCATTATACTTTAACGATCAATTGAAAGTAACCTTTCATTCATAATTAATCTTTAGTTGGATATTATACCATACCCTTTCACTTTTACCTCTTACCGTTTACCTGTTATTTACCTTTCACCTTTCAGTTCATAAATAGAGAGGAAAACTTCCAAATTTACACTCAAGAATTTGACAAATTTGTTTCAACAAACGGTATAACTCGTCAGCTTAAGATAGTATATACCTTTTACCTTTTACCTTTTACCTTTCACCTTTTACCTTTTACCTTTTACCTTTTACCTTTTACCTTTTACCTTTTACCTTTTACCTTTCACCTTTCACCTTTTACCTTTTACCTGTTACCTTTTACCTTTCACTTGTTACCCTTGTTACTGATTTCTGCAAATAAATAAGATGATTAAAATATTATGAAACAAATTAAATTTTTAAGATCATATTCTTCATTTTGATTATTTTTTGAAGATTTTCGCCTTCACTGCTCTCTTGGCATCAACGCAAGCTGGTCTTCTGGGGGCTCCAGCTCTAGCAACTCATGGCATCTCATTAGGACCCACCTACGCGGCTCCTGCCTATGCAGCTCCTGCCTATGCTGCTCCTGCCTATGCTGCCCCTGCCTATACTACTCATACATATGCGGCACCTACATATGCGGCACCTGCATATGCTGCCCCTGCAATTCTGAAAACATCAGTGGTGAAGGCTGCTCCATCTGTGGATTACGTGGTGAGAATTGTTAAGCGAATCCCATTTGATTTCATTATTTAATATCTAGATGGAAAATAAGAACTGCCCTGTATATTTTATGATTCAAAAATCCAGTATATAGTCGAAACTTATCTGGCGTATTGAAAAGCTCTGCAACACTTTCGATTCCATTGAGAATTATTGAGATATATCAACCCCTAATACTGATTCCCAATGGTTTTGTGTCGAGAAGAAAGCTGTGTGGAACAAAATGAGTTATTTATCACTTCTGAGAAACATCTGTTACTAGAAGGATGGTGTTTTCAGTGGTTAAAAATTCTCTCAGTTGTCTTTTTGATCTTATAAGGTATTGAATAAATTGCAGTAGAATTTGGTAGAATGTATATAAAATGGGTCACTTAACTTATTGGAAGGATTTCAAAATATGGAACATCTTCATTATTTTCCTTCAACAATGTTGATATTTCCCGCCCACACTCTACTAAGTTCATAATCCATTAGCAAAAATATTTTTGGTCGGAAAGATCAGGACTACGAATTGAAAAACAAAAATTAAAATTATTTGTAGGAGATCCTTCTATAAAATGCTCCACAGCTTCAAGCTTCAGTAATACAGTTTCAATTTCATCCAAAAAGGTCAACTTTCATAAAAGTAGTTATAGATAACCGCAGATTGACATTTGATGGTAGCCAATTCTTGAACTTGACTGACTACAAATCAAGCGAGAAGAATCTCCTTGTACTTGACCAGGAAGAATCATCTCGATCTTCTCTTTCACTTCCAAGGTCGTCGAGTACGAGAATTCCCTATCTGATGATCTCACAGCTAGCAAGAACTGCAGACCTAGATATTCACTGAGTGTTTTATCACCTTGCCATATATGGAGCGTGTCGTTATATCACTTTCGAGATCCATATAAGATACTTTCATATATTTCATCGAGTCTGGTTTTACTTTTTACTCGTGAATTGTAGGTAACTACATATATGTATAGTTTGAACTAGTTTAGGTGATTGGTATGATTTTTCAATTTCAAATATCGATTGGTCTCGATGCGATATGATGAAATATGCACTTAGATTCTGGCTAGAACCTTTTTGAAATTGGAAGTGATTGTCAAAGGAAAAGACAATATTTCTACATATTATACTTTATAATAATAATAATAATAATACTCCCTCATAAACAGCCTGTTGAATCTTTGGTCACCATCATTTCCGTATGCTATCGTGTGCTTAATGACGTCATTACATAGCCATGGGATAATTTTTGGTTGAAACCTCCAATTTTAAAAGCACTTTCTTCTGCACAGGTTAAAGGCTATCATGCTTTTTTGTCGACTCTCATGTTGACTTATGGTCGTGTGCTTAATGACCTTATTATATAGCCATGGTATTATTTTTGGTTGAAGCCTCCAATTTTTACAGCACTTTCTCCTGCACAGGTTGATGGCTATCATGCTATTTTGTCGACTCTCATGTTGACTTATGGTTAAGAATGACTCATAAGTATTCTGCCTCTTGTGCAATTGGAATTTCAACATCATTTGGAACTGGTGGCATTAGTTCTCTGAGTACTATTTTGGTTTGTGAGGGTTCACAGTTCACAGTTCATTATCGTGCTACTCAGTAACTATGTTGAGAGCATTTTGTGTTCATTCCAAGATTTGCAAATTTGCTTTTTGCAATCACAAAATCAGCAGTATATCATTAGCAACTCTGTTAGCCTGTTTTAGCAGTTCGTCCATCAGAATAGCCCACAGAAGAAGTCATTCCCTACAAGCTCTGGCTGTGACTGTTGTTTTTCCTTTGGATAATATGATTATCCTATTTTCCAAATGGTCTTCTATCCACCGAAACAGGAGAGAGGAAACTTCTTTTTTTTCTAGAGCTTTGGTGATTGGTTTTGTGGATGCATTATTTAATGCCTCTTCAATATCGTTAAATGTCTATCCTCCAGGGGTTTTGTAAGTAATGTGTAAAGATCGTCCAGTGCCAAGTTCGTGGACTTGCCTGGCTGTTACGCATCTTGGCGTTCGTTGGGAGGATTAGTTGATGAAATCTCATCTCTTATGTATTAGTATTCATAGCGTTTCGAACAAGACTTAGGAATCATATCATTTAGTCTTCCTGCTTTGGGTATATAAATTACTCCTCCTTTCTGCCACTTGGAACGTATATATTGTAAGGCTATACTAGCTTTGAATATTTTACACAAAAATGGAATTAGCAATTTAGTTTCTTGTTAGAGCAGAATGGGATATATTCCATCCTCTCCAGGGTACTTGTATTGCTGGAATTTACTTAGAGCCCACCTGATTCTGTTTGGCCTTGTTATGTCTGTACCTAGTCTCCAGTTCAAGGCATTGGGTCTCCTTGACAAGCTATTCATAATCAAGATCAATTTTTGGGAGGGAAAATCTCTGCAAAACCATTTCTGGAGCTAGCCAGTTTCATTGGTCAATGATTTGTAGAAACAAAGTCAACGTTGGCAGTGTGTTGGTAATCACAGTGGAGCTTCAGACTGTGTGTTACATGTCTCTCATGGATAAATGAAAACAAAGTCTTGAAAAAAAGGGCACAAAACAGAGAGGCTAGTGTGATATCGCTGTCACACAGTATTGTTGCTATCCATAAAGAATCCAGCTACACTATGGCATTTGGCGAATCAAATTTGGTTTCTGATAGATCTTCACATGGGTTGTTGACATAATTTGTTTGTTTTCCTATGAACGCTGTGTTCATTCCATATCAATTTTCAGCTCTAACTATTCGTTCACTTCACATAAATGACTTGTTGTCCGGTATATAGCCTCGTGGATGACAGTAACGCCATATGGGGTTTTCCTTCTGAGGCATACAACCTGCAACAATTGAATGATAACACCGAATTTCTATTTGCTTGTCCTCTCACAATGTCTGAAAATAGCGGGATTATCCTCTTCGTCGGAAGCACAACATAAAAAAGTTACTCTGTAGATTATTGAGATTCGCCCTTTGTCATCAAATTATTCAGTCTGTTTGTATTATATGACGATAATAAATATGTTTATAATTATTGTTATTATACTTTGTGAAACTGAAAGCAACTTTGTCTTTTTTCTAGCGAATCCGATCTCACAGCATCCAGCGTGAGCTCTAGTTCTCGAAACTTCTCAACGAATTAATTTTTTGTTTCCTGACTACCTGTGCTGGAATATTGTCCTATTATGGTCAGTTTCACTGATTAATGAAGTACAGATGCTCACCATTCTATTGCTAATGTGGACACAGCTCTTTTTAGGGATCGCTTCTTGAATAAATGATACCGCTTTGTCACTATTATGTGAAACGAGTTTCCCAAGACTTACTCACAACCCCAATCTTCAATTTGAATTTGGTTATGAAGTGCCTCTTCTAGAGACAGGATTATGTGAAACATTTTCAAAAAAAAAAATTGAATTGAATATTCGAATCGAATCAGAAATTGTGAAGCTGCTTTGAAAGAAAAATTCAATTCTATATATAAGGAGAGAAAAACTACCTACCCTAAAATAGACAGCACATAGACTTCTGAATCTCCCTCTTCTGCATTTTCACTTGATATCAGAGGCGAGGATAGAAGCCTCCAGACTGAAGTGCATAGGTTAATGAAGGAGCAACAACTTAGGCCATACCAACGTAATGGAGAATTGACGCATCTCAGATGCCATCGGATAAAATGACCCCAACCTACTCCTTTGATAAAACATTCACCACCTTCATTCAAGATGGGGAAGTTACATCAGTGGTCCTGCCAATGCTGTCAAGGGGGCAAATCTGATACAAGATGGCTCTAAGACAAGCAATGGGGTAGGGGTTGGTATATATGGACAGAGACCGAGGCATGACATCAGTCTAAGTCTTGGTACTCAAGCTTCCGTATTCCAAGCCAAGGTAACAGCTATTTCCGTCTGCACAAGAGATATTCTAAGGAGAGGTCCCAGAAACCAACTCAGTCATTCTCTCCAACAGTCAGGCGGCAATAAAGGCACTGCAATCATGCAGATTGACTTCCAAATTATTTTACCAGAGACTTACATTTTCTCGAAGATCTAGGAGCACAGAACAGGGTAGAACTTGTCTGGGTACTAGGTCACAAGGGCATCGAGGGCAATAAGAACGCAGGTGTCCTAGCAAGAGCGGGGGTAGCAACAACTCTCACTGGACCAGGATCAGCCTGTGGAATCCCATTTGGGGACATTGAGCACGAAGAAATGGGTCTAGCTATCAGGGCATCTTTTCGATCTGTGCCGGAACTCGCTGAGGAAGGTGGTAGTACTAATAACAGGACACTGGCATATATTCGAAATACTATGCAGGTTATGTATCGAGGAGGGCATAAACAGTAGGAAGTTTTTCATGGAAGTGAAAGAAGGAATTAGTGAAAACTTACAGAATTTTCAGATTTTCTCGAAATAATTTTTATTAGTCATTTACTTATTTCAAATAACAGAATTTTTTTTGGAATAATTGCCATAATTCGGTTCAGGAGCAGTTGAGAGACGAAGCTCAGTAGTTGTAGCAATATCAGACATGAAATTTGTCAGATATTATGTATTTCATTCTTTATCTTTCAGGCATACCCCAAATATCAGTTCAACTATGGAGTCCAAGACGGCCATACGGGCGACCAGAAAACGCAATCAGAAGTCAGAGACGGAGACGTGGTTAAAGGGTCTTATTCTCTCGTCGAAGCCGATGGTACCGTTAGAACCGTAACATACACAGCCGATGACCATAACGGTTTCAATGCCGTCGTCACAAGGTCAGGTCACGCTGCCCATCCTGCAACTGCAGTCGCCGTTGCACCGAAGGTAATCGCTGCTCCTGCGTACGCTGCCCATACAGTTGCCGCTCCTGTTTATGCCACTCATGCTTATGCTGCTCCAACTTATGCTGCTCCTGCCATAGGACTGGGTGAGTTGTGAATTCATTGATCAAATATAATATTATTATTATGCTAATAATGAATTATGGTGGATTACGTAATCCAATCTTCCGCAAAAAAACCTATACAATAGGTATGATAATTCATTATTAGTTTTATGATCTTCCGTCAAGTAGTGTCGCCCATCTTTCATGATTTTTATTATGCATTTGGAGTATAATTGAGAACCATTAAATCCAGCCAGTTTTCACCTTCACCAGAAAAAATGGAACCGTATAGACTGCTGCATCTTCAGAATTTATTTAGCTTTGTCCTCCTTATGAACCCTATACTTAATCAGGTTCAGAGATGGTGTGAGAGAATTAGGAGAAATGTGGTGGCTAGTACCAAAATATACCACATTTTTCTGCTGCCTTTACCATTCCTACAGTGATTTTCCTGATTTACAACCACTGGACCTCATCTATTGAAGCCAGTCTGGAAGAGCTGGTTAAGAAACCCATTCATTTCCAGAACCATCGACCAGTCTGCAAATACAAAATACAATAATGCTGGAACTATATGCAAGGACACAGTCAATTTATCCAAAGATGTACGAGGAAATTACAGTTTTACCGTGAACTCTCCTCCATCCATGGAAAGAAAGCTGTTAGTTACGACAACCATGAAAAAATAAACCAATGTCTCTTTTAACCTTTTTATTGGAAATAGGATTCATAGACAAAAATATACCCCTGTCAGATTTCGATAAAGTCAGTGGATCTGAGAGGGTAGATGAGAAATAAAGGGGTCACTTGCTGTGGAAAATAACCTGCTCACCGTTAGATGTATCACGCAGGTTTTTGTGCAGTATTGCTAGGTGTTTAATATAACATCGCATGATCTCATTTTGAGAAGTGGGATGTTTTAGAAGAAACTCCCTCAACCATCTTTTTTTCTGCCCATTTCCAATGCCATTGTCGTTGCACCCACAGTAAATATCACTCATTTATTATAAATGGATTACTTCAAACCTAATAACCTTGACGAAAAATACCAATAGTCATTGAGGGTGGTAGTAGGGCATACACATGAAAAGGAATAGTCGAGATCGATGAATGTATCAAGGTGGATGCCGAGAGAATAGCGATGAGGACAACATATAGAATGGCCAGAGAGGGAACCACCAAACGCAAGTTTCGATTCCTCCCTGGAAGTCACCAAACCTGCGATATGTTCCAAGATGAGATGACAAAAAAGTTTAAGGTTTTGAAATAATTCAACACGAAGCTGAGTAGCAAAAGTGAATGGGACAAAGACACCATATGAAGATCTAGAAGAAGGCCACTAAAAGGTACACAGCTGGATACAGAACAAGAGAAAGAACTGGTATAAGAGTAAATGAGCTTAAAATCGATATGTAATTTATGTGGCTCTCATACCTATTTTCATGGCTGGTACTGTTGAAATATCAGCAATCGTTCCACAATTAGCTACCCAACAAGTTACTTTTTTCGCTATTTCGTTGAAATTGTGGAAACTTGTCGATCGTCACCAAACCATATGGAACTTATTGCATAGCTAAGATATTTCCAGAGGCATATAGCATCATACAGGAACTCATGAAAAACAACAATCGATTGGAATATTGGAAAATTTCTGTGTCAAATGGAACCAGAAAAAAAAATTCTAAAGAATATCGTGTGTGTATCGACTACACAGATATGTAGGTACAGATAAATTCAACAACATTAGAGACAGGAGAACAGTGGATGAAGAAACTGAGACGATATGTATAGTTCCAGGGCAAAGAACAGTTGTGTCTTCTCATTGTTTCATTCAAGGTCGAGACAAAACATTGTATCTAACGATTTCTATTAATTTTCATCTGTGTCGTGCAGCTGTGAAAAAAGTATGGAAGACATATCGACAGATATACTGGTTGTGTCGATCGGGTGTTTTTTCATTTGTTGCCTCCTTATGTAATTTTTGTCCTATTGATTCCATAGCTATACTCATTGTATATAATCATGGACGAGTATGTTGGAAATACACATTTTTAGCTAGGTATGTCCAACAGGATTCATCTCGGCTGAATGACGAAATGTCAAAGCCAACAAAAAAAAAACCTTTTTGTATCCTTCGTCAATCATTGGCTTCGAAACAATGAACAGCATAACTCTTTCCCAACCCCCTGAACCCCCTCCTGGTAGAGTGATTTAGGTACTATAAATAGTGATTATTCCAAATAATATTCACTGGTTGATGCATCGAATAGATTAACAATGTTATCAGATTGGCCGTTGAAAATAATTATCTAATGATATTCTTCTCAATTTCAGGTCATGGTCTTGGACTAGGATACCTCAAAGGCTAAATCGTCAGAAAGCAATCCTTCAACACATTGCCAGGAGGGCTACAGCCAGAGAAAGGCAACTCATATACTGTTATTATTCTTGCATTTCCTGACTGAATTACATCAAACTACTGTTTGCCTTACATTAAAGCAAATCAGTGTGTGACGTAAAATGTGTACCTACCTTCGTATTCTTAACAAATCATTATTTCTCAATATTTATTTCATCCCAACTAAAGTATTGATTTCTTTAGGAATACACTGGATTCGACCGCTACGACGAATGATTTCTGTATGATTAATGCTATGTTGTTCTCCTCTTGTGCTTGTAATTTGTTACTATGTAAATATCATCTAGTAGTAGTGTATGTTTCACGCAGTATTGTTCTCATTATTGTATTTATAATAAACGTATTCCATTCATTGAAAATATTCCAGTTTGATTATATCCCGCAAAACAATATGACAAATTGAATATTTGATGATGGGACTAGTATTTCAGCAATTGATCAGATGTGAATGAACTCCACATAACAGTTTTTTTGTAAAGGATGACCATACCATTACTGAAAACTTTTGGCCCAAATCTATCGTTACTATTTTTTTGAAAAACTTTCGAAATTCTATTGAAAGAAAGATTTAACTTTTCTGAAAGTGTAACAATCTTCAAAATCGTACCAATTTAGCTTCTAAGAGTTGTACTCAACTCACTCCAGAATTTAAGAAGTTATACTCAAGCGGCTGGAAAAATTTTTTTGGCGTTCGGCGATTGAGATTGCGACATATTTGAATTTAAAGAATATTTAAAAGAATACCTAAAACATTCTATTGAAAAATAGATGAATGGTGCTGGATTTTCAATCACATAATTCCAGACCCCCTAATATTCAATGTGGTCATTTTAGTGGTGGTATTGTAGGTTTTCCGGGTTTTTTTATATGCTTTTGCCTTTGGGTAAATTCTTTGAGTGTTTATGAAGAAGTATTATTATTATATTACTTAGAGTCCAACATATGGGAATTTTTTAAAATATTTGCTCCACCAAAATACAAATATTGCCAAAATTTGGTGCATGTTCTGTAATCATATTAGGTGAACTCAGTCAATCATACAGAGTGGATCGAAAAAAAAAAAATAAATAAAATGGACAAGTGTGAAGTGATAATTCAGCAAAATTTTATCGAGAATAGTTGGTCACAATTGAAAGTTTTTTTTTTTTTATTTCAAATAATAATTTACACATTTGATGTGAATCTGGAAATGTATAATTGTAGACGCTTCAAGTAGACCAGGTACTGTATGTCTAATGTACGTATAAGGATGCACATACAAATGTGGTCCGGTATTTTACATCAGGTGTACATCAGAAAACGTAAATTAAAGTTGATCAGGTGCTGTTCATCTAATGTGGTCACGTATTCTACATTCAGCGTACGTCTTCGAATGTACATTAATGGGAGTTTCCAACCGACCTAATTTTGTTTATCCAGGGAAAGTACAAAAACGTTACATACTGAACGTACTGATCAAGTCCAGTACTCACCATTCGATATATACATCCAGATACATTCATTTTATAGACGCATCGAGTTGTTTCGGTACTGTTCGTCCAATGGATGTACATAAACGTATGATGAGTAACGTTCGGATCATTGGTTGATTATTGTACATCCAAAATAGTCCTCTCTTCGATGTTTCATGTTGGTTCAATATTTTACGTCCATTGCTCATTCATGTGACGTATAATACGGAATGTACAAAATATATCTGTACCCGAACGTCCATTGGGCATTCATGTCGAGTCTATGGACGTTTGGAACAATCTTGGACCCCATTGGACATCCATTGGACGTCGTGTGCTATATGAGCTCCTAATCTAGTCTTCATTCGGTAACACAGGTAGGAAACAACACAAATGAGACCCAAGGAAAGGCCCCAGACCTGATACTGCGGGACTGGTAGCTGGTGACTGAATCCCGCACCGCTCGACCAAGAACCAGCCCTACCGAATCTTTCACGAGGAAGATGATTGAAGGGATGGCTCCTTCTACAAGCACCAACACACTACACACACTTCAAGGCACGGAATTTTGAGGAAACACCATAAGAGTGCGAAAACAGGAAGTTTCGACAGAGCATGCCATGGATGAGGAGACTAGGCGATGGCGAAAAGGGCCCACAGGCTGCAGTAGCAGCCTCCCCATCAACTACTACTTCTTCATGTATAATTAATGAGATTTGATTCTGAGCCCCCAATGCCACTAGCTAAAATGATAAGTAGTGCAAATCCTTCAAGAATGATAAGAGGTCATTGAAAGGTAGCAAGACATCTCAGATGGGAGTTCGCGAAAGATGAAAGCAGCGCTAGAAGCATCACTGGAGTTCAAGGCATTACGAATATTTTGTTCCTTTCATTTTCCTGTTTCAGTTCAACAAGCAACCCTCAGAAATATTCAGGTGACGTGTGTTTGCTAGGAATGATGAGGACCTTATCTTTTATTGTACAATCTCAAGCACGTATCCATTACAGATGTTCGATGACGTATAGGTACATTCAGCAATATGAGTCCTAAGTAAAGAAATAAACTCGAGGAAAAAAATTACGAGTTTGAGACTATCCCACCAGATACCAGAGTCAGCTATAAGTTAACGACTGTATTGGACCTTGCTGCTGCTGCTGTGCTGGCCCTCTTCAATGAAGCTATAAGGAATAATCAGTGTCAAGGATACCAGAAAAAAAGGACAAGAAAGACAAGCATCAATATCCTGGAGTTAAAAAAGGGTACGAGGTTGTTGATGGAGAGACTTCAGGATTAACCATCACTAAAAAGAAGAGTCCCATTACTGGAAATAAGACGCCCACGCTAGTAAAAGAGAATCACACTTCCAACCAGGCCAATGAGAATCAAAGAGTACTACGCATTCAATTTAAGTGACCAGAATTCTTAAAATCCGGCCGCTAATAATGTTACGAATCTGAAATTTTTAATGAATACTGTGTACTGGCGCTCAATACATTTTTCGGACTATTTATATTTTTCTAAATTCCTATGATGGGTAAAATCAGAGAGCTCTAAACGTCCAGGAGACGTCTCCCATGAAGTGAAATAGCGATTGTCCAGCTTTCTGAACTCAAAATATTCTATTGATATTATATGATTATAAGTTTAAAGTGTGATACCAAAAATATAAGAAACAATATTCATGAGGGAATTAGTCAAGTATCTGTCCTGGAATCAATTTGGAAATGTGGCATTGAAGCGTCGAAGTACTTGTGACTGTGACTATTAATTAGTAAATGAAGTTGATTGGGTATGTCATTAGCTGAACCACTTCAGTATTGACTCATACAAATTGAATCAGAAAATTACATTCTTTGAATAAATAGTTCGGATATTGCAACAAAACTAATTATTAACACTGGCCTCTATCATTAACTTCAGGTATGAAGGTCTAAGAAAAAGAGAATAATTGGTAATTGAAATGTAGGTTTAATCATTTCAGTATTCAGAACTGTATCTATTTTATCCAGAGATGTACTATGCTTTATCTTAATAGGTTCGATATCTGTTTATTTGGGAACTCTGAGATTATATTTTTGTTTGTCGACTGTATATTCAGTAGGAATCGCACGTTGAAAGGTAAGACCTTGTTAATCCTTGGCTCGCACAAGTTTCGACTTCTGAGGGCTGTCGTTCTTAGGGGGATGACAGCTGGTTAACGGAAAAAACAATTTTAAACAAACAATCTTCAGTGTATAAGTAGAACTGAAAGATGATAGATTGTTAAAACACATATGAAATGGTTGGTTTTTCATTCATTTCGATGAAATTAACAAAACAAAACAGGGTAAATTATCATACAGGGTGACCCATCGAAAACTTACCGCAAGGCATTATATTGGTAAAATGAAGTTTGTGTTAGTAAACTTGGGAACTTGTACCGAAGAAATTGTATAAAAGTCGATGATTTCCCGATCTTGTCGTCTCTTTGGTGTTCTTTGATACGAGAAATATTATCGATTACCCAAAGTTCGTTTTTAAAAAGATTTATTTCAGTCAAAAGTACAATTATTTGATATACGGAACGATGTTAACAGTATGAGAGCTAGCAACTGACTGCCTGAATGAAAATAAATTAAATGCTAAGATAAATTCTGCAAGCTTATCAGAAAGTGCTGATCGTGCTTCTTCTCTAGTGGCGGCATGATGTAATTCCTCCCTTCGCAGATTCAACTTCGGAGGGTTACTGAGGAAGTTGAACAGTTTGGAGTTCCATAGGCTGTTGAGGGGTTTCTCTGGACTTCTTCCGGATTTGTTGTGTTCTCCTGTATATTATGTATACTATGGATACTACCAAAACTCTGTAAATGAGTAGTGTCCAGGCACTTGGGGTGTATGATATTGGGTACGCTTGGAGTTGGGGTTGATTTTCAATTATTCTCGTCTTAATGTTGTGTAGCT
Source organism: Chrysolina americana (assembly GCA_958502065.1). Lineage (NCBI taxonomy): Eukaryota > Metazoa > Arthropoda > Insecta > Coleoptera > Chrysomelidae > Chrysolina > Chrysolina americana. Next base: position 98,083,491 of record OY293410.1, read on the forward strand.
CGTCGAGTTCTATTTGTTCCAGATGGAGGCTGAGGTTCACTTGTGTTTCTTTGATGTTCTGTATGTCTAACTCAGGAAATAAGATGGGCTGGCTTGGCACAGATGTACGAACTTCGTTAGAGATGATTTCTCGATGAGTTATCAATTGACAGTCATTCGGAATTTCTATCAGGTATGAGCCCATTATTTTGGTGATTTCTTCTTGTTGGTGGCATTTTAGTCTTATTGTTTCTTCAGTAGGGAGGAGCCCAACCCACTGATTGGATTCTTCTAATCGTTTGAACATTGGCTGGGTGATTTCAATGTTCATTTGCTGACAGTTGGAGGGATCTTTCAGATCCAGGAGCTGGATCTCACAAAGGTCGACGTTTTTAATTTCTTGTGGTTCACCATTGTCGCAAATATAGTGTTGTTGGCGGATTTTCATGCAAGAGTCGCTCATAAACGTGTAGTACAATTTATTTTTCAGCAGATATTTGTTTTCTGGTATTATTGCCTTGAACTGACCCTTGGATATTATGGGAATTGAATAAAGGTGATAGAGGTTCATTTCAAAAGGGTAAGTTATTGGAACTTTCAAAATGTAAGTTATTTTATTGTTGAGAATAAAACAATCAATTTTGATCAGATTTTCGATTAATGGGATATTTTCTAAGTTGATTTCCAGTGGTAATTGACTTTCTTTGAGTTTTGATTGAATGTATTTTAATTCATCTAGAAGTTCTTTGGATTTTATAATACTTGGATGCATGACTCCAATTTTTGTAAAAGTGATCGAATTTTGAATATCTTGAAGAAGTGAATTGATCATTTCGAATGTATTAATTATCTGGTTCATGATGTCTTTGATGAAGTTGGAATTTTCTCTATAAGCATGATTTTCTACGATAGCCGCAATTTGGTTGATTTTGCTTTCTAATAGTTTCTCATTGTGACTTATGTGTTGAACGGTTTTATTGAATTGATCAATCATAGATATTGCTAAAGAACTCTGTGTGTGCATTGTCGATGTTATTTCTTTCTGATTTTGCTGTAAGTTTTGAATTAATTTCTCGTAACGTTCACCACCATCAGAGTCTAGATTTCCACTTATAGATTTGAATATTGATCCTAAGCCATTTATTAAGCCTCTTTTGTTTCTATTTGGATGTGGAATTATTTCGATTAGCTTAATTTCAACATTTTTTTCTGAGAATTTTAAAATTTTCATGTAGTTAGAAGTGTCTTTAGAATAATCTACGTTTTTGGCAATCAAACGTTCGATATTGTATGATTTTATTTTCAATTTATTTATTTCGGTTATAATGGGGTTCAATTCATAAAAATGAATAATGGAGTGGTAATATTCTCGTATTTTTGCTGAACCGAGATTTACGGGCATCAAACCGGGATTGTTTTCAAGGTTTCTTAGTGCTATTGCTTCTTGCATAGTCACAATTCCGGGTAATCTGAAATGATAAAGAAACATATGTTTTAGTTGTCGAACGAGTAGAGTCTCCTAAGTGGGCGTTTAACATTGAATCTTGGGTTGGTTTACGGTTGATAAAACTTTCTTATCTTTATTCACACTTTTTATTTTGCTAGGTTTTGCGAATTTGTTAGCGTTCTTTCGTCGTACGTGAGTTTTAACAAATATTTTTTGTTTGCGTTTGAAGATGTTGGGAGAGTCTCTGTTTTCGTTGATTCTTGTAATTTTCTTTTGTTTCTTTGAAAGAAGTTCTGAATTTAATTTTGAATAAAGTAGTTTTGAACGTTCTCTGTGTTGAGCAACGTAGTCATTCAATAGAATTTGATCTAGTTTCATGTCGAAAGGTTCGTTACTTGTGGTATGCCCGTTTATTACGTCTATGGGTTTCAATTTAGTTGCTGAATGTATGGAATGATTATAAGCTAGTATAGCGTAAATCATTTTCATTTTCGCTGGTGTTTTCATGAATCCTTTTGTATTTAGTAAACGAAGGTGCTCAGTAATGGTTGAATGGAATCGTTCAATTGCTCCGTTCGATTGTGGATGGTTCGGAGAACAGAAATGAATTTTAATTTTATGTAAACTGAGTAATTCAGTAATTACTGCATTTTTGAATTCGGTTCCATTGTCCAAAATTATTTGTTTGGGAACACCGTGGTGTGAAAAGAAGTTTATTAGGTTATTGGCTACTTCGGTGCCTGCTACGGCTTCGAGATAGTATGCTTGAGCATATTTTGAGAAGCTGTCGATAATCGTGAGAAATTTGGATTTTTCAAATGTGAAAACGTCCATATGAATAATTTCGAAAGGACCAACTGCTGTAGGCGTGATGTTCATTTGCATTTTAACTGGGTTTCTGTCATATTTGCATCTTTGGCATAGTTCACAATCGTTGATGAAGGTTTGGATAGAATTCTTCATGTAAGGCCAATAATATTTTTCTTTTATTCTTTGGAGGGTTTCATCTATTCCTCTGTGGTTCGATTTACCTTCGTGATAATTTGTTATGATGTTTTTAATATCATGTTTGTTTGTGACGTCACAGAGTTTTTTATTACATTTTTTGAATTTTACTGAAGAATTTTTGAAATACTTTTGTAAAATCAGTGAAAATGGTTCGTACAAATTGGGATCTTCGAAAAAAATATGGTATTGTAGATCTGGTACAACATATTCTTTAATGAATTTTATTACATCTTTTTCAAAGTTATTTTGTGAGAACTGAATTGTAATTCGCTTCTTTTTCTCAAATAGAATTATTATTTTTGGCTTTGCAGGAGAATGAAGGACAGAAGAAATGATAATTTGGTTCTGACCATAGTTGACAGCGTAATTCACGATTGGAATATCTATAATCGGGTTTTCATCGGCACATGAGTGAATAGTATGATCGTCAGTCTGTTCAGTTTCGTGATTATTTTCGTTGTTAGTTTCGGTTGTTTCGTCAGCATTATTTTGCTGGTTTTCATCGATGTCATTCGAATAATTCGGTTCGACGTTGTTTCGTGTGTTTGTTTCGATAGTATTGTCAGCATTATTTGGATGATTGGTTTCGTTGTTGTTTTGTGTGTTTGTTTCGGTTTGATCAAGATTAACTATCATTGAAAAATCGTCAAGGTCTTGTGGAAGTTCTCCTATTGTCAGAATGTCAGCGGAAGGTTGATAGTTAGGTGTATCAAGGCGCGGGTTTATATTATTTTGTTGACAGCCAAAAGTGGTATATGGGCCAGCTAGATGTTCTGACTCGCCTAGTATGTCGTCTAATTCTTCCCAGAAAGTTCTGGTTTCTTTCGTATGTGTTTCTATTCGTGACAAGGCATCCGCATTAGTATTTAATTTTCCCTTTTTATAAATAATGTTAAATTGATACTCGTCTAATTTGATTCTCCATCTCATTAATTTTGAGTTAGGATCTTTCAACGAGAATAACCACTGCAATGGTTTATGATCCGTTATGATGTTGAAATTTCGTCCGTATAGATACGGCCTAAAATATTTTGTAGCCCATACGATAGCCAATAATTCCTTTTCGATGGCAGAGTAATTTTGTTCGGAATCATTTAGTGTTCTAGAGGCGTAGGCTATAGGCAAATCCTTACCTATCGGCCCTTGGGATAAAATTGCACCTAACGCAAAATTGGAAGCATCTGTAGTCAAGTTAAAGGGTCTAGAAAAGTCAGGATATTGTAGGATAGGTTCATTCATCAAAAGGTTTTTACATGTTTCGAAACAGGTGAGGAATTCGTCATTCAGTTCGATTTTTGCGCCCTTTTTGAGGCATTAGGTGAAAGGTTTTGTGATCTTCGCAAAATTTGGGATGAACCGTCGATAGTAGCCCAATAGACCAAGAAAGCCTTTGATTTGTTTTGTCGTTTTGGGCACAGGAAAGTTTTTAATGGCTTTAATTTTGTCGGGGTTAGGTTTAACACCGTCAGGGGTTACCACATGGCCTAAATAAGCAACCTCCTTCCTTAGGAATTCAGACTTGTCGAGCTGAATTTTGAAATTCGAGTTTTTGAGTCTTTGAAATACACACCTAAGACGTTCTAGGTGTTCCTGGAGTGAAGTCGAAAATACAATAATGTCGTCAAGGTATGCAAGGCATTTTTCATTTTGTATACCTCTAAGAATATTATCTATTGCTCTTTCAAACGTAGCTGGAGCATTCTTCAAACCGAATGGCATACGCAAAAATTCGTAGTGGCCATGTTCTGTGCTGAATGCTGTTTTTTCAATGTCATTTTCTTCCATTTCGATTTGATGGAAGCCACTAGCTAGGTCTAAAGTAGAGAAATATTGACATTTCCCTAATTTGTCGAGTAAGTCATGTATGTTAGGTAGAGGGTACTTATCGTCGATTGTCTTCTCATTAAGCTTCCTATAATCAATAACAACCCTCCATTTTTGCTTACCAGATGCGTCGACCTTCTTGGGTACAACCCATATAGGTGACGACCACGGTGAATTACTAGGTCTTATAATTTTTGAATCTAACATTTTACTTATTTGATTTTCAACTTCTTTTTTGTGGACAAACGGATATCGATAAGATTTGGTATATATTGGTATATCGTCTGTTGTTCGTATTTTATGTTTTATTTTACTCGTAAATGTCAGTGGAGTGTCGTCATTATAAAATATTTCGGAAAACTCTTTACATATTTCTAAAATTTTTGTTCTTTCTTCCTCGTTCATATGGTCTGTTCTGATTTTTGACAGGTCTAAACTTTTATTTGGAGAGACATGAAAATTATTCAGATCGATTTTTTGAATTTCGTTTCTATCGAATTTGTCGACAGAGAACGGTGTCGAAAGGTCTAATGTCACTGGACTAACGGTATTGTTTAAAATTGTTGTTAACGCGTATCCGCCTTTTGCTATCGTAAGACTTTCGGGTATTTCGCAGTTATGAATTCTGCAATGAGGTATTATAACTTCTCCTTCAGGAATGGATGTTTTAATTTTGATCACCTGTTCTGATCTGGGTGTGACGGTTACTAAATTCAATTCGTTACTCGTTTGGTGAAATAATAGTTTAATTTTGGTGAAAGGTGTTACTAGGTAACCTTTATCAAAGTTTATACTGGCTTGCAGTATTTTTAGGTTGTCTAATGCAATGAGGCCTTTGAAAACATTATGAAATTTAAAAAGAAAGAATTTTAAATTGATTGGATGTGGTAATTTAAAAATGTTTGATGAAGGAATCTCAGCACTGTACTTATGTGAAGATTTTTGAAAGACTGTAGACACAATAAATGGGTCATTTCGTATTAGATCTGGAAAATATTTGAGGGCAATATAGGGATCGATGAATGACTTCGTAGAGCCTGAGTCAATCAAAAGTTTCAGATTATATTCTGGAAAAACAATGCATGATAGTTCACTTGTATTCGATGAGTTGAAGGAAATAACTTGAGGGTTTGAAATAAATTGTTCCGAGGCTGAAAATTTACATCGGAACTTTCTGTTGGTTCTGTATCATTCGGGAAGTGATTTTCGACGGGTTGATTCATATCAATAAATTCATTTTCTTCATCAATATTCTGGTCAGTATCATAATATTCATGACATTGATTGATTTGATCGGTTTCGGTATTAAAAAGTTCTTCACTAATAAAGTTTCTTTGTTGTCCTCTGTTTGCAAAGTGGGACGTAGATGGTTGAGCAAAGTTTGTGTTTCTCGTTGAAACACTCATTGGAGTTGTTTGAAAATGAGTATTTCTTGTTGAAACACTCATTGGGGTAGGTTTCGGTTGAGGTTTATTTTGTGGTTTGAAAATATTTCCACTTGGTTGTTTAAAGACTTGAGCATTCGTTGTTGACCTTGGGGTCTAGGTCGCTGTTGTACATTTATAGGTTGTGAAGGGAAACTGTTTTGTCTACGGAAAAAGTTATTCGGGGTGTTGGAATTGAAAAAATTATTCTGATTTGGCATAGCGCGATGAGAAATGTTTGTGGGCCTCAGGGGTTGATTTTGTCGTGTGATTTGGGCAGGTTTTACAATATTTCTATGAGAAAAATTTTGAAAATATTGGAGCTTCACTGAGAGTATTTGGTTTCATGCATCTCAAAGTGGTACTTAATGGTTCTTTCAGTCCTGATAAAAATGTTTTGAGGGCTAAATTCTGATAAAGATCACGTTTGAGTGTTTTAGCAGCTTCTGTGTTTTCATGAATGTCTACATAACTGCACAGCAAATTCAAAATATTTAAACATCGGTCATAGAATTCTTGAGCACTTTCATTATAAGATTGCCTTAACATAACAAGATCCCTATTCAAACAGACCTCATCTCTTTGATCTGAGAAATTTCTTGTCAAAATGTCTTTCAATTCTTGCCAATTTTTGGCACCCTGTATATTTACTAATGTTTTTGCATTACCTTTTAATTTGGAAATGATTGAATTCAATAAATAAATATTTTGAAAGTCATTTGCATTGGCTGCATTATAAAAATTTGTAATGATCGATTCACTTATTGATAAAAATCTAGTTAAATCATTGGGATTACCGTCAAATTCCGGCATACAATTCAAGTATTCAGCTTTAAACTGAGCCATATTTGAACGATTGTTAGCTTGATTATCCAAAATAGGTTGTCTTGAAAGTGAATTTCGAATTGTTGGAATAGGAAGAGTTTGTGAGTCAGTTGAAGGTGTACTTATATTCAAATTTTTCAAATAATTGGTTATATCTTCGAGCGACATAAAATTGCACTTAATATGAAAACGACTTTGAGCATGTTCTTCTTATCCACTATAAGGGCTGCGTCTGGATCGGCGATTCTGTCTTCACCAGGTCGTTGCTCCTTGCAGAATTGGGCAATACTGGTCCCAAATCTCGTTGCTGACGATGGGTACGGGTCTGCGATAGACTGGGTGTTCTGAGTTTCGAGAAGCCACTCCGCAACAAAGTCCACAACAAATCACTAAAGTTCGATATTTGGTTCGAAAAATCAGTCAATCGTAAACACGAAAACTGCACGATCGATTCGATACAATTCTGATAATCCTACCGACTGCGCCAGAAATATTATCGATTACCCAAAGTTCGTTTTTAAAAAGATTTATTTCAGTCAAAAGTACAATTATTTGATATACGGAACGATGTTAACAGTATGAGAGCTAGCAACTGACTGCATGAATGAAAATAAATTAAATGCTAAGATAAATTCTGCAAGCTTATCAGAAAGTGCTGATCGTGCTTCTTCTCTAGTGGCGGCATGATGTAATTTACGCATTTTTATATATCTTCGGTCTGTAATAGTAACCGTAATAGTAACCGTATTTTATAAATGACATGAGACTGTTGAACAAAAAGTAATTAGTTTTCCAACGGAGAAAACAAAGTTTTCCAAAGTTAAAAAAACTACTAAGTTTGATTTGTTATTGATAACACCAGCCAATATCTCGAAAATCCATTAATATACGATATTTTGAAGTATTTTTTATTTTCTGATGTTTTGTTATTTGTTGATGTAATGTTGTTTAAGAAAAGAATTTTGTGAATCAGACTTGATGGATAGTTGTTTCTTTGAAGATATTCCTTGAGCAAGTTATCTTCTATAGAAGCTAGACTGCATTTTTATTGACTTCTGTTTGTTAGATTATAAATCATATTTATTTAATTTCTCCAGAAGAAAGATTTATTGAATGTTATTATGGAAGATTGAGAAATATCTCCGAGAAACTTGGCTTTGTTACCAATCAACAAGCAATGTATTGTTATAACTAGTGAATGAAGAAATGATAGAGTTGTGTTTCTCCAATTCTATGGAGAATTGAAGTTTTCCATGATAGGAATTGAATGTGTCAAGAACCTTGTTCCTTTTCTTTTCCTTCTGGTATGATTGGAAACATATCGTTCACATATTTTTTGATTGAATGTACTTCAAAGGATAGTTTCTTGATTGAATTTTTTTGTAAATCCGGTATAACTATATCTGAACAAATCCTTTTTTCCGTTTTTTGAAACTATAGGAATGCAGTGTTTTCGTTGAGGTAGGTACTATATAAGTTTGAATTGGTACCTACACAACAACAGTTCCAGAAGAATACGCACAAGTGTTCAAAAACTGGAGAAAAATAATCAAAAACTGTGATAATTGAAAGAAATAGTCAACAACGTCAAAAACACATCAATTTCTGAGTGATGGAAATAGAGGAAAAAGAAGCAGGCCCTAATTCGATATGGAATGACACCAATATCAACAAAAAGGCACAAAACTATATTACAATGATCCACAATGACATAACACTAAAAAATTGTGAAAGGTGTATGATTTTTCGTTAGTTATTTGGAAGCGAAAATAATTTTTCGAGTGTAGTCACAATGAGATATCCATAATGGAACAATTGACATGTTATTTATATTTGTCGCGGAAGCAGGTGTGTTCCAATGCTTCATTGACCATTATAACATTCTTGACCAGCCAAGCGGATCTGTTATGTAATCAACGATTGGGAGATCGCGACTAACTCGAAGAAGTCTGGCAAAGAGAATTCTTCGGCCAGATACAAAACAGCGTGAAGATTTCAACTATTGCCTAGTCAGTTGACTTTTGATTCACTACAGTTGAATCTTCATGATATTGTGGGTACTTACAATGATGACAGAATTTCTCACATTGAAAATAATTCTGAGATAGCTGATAATGTGATGTTTCAAAAGGAAATGGCCTGTATTTTCGCCATAAGGACAAAAATATGTTTGATAATCTCATTTTGAACTTTATGTAAATTTATAACACAGATCGCGTCTTAGTTAGTCATTGTCAACTAATAGTCCAGGCAATGAAGTCATGAAAGTGGACTTTCCCTACAAAAGGTCAGGGAAAGTTATAATTTGGTAAATTCGTACAGTTCGGTGTCCTTATTAATATTCCTAGTTTAGGATCTTGAGTGACCGCCGCTCGCGCTGCCATAATATTGAAAAAATCGTACCAAAAACCAATGAAAATATTTTCTCTCCAGTGCTACCTAGGTCAGAAATATGAATTATGAAAATCATAGAACATAAAATTTTCTGCAACTTTTGTGGAAAATGTTTTAATAGTAGATGAATAGTTTTCGAGCAAAATTCTACAATTCGCAGAATCGATAAAAAAATTCAGTGAATAACGATTATTCCATACGTAACACGGCGATCAGTATGTCCGCATCGTATGCTTCCGTGTTCATAGTAAGAGAAGATATAGATATTCTCGTCCTGCTACCAGCTAAGGCGAGATCTCATCGAAATATTTACCTTCGCAAACCAGGCAGGGGAAAATTCGTTGCAAAAATGTTCTCTCCTCGAAGTCTACAGTATGCAGGAATAGTGACATATTGTTCTTGCATGCATTTAGCAAAAAAATGCCCACGGGGGAAAGCTTCGTTATCGCTCTTTACGACGTTTCCAAAAAAAAATAACAATACTTTGGGCTTCCTACGTTATCAAAATTTCGCAAGATCCATAACCAAGGGTAAATTAAATCTTTCTGCTTCACCCCCTACAAGAGAAGCTGCACGGCAACATTCACTTCGGACCTACCACCAACGTTAGTCTTGGTATGATGAATACGAGAGTCCAGAGCAATGGGGTTAGGAAAAAAGCAAGATTGAGCTTACTCCAGTAAAAACAATAGAACACCCAAAGCACTCTTGAAATTCGTTTCGTGCAAGTGGATGAAGGGGTGTTGCCGAGCCTGTGGATGTAGGAAAATAGGCTCAAAGTGTTCTGTTATCTGCACATGCTACCATGGAGGCAAGTTTGAAAACGCAGAGATTGTTGAGGGCTTTGGTAATCATTGGCACACGAGGTGGACGAAGAAGACAACGAAGATGATAATTCGAAAGAGAAAACAAATTTGCAAGAAGTTGGTGTTATCAGTGAGTCTGGACCTTCAAGAGCATCGAAACGGAAGAAAGACATTAGTAAATAATAACAAATCGTGGATTAGGTCTACTTGAGATACCACTTGGGAAAAAATAGACACTCTCACTCTACCTCATTGTAATGAGTAAAAATCAGCAGTAAGTAGGTATTAAATAATCGGTATTTACTGAAATTTCGAGAAAAGATGTATTGATCTGGCGAATTGTGGAAATTTTCTGATTGAAACATGTTTCCTACCAAAGTTACATGCTTTATTATTTTTGTGATAAATATTTTCAATTAACGTGGCTCTGGAGAGAAGATATTCTTAAAAAACTAGTTTTCGGTAATATTTTTCCAATATGGCGGCGCGAGAGGTGGTCTCTCGAGGTCACGAATTCGGAATATTAATTAGGACACCAAACTGTACCAAATTAAAAGTTTCCTTGAACTATTATAAGTCAGAATCTACCCATTGCCTCTCCTATAAGTAAGACAAACAAGAGATATTTATGAGACAAGTGTAAAAAGTGGATATTGAAACACGTGTGTGATTGTTCACACCATTGTTCTGTACACACTTTTCACGGGAGTATCATAGAAATTTCGAATGAACCTATTCATAAAGTAAGCGTAACTAAGAAAATATAGAAAACAGTCCATTGCTATGGTTTGTTTCCATACAAATATTCTGAGGGATTCCATGGAAAAATGAGCGAAATTAGCAATGAATACCAGAAAAATTCCAACCACAATACGAAGCTGATAATTTTTCACAGTGGTTTTTCAAACTGACGTATTTCACATTGAAATGATAACTAAAAATTAGGATATTTCAGTTTTTAGTTTAGTGTCAAAAAATAAATAAGACTCAGGTTGGTTCTGGGCCAAAAGGGCGATAACATTCCAATCACTGATAATTTCACATGCGATAATTCCACTAGAAGCTGTCAACTAGTAACCTGCCTCAACTCCGTCTTCATAACACAACACCCATGTAGGACCGTCTCGATCCATTGGATATTAAAGTCAATGGTACCTGCGGTCATCTTTGAAACCGAAAGTGGACTTCGAGTGACTGTTGCGAAAGCAAAAGTATACTGTATGCTTCATTTAATATTATGTGTCGGTATTCAGCAGTCAGTTTGTATTCAACGTTCCAGTTCCTTAAATGTAATAAGAACATGCGGGTGCTATGGATACGCGGAAATGGAATGTGACGTGGGATTGAAGTCAAGCATTCTTGTGGTACAATGAGAGTATACCAACACTGAATGTGATTACTAATGGGTTTGATACCATTCATTGAAAACATCTTTTGAAATACTCCAGCAAGATCCACCACTCTGGTAAAGATGCATATTCATGTTTTCACATTAATAACATTTCCTCAGATACGGTCGATTATATTTACCTTCTAGGAGGGAGCTGAAACTTCCATCATCTTCGAAGTTGTAGAAATAATTAAAAATCGCTCTAACCCATCGATTTTGAATGTGAAGGGGATCTCTTCTACTGAATACGTCATCATTGTGCTGTCAACACAGCACTCCCTACTTCAGTAGTGGAAATGGGACTACTATACTTATATTATTTGTGATACGTCATTTTGAAGGAAAATCAATCACAAATATATCAGTGTATTGCAATTGGAAATCAATCAAGTGTGGAAGTTTTATTGAAAAGTAAATGTTTCTGAGATATTTTTGTTTCATCACCTGAAATGTTATGATCATTTGAAAGGTTCAAAATGTGAACTATGCTGTTCCATACAGAAGTATATGCTATTTTAGAAATATCTTCGCACTTTTTTTACATTTCTGGAGTCATTGTACGACACACGTCTACAAGTCTTTGGGCGTAGATCATCAGGAGAATTGGACAGTGTGATATGCACTTTGGATTTAAAATGTCCCCGTGAAAAGGAGCCTGATGGTGACAGATCAAGAGATCTAGCAGGCCATTCGATTGGTCCTTGCCTTTCAATCCATCTTCCTGGGAAATTGTCATCTCAAAATTGCCGTACATGTGCAATAAAATATTAAGGAGCTCCATCATGTCGAAAGGTGAGCTGACCTTCAAGTGGATTGTCATTGTCTTCAAGTAGTTGAGTGATTATTGGGTTCACAGTTCTATCATGAAGTTCAAGATATGTTTGTCCGTTCTGGTTACTGTAACGATTATGGTACCAGACCTGACCGCATGAATAATAGACCTCGGCTTGTTTACAATGAATGACATCATCTTTGTTTTCGACAATGTATAAAGGACTCATCACAGCAAAGAAGAAATAAATGCTCTTGATTTTTTTCACTTCTTTGATTTTCGATATTTTTTCTTGATTATTTTTTGACAATTCTTGCAACCAATCGAAATCATCAATTCAAAGCATTCTTGTACGTTCATGCCAATCACAGCATTATTATAAAGGGAATTTGCTACCTTGAAAATTGCCGCGGGAATTTTTTGTGGTATTATGTGACAACTGATACTTTTGATCTGACGTCTGTCATCAGTTTGCATAAAAAGTGAAAAATTATTCGAAAACGGTTTAGTACATCATCATAAAATTTTAAGAAATTCAACGAAAATACGTGTAAAAATACTATTTTGAGTAACGTGTCAATTTGGAAACAGTTTCAATTGATAACCTTGGGACAGAACAAAACAATGTTACGGAATCCTCCAGCCAAGGACAAAACATCCATAATAATTGTATATTTCATGATGAGAACTTCAAATTCCAAACTTCATTCTGTTTATAGTGATTCAAGTAAATTGTTGAAATAAAAATGTTATATGTATAGAGAATAGGTCTATGATTGGGTCATCGAAAAATAATCTATCGAATACCACACGAGAGTTCGATAAAGTAGAAAATAATTCTCCAGATTTTTTCTCAATCTTGTTCCCATTTGGCCCTTCGGGCTCTCGTGTCTATTGCCTGGCAACAAGTTTTCGAAAAAATCTGTCGAATTATGTTCACTTTATTCTCACTCTCTTGTGATATTACAACTGACAATAGAATTTTCATGCAACTAAAGATGTAAAAGTATGATCTCTCATGTATTTACTGTCGTTAAACTGATTCGAATGACACCGATATTCTGTCGAAGTGACAGTTCCTTTTTCTGTAGCTATCGATAGCCTATGATACAAAGAATGAACAAGTAGACGTTGTACAGTAGTTGAGATACCAAGAAGAGGTTTTGAAACAATTCATAAAAAAATACCAAGAAATCATTTTTATTTTCAAGATAGCTGCTAAATATCGACGAAATCAAGTGTTCCGGTTACACCTCACCTTCTATGTTGAATATCTATGTCTAAATGCTATGTCTAAAAGTTGAGTAATACGTAAATTCACTGAATTTTCAGCGCTATTATTGTTTTCTCATATTTTTCTCCGAATATATTGAGCGTTCTCTAACCCGAAATCACCAAGGACTGTCCAAGAGTATCGAGCTATTAGTACTAAATATGGTCTGTCTCAAGTGTGATACAATTATTTTCTATCATTGAATGAACTCTCATGTTGTCAGATGAATCGCAATGTTTGAAATATAACGATATGGCTCGACAAGCTAGATGCTAGGTGAATAAAACACAGCCCATTGGTTTCGTTTCTTGCTTTTTATATTCTTTGGAACAACCAATCGGCCATTTTCAAATTCCCCAAAAAACTAAAATACTAACTTCAAAGAAATAAAATACATCTATTGGAAACTCCAACAAGATAAATTCATGAAACAGATTTATATTTTTCTTTTCAAACAGTGGTATTACCCAACCACATCATTCAAATAATATTGGGAATATTGCATGGGAAATTACTTTTGGTATGTCATTTTTTCGGTGGCCCAATACGATGGAAAAACTGTTTGAATAAATCTATGAAAATATAAAACTTTACTAATTACGAACAAGTATTTTGTCATAAGATTTGTATTGGCTTGGTTCTGTATTAAAAACATATACCTCATTTACTGTTATGTATTCAATAATTGAAAGAAACTGCATATTCACTTCAATGTCAGAGTTTGTGGGTCTAGCACTGCACTATTAATTTCGATTCTTCACAAAATCGACCGATATAAAAAATCACACACATTTTCAGTAGTAATAGTCGTTTCCTCCATAATCGAATGTATCATCGAATCCATATTCCGGAGGACCAAAATTGGCATATTGATCCCTGTCGTATCCATCATTATAGTAGTAATCATTCTCAAAATCTACCCCATTTCCATCGATATTTTTCCAGTAACTATTTGGGTTGCTGAAATAAGTCTCAAAGTCCCCAATATCTCTTCTTCCATCGAACTGATTCCTGTAGTAAGGTGTACCATAAGTGTGTGAATCAACATAATCGTGGTTTTCCAAATATGGAGGCTCCTCGTGAATAACGTACACTGCGTAAGAACTAGTTGAAGGTGATGATCCATAGTTTGACCGTGCTACTCGGTTATATCCATATCTTTGTGAGTATCCACTGTGACCATCCACTCGGTAGCTGTAACTTGTTGCCACTGGTACACCGGAAATACTCGATATCATCACATAAAATACTGAACTGAAGGAAACTACATCAAGAAATGTGTACATGGCGATGGTTACACAATAATTGCTGCATTATTCGCTATATTCTGGAATATATATGAATTATTCATCAAATAATGATCACAAGGTCAATAAAAATGTCATGCTTATTGACATTCCTTTTTTGGCGTGACCACAAATGTGAAAACTTACTTATCCGAACTATGAGTTCAGGCATGAAACCACAAAAATCAATGTCATTCTGAATAATAACCTATTGGTGTTCTGCATAGTTATTATGAAAAATTTCTTATCTTGAACTTACCTCTTTTATACCATCAAGTTCATACCCAACGATCTCAAAACATGAATGTTTTGGTAGGAATTTTGGGTGACCACATCATAGGACCATTCATTATCGATGATAATATTGTTACGAACCTGGTAGTAGATAGAAAGATCATGAATCCTTCTGTTTGCCTTCTAGAAACCCATTAGAATGTACTAGAATCATTAAAGTTTATTCGAGAACTTAGTATGGAATGTTCTGTTGAAAGTTCTATAGCTTCTAGAATAATGTTATCCTATAAATACGATCAGATTTGCCAAGTTGGGAAGTTTTTGAGTTTTGTTTACTTTTTAACATTTGACTGTTGTAACGTTACCAAGTGAAGTTTGAAGTATTTATTTGAACTGCAAAGTTTCAAACAGTGTTGTCAGTTGTATTATTTGTTCTGTGACAATAAAGGCGAGTTTATAAGTAAGTGTACCACTTATTGAACCTGAAAAACGCAACAATATCAATGGTGAGAAATAGTTGGATATGTTTGAGAATCAAATAATACCGAGTAGAATTTGAATTTATTCAAAAATGAAATTGTTTGTCACCAAGATAGTACACCTCCTCATTATGCCGCTCCAGTGCGACAAATTTTGGAGAACAATTTTCCTGGTTGCTGGATTGGCAGGAGAGGTCCTACAGAATGGCCACCAAGGTCTTTGGATCTCACTCCTGTAGATTTTTTTCTATGGGGTCATTTGAAATCTAAAACATACGAGAGGAATCAACAACATTGCAGAGAGTTGATACCCGAGATTCCTAATCATGTAAGAATGGCAATGAAAGTTTATTTGTATCATTTGCATTGAAGTTGGCGAAAACGTTTCTGAACTTTTACTATAAAATTTGTTTTTCTTCTCATTGTCAAGAATTTAATGAAAAATCTCTTTTCCTAATTTTGTGCTTCCACATTTGTCTCTAGAACGAATATGTCAGCATGTGCCTTTCTGTAAATGATTTTTCAAATCTCCTGAGTACTGGTTTCATCCCAAAAACTTTTTCAAATGGGAAGGGGGTCAAATGATACCCCATTAGAAGGAGCTTACCATTCCCTATACAGTGCTGCGTAGTATTTGACAATCCATTCTTTTAGAAAATATGAAGCATTGAAACTCCAAAAATAATGAAAATATCAGACTGATGGCTTCAGGAAAGAGACAGATTTTCAATGAAAACCCCCCATTCTCTCCTTAATGTGGGCAGATATCTGACAGAAAACAACTGCTTCCCTGGCTAATACCACGACCGACGTTGAATTAAATTTGGGAGACAGTCATAAATGCTTTCTGTATCAAGTAGCAGAATCCTGCCCGACATGATCAAGGACTTGACCACTTACATACTAGTTTCGAGGTGTATTGCCTCTCTTCAGTGCAAGGTAGGTCCGACATGTTTCACAGTCGTCGAAATCCTTGGTCATGACACGCAATTCACTGATCCTTGAAATGATTCCCTGAGGTGGATGCGGCGTCTCGAGAGAAGACAGTCGCAGCGCCACCTCTAGAAAACCTCAGAAAGCACTCAAAAGCAACTCGGGGTAGAGTTTATTTGAAAATATGAGACAAAGTCTGATGGCTTCAGGAGAGAGACAGAATTTCAATGAAAAGCCCTTATTCTCTCCCTAATTAAGGCAGATATCTGACAGAAAACAACTACTTCCCTGGGTAATACCACGACGGACGTTGAATTAAATCTGACAGATATATGTGCAGCGTTCTCCCTAGCATCTGGGAGATAGCCACAAATGCTTTCTGTATCAAGTAGCAGAATCCTGCCCGACATGATCAACAATAATGTCTGAAGAAAAATGCAAAAATCGAATTGAATTGAATTGAAAATTGAATAAATTCATTCAACTGCATTCGCCTATTTTTTCCGATCTGCAGATTATTTAGGCTCATGTTAGCGAGTGGAAAATTATCGGGTTTCTTTTTTCACATTTCAATTCGGTCAAGTAGTTGCTAGATACCTGTCGTGGATAAAGTATTTTAAAACTGTTGACTTCAAAAAGAGTGGAAATTATCAAGCTTTTTTTCAAAAACGATGCATGCATGTGGAAATCGGGTCGCGGAGTTATTTGACTAACGGCATCCTGACAAACATACCTCTGGAAAAATTGTTCGCAAATTGGTAAAAAAAATTCGCGAAACAGGTTTGGTTCGTAACAAAAAGAGTAGTGGTGTACCTCTAACACTGTAGTGTAAATTGATCATCAGGGAACTGGCATAATAGAGAGATCTCTGAAAATTTGTTGACAGTGATATCTGTAACCAGATACAGTAATAATTTCAACTGCTTTCTTCTGTATTGTACTGAAACAGTTGATTTTTCATATTGCATAAAAAATATTGCGAGCTCGATAATTTGTTATATAGTTGATTTATATGAGTTGACTAAGTGAATTTGTCATCGATAATATTACCAAGAAGTTTAACACTTTTGTCATTACTTGTTCATGTTAATAATGAAAAGATGGGGGCCCAGAACAGAACCCTAGGGCACCCCGCTGGAAATATTTCGAAAATCAGAACAAGTTTCACTCATATAAACTGCTTGCTCTTCCTGTTGCATGAGAGCATTGGAATAGATCTACTGGTATGCCAGTCAACTTCACGACAAATATGCTACGTTTTGATTGAATAGCGTTTTGTCACATTTGATACGACTAGCGGAATCGTTAATGTTATTATATATATGGGAACTTTGGGATCTATTATTAAGAAATTAGAATGGTACCTACCTCACAAATTTAAAGTTTTTATTTCACCCCAATTTATCATGTCTGCCTCCCTTGGATACTATACTGTTTCTTCTTCTCTTCATTGGATGGAATTGGATTCGTCACAAAACTGTCTAGGTTTGCAAAGTTAAGTCTCAGTCTGGTTGTTCGATTCTGGTAATTGGGATTCCTATTCTCAACTTGCCAAGGCTTTAAAAGACATTATATGAATTTTGACATGAAAAACGGTATTCAACAACACTTGAATATATATGAAACTTATTAACAAAATAATTATAATCAGCAAAGAATTAAATGGGGACATTTAGAAATTGATTATTATTGAAACTGATATTAAATTATAACAGGAACTGACCATGAATTGATATAAGTGAAGCAAGAAAATTAACTAACATAAGGAGATGTAAAACAATAATCTTATTAAATCCAATGAATGCACCAAAGGTTGAATAAAACAATTTTAATGATTGTTTAAGAGAAATAAGAAAGATTGTTCATAAAACTAAATAATCTATGATGAAAATGAAGTATTTCCTCACATTGAGATCAGAATTGAAACCAGCCTTATGAAGACTTGACAGAATTTGCACAAACAATACATAACAAAAACTGAAGATTCCATCGGGACTGTATTTTAATTTTTAAAATTGTTATATCAGTCAACCAGCTGCACTCCTACGTGCAACCCTCATAAGTCAGAGACTTGTGCGACTGGTGAGAGTTCTGAGATTCGAACTCATGCTCCTACAGATGGCTTATGAAGCGAGCACTCAACCCGCTTGCCATCACGGCCCATATGGAATTGAAACGAAGACTGGTCAATTTTTCCAACCCACTGTCGAATTTTGGAGATTTAATCTAACCCTCCGTTCTCAGAAACGGGGTAGCTTAATGAAATATCTTGCCTCCCACAATTATCGAATTGAAAATTAAAACTATTGTACTTCGAAACATTTAGAAGTGGTCGTTATGGATATAATAGCTTTCTGTTTTATAAAGATGATTATTTTTTACTACTGGAGACAATATTTCACTTTGCATGGGAAAATTAAATAAAATTTCTGGTCTTATTATGTTATCGGTGCGTTTGGTTACAACCTAATGTAAATTGTTGACAGAGTGAACTTTTACATTACTTGATATACACTTGAAATATAATTCACTCAACTTATAAATTCAAAATAGATAATACAGGAGACATGGGCGATGAAATATAAACTATTTAATAATAGTAATAATAGTATCAGAATGTGCCATCAAAGTAGGTTTGCAAATTATAGTAGGCCCTATCACTTAGAAGTTCTTTTATTTTTTCCTGAATAGGCTGAGCAATGCTATTTTTTGATATTTATGCGCAATCTGTTGTGATTTTCTTTATTTATATTTTAGTGAATCTTCCACTGAATTCGAAAGATTGCAAAAAATCAAATTTCAAATTCGACCCGTTTGAAGATGCAGACGTTCGTTGAAACGCCCACAGAAACTATGTTCGACCAGCGATCGCTTTGAAGTTTGGTTTAAGTATGAAAAAAAAAACATTGCATTTGCTAATATGATCTAATTTTTTTCCATAAATTAGAAAAAATTTTTGCGGGCGCAAGTTACCTTCGAACGGCTAATCCGGTATACTAATCCATATAACCGCCCAAAAAAAATACTTTCGACGGTTCTGGAATTTTTTCACTATTTTTCCCGTGTTTCAGGCTATTGATTCAACACGATACACTTTTGAAAGATTGCAAAAAATCAAATATCAAATTCGACCTGTTTGAAGATACCGACGTTCGTTGAAAAGCCCACAGAAACTATGTTCGACCAGTGATCGTTTCGAAATTTGGTTAAAATATGGAGAAAGTAATGTACTTCACGAATATGATATGGAAAAAAATTTGAAAAATTTTTGGCGGGTGCAGGTCACCTCCGAACGGCTAACCCATATAACCACCTAAAGAAAATACTTCCAACAGTTCTGGATTTTTTTCATTATTTTTCCCAGGTTCTACGCCATTGATTTAAATTCGACCCGTTTGAAGATGCAGACGTTCGTTGAAACGCCTACAGAAACTATTTTCGACCAGCGATCGCTTTGAAATTCGGTTAAAGTATGGAAAAAACATTGCATTTTACGAATATGACATGGAAAAAAATTAGAAAAATTTTTGGCGAGTTTGCACTGGTGATCAAAACCGTGGAACATGTTTTCGACTAACAGTTGGTGGCTGTTACAGGAATTATTGCAAGGTTTGTTCTTGTAGGCAGTCGTATGGGAATATCGAATTACTTTCTGTTCGAAGTCTGTCGTACGGAAAAATGGCGAAAGCCTGGATTATTTATAATCAATTTCCATATTAGTGTACAAAAAGTTGTGAGAATTTCGAAATTTTATATTCTTCCTGTATAATAGAACTAAGGGAGCTAGATGAGAATTTTTGATTCATTAAATTGACCTATGATATACGCCACTTAACCACCCCGCTATCTCCTATTTACTGAGATCCAATTCCATAAACTCAAATTTGAATATCCCTATGGATTTCTATAATTCCGAATAATTTATGTAGGAACAGAAGATTTTTTCTCGAATGATTCCTTTTATACAAATTTCCTTTGATGTAGAGAATGACTGCTGGAAAATTTCTGTTGAGAAAATTCTTTTCAATCAAGATTATCGGGAATAATATCATAAGTGCTTTTTAACTATTTCAACAATTGTTACAGTTGATATTGTTAGAATGTCCTGTCATTCATCAGTCACTTCTGTTGAATTGTCACATTTCAACACATGAGTAAATATTTCACAAAAAACAAATAAAAATCTCTGATATCAAAGTCTTGTAATGAACTTGTGTTTTCTTGCTTTTGAAGCATCTTATTTCCATTGGAGTATTCCAAACGTGCAATGAATACACATTTCAGTTCATAAATGAAACTATTTCATTGATGAATGATTCTTTCAAATCTTCTGTACTTTTCAAACATGCATTCAATAAACAACAAGGGTACAGTCTGAAATTTTTATTTAGTTTGAATTTTTCGATTTATTCTCTCTTTTTTACTAAAAACAGAGTCCGTACCTACCTATCTACACGAGATGATGCATTATGCCGAACGATTTCAAAGATGGAAAGATGATCAATCAAGGTATTGCAAAAATAAAACATATGAATACGGTTAAACCGAAACCCATCTCTCCACACATTTCCACAACGTGAAAAATATGATTCCTGTATATAGAATAAGTGTTACTCCTTCTATTTACTTCTTTATTTCCATACAATTAGCGGGACGTTCGGATAAACCGATTTTTGTTCTAATTTTTGCGTTTTTTTCCATAAAAATCAAAATGTACATCCAAAATAGCATTTTTTTTCAGCAATATTTTCATCATTATTATTTGTGATAGAATAAAGTTCGTATATCGAGTGTTTATCAAAAATGAATCATATTTCCTGCATATAGGCATTAAAATTGAATCACCACATCATTTATTTTCTGGAATCTCGTATCCTTACAAAATCATGACACAGAATCGAATAAATTTCAACTGATTACCAACCAATAAATTAGCATGCATATATTCCATACCACGCGCCATTCCTGAGTTCCGCCCCAATGCACATTTGGCGCCAAAAATCTCGGTCGGTGTTCGCTATAATCCAAAAAGTGCAGCGAGGTGTAAATAGTTTTGCTGCACATAGACCTTGCTATTGTCGCAATGTACTTTCGTTCATGCTTTGTATGTAAAATCAGCCGGTAGGTACTAACTATATGGCTATTTTTTATTATTTATAATTGTGGCGGACGTTCACTGCAAGTGGTTAGGGATCTAACTATATAAGTCAGAAGTATTGATACCCTTGTCAGTATCGCATACAGTAGTGCTCAATACAATACAAATATGTTCGCTAAGGTGTGTACAGTGAATTGGGGTTGATTCTATAGAGTAGTCAAATTGCAGTGAGGGGTTGAAATCATATTTTGGGCGCAGAATTTATCTGTTTGGGAATAATAGTGCAGATAATTTATTCGCCTTCACTTCTCTATCAAAATCTGTGAATATTTGTTAAAAATAGTTTAGGGTTTCCATATTTTGCTAGTTCAAATCTCAGCCAGAACCATCTTTTCCTTGTTTCGAATGAAGGTTTGAAGGAAAACACAAATCTAGTGCGGAGTGCTTCCTGTTAACTATGAGGAAGACGATGTAGCTTCTTCTAGGTTTTCCTATAAATATCTGCTAAATGATAAGCTATAGTAGTATAGTAGTCGTAGGATGCATGTCACCCATGTTTCCTGAGGAGGAATATTTGAGAACTGTAATTTATAAGTTCCTGTAGGTGAACCCTTCATTTGTTTCGTTATTGGGGATTCGTCAAAGGGAAATGGTCAGAATAGGTTTTCGTTTCTTGGTATTTATATCAATGAGTTTTGTGGATTGGGTTTTAAATAAATAATCATTCTGATAATGATAATATTTTTGAGTAGGACCTTATTATTATATGGTTTACTAGCAAGCCATTATTTGATGTTCTTAGGTAGCATTTCAAAACAATTAATGTATATCCTAATTTCATCACAGAAAATTTTGCGAGCCATATCAAAGATAATTAAATATTTCCAAATAATTTAGATCTAATTGTGATATCACATTCAATGGCATATCTATGAAATATTATTAACATTCCTAGATTACAGAATGATAATAACTACCATAATGTATGTTAAGCAGTGAATGGGTGTGTAAATAAAAATTTGTCAAAAAACTATCATGCACTTTCGAATCCAATATGCAATATGTCAATTCATCTTTGATTGAGTTACTTCAGTTTTTCCATAAGGTAAAGGATGAACCCAATGGGTGCGAAATTATTGTTGGAATCTATGAAACTTACTGGAATACAAACATTTTTCATTTGTATTCGAGTTCCCAAGAAAATCGTAAGAGTTGAGGGAAAAAGTAGATAGGAATTGGTGTTCTTTTTGCAGACATAACACAAGATATTAATAAAAGAAATGTATATGATTGATATATTTAACGAAAAACTCAGTGATGCTAGATGAGGCAATATAAACTTGTTTCAAAAAAGTCTACGACAGAGTTCATTTCATATTATTTTCCTTCCCAAGAATAAGTGAAGTTGTCATGTACACATGTTTTCAAAATGGGAATTGGAGGCACATTTAATTATAATAAGAAAAAGAAAAAACGACTTAATACGTGGACAGCACAATTGTAATATCCTTAAATTTAATGATTTGTCTTCAAATAGATTATTTACCTCTTGGTCTTCAGAATTTGATTCTACTATTTTCCTGAGTTTGTACGACGAAAGTAATTTTTCAGGAGGTTATCTCGTTAGACACTTATTGATAAATAATTAATTTATTTCTTCGGAATTCTTCAAATAGTCCGATATTGTGCTTGATTTACTAGGTAGATTTCGTACTAGTTAGAGAATCCTACTTATTGTCAGAGGAGTATAATACGGAACTTGAATCCAAGAACTCCTTGAATATGCAACTAAGACCAGCGTCGATACCAATAAAATCACAAGAGTATTCTGAATATCAAGATCGATCGCAGCTCAAACTGATTTGACACACATTAGCGCATATAATATTTGCTCTATGGTTCACTTTTAGAATTCCAGCAAAACAAATCAAGAAACACCTTCCATTGAATGTTTTTGATACAACTCTTCAGAATCCTATTTTGATATAATTATCATCGTCAATGTAAGAAATTTTTGATAAAAAATATGAATTCATCGAAGAAGTATTTGTACAAATTGAGCATCAGTTGAAAAATAAGTACACCTCCCGCAAAATATATTGACTGTCTCAGAACTATTACCAATCACATCTGTATGTTTATTATCGTTAACGAAAAACAATTTATTTTCCAGATCGTAGCTCTATCTGCTCTTGTAGCCTGCGCGCAAGCTGGAATCATTGGTGCAGGTTATGGAGGTCTAGGATATGGAGGATATGGAGGATATGGAGGATATGGTATTGCTGCCGCCCCGGTGGCGATAGCACATGCCGCTCCCGTAGCAATTGCCGCCCCTGTTCACCAAACTGTAGATTACTATGTGAGTTGACTAGTTCTGGGATTACCCTGCTTCAAAGTTATTTTGATTACATTGAGTACATATTTACTTTTCTGATACACTATGTTGTGAATCATAGTTTCATAGGGAAATGAGAAGCCATACGGTTCTTGATTCGATTCTTCGATGTGTGGGTATTATATCTCCATATAGACAACAGAATCCATTTACAGATAACTGGCAATTATGGATTAATCTGTAAATGCCTTTCGAGCTGATGGGGAAAAAATGACAATATTGAGGGATTAGGAACACCTTAAGGGCCAGTAAAGATAGATAAAAACTCCATGCTCCAAATTTGAAGATAATTCCTTTGATATCAATTACTTGAACCTTCCAAAGAATGGAATGAACTCAGTTCCAACGATATTATAAAAAATAGCAATGAGCCTGTCAACCTGGTCTTGGATCGATAGGAAAAGGGTGATTCTGTTCTATTCAGAGTATTCCGTAACCACTTGAGAAAGAAATAGGGTTATAATTGGATTTTGACATCCTGAGCTTCATTGAGAGAACGATTCTTACGAAATATTCGTTCAGTAATTTTTCAGGATGACACCTAAGATGTGGAGATACTTAATTTGTCTCATCAACAAATTAGGTAATATAATATAAGCTTTGTCTTAATGTTTGCTCAAAAAGTTAATTCTTCCTATTTTTTGCCTGAAGCAAATAGTGAAATATAGAGTACGCAACTGCATTGAATATTTATATTCGCCCATAGATAAAGATCATTATGGTTGTTCTTCATTTGTAAAGGCTTCACTTTTAGTGGAATCCATATTATTATATGATGCAGCATATTATTATATGTTCTCAGATTATTCAGCATACAGACAAAATATAAAATATTATTGAACAGATCTTCAATGACTAAAACTATTTGAGGGGTTGTACAGGATATAATTCTTTTCAATACTTAGACACGAAAACAATTAAATTCAAATAAATGACTGCACTGAAAAATATGAATGAATGAAGTGCTGTTTTATTGATTACACCAAACAAACTCCTTTTTGAATAAGGTGGATTATCATTTGTAGAGCTCTACACCTTCACTGACTGGAATTTTTAATGTAAAAGCCCAGCCTACGTTGAATTATTCTTAAATCACAATTATCCAAATACCCTCCGTCTATATGAAAGGAATCCCTATGAAGTTATATAACAAAAAAATACCTATTTTCATAATTTTCGAAACTATATTTATCTTTCGTGAACGGCAGTGGTCGTAACAGTTCTGCACGTATACTGAAAAGAGAAGAAAGATTGTAATCGCATAGGACAATTACATGTTTGGGTTCGTGTTTGGAATAAAATCATTTAAGTGGATCAACATTACTCAATGAATGACTACATGTGTAATTTTGTAGAAAATGCATGGAATAATTTCATTATAGCGATGTGATGTAATCTAGCTGCAGTGGAATGGGTCATCAAGTTTTTATTATGATACCACTTCTACGCCATGAGAGTTTGAAGCCGAAAAATTTGTGATAGTTCGATATGACTTATCACCAACAGAAGTTCTTGTGCAGACTTCATTACTCAATGGCCTATCCTATAGGAATATCTCTGAGTTTACAACACTCAACGAGAAATAACGTATGTATGGGAATAGGATTACATTGTTTAGAGAAGAGTGTTTCATTTCTGACGATCCTAGGCCTAGGCATCATTCCTGAAAAAAATAAATATTACCAATCCACAATCAGACGAGGTTGTTGACCACAATAGACAGTATCTGTCAACATTCGTTCATTATATTTGTACAACTGTCATTGAAAAGGACGTTTTTAATTCATACTTAAATGAATTAAAACTGATGTTTTCACATTATGTGTCAACATCACTGATAACACTAGCGTTAAAATTAAAATTACAGATCAGATGATAGATACTCAATAATATAAATATTCCAGTAGAAACATTTTAATCAGATATTATAATAATCAGGAAACCCACTTAAGAGGAATTATTTATAAATGTTCACATGTATTTGGCAGTTTGTGCAATTGTTAATATTAATTCTCTGCGAAGTTACTAACGAAGTATTCAGTCCTACTCGGTCCAACTATAGAAAGTCTCTCAACGCTAAACAATGATGGTGCTATTGTAAATAAAGCTGGTGGAGAAATATATTTCATTCTTGATGGAATCCTCGATGTAATCTTCAGCAACAGTCGAGGAGTTCCACGACCATATCGTTTCATTGTAGTTAAACTTGCTCCTAAAGTTGCTAATGGAGATACTGAAGCAATGGCTGCGGATCTGGTAATTTCAGAAATTTGGCAAAAGTAGAAGTAATTTTGGTATCCGATATATGAATTATCAATTACTGTATTGTTTCTTCAATGTTATCTACACACGATTTGCAGAGTTCTTCACGAAAGCATGTTTCAAATGATTCAAAAATTGTTGCAACTTCAATTCTAAGATATTTGGTATCAGGAGCTTCGTTCAATGATCTGCCAATTTGTTCCCTTGTCGGAATTTTTGAACGGTATTCGTCACTTTTCCGTTTCAAAGAGGATATCAATTTATGGTATTTACTTATATTCACGTTTTTCTTGATTTTCAATCAAGATTTTATCATGGAGAAATTGGACAACATATTGTTTCCGTGAATCTTCAGGCAACAGATCTGAAGTTACTCTTTGTGCAGTTTCTTGATTTGCTGGTGGAAGACGAGAATAATCTGAATCATTCATTTCAACTTCCTCTGTATTTGTATTTGTATTTGAAGCAGTAATAGCTACAACCACAAAGAAGCTAGAAACTTTTATAAATTTGTGGTTACTAATAAACGAATAATAATTTTTTTTTACCCGCGTCACTGCCATGCCAACTATTAGATTTTAAATACAAAATATCACGTTCGGTGATAAAGTTTAAGCAAAGTTTAAAACATTAGCCTCTTTAGCTGGATTCCTATGGATCTTATTAACTTTTTTCTTATTTTACAAAAAAAATTGTATGATGCTTCTGTTGAGTGTTTTTATTTTGCTCGTGGGAATATTCCCCATCCAAAAATTGAAATGTCACTTTTAACACTTAATGATACAAGTGTTAAAAGTGTGATTAACTATTTTAGATGTTGTGGTAAAATGGAGGCCACATGAGCATCTCATCACCATGTTGAAATTTCATATCATTTGAAGACTCGAGTCATTATTTTCCCCATTAGTTTCCTGCATGATCAGTACAACATTCCGCCACTGAATGAATGAGAAATAAAAATATTTTATTGTTTCAGGCATATCCTAAATACGAATTCAGTTATGGAGTAGCCGACGGCCATACTGGTGACCACAAATCCCAGAAAGAGGTCCGTGATGGAGACGTAGTCAAAGGTTCCTACACAGTCGCTGAACCCGATGGTACCCTTCGTACCGTCCACTACACCGCCGATGACCACAATGGCTTCAACGCAGTCGTCACCAGGTCTGGACACGCTGTCCACCCACAAGTTATCACCAAGGCTGTCGCTGTAGCTCCTGTCGCAGTCAGTCTTGGTCATGGTGGTATAGGTCTGGGTGGTCATGGTGGCTACGGACTCCATTGATTGTCTAGATAGAATGTTGCTCATTCATGTACATACCTCATGATCGTTGTTTTAGTGTTGAAATTTCTCAGCTTGTTCTCTCCATAAAAATGCCATATTTATTTTTATATACTCGAATAAAAGACTATCTTTTCCTATGATATTTGATTTTATTTTCTGAACGTGCAAGAAATGTTTTGTTTCAGCCTCACATGATGGATAAAAATAAAAATTGAAGCATAATGAATGGGTTCTATTGAAAAATGTTAATATGGGTTTTCTTC
Source organism: Chrysolina americana (assembly GCA_958502065.1). Taxonomy (NCBI): domain Eukaryota; kingdom Metazoa; phylum Arthropoda; class Insecta; order Coleoptera; family Chrysomelidae; genus Chrysolina; species Chrysolina americana. Next base: position 98,110,868 of record OY293410.1, read on the forward strand.
ACAAAACACTTTTTTCGTACCTTGATCACTTTATCAGTAGAATTTTTTAATTGATTCAAATTGAAAATAATAATTCTGTTTTCACGTTCAAAGATAATATTTTCCTTGTTCAAAGTGAACTATTCAAACGCATTATTCAATAATCTACATTTGTAATGCCAACGTTACGGCTAGAATTTACGCCTTCTTCAGGACTACAATTTATACATGTTTGAATAGTGAAAATTGTATAGACAAAATTCTGTATAAGAAAAATTCAAAAAAAATACTGGAGAACCCAATACATATATCAGAATCATCTCAAAAGTGAAAATTTTACTACTCACCCCAAGTGTAATTTTAATGATGATGTTAATAAATCAAATAAGATTTTTAATTGAAAAGTTCATAAAATTTGTCGTTAAGAGGAGTACGGTTGGAAATTTTAATGATATGTTCAATGAAGGTCATATCCAAACGACTGATTTGTCTGGAATGAATTCAATTTGTAGTTTTTCGCTTGGAGACCGTATGGAGAGATTGATTTTCTTAATTTTTTTTTATCTTTCTTAGCGATAAGGCCGGATTTTGTTGGTTTTTATGTGAGGTCAAAATATTTCTATACATGCCATTTGAATTGTTGAAATCGGTCTTCAAGTTGGCCCCTTATTACAGTAATGACGCGTTGTATAGTAGACAATCAAAACAGGACTTAAGGCAATGTTTCTGGATATTTGTTGCAATGAAGAAACCAATATCGCTCCAGTTTTTGTTAATTTTGTAAAACGTACGTATAGTACAATTCTTTCTGGAAGTGACCTGAGGAGCACCAAGTTTTATTTAGAAATAAATTAGAAATCGATTTTTGATCCATGGTGATTGAGATTAATTTGAAAGACATCGTTACAAGATTTAATATTTCATAGAGTAGGATCTTAGCAATAATTGATGAATGATGGTCAAATAAAGACGAACCTTTAGCGAATTTGAATAATCATTTGGGATTCCTTTATCACTTATTTGATTCTATTTATTTACCAAAAATCATAATATAAATATTATTAAGTTCCTAAAATCAGAACTGGAGAACTATGTGGAGAGACTGTGATGGAAACATTGAATCATTGACTATTTATTACTGTAATATTTAATATTTTATTATTAAATAGTTGTAGAAGTACTAGTATTATGGTTATGATGGTAACATACATTTCTTTTCAAAATTGAGATTACGAGAATGACCACTGCCATAGACAATGTGTACGAAAGCATCATCACAAGAAGCCAGAACAAGAGTAAAGACTTAGCGGTCATCAGTTCGAATAGATATTTTTCTTTCTTCTCTTCTCTATCAGTTTTGTCGACAGTAGGTACTACTACGTCAATTTCTCCACTCGCCACAGCGGCTAATATTCTGTTCGCCATCTAGGAATATGACTGATTGAAATTGCAGTTAATATTCAGTTTTACGGAATGTGACAGGTTTGATTGACATTGACAGGACATTAACACAGTTGGATCTTGGCGGCTAATGAACCCTAGTTTAACAGCAACTGTTCTAGATCTATTACTTTCAACCAAGCAGCATACCACCGATGGCGGAAAAATTCAAGCCCCTGCGACCACAGCATGCATGACAATTTGAAGGTACAAACATATGCAATGAAACAATCGGTATCTCACGCGATGCATGACTATAAAATTCTCTTTGTTAAATTGTTTGTTAAAATTGTTATATCCGTCAACCGGTTGTACCCCTACGTGCAACCCTCAAAAGTCACAGACTTGTGCAATGAACTTACTGATGACTGAAAACTGTTGCTTTAATGAAAATTTCCATTCAGGGTGTGAGAGAGAACCACCTTGTAGGACGCTTTAGCTATAGATAATACAAGAACTGATAGTCAACTCTTCTTCCATTTTTTTTGATCAATTTGTTTTTGACTCAAGTCATTATCTCTGTCGTTGATACACTGCTGACTGGTTAAAGTAGTGATTAGTTTAAATAGCTCTTAGACTGTGCTTATCAATATTGAGTTGCAATTGGCAGCTTGTGACAGTCCAACAACTATGATACTTTGTATTAACAGAATGGAAATAGTGCTAGAGCTGCTGCATGTATGTACAATGACAATAATTATCCCGGAAGAAATGTACGGCACCAATACGTTTTGGAATGAATGAACAAATTAATGACAACTGAAACAAAAAGCATAACCGTTCAGTTGTTCTTGATATACTAATGGAAAATACGCAATCTCTCACTAAGTTATCTCGAGAATCAGGAATAACTCATACAACTGTTTTAGGGATCCTTTATAGGTACAAATTCCATCCATATAAGATTAGACTAGTACATTTTTCGTTCGCTGGATTCGCAGAAGAGGTCCTACAGGATGGCCATAAAGGTCTCCGGATCTCACTCCTGTAGATTTCCTTCTTTGGTTCTGAAGTCAAAAGTGTACGGAAGAGAATCATCATTATTGGATGATTTGAGAGAGAATATCATGAGCCATTACAGATAAATAACTCCCGAAATTCGCAACCATGTAGGGGTGACAATAAAACCTTGTTTGTACCATTGAATGGAAGTTGTCGAAGAAGTTTTTCAGCATTTACTGTAAACATTTTTTTCCCCCTCATTGTCAAGTCATCAGATTTTGATTCAAGAATTTGATAAAAAAATACCTGATTAATTGCTCTTACATTTGTCTCTGGAATGAATATGTAGAAATATGCCCTCCTGTAAATGATTTGTCAAAAAATGTGTGTTTCAAAAGTTTCACAAGGTGGCTCGTTTTCAACTCAAATAATATGTAACTCCCGAACTAAAAGCTTCAGACCCTACGTATTATACGTTGTTGAAATTTTCTCATCTCTTCTATCGTTTCACTGAAGGCTCTCTTGAGTAAATTCGAAGAGAACCATTACTGAAACGATACCTAGGTCCTGTAAATACAACCGACAACTCAGGAAGAAATTCTAAAGAACGACGGCTATTGAATTTGGAAAAAACAGCAATTTTTCAAACTCTGGCCTAGCAAGCTTCAACCAATTTTTGTATGTTCGAGGATAACGAAACATCAGTTTGATTGATATGGACATAAATAGGTTCAGTATAGTTATGGAACTATCTCAAGAATGACAGTTAGAGGCAGTACCTTGAAAAAACTCAATTTCTATTAAAATATGATTGTATACTACTAATTTAATTTTCATACATCTCAATCTTCTAACAAAGAAAAACTTTGTTTTTTTAATTTAACATGTAACTAAATTTGAAATTGAATCAGCTGCAGCAGGAAATAACACAACAAATATAGTGAGGAAAGTTATATTGAAAGTTGTTGTTAAGTATTATTTATGTACCTTTGAGTATCACTGCTGATATTTCCATTTTCATCAATGCAACTCGTTCTTATCCAAGTGCATAACATCAACAAAACGATTGAAATAAATAATGTATACATAAGCATCATTGCCAAAATCCAGAATAGGAATAAAGATGAAGTTTTCCTCAAATGGAACCTAAATTTTTCTTCAGATTTTGGAAATTTCCCTTTATTATCGAAGGATATTACTTCCATAGTATTTGGTTTCTCTAGTGCAGCTGTAAGAGTCTCGATCATTTTAGCTGGAGTTATAGATTTCTTGTGATATTCTACGATTATGTTTTTGTGGGAATGAGGATGTTTGATGGTATTGTCAGCTAGATGGAATTGTGACAGCTACTGTCATAGTTCATAAGGTACCTACCATGGACGTTTAAATGAATAATGGACCCAGTTATTTACATCTCCAAGTGAAGTCGCTGAAAGGCACCATCCTAAGGTCCTACTGTTAAGTTGGGTATTGCCACATCGAGTCTGTGATAATTATTCATCAACCATCAACACTAGCTTAAACTCAATTGCCAGCGAATTTCAGTCAGTAACTCAACATTCGGATCCGTTTATGAAATTAAACTCGGCATTATACATTCCAGAATCAAAACTAGTGAAATTAATTTGAAAAATCGGTGCGAACTTCCAAAAAGTTCTGTACTGTCCGTTGAAATGCTGCACGTGCGGCAACGCTGTTGAAGAACGATTTGTTTCTCATCATTTTTTGGTTGTTTACAAATTTCACCACTTTATGTTGACATTGTCTGTCATCTACGATATTTGTTAAAATATTGGTGTTTTGTTGCGGTTGGATTAAAATAGTGAAATAAAAATAGATAGAGACTAATAATGATGCTTTACTGTTGGGTTTGCAAGCAATCTAATTGTTCTAACAACCAGAATCTCAGCTTTGATAAGTAAGTACATAGATTGTTCACAAATGTTAGATTGACGTTCATATTCTTCATTGGCGTCACAGAGTGGGTATCAATTTTCTATACATACAAAATGAAATAGTACTGAAATCTTCTTACTTTATATGAAGGAAGGCACATATGGGTATTTTAGGAACAGATCAGATCGTATCTAACAAGTTTTTCTGAAATTTTCATAATTATATATGAAATTCCACATATTTTTGTTATCAATACCTATATCAGTTAAATTGCGTGCGCCACTGTCGTTGGAGGGTACGTTACAGTCTATCGCAGGTCTCCTCCTTCCCTGCAACCCACGCCCCTACGAACCAAGCGGCTTCAAAACAAACTGTATTGCAAGTATGGGATTGCTGAGTCCATTAGTCCATTATTAATTTATACGTCCATGGTACCTACCGTTGATTATCACAATTCATGATTTGTACTCAATGCAAAGGGAATTTTGACTTTCGGATGGTGGATGTTACTTCTGTTTCATTCTATCATCAATGGAATGAATGAAAAAATTGATGTTGAAATTGTTATTTCCGTCAACCGGCTACACCGTTATGATCACAACCCTCAGAAGTCTTCAAAAGACTTGTGCGAGCTAGAGAAGAGGTAGCCCTTACCTTTTAATGTGTGATGCCATGCACAAGACCAGTTACCATGCTGGAAATCGAACCCACGCCCCTGTGATTTAGAGGAAAGCGCTCTACCATGACAACCACCCTTAGATATTTTCTTTCCACAATATTTAATGAAACAGCCAATGAATTTAAATTTTGACCTATCACCAGTCGACAGAAATACATAAAAAAATCATAGTCCTCAGGCCAGACTTTGTATATCTGTTCTCCGCAAAATCATTGATTCGACTCCAAGTGAATGAAAAAAAGCTGCGGTGGCGAAACGTCGTGATATTTGAATAAAGTTTGTGGAGATCGAATCATTTCCGTGTATTTTGTACAGTTAGAAAAAACACTTGTTAAGTGTATTAATGAATCTTTACAGATATATCTTTGCTCCATCGTGAACGAGAAGCGTATGGGAACAAGGGTGTTAATAATAATAATAATATCGTTTATTATTCCCAAGAAACAATGATATGTGTACAATATGGAACTTTTAAAACCATTGTTAATAAATTCATTCATAGCAAAAAAAACAGTAAAAGCAGAATATTCGTGAGAAGAAATGAATAATGTATAAGAATATTTAGAAAATGAAATAATACTTTTATGTTAATAAATCTTTCTCCAATTCACTTTTCAACACTGTTAAACTTTTTGTCATTTTGAGAAACTTTGGTGAATTATTGTATTGGATTATACCATTACGATAAATAGATCTTTTGCCAATATCTGCTTTAACCTGAATGAGGGATAAGTCATTAGCTTGCCTTGTTGAATAGCTATGATTGATTTGATTTACTGTTAATTTTAAATAACAGTTTATTTTTGACAGAAAAAACCAACAGAGATATTTTGTATTTATATAAAGAGCTAATATCAAAAAGATTTTGGGGTTTATAAAGATTTATAGTTGGTTCACGATAGTCTAAATAGAAAATACATTTCATTGCTTTGTTTTGGAGAATTTTTAGTGGATTGAGAATACATGATTTGGCAGTTCCCCATACTGGTCTTAAATATTGTAATTTTTAGTATATCAATGAAAAATAAGTGCATTTTCAATACCTCAATGGAATTTGATTTCGGATTCTATAGAGAACCCCAATAACTAGAGATATCCTTTTTCTCAATATTTCAATATGTGTAGACCATTATAAATATTGATCAATTTATAAACCCATTAATTTAACTTCATTGGAATATTTGATCATATCATTTTTGAAACGAATGGGAATTTAATAAATATCGGATAAAGGTCTTTCAGATACGTACATATATGAAGATTTCGAACGAATAATTTAACGTCAGTTTATGGAAAGAGAGCCATGGTGATAATATATTCAGATCACTCAATATTTTTCCATTAATTTCCTCCACATTATTTTCTGAACAAACTAGTGTCGGGTCGTCAGCAAATAAATGAGCCTTTCCTTTGGGTCCGAAATATTGGATGGAATTTATGTAGATAAGAAAAAAACTAGACAGCCTCTCTCAGATGGAAGGAGTTCAGAATTTTTCTATCCATTCCACAATACCGTTGAGAGAATCAGCAGTTTTAAAAAATGTTTCTATTGGCACTAGCAAGCAAATCACTTCACCTACAGAAATTTCATCCCTATAAAATTAAAAAAGAACAAGAGCTTCATGAAGATAACCCTTACATTTTGGAAAATATTGAAAATTTAAATTATAAAAATGAGATGGAGATCCGAAAAATTCGTTTCAACGTTGAAATAACGCTTTTTTAACGAGTTCGTTAATAAGCATATTGAAAGGTTAAAAAATTCAAGTAATGCTATGATTTGATCTATTCTATATGACACTGGCTTTCACGCCATTGGAACTATATCAGTTGTTGTCAGGCAAGAATACTAACTAACCTATGGTAAAAGTCCAATACCAACAACTGTTTCAATGATGATTATATCTTCAATAGGATGGTGCATCGTCTTATTAGGTCGTACCTCCAAGATTATCGTTGATCCAAAAATATCCAAGTAAATGGATTGAATGAAGAAGTTTAATGCACTGGCCCACTCTTTATCCAGACCTTACTCCATTGGATATCTGTCTTGAGGTCATGTAAAGGCTTCTGTGTTTGAAAATCTCTTGAGTAATTGGGAGTAGAATAGGCACATATCACCACAAACATTTCAGAAAGTGATAAAGAAGTTTGAAAATAGACAATATTATTGAGTGGATGATGTTAATTCTATAAAATCAAATTTTCGAAATTTTGCATATCATTATTTGAATGAGCACAGTGCATATTTGTTGGAACACTTTTTCTCGTTCAAAGATTGGATTACTTATGTACGTCTATCTTGGAAACTTGCAAAAATTTGTAGAAAATAAATAATAATTATGTTTATTTTTAACAAATAATGTGTTTGGGAAATATTTTGACAATTTGGAATGAATTAATTTCTTCCAGATCAATGATGACTAGTTGTCCAGTCTAAAAGCTCATTCAGAAGAGCATCAGTAATGATGTAGCGGTACTGCTTCGTATGCAGCTTTTTCGTAAATCTGAGGATGAACGGCTTGCCCAGTTTTCTCGACGTTGGCGATGAAACCATGATGATCATCAGCGATATACGTCACGGTACGGAAAGTGCCATCTGGTTCAGCAATGGAATAACTACCTGTGAAAAAGGTTTTATCTATATTAACAAAATGTAATTTTTTATGAAAAAACCCCCATATCGATACCACCTGAAAAGGGATTTCAAGAATGATCAGCCAAAAGGAAGTTTTCTTTTAAATCTGAAGTGAGTGAGTTGTTTATCTCCTTGGCAAGACCCCAACCGTCTTCCAAGCAGAAGTTCATGCTATAGAGATCTGTGCCCAGGAATGCCTTGAAAGGGGCACCCGAAGGGCAGAAATCAGATAGCCAAGCGGCATTAAAAGCTCTGAACATAAACTTGTGAGTTAAGCTGACTGAACTGTAAAAAAACCCTGAGATAACACTGATGTGGGTACCAGGTCATAGGGGCATCAATGGCAACGAAGAAGCAGACTGCTTTGCCTAAGAAGGAGCAAACACACCGTTCCCCGGCTCAGAACCCTTCTGTGGACTCTCCAAAGCCTACCTAAAGGAAGAGCAAAAAAGCTAGTGAGCCTATCGCCAAGGAAAGCTAAACGGCTTCTCGAGTTGAACAAAAAAGACTTGAAATTCGTAATGGGACTACTCACTGGGCACTGCCCTATGGGGGATCACCTTTAAAAGATGGGCAAGTCAGAGAGTGATAGTTGCCGCTACTGCGAGAACTTCGCAAAAACTGCAGAACATCTGCTTGGCGAATGCCCAGCGATCTTTTGCAAGAAGCCTAAATTCCTGGAAGGGGCATTCTTAACGCCCTCCGATATCAGGAACTTAGCTCCCAGAAAACTGATAAACTTCGCACGAAGTCTCAGAATCTCGGGTCTCGAATAGACAAAGGGTCACGCACAAAAGACCTTATAGGTCGAGGTGCTTGTGAGGCTGTAGAGTCTGCACGATCCCCTACAATCTACAATCTACAAAGTTACATTATCTGGTAGATCATCCGTTCTGAATTATCCATTAGAAATTTTAGTACAATTCGCAGTTTTGAGCTGTTAAATAACGTAAATATCTCACCATTTCATTTTATATATTGATTTATCAAACCCGTAAAATACTTCTGGGTTCAGATTCACTATAATTATGTTGATTTTGGTGAAACTCTCGTTCGTGAGAATAGCGTTTTGACTGGTGTCAAGTGTGGGGTGAAAAATGCTTTGTCTCACAAACTATTTTGAATATCTTCCAAGAGTACGTTTCCTCCCAAAATTAATCCTTGCAAAATCATCGGAATAATTCTATAAGTGTCATGCTCTGCGAGGAATCTGTGTATGAGCAATCACGTGTGATGGAAAAAATGCACTGAGAAATATGGATAATATTTTCATCAAACTCGGAATATTTGATTTACACTAATCTTTTACTAACTTCTACTAAGAGAAACTCCTGCTTTGAACCATTCGAGTACCTCTATTTGAATTCAAGAAGTAAGCAAGAAAAAGACAATTTTGCTTCGAGCAGGTATATTCAACTGGATATATTGCCAGGGGTTTGCTGGCGCCGGATCAAGCTCTGCAAACATGGTGGATTCAAATATCTCTGCCACCTTCTCTAAACGACATGAATTGTCAGACTTGAATAAAGGATAGAGAAGATAGTAATAACTTTTGTCTAATTTCCACTTCGATTTTTATTGTTACGACCGGTTTCGGTTTGTCAAACCATTATCAAGTAAACTCAGACAACTGTATCCTACATTCATCATAAATTTTCACAAAATGGAAAGATTATTAATTGAACACGTTAAATTGTCTTACTACTAATTGGAAGTTCCTCATGGATAATACTCTTACTCTTTATATTTTCCAGAGTAGTGATTATATTACTCCATTTGAAGAAAATATCCACAGGTATAAATAATGTTCTTACCTTTAACTGTATCACCATCTCTTTCTTCATATTGCGATTTGTTGTCTCCTGTGTGAGGGTCATTTACTCCATAGTTGAATTTGTATTTTGGGTAGGCGTAGTAGTCTATATATGAAGATTTCACAGGGTATTGAAGTGGAAATTGAATACCAGCTTGAGATAAAGCTACCAAGCATAGGGTAACGAAAACCTGTAGTAAATATTCGAAATTATTATTCCTCGAGGTAAGGTGGTGTCAGATGTAATTGATGTTTGTAAGGAAGAAAAGTTGTTTTCAGTCAGATGTTTGCTTTCCAACATATTCAGAATATTGACTGTTTCTCATATTTGTCACCTTTCGGAGTTTGACACAAAAAATGAATGCATTAGTCCCCCATTAGCCCTACCTGGTCCACTGAGTCAACTGATCGAAAAGAATAGTTAAACTATGGCAAGTCAGATTTATTATCATTTTCATGAGTCTTCACGATTTACTGTTGCGTTGAAATTAACAGTGCTGCTCCTAAGGTGGCGTATGGAGTTAGTAATAGAGTCTACCCACAACACATAGTGGCTGATGATCTTAGCAATCGATGCCACTACAAACACCCAGAGAAAAAATCAAAAAAGAAAGTTCATGGTGCAAGGTCGTCAATCTTGGGAAAAGCCACATCTGACTGTTTTATGATCAAAAGCATGCTCTTTGAAGAGGTTGTGACAGTCATTTGTAATTCTGAATGTCATTATTTTCATTTTTATTAAATAAATACAATCCTTATTATCATTTCACCTGAAAACAATTCACCCCAATCATTAGATTTTCTGAAGAAATTTTGTAATTGTATCTGTTTTTGTCATAATTTCGTCAGCATGCCCAATGATTTCACCAAGGATTTCTATTAATCAGTATTTGACAATATTCAATATTATCTCTCATGTATTCATTATTCGATTCATTGTCTATGCATATTATTCTTGGGATCGCACGTTAAAAGGTAACCCTCGTCATTCTCAGCTCGCACGTCTTGTGAAGACTTCTGAGGGTTGCTCGTAGGAGTGCAGCCAAATGATGGTGAGGACAACAAAAACACAATACTCGCTGAGTACCGATTTTCTCAGAACAGTGCTGAGAAATTATACGAGCTTATTGTTTGTTAACACCCATTTCATACATATATTTACTTAATTGCCAGCGACCAGTTAGGATGTCCGTGATGAAAACATATTCCATTTTGTCATTGTCAAGTATTACTTGAATCATATGATGATTTTCTGGGTTTCCAGAAACATGAGCTACTTTTGGAGTTATTGGTGTGTTTTTGAATTTCAGTCGATCGTTTCTTTATGCCCTAATCCACAACTTGCCTTGTGCTATACACGAATGGTCGGCATTATCAAGAGATTCAAATGTTTAGTTGTTGTTCCTTCCATAGCTGGACCGATACTTATGAGTTAGTGGTTACTTAGGTTTCGGACGTTCGTACCCTAAGGTTTTTCAAAAATTTTTGAATATTCCTTCCTCCATATGTTCTCACCATTTCTAGATAGGTATCAAGTTATAAGAAAAAACAACATGGTTTTCGCCCGAAAATGTCAACTACTACAGCAATTTCTTCATTCTTTGATAAAATGTTACATATGCGAGTGCCCTGCTGCAATATTTTGTGATTTGACTAGGGCGTTCGACTGTGTTAATCATAAAAAACTCATATTGATATAAGAAACATATGGATCTTATTTTTCTTATAGAATCGAAAACAAATTGTAACTTTACCAACAAAAATCATTCAGTTAGGTACTGAAAACTTGATTAGAGGTGTCTAACAAGGATCGCTATTAGGGCCATACTATTTATTCAATACGTTAGTCACATGGATCACGTTATCAGCAACACTGCATACACAGATGACTTTTCATTGGTCATATCTAATCCAGATTCAAAAAATTTTTAAGCGAAATGTAAAGACACCATTGAGAAGGTAGAAAAATTCTTCAACACAGATAAAACACAAATGATTAGGATTCATAATGGTCAAAGAGTTGTAGAAAATTTGCAGATTCCGATAGAGAATACATCTCTCTTCACTTCATAAGACCCAGTGGAAATCTTAGGAATTTATCTAGATGAATTTCTAAATTGGATACCTTAGTGCCAGCAAATGATTTCAAGATTGGCGTACTGTATTGGCGAAACACTCAACTTTTCTCCTATTATATTATCTCTTCTTCCGATGATATGTGGTTACTATGCACATTTTTTAACGGCTTAATGGGATACTTGAGCTCCTTTTGTTTCGTTTTTCGCTACCTGAACTATTGAATATCCTTTTTTCTGCATGTCCTCAGATGCTTGATTACAAGCTTGGAATTGATATTAGCAATCACTGAATGATTCGAAAATAACTTCCCAAAAAATAAATACAAGAAGAATCAAAACATTGGAGATAAACGCATTTCACTTCACTTACGGAGAAGAAACAACCTAATTTACCTTGATGAACATGTTGAACGTACTGATGAACTTAATGCGAAGGATGACTAACTCGTATCGTAGCGGAATTATTCTTTATATAGTGAATATATCGTAAAACCTAATGATTGCTATCGTAATAGGATAATAATGGAAAGTATTGCTAAATTCATAATATCTCATTTCAAGAAGCACTTGCATAGTTTGGATTTCTCCAAATCACTAGAGTATAACGCATTTGGTATAGGTATATTATATTCAACTCTTGGGCCATCAAAATCGATTAAAAAACTATAATCTATTATTAATACTCATTATTCTGCATAATAAGTACCTTCGAAGGAGTAAACAATGGTGTTTGGAAAGCATTATTGGGTAATTGAGGGTTGATACAAAAGGATTGCACACTGCAAGCGGATGTTACAATTTTGCTTGGGTCAAGATTAATTCAATCCACTGATAGTAGTGTGATCCCTGACACTATTGCGAAATGGAGACGTCTTCATACTGATACGAGAAGGAAGGTCACAATAATCTTGAGCAGAAATGCTACATTATTTGAAGATCGCATAAAATACATATTGTGAGAGTTATATTTGGTGGTACAGTTGAGTTTATAGTAATAAGTAGTGTAAATAGTATCTAGTGTATTTCATCGAAATACATATTTCAGTTGAAAATGATAATTTTCTAGGTGGAGTTGTTGAAGACACCTAAATGGAAGCTTAGATGAATTCCTACTGATACTGAGTAGAATTTTGACTAATGAGCCAGGGATTATTAGAACAGGTTGTAACCCATTGGAAAGTGAGAAAATATAACAAAAATAAAAGGAAAAAAATTTACGGGCGATTTGAGGTCGGGAAGTGGAAGATACATAGACAGATAGATAGATAGATAGCTCTTACTTCCAATAGGTGTATACCTTATTACAGGAAATGCTTAGAAGGTTTGAACCTCACATACGCATAGAACAATATTAGAATTATCCCAACATTGCGAAAATTTCTAGTACTCTTCATAATTGAGCTTATCGTCCTATTGGCTGACGATGAAACTTCATCAATTTGCAAAAAAATGTTAATTTACAATCAAACTTAATCCCAAAATCATTAATCAACGTGACCCTATTGACGACATGACTAGGTAGGAAAACTCTATCATCTCCCTTTTTCTGGTATATCATTTTCCGGAATGTTTCAAAATATTTTTTAATCGTATATGATTATGGAAACACCAATTCTTTTGCGAATTCTTGCAGTGTGTAAGGTCATTGACGACTCTGGATAAATGCAGGTCAGGAGCATATGAAAGTTTTGAACAGTTAATTTCATTCGCTAAATCGTCAATAAACAATAGAAATAGAAGTGGTCCTAGATCTGAACCCTGGGGAATACCGAAACTAGGGTTATACAAAGGGGACTGGAAGTTTTCACATTCTACGAATTGTACCAAATAAATGGGTTGAAAATAAGTTCAGTAAATTTATTGAAAAACCAAGTGACCGTATTCGATGTAGAAGAATGTGAAAGTCAATTTGGTCAAAGGTTTTCGAAAATCAGTGTAAATAACATTTATTTGCAGTTCTTTATCCAGATCCTCGCTAACACATTGTGTTGAGCACGCTAAATTGGTATGGCACGAATATTTTTCTACAATTTCATGTTGATCATGTGATTCGATATTTTTGATCCAGTCTTAAAGGAAACGATACATGATTGTTTCCTAATAATTTGGAAGAATTACCTAGCACAGAGATTGGTCTATCGTCTTTTAAAAAATTGTACAGACGCGGGCTATTTTCCATACTTTGGCAAAGTAAGTGAGTAAGTAAGTAAATTTATTCAAATCAGATATGAGACAGGTACAGATTCGTCTATAACAAAAAAAAATCAATATATATATGAATTATATAATCCTAGGATAACTAGTGGAAGTTGTGGCTACCTAAGCAAGCTTGTATTGTAGCCAGCAAACAAAATAGTGATTCCATATAACCAGATGTAAATAATAACAGCATATTACAGAATAGAGAAAGGAAGAGATAGAAAGATAGAGAGGATGGGACAAGGGAGAGAAAGAGGTATGTTTATGATGAGCTCTGGTATTCACAATAATGGTTATTCATTATTCAACTATATTTTGAAGCATATTATAATTGTTATCAACAAATTTTTTCAAGTCTCTTTTGAATTTGTTTCTCGTGCATTTCAAAGTGGCAGATAGAGTGTTGTAAAGTTTTGGTCCAAGATACGATATAAACTTTTGGCAAATGAGGCAGTATTCAATTTTTCAGTTCGTATATATAGCGTAATGGAGTCAGTGGAAGTTATACCAACAAATGAAAGAATCAACGTAGTTTCTTGCATTTTTAATACAAAAATAACACGTATTTACATAACTAGTCAACAAACATGGCATTAGTCTAATGGTGGTAGTAGGCAGGAGCAGCTTGGTGTACTGGAGCAGCATGTACTGAAGCTGGTGCTTGGTGTACTGGGTGCCCAGATTTTTCTACGACAGCGTTGAAACCATTGTGGTCATCAGCGGTGTAGTGGACGGTACGAAGAGTACCATCGGGTTCACCCACGGTGTAGTAATCTTTAACTACGTCACCATCGCGTTGTTCGTGTTGAGATTTGTGGTCTCCGGTGTGGCCATCTTGGACTCCATAGTTGAATTCGTATTTTGGGTGAGCCTTGAAGAAAATGTATTGAATAATTAGTTAACAGAATAAACAATGGTGTCATTACAGAGATATTGTAAGGAAAATGTATGCACAAAATTTAATAACTTTCCTTGGGTATAAGTCATCATACTTTTAAGTGATCATATACTCACACAAACAGAATGGACAAGATACATATACGATGGCTAATACTGTGACAGGTATCGAATTGTATTTGTGCTACCCTTGTGCCTTGTTCCCAAGAATACGAGAAATTACGTCTCATTCATTCGAATGTTGGCTATTCATAGATTGGTAATTTCCTATCTATTTATTCATTTAATTCATTCATTACAGGTAGTTCAACAGAAAATAAGTTCCAATCACAGAGTTACACATTGTGACAAATTAATGCATGTGGCATAATAAGCACTTAAAACCAATAAATAATAATTACTCTTTGTTCTCGACTGATGATTTGTATGAAACTGACATAAATCAAAACTAACTAACTGAAATAAATTCATCCACGGAATAGTCCTTTTGTTATATTACAGAAAACACTACAGATTGTCAGACAAAAAGTGTGCGTAGCTGCATTGTGACAATCCTAATATAACAAACCACATATATAACATGTTTTATTTAAATTCGCAGTCCTTCTGTCTACGACTTTAGACAACTTGACCTGAGGTATGCGAAAGTAAAACTCTTGGATAAGCCAAGATCTTGAATGTTTTTGAATAGTACCCCATGTATTGTTTATGTAGCTGCCGGAGTATGTCAGTCCCCGCAGCTTTAATATCTCTGCTCAATGGTTTCCAATTTGGTAACATAGTTTGGGTTACTCCGTTCATTGTCGAACAGGGGGACAAATTCATCAGCTGCAGGTACTTATAAAGAAATGTCCCGTTTCTCTATTTTTAACGCTCCATACAGATAATGGGTTTTGAACTCATTACGTTACCGCGTCCATCTTGTACCATTCTCTTCTGGAGACACTCCAAACAGCACTCCACAGCCTCCCTGATGTCTGGGGAAGTATAACCGGGGTAAAAACGATTTAGGGTGCAAGCTCCTATTGAGATGCATCATCGCGTTCAGAGTAGAATAAAATTAGAATAGCAGTCACATGGGTGAAATAACTCTGTTCTTTGTTGGCAGTTCTGATGACCAGATCTTTGCATCGTCCTCTTTTGACATTAACCGTGGAACAATTGTCGATCCCGAATTACATTCCCATACCATTCGTGTACTCTTTCACCACTTTGGAGGACTAATATACCCTTTTCTCCTGAGGCAAGAAGTTTGGATTCATTCTTGTGAAATGGATTTGTGACCTTATGCTTCCGGTTGCTGAAGGTGTCACAGTTGTCTCCACGAGTTTTCCTGAGTAAAACATACAATGACGATAGCGAAATGCAGAAGAAAATAGTTCTGAGGAAGTCTCCAAAATATAGAATCTGATCTTATGGTATAACGAGTCCTCCAGAGCGGAGTCAGCTGTACAATGCATCTTATTATTTCATCACATACCGTAAAACTATATTTATGACGAAATCTCGCGACGATATATCAAATGCCTTGCAGTGTTCATAGTTGCAATTATACTGCATGGAACCCGGCGTGGTACATCTGTCGATGATTACGTTCTCCTTGTAGCCAGCGACATCCTTCTTTGCCCCAATTTACTCATAATATATCCTTTTATATATCCAATCAACTACGTACAATATTCGCAATAACTCAACCTTAAACTTTTTCAAATATGTTCATATTGCAGAAGGTTGAATTTCATAATTCTTTGGCTAGGACAATCAGTCCAATACTCAAAAATATTCCACCATCTATAACCGATGATTACATATCAGCATAATTGAGATTTGTCACAAAATAATTTTTACTTACATCGAAATCTTCAACATGACTTTGTGGTGCAGCATATCCATGAATTTGGGGAAGTTCAAAAACTCCCGCCTGACTTACTGCGACTAAGGCAAGAACTGCTAAACACTGGAAAAGAAGAAAACATTGTTCATGATTATTTGATGTCATTAATGAATATCTCAATTTGAGTTTGACAATTTGAATGATGCAAAACCATATTTCAAATGTATTTGAAAACTTAGGGTCGGTTTTCAATGTTCCCATACTTTGAAAGAACTACAATGCAAGTTTTGATACTGATTCCTTTATTCTGTCTTGACCGAATAGAATTCGACAACAATAATAGCTTCATATGCATTAGTGTTGAGCATGACGAGCTATGTATGTATATATATATGCAATCCAGCTCTGAGTTTTTTGGGAAAATAAGTACATGTCACCCAATTCCATATTTTACGACCCAAAAATATAATCCGATGCGTTCTGGTGATAATAATGAGGTTGACGTTTATTGCTTTGGTTGGAGTGACAATGACAGTCATAATTAATTCGTAAAATTTTGAATTCATAATTAAGACACAGAAAATTTAGCGAACAAAGAAATAAGGAGTTTGTTGCTGTATAAATCCAAACCTAAATGAGGAAAAGTAATGAATGAATTAGTGGACAGGTATGGAAATATATCAAGTACGTTAAATTTTTTTTTTAAATTGTTATATCCGTCAACCGGTTGCACCCCTACGTGCAACCCTCAAAAGTCAGAGACTTGTGCGAGCTAGGGGAAGACGTTGTTGCTATAGACCTAAATGTTTGCACCAATTCAAAATCTTCTGCGTTTTTGAGTAAGTATTCATTTAATAGGAGTAATGTAGTTACACATGTTATGTATTTTTTTGTATATTGCTATATCACTCGGTAATATGTGATTGATGTTTAACAAATATTACAATGCTTGAATTTTCAAAAGCTAACTGTCTCAATTGTCTAGAAGTAAATCGATTACATCAATAGAAATATCTGGAAGTCAAACAGATTTCACTATTTGATTCGAAAGAATAAAGACATTCGAGACTTAAGATGAGGTCAATTCACCGTTTGATTGAAGCTGGCAATTTTGAATTCATCGAAAACATTTTCATCGTCTTTTTTTTATATAAAATGTACATAAATATTGTGGAGATTCCAGCCATACTTTCCAGAATTTCAAAATACTATACAACTATACAAGATAATATTAATATCATAGTTAAAAGGCATTGGAAAATAACGTTGACAATGAAAAACTATTCTACTGTTTCCCTGCTTCATATTAACGATGATTTCAGGTTTACCTTGGTGAACATCTTGTATGTGTATATCCCAATAAAGCACTTGACTAGATTGTGATTATTAATTCACCAATTATTTCTTATATAGTTTTTTCCTTCCATGACCATTCTCCAAAGATCTGGTTTCAGTGGATCAGTGATGTAATAATTAAAAGCGTATTATAAAACATGGCAATGACTTTGGGCGTGCCACATGTTGAATTTGAACCTTATTATAAATTAGGAACTACATATTTCAATTCATATAGAAAGATGTTTGCCTGATTATCAAACTCAAGGTTGTTTGACGGTGATAGTACACTTTTGTTGAAGGAATACTGATGCAAATAAAAATGAGAAAGTGCGTAGATCAGACTGAAAACGTGCATCTTTGATTTGACTCAAAAAATTAAGTTTTGGGAAACAATGAAAATCAGGTCAAAAATTACCAGAAGTTGCCTGAATAAGGCCTGAAGCTTCCTGAACCTCTGGAAAAATAAAAAAAAAACTGGGGTGCTCAGGATTGGCTTCGAGCTTAGCTATCTTGAAAATTGTGTGAATAATTTTTTTCATATGGTAACACAATTTCCAGTCAACAATATTCGCTCAACATAAAAATAATTCAGTCATTATATCATACCTAACAAAAATAGTGAAAACAAGAAATGAAATATCTCATATCCCAAAAATAAAAGAAATTAGTCTTCATTTCTATAATGAGTTATCAAAACAGACAACATTATGTTTATAAAAAAAAGTAGGACTGATTTCGAACAGCCCACTATTTCTAATCCAGCTATGGTAGGTGTTACTATTACAACTGATTCGTCAAACAGTTGATCAACAATTTTAGGTCGCCTACTAAAAAACTTATCTGAAGCGGCATTGATCATTTTTTTCTCATTGCTCTCTGAAAAATAAATACCATATTAGAAATCATGATTTATGAACTTGCTGGAAAACCAATAATATATTTTTATAGCACTCACACAAGCAGAAAAAACGATGGAATCTGCCAAAAACATAACTTCCTGGACTGTAACGGTGATTTCATTTTGGAAACGTAAGTGTATTTGGCCGATTCGATGTAGAAAATGGCGTTTTTCTCAAATTCCTGATTTTTGTAGGAACAGTTGATAAGTATCTGTTTGGAGTGTTTATGTCACCTCAGGATATCATCAAACTTTTCCTAATCCATGATTTGATATAATTTTACGCAAAGAAAAAGAACTTGACGAACTTTTGCGAAACAATAGAACTATTCCGCAGTGGTCATGATGGTAGAGCGCTAGTCCATCAATCAGAGGGATGTGGGTTCGATTCCCAGCATGCTCACTGGTCTCGTGCTAGGAATCGCTCGTTAATAGGTAAGACCTCGTTAATCCTTAGCTTGCACAAGTTTCGACTTCTGAGGGCTGTCGTTCGTAGGGGGATGACAGCTGGTTAACGGAAAAATCAATTTTGAACGACAATAATTCATTTTATTTATCATCTTTTACTGTTTCTGAGATTCATTAATAATGGGATATTGAATGAAATTGAAATATAACTATTTCTAGTGATGTTACTATACCTTGAAAATCATAGAACAGTTAATTTTTTAGGCAGTCTGTATATTACTTATGGTCAAGCAACATTTTGGCAAAAATTTACTTGATAATGTTAATTGATTTGAAGCATTAATTCTGCCAAAACATAATACAATCAAAATATCATGAATTTTTCAGTTTCTTGTTTGATTGAAACCAGTGCGCAGGTAGTCCTGTTTTCGATTACCATTTGGTGGTTGTTACAGAAAGTATTGCTAAGTATGTTCTTGTGAGAAAGCTTTTCCAGTCGTCATTTGGCTGTTGAATTATTTTCTGATGCCAACAATCCCATAGTATGGGAAAATGGGCAAAAGCCTAGATTATTCATAATGAATTTTCATTTCAGAAAGTTGAATCTGGAGATCTGGTTGTCCACAATTTTCTTTCAATCCAATTTCCCGGAAACATCCAATAAACACTAAAAACACTTTAAAAGGTTGTGCATAATGTGGAGGTGCCCGTATTGTAAAAAAATCAAGTAACCTTATTGGTAGAGGTAGTGGATTTCCTCAAGAGCTATGACTCATACCGTAGCAGAGGACACATTTACGAATCGGCAATGATTGCGAGTGAGAGATACAGTGTGGTCCAACGAAAACTTAACACCTCGATTTTCCGGCTTTAAAATGAAAATGTGGAAAATCGCTCGGACCCGTCAATTTCTAATACGGGGGGGAACAACTTTTCCGCTGTTTTCATCCCCGTAACTTCAACCCCCTAACGGGGGTGAGCACAACCCCTTGATTTTGAATAGGGATGCGGGGTGTTGCGATACCTCATTTTGAAGGTCTCATCGTGTACTATCTGACCGTAAAATTTCACTTCAAAATATCCATCGATAATGAAATATCAGCGAAAATAGTGAAAGAGGCAATATGGAATTTATCTCGAGAATAGTATTCGTATCCGACGCATTTCAAAGGTATTTAGTCGTTGATTTTTTGTCCAAAAAAGTAGACGGACCTTGTTTTTGTACCTTAGTCTATCGTGAATGTTTAAGAACGGTACAAGTGTGTCAAAGCGATTGTAAATTGGTAGTGGAATTAAAATGGTGTATTCCGTAGAAGAAAGGGTGGAAATGATAAAATTATTTTTTCGAAATAACGACTCTGCGCGCACAACAGCGGCTTTATTTAACGAACGACATCCTGGAAAAAATGTATCCGCTGCTTACGTTGTGCAACTGGTTGCCAAATTTGACGCTACTGGTTCAGTTGAAAACAAAAAGAGGGTGCATGAAAGAGACGAAGCGAGGGACGTGGCTGTCTTAGGTCATATAGCAATGGATCCGACCGTTAGTACTAGGAAATTGTCCGATGTATCTGGTGTTTCACGCACAACAATCATGAGAATTCTGAAACAACATAAATTCCATCCTTATAAGATACGATTGGTTCAGGAACTGAATGAGGATGATCCCGATCGCCGACTCCAGTTCTGTGAAGTGATCAGTGAAATAATTAACGGCAATCAAAACTACATGTTCGATATCTGTTTTTCGGACGAGTGTTCATTTTACCTTAACGGCATTGTAAACCGGCATAACTGTCGGTATTGGTCAGATGAAAATCCAAGATTATTTCGTGAGGTGTATACACAGCGCCCCCAAAAATTAAATGTTTGGGCGGGTATACATGGAAATCACATAATCGGCCCTTTTTTTATACCCGGTAATCTCACAGGCCAAATTTATCTCGATCTATTGGAGAACGCT
The DNA here is from genome assembly GCA_958502065.1 of Chrysolina americana. Taxonomy (NCBI): domain Eukaryota; kingdom Metazoa; phylum Arthropoda; class Insecta; order Coleoptera; family Chrysomelidae; genus Chrysolina; species Chrysolina americana. The sequence goes on from OY293410.1 coordinate 98,131,870, forward strand.
ATTTATCCAGCCCTCGTGCAAGTATTGGAGAATGCAGAAGACCATCAAATGATCATTTTCCAACAAGATGGCGCTCACTTTGTTCAACCGGTGCGTCAGTTCTTAGATGACAATTTTCCTCACGCCTGGATTGGAAGAAGGGGACATATTGAGTGGCCACCCAGATCACCTAATCTGGCTCCACTGGACTTTTTTCTATGGGGTCACCTGAAATCCAAGATTTACGCTACCCAGCCTGAGTCACTGGATGATTTGCGAACATTAATGAATGCCGTCAAATTACACCAGAAATCTTGAGTAATGTACGTGAACGTTTTCAGCAAAACTTATATTACTGCATGGAAGTGGATGGTGCCCATTTCGAGCATTTAATAAAGTAATCACAAAAGTACGTACTCTTCCACTACTTTACCTGTCCTTTCGTTATCGATAGATATTTTGGAGCGAAATTTTACGGTCAGATATTACACGATGAGATCTTCAAAATGAGGTATCGCAACACCCCGCATCCCTATTCAATCAAGGGGTTGTGCTCACCCCCGTTAGGTGGTTGAAGTTACGGGGATGAAAACAGCGGAAAAGTTGTTCCCCCTCGTATTAGAAATTGACGGGTCCGAGCGATTTTCCACATTTTCATTTTAAAGCCGGAAAATCGAGGTGTTAAGTTTTCGTTGGACCACACTGTATATTTAACGTCATAGCTCTTAAGAAAATCCACTACCGCTAATGATCGTCATTCTCGATGATGTCTATTAATTGTAAAGAAACAAATTCACCTATAGTAATAACAATAATATGTTCTTTCCGTCAGACATTCCGTTTTTAGGGAGTTTGAACGTGACTTTGTGAAAGGCATGTGGATTGGCATCTAACCAATACCGAGAATCATGATGATACAAAATTGAATTCAAAAATAATGTACACTCATCAGAAAAGCTGATGTTGAGAAGAAAGGACACCGCGCATTTACTATGTAAAATGGCTTTCGGATAATTTTGTTCCAATTGTGATATGCTGTATAATCTGGCATCTTCATTACGTAGTCCAATTCACAGATAGATTCTATGATTAGTTTTCGAGCTATAGGGTGTCAAAAATTAGATTTTTGCCTCTTGGGTATTATGCATCGATTTCATTTGGGTGCTCTAATTCGAAATAGAATTTTCTCAGAAATGAACTTATTACATCTAAGTTGTAGCTCATGAGTCCCTTCATTTCACAGTTCAGTAAAGAATTGTATGTCATAAAAGTTGTTGCATTACAGCATCCCAAGATAATTTTTTCAGAAATAGATAAATGTCAATACGAGAATCGTTTTGATTTCCACTCAATCCTCTAGAATCTGCCAATCTTTTGAAAAAGTACGAGTCTTCATCAACAACATGAGCATTCATAGGAAAAAGTGCAATTTCATATGTATTGACTGAAACATTTAATTCCTGGACAATAATAATCATACTAAACTGCATTATCCGAACTTGTTTCTATCGATTGAATAAACAAAGAATGATTTTCGAACTTCAACATTGAAAACTCGTAAAGGAATGGACAGACTGCAATTTTCTTTGTTACTTGCAATGCCTTCTAAATGAGATATAATTTGTCATATTTTAAAAGTGTAAGGGTAGCGATCACAACACCGAGAGATAAAACATATTTCATGTTAGTTTCATCCCAAAGAATATCCAGCTTGGAAAAATATTAAAAATTGATGTGTCCTTAATGTTTTTTTTATAATCCGGTTCTGTCGGCTTATAGAGCCGCTGTTTCGTCATTACGTGTACCATTGTGTATATATTATGTGTATGTATTTTGAGAAATGGACTTTCAATGATGTTATATATCATTTCAAGGAGGAGAAATTTATATACTAAAATAAAAAGTTCATGTAGTCATTTGCATTTTTAATATAAAAATACATAAAATACATATTTACACAAATAGTCAACAAATATAATATGTTCAGTTTAATGATGGTAGTAGGCAGGAGCTGCTTGATGTACTGGAGTAGCATAATGTGATGGGGCAGCATAATGTGCTGGGGCAGCATGCACTGGAGCAGCTAGAAGTACTTTTCCATGAGCTGGTGCTGGGTGCACTGGGTGTCCAGATTTTTCAACAACAGCGTTGAAACCGTTGTGGTCATCAGCGGTATAGTGGACGGTACGAAGGGTACCATCGGGTTCACCTACCGTGTAGTACCCTTTAACTACGTCACCATCACGTTGTTCGTGTTGGGATTTGTGGTCTCCGGTGTGGCCGTCTTGGACTCCATAGTTGAATTCGTATTTTGGGTGAGCCTTGAGGTAAATGAAACACATTAAAGAATTAGGTTGAAAAATAAACATTGACTATTTTTACAGATGATAGACGAAAACGTATATAAAATTTGGATTGATTACCTTCAGTGCATATACCAAATTATTAGTAATAAATCCCCAATGCTAAGAAAGATGTAAATTCTGTGATATTCAATACGGCTTACACTATTATAATAATTTGAATTGACATCCAAGAATGGGTTAAGAATGGTCGAGAAAAATAGATCGAGGTCTTAACCTAATTTTCGGGAAAGTAATAACTTTTCTTTGCTAACACCGTGACGTACATAATTATGTCTGTACTGTTCTTGTGTAATGTAATGTTTGATTTGAGTAATGCTAGTTTCTTGCTCTCCATCAGTGCAAAAATATGTCGTCACGATTAACATCAAAGACTTTTGTTTTCCGTCCGTATCCATCAAGATTCTAGCTATTAGATTACTTTCTCTCAGTTTTTCAGTGGTCCTAATTTCAACTTTTTATGTTTATGATACGATCCTGGAAAAGGGGCTGGATTTTGAATAACACTTTGGCTAGGACCTCTGTCTCAGAACCAACTTGATTTATGGTGAACCTTTTGACATATTTTTCCATCTATTACCATTCACATTATCTCAGCTGGACTAAAACTTGAGACTTATCAATTATACTCACATCGAAATCTTCAACATGACCTTGTGGTGCAGCATATCCATGAATTTGGGGAAGTTCAAAAACTCCTGCCTGGCAAACTGCCACTAGGACAAGGACTGCTAAACACTGAAAAGAAAAGAGTGAATTGGTAGCAATAAAATTCTTTACGTGTAGGTTAACAACAACATTAGTTCTTAAAAATTATTTTAATCAAAATGGGAACTAAATGGTGGCTCTATTTGAAAAAAGTGCAGGATTCTTTTGCCCAAAATTATTGCTGAAAAAGTAGATATCCAGAAATTATCAGCTGCAAGGACAGTGATAACTATAACGAAATAATTTTATCACAGGTTTTGAAAGCACGTTATTTGGTAACAGCCCGACGTGGAAGGTTGAGAAATGTAGAAAAACAGCATTTAATTTTGTGATTTTATAGTGCGATTATACAGGGTTGCTGATATGTATGGAACGTTCGATTATCTCCTGAAGTAAAAAAGCTAGCGAAAATATCAAAAGTCTTAGGTAATCAAGTATAGGGGATCAGTCAAAGAATCATAAGAAAACAAAGTTGCTTCTTCTTCAATGGAACACCCTATATATCATTCCATATTTCAATTATTCTCAAAATTGATAAATCATATCATATTCTAAATTCAACAGTTTTCGAGAGCTTATTGAAATTTTTATGATCATAGGATAGGTGATAAGAGACGAAGTTGGGATCAAGTAGTGGTTATATTCAATGAAATGCAAACCGATTGGGAGTTTTTTCCTAAACTAACAGTTTCAAAAACATTGCAGCGTTTTCATGGAACTGTTCGTGTCCAAAATCGAAAAAGTGGATGACTAGTAAGCATTACAAATTAAAAAAATTCTTTGAATGGAATGTTAGATATGGTGGGTAATTCAATAAATTTAAGACAGAGGGCTTTAAATCATGCATGAGTTGATATTCCACTGAAAAAATTTGCAAATTACAAATATTCCAAGCATAAAATTCATGTGTTACATGAATTGAGTGAAGACAATTTTGATCGTATAATCGAGATCTGTGAAGTTATTATATGGATGAATTTAACGAACACGTCAACTTCATCGTTTTCTGACGAATCTACATTTTGTTCTGACGGACATGTTGACCGACACAACTATAGGTATTGTTCAGACAAAACTCCACATTGGATGAAGGCAGTACACATTCAAACATCACAAGAAGTAAATGTTTGTTGTGGAATTATTAGTGGAAACTTCATAGGACCCTACTCATTTCATGGAAATTCAGCAAGAGCATATATTATTCCAAAGCTTTGACAACTATTCCTGGACAGTAACAATCCCAACAAGATTCTCTTTCACATTTTGGGATTCAAGCATATCTAAAATTCTGATAAATGTATGGAACGCAGGGGGGCCGTTGAATAGCCAGCTTGCTCTCCCGATCTGACCCCTTCTATGGAGTCACATAAAAAATGTCTACGAAAATAGGAAGCAAAATATAGAACAGTTGCAAGAAAGGATGTGGCATGAAATTTCCATCATTTCTCCCAACTTGATTTCAAATTGACTGCAACATTTTGTTCAGCAAATTCAATACCATCAGGAGGTGAATGGTAAACACTTTGAGTACCATACTGAATATAATTCCAAAGAAAGAATTTGTTGTTTATTAAAACTTGCTTTCTCTCTTTTTCTGGCACAACTATTGTTAATTAATTATTGTTGCCTATCGACTCCTATGAAACAGAAAATTTTTCTCGTTTTCCAGGATTCGAACCTGGCCAAAATGCAATCGGAAGTTTAGAAGGGCGGCATTTAACCGCTTCGCTTCCGATATGATGTACTATATTAGTTTTCTATTAGAATTTTGAGCAGAATTGAAATCTGAAATAATATAAAGGGTTGTGCTATTGAAGAACAAGCAACTTAATTCATCATGACTTTTTAACTAATTCTGTATGCTTCTCTACTGTGGTATACTTCAAAAAACCCTAAAATATTTGCGTCGAAACATTTTCTCTAGCTTCTTACTTTAGGAGATGATCCAATGTTTCTGCATCCAGGATAATGAATCAATAAATCGATTAGTTTATGAAAACGAACAACAGTTTTATTAAGGACCACTTCCAGAATATACAGAAGTTCAATTTGGGAGTTTGTTGAAAAGTACAAAAATTTTAATTGATAAACAAATTTAATTAAATTTATAAATGCCTTCTTATTACGACCGGTCGAATTTGTTAAGCATTATAAGTGATATCTAAAAAAAATTATTCCACAATACAAATATACATATCTAATCACAAATTTCAACTATAATTGTCTCAATTAGGAATGAAAAACCCATTCAATTGTTTTATTGATACATATTTACAATAATTGTGTCTTTACCTTGGTGAACATGTTGTATAGATGTATCCTAATAAAACACTTAACTAGAATGTGATTAGTAACAAACAAATTATTTCTTATATAGTTTTTTCCTTTCTATGATCGTTCGCCAAAGATCTGGTTTCAGTGAATCAGTGATGTAATAATTAAACGCGTACCTATTATGAAATATGGCAATGACTTTGGGCGTGCCACATTTTGGATTAGAACCAAATTATGAATTAAGAAATTACTGATTTTACTTCGTATAGAAAGAAGTGTGTTTGATCATCATATTCAAGGTTGTTTGCTGACGATAGTATCAAAATGTGAATGTGGTTGAATCAGTTTGAAAGGAAACCGCACATATGAGTATTAAGAAAAATTGGTGCGGATACAAATTTAGAGACGTAGACACCTATATGCCCAAACTGAAAAACTATCTTTAAACCTTTACAAAGAGTAATAGTTCATTAAGTGTAATTTATTTCGTTTTAGTCACGAGTTTACTGAACGAGTATCTAAAAGAGTTTATAACATTGTTACTATAATTTTTTCACAAACCCATATTGTAACAACAAAATTGAATTTCAAGATTCACCAATTGATACTCAGTTTTCTGGAAATAGGAGGGCAGGACTGAAACTCTTCACCCAGAGATTATAGGGCATGGTATTTCAACCTGCTCATTTTCCTTTTCGAAAACACATCGTCAACAATTATTAAAGGGTTCTCCTCACTCTTAAAGAAATTTAATAAGATATTGTAAGAAACTAATGGTGAATCAAACAGTTGTTGCATTCCTACGGACTTCATATTTCCAACTGGAATCTTACCTCTGAACCTTCAGCCAGGAATCTGGAACAGGGATCATACATTGGAATCTTCAACAAATATTTTGAGTTAGATTCTGGAATCTGGAGATATTCCCCTGCAACTAGAAAGTAGTCCTCAGCCTCCAAGATAATATTCAGACTACCGAATAGAATTCCAAAACTTCCTTGTCTTATTAATAGGAGTTCCACAGAGAATTAAAATGAGCCAACGAGTTTGTCATGGTGATTTTCCTACAACGAACACCGACAAAGCTCCAAAATTCTGCAACAGCAGCAACAACTGTAGCTAGATAATAATATCTTCAAATATATCCGTTGCTTGTAGTCTTTAATTTAACCATGAAATCCGCCCCAACTGTTGGATTGGTATTAAAATCATAGAGTATTACTGATAATATATCATTTCCAAAATCACTTCTTATCATTCCAATCGCACCCGCCAAAAATTGAAAAGGCTTTACCTTTCCACCAGATCCTCGAACTTGTTCTTCTGATCTCTTACTCGAGCACTGAGAAGGGGTAACAACTTCAAAACTATTCCAGTAGTTGGTGCTTCTGTCCGATTCAAAACAAAATTCTGCTAGATGGTTACAAGTAGCACTTACAATAGTACCTTCTGCTCTGAGGAACAGTGCACAAGTGATATAACTCAATGTCCGTCGCAGCATTAGCTAGATAAGTAGTTGTTCTGTACCAGATATTTACTATGGTGACCATTACTGTCTAGGGGAATGAAAGTGAAAACGGTAAAACCTCGGTTGGTAACAACTATCGTTATCTATCGATTTTTCAGAAGAACTTTCAGCTCTGGGCTCAATTGAAACAAGCAAACTTTTACGTAAGTTTTGAACTTTCGGTGGTTTTCGGGTTTGTTGGTCGTGGTCTCGAAGTACTTCTTTCTGACGTTTCGTCAACATCTGCGGTAGACATTTTCAAAGGCGGTGTGGTAACGAAGCGTTAGTTTAAGCCCAACTGATTCGGTGTCTTCGCTGATTCCTTTCCTTTATCGTGCTCATCCTAATAGGGGGTGTGACTTCATTAACCTTGATTCCGATGCCTGGTTTTGTTTTGGGCTGTGATATCATATGGAATTTTAATGGTTTCTTACTATATGATTTTGAATAGCAGTGGATATTTGAATGATTTGAGAAACCCCGTTAAGAAGCTATAAGGCATGTTCCTGAACAAGATCGTACCAAAATGTGATACCGTATACTTTGAGCTGTCTCACATGGAATTGTTGCAATTTAATTTTATTATTTGAATGTTCGAAGATGTGTGACTTTGTCACAATGGTTCACATAAATTTCCACCTCGTTTCCAGACGACTCAACTAGACTGTTTCAATTATTTCGAGGATACTTTTCATGTAGATACTGGGAAAAAATATGCAGCGAAAAGTAATTAGTGGTATCGGTGGATCAGCGGTCTAACGCACAGGCCGTTCGAAACTCCAGCATAGCGACAGTCGGTTCGAGCCCGATGTGGGTACAAGAGAATTTTTTTCATCTACTTTATATCGGATCGATATGCGACCGCATGCCTTGTTGAAAAGCAAGTGTATTGTGATTTGTATAGATGCCAATCTCGTCTGGTGCTAGCTTGGAGTGCACACCGAGCACCCGAGGTGGTGCTGTAGGTTTTCCAGGTTTTCCTACAGCTGAAAAGTGAATACGCCACCAGAAATCAGTAAGTCGCCCCGGAGCTCCGCGGCAAATAATAATAATAGCCGTCCTCTACAAGTACAGGCTATGCCTTTGGGTACACTCAACGAGTGTTCATGAGGGATTATTATTATCATTATTATATGCGGCCCACGTCGGGGCACAGCGCAGTGGTACGTCGTACGGCCTCGGGGCTAAAGTCCTGGGTTCGAGCCGACATCGGTGCTAGGATTTTCCGATCAAATTGTTGAAATCTCTTGGCTTGACTGTGGTGAGTCCTAAACGATTCACTGTTGCGTTCAAATTAACAGTGCTGCTATTCAATTTTCGACTACAGAAATATTTTTTGTTATGAAGTATCCTCTATGGCATTTCGGTAGATCAGCGGTCTAAGACACAGGCCGTTCGAAACTCCAGCATAGCGATAGTCGGTTCGAGTCCGATGTAGGTACGAGAATTTTTCTCAACTACTTTATATCGGATCGATAGGCGACCGCATGCCTTGTTGAAAAGCAAGTGTATGGTGAGTTGTCTAGATCTCGTCTAGTGCTAGCTTGGAGTGCACACCGACCACCCGAGGTGGTGCTGTAGGTTTCCGGGTTTTCTTACACCTGAAAAGTGAATACATCACCTGAAACATCAGTAAGTCGCCCCGGAGCGCCACGGCAAAATAATAATAATAGCCGTCCTCTACCCGCACAGGCTATGCCTTTGGGTACACTCAACGAGTGTTTATGAGGGAGTATTATTTTATTATTATTTTTCCGAGTTTCATCAAATTTCTCTTCTGCTGACTTGATCACAGTCCAGGAAAAAAAAATTATTTGGAGAGAATGTGACAGTGGGCACTATAAAGTATTGATGTTGTACCCTGTTTAATTTCGGTCTTTCAGTTAGGAAAATGTATTTGCATATTAGTTCTTTCATGCAAGATTTTCGTGTTTGGTAACGTTCTCAACCCTTTATCGATACTGCAACTTGTATTTGGTCAAGCCAGACAAAATAATCATTAAAGTATGAATGGACACTTTGTAGTATATGCAGTCTTTTGTTGATTTCTGGATAGACATTGTTATTTTGCTGCGGAAGCTAAATCGATATGGAATTGCGGGAGTCACACTGAACTGGTTCAGATCTCATCTTTCAGAAAGAAAGCAGTGTGTAAAATTATCCACTACCTCTGATATAATTGGCATTAGGTGTGAAGTACCCTAGGGCTCTGTACTTGGTCCTACACTTTTTCTGTTATGCATAAATGACCTTACAATTCTCCCAATTTCGGGAAAATTTACGCTGTTTGCTGATGGTACAACTATTTTAAGGCATCATAAAGATATTGATAGACCTCATGAAATAATGTGTAGTGATATGGTCGTAATTAAAGACTGGTGTGATTCTAATTTACTTTCTCTAAACACCAAAAAGACTAGTGCCATTTCCTACAAAACTGTCATTGCGGATATGAATAAAGGTAGTCAAATATTAGTAAATAAGGACTCAGCAAAATTTTTGGGAATTTTCCTCGATAAAAATTTGAAATATGATGAGCACATAGAAACTTGAACAAAAAGTTGGCATCGGGTTGCTATGATTTGAGAGTTCTTTCCAATGAGATGGGACTTGCAGCTTCAAAATCAGTTTATTACGCACTTGTGGAATCCCACTTGCGTTATGGTATATCACTTTGGGGTGTGTGTAACAACCAATGGTTTCAGTCAGTGTTCATACTGCAGAAACGGGTAATTAGATACATGTGTAAAGTAAACTTTAGAAATTCATCTAGACCACTCTTTATTAAACATGGTATCCTCACCCTTGTGTCAATATTTATAATAGAAACAGTCTCTTTAATCCACAAAAATAGACTAGATTTTAGTCGTCAAAATGAAAACAGTCTTAAGCTTCCCATTTCCACGACGAATTTAGTAAAAAGCCCTGATTTATAATGGGGTTAAAATGTATAATAAATTACCTAATGAAATTAAGAATAAGAGTTATAATAGTTTTAGAAAACTGACAAAAAAACTACTTAGTGATAAGGCTTACTATAGTTTGGCAGAGTTTTATGACGTCACATTCTAATGTGTCACTAAATATTTGATAACGTATATCTTTTTATAGCCCTGATTAATAATTATCTACACATACACGCCTGCACTGCTTTTAGTCGGCTATATTTAAGTATTTCAGTACTTTTTAGAATTTTAAATATTTTGTAGCTGTGATATTACATGTTATTTATTTATTGTTATCATTATATTTCATAATTCAACTGTGTTTGTCAACAAGAAATTGTATTTATGTACAATAAACATATACCTACTTATTTACTACTTACTTTTGTACAAGCCATACTTCTACCACAATGTTCTCTACGTGAAGAATTATTGGTGTGAATTCTTGAATATAATCATTTACCCAAGGATGTCAAAGATGAAATAAAAAATTCTATCATTCAAAAGAAAACTGAAAATATAAATAAATAAATAAATGTAGTATAAAGGAATATTTATCCCTTGATGCGAAGTGACAGTGATTCTACTATGTTGAATAATCTTGAAACGTTTTTTGGGATTTGAATGTTCCTAGTAATGTTTTCACAAATTGTATATTATAACTTGTGATCTTGAAGATTAATTAACTATCTATCTACCTATCTAATATCCCTCTCTATCTTTCTCATCTTTTCCGCTGCAGGATCATCAACAAATGAAAAAAATTATGTAATCACTTCCATTTTTAATATAAAAATCAACAGAACTTTTTGTGATATAAATAGTCAACAAACATGGCAGATCCAATTTAATGGTGGTAGTAGGCAGGAGCAGCATGATGTGCTGGAGCGGCATAATGTGATGGAGCAGCATAATGTGAAGGAACAGCATAATGTGCTGGAGCAGCATGCACTGGGGCAGCTAAAAGTACTTTTCCATGAACTGGAGCTGGTGCTGGGTGCACTGGGTGTCCAGATTTTTCGACAACAGCGTTGAAACCATTGTGGTCGTCAGCGGTGTAGTGAACGGTACGGAGGGTACCATCGGGTTCAGCTACTGTGTAGTACCCTTTGACTACGTCACCATCGCGTTGTTCGTGTTGGGATTTGTGGTCTCCGGTGTGACCATCTTGGACTCCGTAGTTGAATTCGTATTTTGGATGAGCCTTGAAATAAATTAAATTGGTTAATATAATCGTCAATTTTTCCATTGCACATTCTTGTATGGACTTCTTTGATCTTTTGAAATATTTTTCGCTCATTTTCAAATACTGATCTTGTATCCAACGCTATTATCTGTCAGTTGGTGATATTGAAACTGGTTCTGAAAATGAATGTTTCAATATATGTTGAAAACATCACTTCCGGACTAGAATGACACATTTGCTTTTTCTCTTTCACAGTATTGTAAAACCTCACATTGATTCTTTCTGTCAACAAACATATAATGAAATATAAAAACAAAACATTCGTTTGAGGAGTTGAGAGTTATATTGTTCCATCTCGTTAAAGGATGGCAAACTTTTCATAGTTGACCTAATCAAATCTTGATGGTGATTCCATCACAATTGTTTCCAATACAGCAATTCAAAGCAGCTGCCTATACTGATAGATGAAACTATCATTTGTTTGAGATGAAATTTCAAGAAGAACTGAAAAATCACTATCGGTGAATTTTTGAATTATACTTACATCGTAATCTTCAACATGGTTTTGTGGTGCAGAATATCCATGGATCTGTGGAAGTTCAAAAACTCCTGCTTGGCATACTGCGACGAACGCAAGGATTGCTAAACACTGAAATGGATTAAGAAAAGTTAGAGGAGTGACACGGAAGCGGAATATTCAACTAAAAACAAGTCAAAGGGGAAATGTTTTTTTTCTTCTCGCAAAATTTCAAATTTACAAAATTGATCTCACATCACTGAGTCTTGTTCGATAGTTTTCTTATCGAAACAAATATTTCGACAAAATCTTCTCTTGACTGACTGACAGGAAACAATTCCTCGTCTCTTATCAATGATATGATAGGTTAGACAATATGAGAGTCATCTTGTTCTACACAAAAAAAAAATAATATTCAAAAGTTATATAGTCTCCACCTACGATTGAAGCCGCAACTTAGAAAAAGTCAGTCGCAGCGCCATCTGCAAGTTATATAAGAAGCACCTCTCGTAGCATAGCCTACGGACAGAGACTAAATGCCAATTTGAACAGAGTATGAAGGTGCGTATTGGAGAGTTCAATTCAATGAAACATATATTTCGAAACACCGAGTATATCTATTTCTCCACTCATTGTCACTCAGAGGAAAAAGTAGAGAATATTGTTTTCATTATTTCAGTCAACGATAAATGAAATTGAAATAGTGGCCAGCTTATTGTACATAATTTATAAACCAAATTCTCAGTCGATACTGGGGAATTTTAAAGAATTTTGAAATTTTTCTTGATACTTTCCAAACCTACCAATAGTTTGTGACTTCAAAGTGAATCCAAGGCAGAATATGATTGCAAACCATGTGGATTGGAAATGGAAAAACATCATTCACAGACTGTGAAAATGTTCTCATGTGTATCAAGGGTTGGTTCTTGGTCACATAATGATACTTTATTGTATTAGGTCTTATTAAATATGACTTTGTAACTGTCATTAATGAGATTGAAGTAAATGAAAAGTTTACCTTAGGGAACATGTTGTAAGTACGTGTATATCCTAATAAAACACTTGACTAGAATGTGATAATCAAAACACAATTATTTCTTATATACTTTTTTACATTTCGTTGCCGTTCTCTAAAGATCTGGTTTAAGTGGATCAGTGATGTAATTATCAAACGGTTGCTATTATAACATATGACCATGACTTTGAACGAGTCGTATATTGGATTTGAACCTAATTATGAATAAGAGAACTAACTATCTACTTAAGACAATGTATATAAAATGAAATTAATCTTGAGTAATGTTTAAACATATCCGTCTGTTTCAGAACTAGTAGGGTTTAATTAAAGAATTTTTGCAGTTTTTTTCGTAAATAATAATAAAAAAAATAATTTCTGCAACAGAACATATTTTGAACAAAGATGAAGAAAAAATAATTTCAGGTATAAATAATGTACCCCTTGAGCGAACTTGCGTGGAGCCAAACGACATATTTCAAAGAATAGCCAAACAGAATTGATTTGAAGTACTTATAGTGCTACTACACAATTTATATTAAAAAAAAATTCAGGACGTAAGAATGTAACTATGACTAAGTATTACTAGTCATATTCAACACAATTACAATAGTAAACATGAGAAAAAATTAAAATACAAAGATCACGAAAATTTTGATAATTTTTGTATTCTGAAAAAAATTATTTTAATTATTTATCAAACAAAAATCTTTCTCTTTAATTTGTACTTAATTTCAGGATGAATTAATAATTTAATGAATACGTTGGAAAACAAAAACAATAAATACTCTATGAGTGGGACTCATCAATGGCCACATTAAAATTTTCTCTATGAGAAAAACGTTTCGAGTTCATTACTAAAATTTTAGGAAATTATATCTTGCATTTCCTTTTCGTTTTGCACTGCAAACAAGTAAGTTTTTCATCACCATCTAAAATTTCTTCATTAGTAAAATAATTCAAACATTGTTACAGACTCAACTGGCATGTTATTTGAGGAATTGGTAAGGAAAGGTCCCAGAAAAAATCAAATATCACTGAACAATGGCCACAATAAGAACACCTCAAAGTAGATTTCAGTTGGCCAAGAAATAAATCTACAATCTTTTGAGTTACCCATTATCAGAAATCTTCATAACTCTTTGGCTTTTCCACTGTCACTCAAATTAATGTCAATATCTGTTGAAATAGATTTTGTCCTCTGTCATTGAGTCTTCATGCAAACCATCCAGTAAATATTTTAAATTTTTTGAGCATCTTGTTGGGCGCAATCGATGAAACGAGGTGAAAACCTTTGAATTTGATTTTTCAAGTACATTAAAACCAAGTGTTTTGACTTTTTCTTGTACGACTGTAAACTTAAGGGAGTTTGTGCTGCATTCATCAACATAATTTTCAATCAAGCGATCTCTGAAATGGTGGTTTCCTTTGTCATTGAAGCGAGTGACAACGAACTCGAAGTTTATAACGAATTGGAAGAAAAAATGGAAAAATGAATCTTCCCGCTGTCTTATGATAGCAAGCCTTGATATCATTTTTGGAACAGATCGAAATCGGATATGACTTGAAAAAAGTACAAATATCTCTTTCAAGAAGTGGGATGGCGGTATAGTGCCAAAAATAGAAGAAGAATTTTCTCGTTTTATAGAAAGACTAATTCTTTGTATTAAAAAATAGACCTTTTCTCATTGGTTGCCTGATATAATCTCCTTCCCATTTCATTGAGGAACATCAGAGATTTAGGACCAGAGAATACCTGGGGAAGTAACTTGGGTCCAGAAGAAGTAACATAATGCTGGAATGCTGGAAATACCTACCATGACGAAGGCAAGAGAAACTACTACGGAAAACGACCTCGATAGCTATAGTGGCTCTGATAATTTCACTCACTATACGAAACTCGCATCTCCTGCGATATGAGAACCAATAAAAACGGTGCTTCACTGATAGTACACAGTTCCTTCCTTTTGAGCTGGTAATACCACGTCGTCATGGGCAACCACGCATTCAAACAACAATGAAGGATATATCTTGCCAGCATGTCAGTCTGACAGCATTTATACATTGAACTAAAATGATCAAATGATCCCCGATAGGATCACTTCAAGGCCACTCAACAAGCATACTCCTTTGGAGGAATTTCTGTACCAAACGGGATTGTTTCAAGCTGACTCAAATCGCAAACTCTAATGAAAGTTTACTGCAAGTCTTGCAAACCAGTTCACTAGTTACACCATACAGACTGGTACGTGATAAGGATACAGATAGGCTGGTGGGTATGAAAATATTTATGTTAGGGACAAAATGAGCGTTTTTGCCTGAAGTGTGTCTTCAAAAATTGTAGACAGACATAGTAGCATCGTCGATGATACATCTCACAAACTCACTCACTCCTCTTTGCCAAAAATCTCTTTTTCGAGAGTCCGTAACAGCCTCTTCATAAATATATTCATTGAACTACTCGACTTCAACGTTTCGTTCCAGACAATGCGATATGGTGGCAGTCTAGGATTATCTATCAACTTGCCAACTACGAAAATTATTCGTGGTATTCCAATATTATTTGAATATTATTTCAACCTCAACCTTATGTTCTAAAGTGGTATAGTTACAATAAACATTTATTAGCGTTCACCTCACTGTCGGTACTGAAGTCTCACCTACCCCGTTGATCAATCTAATAAACAACGACAATGCTTTGGAAGTCATTACTAAAGGGGTTGTAGGTATTGCCGAATTAAATCTTCCTCAATTCCTATCTACTTCTCCATAATTCTAACGTTAATTCGTAAAGACAATTTTTTATGTGACTTTCAAGGCCTTTCTTCTTAACCATTTCATCAATGTCAGATGTTTCTTTGTTCGAAAATTCCAGTCTCGCTTACATACGTTGTATCACGAATTTTGTAACAAAATGTAGGTCACATTCTTTAATTCATAATGGGGGCAATTCAAACATTTTGGCGTGATTAGAACATGTAATTCTTAACTATTGTAATAGATGTATATAAGAAACAATTATTGTTTACGAATCAGTTCAGTTTCGACTTCCAACTAATCAAATTTGAATCATGTTTTCAAAGGTGAGATTGAAATTCAAACATAGTTTCAAAGTGATGGCTTTGATAGTAAACAACAAACGAATATTTTTTAATATCAGGTCAACACCAGCAATACGCAGAATTTCAGTTTTATAGTATAGAACCGTTTATGTATATCAAAATTTTTCGTCTCTTCCATAAGATCGTTTTCAAAAACCATTCAAAATGGAAACTTTGTAACTTTGACATTCTGACATACATTTTTCACCCCCTTCCCAGAACTGAAATTTGACTCCCTAATTTTGAGTATTGAAAAGGATTGCAGGAATAGTATACTTTTTTCTCCAGAAATCGTTCAGGAATTGTTTGAACTTGTCAATCTTGACGAATTGTGTATTGTGTATGTTCTCTTACTAGACAAAACCGACAAAATTTTTCTTCAACAAATTTTTAACAAATGTTAACATTTCTGAACGATTTGCGAGTTGATCTTATTTTTGGACTGGGTATGAAAGAAGTGGAAGCGGAAGAAGCTGTCAACCACTTAACCACCAACCAGCCACATTCTCAGAAAAAAATAATTGCTCAGAAATCTTGGACTCAGATAAATTATCATCCTAATAGCTGACAAGGAAAATATAATAATCTTACTGAAGAATACATCTCTTATCAGGAAACTATCATGCTAACGGAAGGCATTTTAGCAAGGCTATCTGAATTCCTAAAATTACACCATGTCAAAACAGTGAGACCAATAGAAAGGGTACCAACAAACAGTCTGATCCAAATACACGCTGAAAAAATGGGAGCATATGTCTGGGACTCACTCACATACAGTTTGTGAGCAGAATTAAAAATATTACCATCCATTTCCAAGATAGTTTGGTTAGTTTTCACGTCGTTGCTCTATTCACCAAAGCCCCACTGAATGACTGCCTGGATTACAACAT
This sequence comes from Chrysolina americana, assembly GCA_958502065.1. Taxonomy (NCBI): domain Eukaryota; kingdom Metazoa; phylum Arthropoda; class Insecta; order Coleoptera; family Chrysomelidae; genus Chrysolina; species Chrysolina americana. Next base: position 98,148,355 of record OY293410.1, read on the forward strand.
AAAGATTTTTATTCCATTGAAATTGCCAGACTTTGCCAAGCCTGCATCCTATGAACGTACGTATGGTGTGCCCGGTGACAGAGAATTTTTCTATGGAATACCTTGAGAGAAGAGGAATCGACATGAATTGAATTGATTCTAGATAAATGGATGACACTTTGGTTATCTGAAAACATAAGCTGGAATAGTTCCTGGATCACCCATGCCAAACATCCAAGCATTCGGTTTAGACAAAACAGGTACACACTGTACCAAGAGCTCACTCACACTGATGTATAACTGGATGTGCAATCCAATCATAGCGTGCGTGTAGGAGTTGTGACCCACAAATATCTATAGAAAGGATAAAATCATTTCAAAATAGCTAGTGGATCGAGCGAATATAGTGCATCTTCGATCGGTAGGTAGTATTATGAGTCCTAAAATTCAGAAACTTGGATAAACCACCTTGTCGGGATAGGGAACATAGTCAGAAAAGTCCTAAGTGAACACGAGACATAGTTTTAGATCACCCAAAGGCAGTTGCTAGTTGCAGGAGCTCATCTTAATATATATAAATTACGTGTCACGTTGTTTGTCCTCTATAGACTCCCAAACTACTTAACCGATTTCAATCAAATTTGCACACCGTGTGCAGTTCAATCTAACTTAACAGATAGCATAGCTCACATCTCAATTTATTGTCGCAATATTATTTTATTGCAAATTATTTGTTGATGGTGAGAGAACACATTACACGTTCTCGGTCTCCTCTTTGTGCGATGCTTCGTAGTTTCCACACTATCGTCTACTAAGCATTATTTGTTTATTATTCGACAGTCACAATTATCTGTCAGTCCCAAACGATTCTAACAGATGGCGGTATCTGCTGACTGGATTGAGTAAATATTCTAACAGATGGCGCAGTGTTAAAAGTACTAAGGTTTCACATAAGTTACAATTTAATGTCATAACCACCACGTGTTGCTGAGGCTAAAGTATAACTTAAATTTATTTCGTAGTAAACGCAATACAGTGAAGTTCAATTGTTTTTACGTTCTTAATTTTTGGTATTACCATAGCCGGCCACGTGTTATTTAGACTGAGTTATAAATTGAATTCATATTATAGTAAAAGTAATACAGTTGAATCCTTCTTGCTTTTTAATTATTAGTGATTCATTATTTAACAATCTTTAATTAAAGTATATACATGTAAGTATTACCACGTAGTTATATTATTATATATTTTATTATTATATATTTGCTATACATCAAATCACGATGTACGATATATGTATTTTGATGATTATGAGGTACTCAAGGCTCCAGAATCAATATCAACGGTAGTAGAAAATCAATGATGGCGGTCGCCATGTATTTTAACAAATGGCATCTGTGTAAAAAAGCATGGTAGTCCCCATGACTGGTGTTCTCCTACCGTTTCCCTTGAATAATTTACTACTATGTAATATAATAAAAACCTTAGCCACAGCAACGCGTGGCCGGGTCTGCTAGTCTTATAATATAAACTTGTGGAATAGAATATATTGGTACTAAGGAAAGATTCATTTGAAAAAAAAAAAATAACGAAACTGTGAGCTAGGCCAAATAATACGGTTTTGGTGACTTTCAACTTTCTGCCTTTGCTTCAGAATACTAGTAAAGTCCGAGTTGGATAGTGATACGCAAACACGTTTCAGTAAGAAAGAAGAACCCCCCCCTATCAAATTTGGGCCCTTATGTTGAAATGCTATCCACGAAACCTAGCCCTACTCCTACCACCTGGTATAAAACTAACATAAAACAGGAGGTTCATCAATCTGCGACTAAAATTAGAGATGGCAGCACCTCTGGTCGTCCTAACGAAGTAATATAAATGAAGCAAATACATTGTGGGCCCTGAAACCCAAGTAAAAACAACTCTTGTTCATCAAGTGAGTCCCCTTGCCAACTAACTAAGTGAAAAGCACATCCGCAAATCGAATTTTCAGCTGAAGTAAATACGTTTGGATGTATAGAACAAGATGTGTGCTGCAGAGTGACAAAAAAATTCAACAGGGTAGGATAAGATGCAGATGAAAACTACTTATTATACAGCGTAGGCTATTGAATTATATCTGACAGATATTTATAAAAGGCTGCTCAAGAGCACTATTGCATCTGCTTATTGTAGTCGAACAGAAAATTGCTTGACTTGGATGCAGCGACCATCTGCAGGCTAGTTTCAAACTAGAGGTTATTATCAAATTAATGATATTAGAGCCGTCTGCACCTCAATGAAGTCAATCATATACTGAGAATATCATTACTTTGGTTCAAGCCAAACCAGCAGATTTTTAGTTGTGATCAAAGGAAACATGCACTCCTCTCAAGCAATGACTCTAGGAAGAGTTATCGCCAAAGACATGGATAGAAAATCCTAGAAGTTTTCCTAAAAGTGAGGATATGAACCAAATAATTTCAACAACATTGAAACCCCCTTCTCTTCATTATTCTTCAAAGTGAGATACACTACAAGTACAGCTGATGCCGTGAGGTACCAGTGCATTACATCCAACAGATATTTGGGCATCGTTCATCAAGGGTGGCACAAATATGTGAGAGTAATTTCTCTCTTTGAGTTTAGGTTTTCTTACTCAGAAGTTTGCACTGTATTTATAGAAGAACAAGGTTTTGAATTGATTCTTTGCTTACAGATACTAGCCATTACAGTTTTTGTAGCTGTAGCTCAGGCAGGACTTCTGGATCTGGCTCCAGCTTCTCATGGTTACGCTGCACCCTCAGCCCACGGCTACCCAGCACCAATTTCCCACGGCAACGTGGCTCCAACTATTCTGAAATCTGCCCATCATGCTGATGACTACTATGTAAGTATCAAACCCAAGATACGGCTACACCATCCTTGATTCATTTCGAAATCCAAATCCAATGAAGTTAAAAAAATTAAGTCACCCATATAATTTAGCAGTTAGGAATTTGCTCAAAATCTTAGAAAATCTGGTAGGTCTTGAAGTTTATAGAGCCAAATGATCTGTCAAAATGTAGACAATTGTAGTAGGAGAGAGAATCTGCCAAAAACCGGTACCAAAGTCTTTTCGCCGAACTCATTTCAAATGCCTGCATCTTCATGAGCTCTAACTTCCATACAGCTCTTCCAATTCCATTGTAGACTGAGGTTTATCACGATACCGTGGTATTTCGGGAGCTTCACATTCTCAAGTCAGTCCACTGATGATCAATTCATCATTTGAAAGCCATACATCAATTATTCTCGTTATAATATTCTTCAATAATAGTTTATTCGAAATACCACGATAGAAATAATACCAGATAACATGGTTGTTGGTGGCGAATTTTGAAACATTCGTTATATTTCAAGGCTCACCCAAAATACGAATTCAACTACGGAGTCCAAGACGGCCACACTGGAGACCACAAATCGCAACACGAACAACGTGATGGAGACGTAGTCAAAGGGTACTATACCGTAGCTGAACCCGATGGTACCCTCCGTACCGTCCACTACACTGCTGATGACCACAACGGTTTCAACGCGGTTGTAGAGAAATCTGGACACCCAGTGCATCCAGCCCCAGCTCCAGTTCATGGAAAAGTACTCGTTGCTGCCCCAGTACATGCTGCTCCAGTACATTACTCTGCTCCACAACATCATGATGCCTACTATCATCATTAAATTCTACACTTGTTATATTTATTGATTGTTATCGTTGAAATATGTTATTATTGATTCTATAATATAGTATACGAGACTGACTGAGTAATTATCAATCTTCCCATATATAATTCAATTCCATAAAAAAAATGCAAAACAATACTTCATTACTCCATTAAACACTTTTCATATAAGCCCTACAATCTTTCATTGGAACTCAATCCAAGATCTTTGGAAAACAAAATCGAATCAGTCGATGAAGAGGACGTTAAAAATGATAAGGTACACCGGGGTAAGTGGATCCACGAATTTCAGTACCTCCACTTTGACCCGACTCAACGTCTTCCCCTAGCTCGCACAAGTCTATGACTTCTGAGGGTTGCACGTAGGGGTGCAACCAGTAGACGGATATAACAATTTTAACTATTTCTTTTAACAAGAAACCCTATTCCTTAACCTTCGTCATATTTGGCAAGCATTTCATGTTCTTCGTCGTTGGGTTACACTTGCCCCGGTGGTTGGGGCAAGCGTAACCCATGACACTTTTTATCATTCAGAACTGGAAAAAGTTTGCCGAGGCAAGTGTAAAAAACTAGTCTTGTTGTATTCTGTTCCGATTCTTCTACAAAATTTCACTTGTAGACATATTTTCTTTTCGGTAAGCTGGTATTCATACACCTTGACCCTGTTTCTTCTGTTCGAATTTCACAACCCAATCACCCATAATTATTTTTTACATAGACTAGAAATGCATGATTAGTGATATAGTAAAAAATCTATCATGAGTCAACAGCATGCGTTAAATCAAGGCATATCGACAATAACAAACAATCTCAAATATGAAACTCAAATATTAGCAATCTCAGACATTTCTAGAATATATGATGGAGTGAATCATAAAATATCAATAAATAAACTTAATTCTATGGGATTCAATTATCAAATTCTAGTCAACTGAACTTATTTGGGCATGATATTTTGGGAGCCCATATTTAAGGTTAATATTTTATTCGAACATAAGTATCATGATTTAACTGTGGATCCCAGAATCACTTAGCTTCCTGAAGACGATGATAAATTACTTGAAAGTCAGTTCACATTTCAACAAGATGAAGCTCATCCACAATTTGTTGCATCTGTCAATTTTTAAATGACAGTTACAAAGGGAGATTTATTGGAAAGTGAGCACCAATGACCTGCCAGATCACCCGATTTATCATCATCAAATTTTTTATGGGGACAGTTGAAATCCAACATTTGTATGACATAGCAGTTCTCAAGAGTTGTAGATCGGTGGCGCGACAGGTATATTTTGATAACTCTCATTTTCATTGGAACCTCAATACTTTTTGGATTCTCAATTACAAGTTCCCCGTTTAAATAAAAATCGACCGGTCTGAGCGATGTTTGAATGAATGCCTACAACGTACTAAGTTTGAAACAATTATAATAGCAATAATCTTCACTCTGATAGGCAAACCTAATAATACACACATTATATATGTGACATTTAACGTTTACAGAATGATAATTGTATGTGTAACATTATTAACTAAAATCCTTTATATTACATTTCCTTTTAGTGAATTGAAATAATTCCCACCAACATTTACATAACACGGATTTTACGACGTACACGGAAAACGATTTATTTATTTTTATTTATTTAAATATACGGGCATGCCCAATTAGGAATACCTAGGAAAATGCAAATAGATACAGTGTCAAGGCAAAAATGATAAAACACACAAATAATGTACACTCAAAAAGCAGAATAAGTACCTACATTAGTTGATTACATTGCAATAATTAATTAAATTACATAAAAGTTTATTCTTCTTAATTGATTTTTATATCTAACAATTGATGAGTCAAATAATTCAATGAATTGGCCAGACGTAGGGTTCTTGGGAGAAAAGAATAGAAGGCATAATTATACCTATGGAAAGGAACAAAGAATGTTTGTGATTGTCTGGTAGTGCGGGAGGGTACATACCACTTTATTTCTGATAACAGTTCAGGACAGTTGCATACACCATTAATTATCTTGATCAGCAATGTTAGATCTTGTTTTTTCCTCCTAACTTCAAGAGGTGGAATATTTAAATAATATTCCATTTGGCTATACTCGCAAACAACTTGAACTTTGAAAGCTATGTACCTCAGAAAATCATGTTGGACTCGATCAATTTTATTCTTGTGAGTGATAAAATGTGGGGACCAAACAGAAGAACAGTAATCAAGATGACTTCTAACTAATGAGCAGTAAAGAACTTTGATTGTGAAAACATTGGTAAAATCGCGGGTGATCCTTTTAATGAAACCAAGATTTTTCTTGGCTTTCTGAACAACATAACTGATGTGATGATTAAAACTGAGAGTACAGTCAATGATGATGCCCAAGTCTTTGGTTTGGTTCGAAGTGTGTAATAGTTTTGTGTTTATATGATAATTAAATGTTAATGGATGGTATGTACGGCAGAATCGCATAATATGGCATTTACCACTGTTCAGGCCCAATCCATTTAAAGAACACCAATTCGATAGTCTATTGATTTGATGTTATCACGACAGTAGCTTGTTTACGTGAATTTAATCCAAGATGTAAAGCTTCGATTGAATACTGCAACTTGGAATTAAACTATTTTGCAGTTTTTGAAGGGCTGCGATACTATTTCCGTCAAGCAATATAAATACACTAACACAAAAATAAAAGTTTCATTGTATAATAGTTTTATAGAAGAATGGCTTTCTCGATATTTTATTGTATATGAAATATTATTTAGGGCTCAGTATATTATCAACAATCAATCCCAAATATTTTATTTCCTTGACAAAAACAGTAGTCTTAAAGCTGAAACACAATGGAAGTTTTATGTTTTCAGTTTTAATTTTAGGAATATTGGTTATTTTTTAACGCGAAACCATCATTGCTATTATTATTCTGATCACGCCTCCTAAACAATCTTGTTGGTAAAATTCAAGCTCCATTTTTCAATTCTGTTTTGCATTTTGTTTTATTTGTGAAATTGAAATCCAAAACCCCAAAACTTATTACATAAAACTTCCATTGTGTTTACGGCTTTACAGATAATAATATTTAATACAAATTTGACAATCTGATCATATTCATATCGTGTTGTTATGACCTTCGTTTCATTAACATTGATTTGAAGTTTCAAAAAACTATTGATGTTGTCAAGTGCACTATCGCTAACATTCGTCGACAAATAGGAATTCACAACCTTAAATATAGTTCACATCATTTAGGTATAAGATTAATATAATAGGTCCCAGTACACTCCCCTGTGGTGAAAAAACATTATCGACTTTTATACACTATTCGAAAGTATACTGTTGAACCAAGTATTGTTAGAGAAATGAAAATGTAAATAGTCTCAATGGATCTTTTGAAGTCAAGGAAGACTGCAACAATATATTTATTGCTATCAATTTACAATTTTCAAATCGACAAGGTCAACTGTGAAGGAGTTTCACAGGAATGTATAGATATGAATCCGGATTGATGATCCATTAATATTTTATTTTCGATATATCTGAATATTTTATTTAGAAGTCATAATTCTCATATTTTTCCAGGTTTGGTGAAATATAAATAAGGTAAAAGTTCATAGCATCAGTAGCTTTGGTGACCTTTGGTACTGATATAACAAATGACCAGTTACTAAAGAAGTATTAACAAAATTTGATATTATATGATTACATGGTCTATCGCTTTGAAAATACTTTAGATAACTTCAACATCGGAATCACACTCAATATCCAGATTATTCATTATGGTTGCTTTTTTTCGTCATGCTGTAGTTTATTCAATCGTCCCTCTTAGATTTCTTCTTCCTTACGTTATAAATAGCTGTATGTTTTTCTTGATATTCTGCCTCTCGCCCATAATGGTTCCTAGGGGTGGTAGAGACAGGTATCGGTCATTATTATCACCAACATCAAGTACATTAGTGGAATTCCACAACAGGTTCATTAACGAATTGAAAAACTCATGTAATAACTTGCATTTTTAATATAAAAATCAACAGAACTTTTTGTGAAATAAATAGTCAATAATCATGGCAGGTTCAATTTAATGGTGGTAGTAGGCAGGAGCAGCATGATGTGCTGGAGCAGCATGCACTGGAGCAGCTAGAAGTACTTTCCCGTGAACTGGAGCTGGTGCTGGGTGCACTGGGTGTCCAGATTTTTCGACAACAGCGTTGAAACCATTGTGGTCGTCAGCGGTGTAGTGAACGGTACGGAGGGTACCATCGGGTTCAGCCACGGTGTAGTACCCTTTTACGACATCACCATCACGTTGTTCATGTTGGGATTTGTGGTCTCCGGTGTGGCCGTCTTGGACTCCATAGTTGAATTCGTATTTTGGGTGATCCTGTGGAAGTAATGTGTGAACGTTATTTAGGAAATTTATCAGTAGGTGACATTTTGCTGTCAAACAAGGAGTACCGGAGACAATATTGGAAAAATCGAAGCTATTCAGAAATAATCCTGAAAGCAAATGCAAACTGAGTTGAAAATGTGGATTCAATTGACAGATGGTTAATAGTTGAATTTGATCAAATATCGAAAATTTCTGGGTTCGCATCCTAGTTCAATTAGTATTCATTTTAATATAATTTTCAATATAATTGGATAACAAATTGATGGTTCTCTGACAGAAACATGGGACGTTTGGACATTAGAAAGTATTTAGGAAAAAACTGAAGCATAATCACGAATCAAATACTTACGTAGAAGTCTTCAGCATGGTGGGCAGTTTTGACAATAGCCGGAGCTGCGTAGCCATGGGAAATGGGAGCTGCGTATCCGTGAGAAACAGGAGTGGCATAGCCGTGGGAAACTGGAGCTGCGTAGCCATGAGTTAACGGTGCATTGTAACCGTGAGAAATTGGAGCTACCTCCAAAAGACCTGCTTGGGCTACTGCCACGAAAGCTGTGATGGCTAGTACCTAAGAATATGAAATCATAATCACAATAACAACTTGCATATAATATTGACCATTTGCCATGAGTCAGGAAAACGACGGAATATATCTATTATTGTGGTACAATTCTGAAGTCAGAACAGAACTGAATAAGCTAAAGCAATTCATGTTAACTTTTTTCCTTTTCGGATCGAACGTCACTTCCTTTGCTTCATTTGACAGTTTATAAACATTTTCATGAATATATTTGAACTATATTTAATATGGACTCTGATATCAAAATTCCAGTATTTTATAAACAATATCTATCGTAGAAATAGTTATTTTCCGTTCGTATAAGTTTATGCGTGCGGAAAAAGAAACAAAATTTATCCTACGAGCTTCATATTAGAAAACGAAAAAAAAATTATAAATTATTGAATAATTTTTAATTAAACTTAATAGAAAGAACTACACAACAAACAGCAACTAAAATAAATATAAATTTTCCATACGGCGTGCGGAAAATAAATCTTATCAGCACGGCGTGTGGAAAAAAATCTTTTCCGGACGGCGTGCGGAAAAGTGTAACTTTGCGCAAGCAAATGTATGCAGAAAAGTACTACTTTGCGCACGCTCGTAGGAAAAATAGCATTTCATACTCGAGATGAAATACGTTTTTTTCGTTCGTGACATGGCCACAGTCGCTCCGCTCCTCTCCGCTTCGCTCGTGAACAAACTCTCACCTCACGATAAAAACAGTATTTTCATCTCTTGTTGAATAATATACTATTTCTTGAACCTTCATTACTATGACAACTTATGTGGATCATGATACTGTAGTCTGTTCAATGTAATACATCTGAAGAAATGATATTATAGTGAGAACAATATACAAAGGTGATAGGAAGAAAATGTCCATCAACCCCCACAAAATGGTCGTGATACTGTTCACTACTTAAAAGAAACTGAAGTGCTTGATACCTTCTGATAAAAGGGCGGTAAATGAAAGAATAAGAACAAAATATGAACAATGAAACAGGATAAGTATATTTGGAAGTTATAGAAAAAAGAGGATGATTCGTTCAAATGAAGAAAATTTTGGAGAAGTGTGGAATGATAAAAAAAAGTTGGAGAAATGGAGAAGTTAGTGAATTGGAGAATTTGGGAAGCTGTTCATCTACAGTATTAACAAACTTAAACTGAATGTCGCATAAACTAGGGCAATGATCATGATAATTGAATACAAATATAGGCAGATAAATGTGAATGACATATATATTGGCATTGATAACGAGCAAATTGAAATCGCAACCACTCTCAATTATGTTGGCTTTCAGCTGGATAATCTACTTATTTTCAATGCACACTTCTTGAATGCGAAACAACTATAGTTTTTTTCAAGAATTGCCAAGCCATTCATTTATATAGGATTCACAGTATACTGTTCAATTTCACTACCTCATTTCGACTACTGTGCAACTTTATCATACCAATTCAATTTAAAGAAAATGACACAGACAGCAACAAAAATTACAAAATAGAATCATGAGGATCGTTCTGAGCTGTAATCGTTATAGTTCTATATCAATAATGTTCATTCCTAACAAAATATTACATAACAAATCATATTCTTATTTTTGTGGATATGTTGATTTTAAAATCGAGAATTACCATCACTACACCCGTAATTTGCACAACATTCATTTGCCAAGAGTGAAACTATCAAATAAAAAAAATTCTTTGTTTATTTTTTGGAGGTATGATAGAGTTCAATAATCTACCCCAGATTGTTGAATCTAGTAAATTTAATGAAACAATCAAACTGTTGGTAAGTACATATGAGAAATCTAAATTAAATTATATTTTTATTTATTTTTTATTTTGTAATAATGCTATCATTATCCTTATCCAAAATGTATTGTTTAATTGATCATTGATAGGATTGAAACCTATTTCAATAAATATTCTTCTTTATTCTTCTTCTATTGCAAGTTTAAAACACTGACATGTAGAAATAATAATGTTTCAATGATATTTAGCTGACAAAAAATAGAATTTGTCCAAAGTTGAATTGGTTGAAAATGTGAAGAAGTTCAGAATGTCGGGTTGGAAAAGTTGAAAATTGTGAAGAGTCAAAAAAATTGTGATGGTTAGTGAAAGTACTATTATATTATACACATAATGATAGTTCAACCTGCAAAGTATGAGAATATTTCCTTCCTAACCTTATCTTGGAATTACCAATCACTATGTATAGTTAGTTCATCTAAATTTACGAGAACTATTCTAATTTAGCGAATTCCTAATTGCTTGACATAATGATATCTCGGCAGATCGCGATTATAATTACATCCCTATGAAGAGGTAATAATAATAACCTTCCACTATTCAAGTGAAAATTCAGGAATGGAATTAACTTTCTAGAAATACAAATATTGCGAAAGTTATAGTGATGAAAATGCAAAATTCTTTAGGCATGAAGTCCAAGTGTAATATTTTATATGTAATCTATAATTAATACATTGCCATAGTTCAAATCAGTAAGTCAACCAAGTGTAGGAAGTAGATTTTCTAGAGAATTATTTTATCCTGTAGGTACTACTGTTAGGGTTCGTTTAATTTCGAGACTGAATTTTGATTTTATTATTCGATTTATTACTTTTCATCAATGATATGTGTTTTCTCTTTGCCTCACAATAATAATTTCCCAATGTTGTCTCACCTTTGAAAACATATTACTGATGTTAATTATTTGCCAGTCAAAATTGAACTGATTTGTAAACAATAATTCTTGCTTATATACTTCTATCGCCGAATTTAGGACTAACTTGGTCCAAGTACACGAAAATGTTTGAATAATTCTCATTATGAAATAAAAGAATGTGACCTAGATACTATATGATTTGTTAAATGGTGTATGTAAGTGAGAGTCAAATGTCGAATGTGAATGAAGGAAATACTTGGCATTGCTGATTTCTCAAAGGTTTTTGGAGAATGGCATGATACAGCAAAGTTCAAGTCGTGTTCGTTTATTGTTCCTGACATTGTCATGCAAACGGTATAAAAAACTCAAACATAGGCCATGTCTACATCATAATAATTCTCTGAAGAAATACCTTGAAATGATTTGGCTCGATGAAGCCATTCTCACAAAAAAAATCCACGCATGTTAATGAATTGGTATACCTGTACTGAGAGAAAAACTCAGTTTTTAACTTTGTTCTATTCTATTCACAAAATACTCGCATATATTTATGTAACTTCACTGAAATAATAAATAATGAAATAAATTGATTGATTGATATAGGCTTAGCAATGACGAAAATGAACAACGGGGTAATTTTCAGAGGAATTCATTTATAGCTATTGAGGCTGAGTACATTAAAAAGAGAAACACATTAAACGGTAAAGCTAAAAAGTTAATCAGTGAAAATTCGAAGAGGAATTCCTTGAAAGTTATTGGTGAAAATATTTCCTCTAAACGTTTTTATGATACAAAACCAAAGCTTCTGAATAAAAGTCTGAAATTTGGTATGAGTGTTTCCGAACTTGGTCTGATTGTCGATACATTCCGTGTTACTTATTATGTTTTTCCCGCTGCTTGTTGACATTTCTCAAAATTTGCCTGGTTCGAAGTTGGTTTTCTCACCCTTCGTACATGATTATTCATTCCGCGATTTCATTCTAAATTGCTTGTGTGCGTAACTAAGTTACCGAATAAACAGACAACAATAATCTTCTAAAAGTCTCATAAACTAAAAATTGATATAAATGTAGCTGAACTTGTCAAAATCATTATTACCTTAGGCATGTAAATGACACTATTTACATTCCGTTGTCAAGATGAATTAGTAAACGAATGATATAGGCCATTTACCTGTTTTGTTGCTAAGCCTGCATGGACTATTTACAGTGTCGGCAGTGGGAAAAAGGATAATAAGTGCTAATTGCAATTAGCCACTCAGATACGTAGTATAAACAGGATTAGAGTATCACAAGTAGTTTAGTTATTTTGGTGTTTTGAGTAGTTTTTTAATTTTCAATAGGTATTTTATCATAGATAGTGAAACAACAAAAAAATGTGGCATTCAATACATGAAATAAACTAGTCATATTTTTCCTCTGATAGGTTGAGAACAATATAGTTAGTTCGGTCTTGGTGATATGTATTTATTTTCTAAATACGAAATCTAGCAAGGAAGGTATATGTGGAGAAGATCCGAATTAAAAAAAAAACAGAAATTACTGAAATCTGAATTATAGAACAATTTTTCTATCGTTTCGTTGTAGTGGATAACCCTAAGAAGATCAACAGAAACAAGCATAGTAGATAGCGAGAAGACGACGAAAATAATCTATAAATATTATTTTCATGGTCAGGATTAGCGAATGGAGGATTGAAGTTTATTATCTTGTAGAAATATTTACTGATATAACACAAGTCACTTTTGAATTGAAAAGCGTTTTGTCACTTATGACACGACTGAAAGGAATCTTTGACATTATTCAGTATGTATATGGGTACGTTGGGCTTCATTGTCAAAAAATCAGAATCATACCTAATAGAATTCAATATTTTCATTTCACCCCAATATCTTTATCGTTTCCTGCCTTATCCTATACTGCTGTACTGTATCTTTTTCTCCTCTTTGGCTGGAATTGGATTTGCCGCAAAATTTACTAGTCAACACATTCTATTTGTTCAACTCTGGAACTGAGATAAATATTGAAACACATTTTTTTATACCCAGGCTGGGGTGATTTTAGCTATATTTTCGTCCGACTTGAATATCAGGCCTTCAGCTGATGATGCTTCGTTGGGCCACTCTGAAATATTCCTAGATATATCAGCATCGACATTACCGAATAGTGTTAAAATTGGGATAAATTTAGGGCTTTCCCATCATGATCGTTAACTGCAATTCCTAAATAGTAGTACATTAGAGAAGTATTTTTATCTGGATAACAAGTTTTGAGTTAGTTATTCGAAAAATACCTAATCTCACTTTCTACTCTTGATTGGTTCAAAAATTGTATTCCATTCTTTGTGGTCGGTGGCGAGGAGGTTAGATGTCGGCCTTCGACACTTCCCCTAGCATTTGGCCAGGTTCGAATCCTGGGAATGAGAAAACATTTCTCAATTTCATAGGAGTCGATAGGCAATGTAATTTGTCTAGATTCCAATCCCGATGTCTGGTGCTTGCTTGGAGTACGCACCGACTACCCGGGGTGGTGCTGTTGGTTTTCCGGCAAACATTAATAACAGCCAACCTCTACCCGCACAGGCTATGCCTTTGGGTATACTCTATTATGAGTAATATTATCATTATTTTTCACGATGTCCCGTTTTTTGACCTGTCGGTTTCTTACGCCGAAAATATTAACTTTTGTATAGATTTTGGGTTCCTGTTTGAGGGCTGTATTCATGATATGTTGAAAAGTCAGGACAGAATTAATTGGTCTACGATACCATTTCCACCAACAACTTCGTACAAACCTATAATTGAAAAAATAAAACAAAAACTGATGAGAGAAGACAAAATGAAGTTGTACAGTTCATAATTTTTTTTGTAATTCTTTGGTTCAAACTTTCGGACCTTGAAAGTAGTCTAAAAATATAAAAAAATATTTCTGAACAAAAATACATACGTTTTTAAATATCTGTCAATCTAGAGAGAAAATGCACTTTGAAATGTTGGCAATATTTCTCAAATAAACTTAAAGAACTCTGTCTATTTGATTCAAAACTTTCTGGAGCTTTAGCTGATTGTTTGGTAGATGTTTGCAAACTGTCAATTTTTATGACCTGTAAGAACCAGAAAACTTTTATTGAAATCTCATTTGATACATAAATAAGATAATAATATTTGCTAACTTTTCGTGGTGTTAGAGCATTTACTCCTCACTCAGGTGGCCCAGGTTCAATCTCCACCCCCTGCCACTGAGCTAAAGTAGTTCGGAATCCACTTGTACGTGAGCTGTAAGTCCCGGGTCTCCTTTGCTCACATAAGCTCTGCTTTTGAAGATTTTTTCTGAAAACCTGGGTGATTCCTAAAACGAAATTCTACAATAAGGAGCTTATATGCTTCAGAAGCCTCTCCACTTTGCAGGTCTATTGTGTGTGCGCCTTCATGTTATGTTGGAGTTTCTTGTCTAGATCAGTCGTTATAACTAGACTACATGGGCCAAACCTCGGGTTCTCCTTCTCTTGGGAGGGTTGGGGGTTATCAAACCTTCCCAGTAGAACATTATGATGAGGTTCCTAATTTTTTGTCAAAACCTACATATTGTTGTGCCTGCTGACCCAGTGTTATTTATGTTTGTTAAATTTTCAGGAGCCCAACCAGAATCCTGGTTTTTCGCTTGTTCTGGTTTAATAGGTATTCCGTGAATATTGGCTCGTTTAATATATATTTAATATTGCGAGAGACTGTATCAGTAGCTATAATCCTCTATAATCCTCTTTCTTCCTCAACACATGCACTCGAACCTGAATCGAGTTTATTTGATTCAGTGACATTTAAAACGAAAGGTACAAATGAAAAACTAATTAAGTCACTTGCATTTTTATACAAAAATCAACAAAACACATTCAGAAATAAATATTCAATTATATGGCAGGTACATGGTCTAATGATGGTAGTAGGCGGGGGCAGCTTGATGAGCTGGAGCAGCATAATGTGCTGGTGCAGCATAATGTACTGGAGCAGCGTGCACTGGAGCAGCGAGGAGTACTTTTCCATGAGCTGGAGCTGGGTGAACTGGGTGTCCTGATTTCTCTACAACCGCGTTGAAACCATTGTGGTCATCAGCGGTGTAGTGGACGGTACGGAGGGTACCATCGGGTTCACCAACGGTGTAGTATCCTTTAACTACGTCACCATCACGTTGCTCGTGCTGGGATTTGTGGTCTCCGGTGTGGCCGTCTTCGACTCCGTAGTTGAATTCGTATTTGGGGTGTGCCTGAAATCGAATTATATTATTTATAGATACTATCATAGATACCAAGAGTGTGAATATTATTGTGGGGTGTAGTTTAGGTCAGAGTGTTACTTTTTTGATGATTTTGAATCTTGATACGCGATGAAGCGTTCCAAATTATATCTTCAGAAGGTTCGACAAACACAATTAACCTTCGTAATCCTTTTAAATATGCTCTTTCTGAGTATTTTATAATTGTTATATGAAATATCAAATGAAAACAATCATGTATTTTTAGACGTTCAAAGTATATGGGGTACAAAAATACCCCATATAGTAATGTCTATCTGTAAATCTCTAACAGACAAGTTTGTAGGATCTCTGTCGCTCACATTGATTTCAATTCTTAGTATAAATAACAGTCTGCTTGGTTAATTATATGTTCGCGCTGATCTATAGTTATTTTGAAGTGGTTGATTTGTCGGGCAAGTAACGCTTGTTTATTTTGATTAGACATGTGTTACTATTTTACTTTTGTTATAGAAACTGGCTGGTGTAAAGCCTAAAAATATAAACAGACTCAATGATTATGCAACACTTGTAATAACTAATATCTTAGAACGTATATTTTATGAGTTGATTTTTATATTTTGTATTAGCTTCGTACTGCATTATCTAAAAAACTTATTAATGTATTTAAACAAAATTTGTAATGTGTATTTTTTTAGTGCAAATAATAAAATAAAAGTGAATATCTTGAATATATATGAAAACAGGGTGGGGTACAAAAATACCCCAGTTAGTAATGTAAGGGTATTAAAATCACTCAGTATTACAAGGTTAAGATAGCTGAATGACTTAACCAATCGATACTTTTTCGCAATTTTTTCGATATCCAAATGATAGCAGTGTTGTATCTGTGTAAGAAAATTGAACACTCTGACTGAGAACCATTTCAACTGACTTTAGTAATTTTCAGTAATTATTTTCGAATAGAAAATATTGTCTTCATGACATAATTCTTACGATATCAAAAACATAATTTGACACTAACGAATGAATACAAGTCCAATTGATTCATTGTAGAGGGGGGTAGAGATGTTTGTTTTAACTAGAGAGGTTATGGGTTCGATTTCACGCAGAATAAACTGTTTTTAAGTATTATTGAAATGGGATAATATAGTAACCTCGAAGTAAGTAAATAGTGTTCAATTGGTAATTGGATCATCAATTAATTGCTAGCAAGAATACAAGCACAGGAGCTTTGGTTCTTTGCTTGTGTCATGCTCGTGATGAAAATTTTTTTGGCGCTGATATTTTGTCAGTCGACCAGACACAAGTACAGCATTGTTGAAAATATGTTAACTAATTTTCGCTAAGAGGGAGCGTAAATGTTCCTTTGGGTTTTTACAAACTATGCCATTTGAAATTTATGAGAAAATGACAAAAAATTATTTTCGATTTGGAGACCAGTCAGTGAATATGGCAAATTAATGATATTGCACAAATAATAATTATAATTACGTACTTCTGCTGATAGCAATTAATGTTTGAAATGACGTTCCTATATATTCACAGCGAATAAAAGTAATAATAAAATATGCCAAAATGGAGTATACAATACATTCAATATAATAAAGGAGGAAATAAATTAGCATTCAACAAACATGAACGAAACTGAAATTAACCGTGTAGTGTCCCGTTTATGTGGTTTCACTATGATTGGACAAAAAATAAACGTTGTATCGACAAGGGGTTGCACTATCTTTCCGTTGAAGAGAAATGTTTTGAATGGATCACCAGAGTTTCTGGAAAATTATTCAAAATAGTTTCTGTGCAATTCCTGCTCATCCTGCAGTTTGAACACGTAGGTTTCTTTACCATCGAGAATCTCTACTCCAGTAAAAGAGTCCAAACATTGCGATAGGCTCAGTTGTCCGTTTTCTTGCGGAATTTGTGGAGAAAATTCCCAGAATGGATCAAATTCGACTGAAGAATAGACATCATTTCTTCACGATTCTATTTATGTCTTCATAAAGACCCTCCCCCAGCAAGAATCGTCAAAAGTCTAGATCATCTTGTTGAACGCAGCCGATAAATCTGAGAGCGAATCTTTGAATTTGACTTTTTAATTTCAATAATTCGATTCGGCGAATCTTCCGACCATAGTTTCTTCAACCTCCGCAAATATTTTAATTAAAACTCCTTTCATACCAAGGATTGGTTGAGTAATATAAATACTTACATAGAAATCTTCAGCGTGGTGGGCAGTTTTCAATACAGCTGGAGCTACATATCCGTGAGATACTGGGGCAGCATAGGCATGAGATACTGGGGCAGCATAGGCGTGGGATACTGGTGCAGCATAGGCGTGGGATACTGGTGCAGCATAGGCGTGGGATACTGGAGCAGCATAAGCATGGGATACTGGAGCCGCATAACTGTGAGTTATTGGGGCTGAGTAGCCATGGGATGAGGGTGCTACGTGAGCTGACTGGAAGTCCACGAGTCCTGCTTGAGCAACAGCTACGAAAGCTGTGATGGCAAGAATCTGTGAACAATGAGTGTTATTGAATTTTGTTAGTTGATTATTTGAAATTTTGTCTATTTGCGATTACTGGATGAATTGTTCATCGATGAATGGAATTCACTTAACGTGTTATAGAAACATACCGTTTTGGTATGTTAATAATAAAATGTTAAAATTGTCATTTCCTTCAACCGGCTGCACCCTTACGAGTAACCCTTACAAGTCTTCGAGATACTTGCACGAGCTAGGGAAGACCTAGCCATTACATTTTAACGTGTGATACCTACCATACATGCGCTCCTGGTAACCAAGCTGGGATTCGAACCAACGCTTCTACCGATGACAGGGTTGAGAAGCGAACGCTCTACCAACGTACGACCATGGTCCATAATTCACTGATTTTTTTCTAAGACTTACAAGGTTGTCTTTGAATGAAATGAAGTGTTCCTCAAAACTATTCTGCTATGAAGATTTGACAATGTTATTTGATTTAACATGTTAACAAATATTTTCTGGACAAATAAGCATAATAAGCTGAAGACAATTCTGGTCCATTTCTTTTAAGAAGATTTATTTGTCTCATTCTACAAATCTTGAGAGTTAAAGAATACGCAATTACTCAGGTGGACAAACAACTATTTTCTCGCATTATTATATTTCAGGTTGATTCAAACAATTTCATCAATTTCCAGTGATGCGACTTCGTCAAAATCATTCGTTTTTTTTTCAGTGATCTGATTATTAAAAAGAAGTTATATATTTATGAAGTTTATAAAGAAATTGCAAATTACTTCAAACTAAATAATTCCAAAAATGATAATTGTGTTATCCAAAAATTCATTCAGAATTCTTCATTGTTCACTGACAGATGAAAGATCCCGAAGAATATAAAATTTTCTTGCGATTATATTATTTTCTATCAGTGAATTCATAATTTATCTCAGAAATTTTATAATAGATAATTACAAAACTTTTTTACTTCAATATTGATAAATTTAGATTGAAAACATTCTACAACATTAATATTAATGAAAGATGCCTGATTATAAAAAAAAATATTTGATGTACCTAAAATATTTTGGGAATTAATAGAGGACTAATGATGAGATATGAGAATTATTATCAAAACGTGATTTTTTAATTAACCATAATAATCAAAACTGTATTTTTACCTATATACTGCCAACATATATGTGATATAGATTAATAATTGAGGAATATTCTTTTACTTTGATACTCACCTTTGAGAACATTATTGTAGAGTTGACTATTCCGTTGTATGAAATGAACTGATTTGAAAATAATCAGTATTGGTTTTATATACTATTACCCACAATAGGAGTAACTTGGTCCTCGCCGAAATATTTGGATTGTTATCATTATGAAACGAAAGAATTTGGCCTCGATTATTTCTTGATTCAATAACGTATGTAATGTTTAGGCGAGAGAGCAAATCTATTATCTGAGATTGCCCAATTCAGCTGGACATGTGGAGAAAGGCAAGGTGGTTACTGCCTCTTTTGGGTTGGTATGATTTGAGGTTTTTCGGAAAAATATGAAGTTGTTTGAGAATGTATTTTTTTCGTCAGTTCAAAATTTGGTTGAACAAACTGAAGAAGATATGGAAAAATTAGGTACTCAATTGAACCCTCCCTGAAATTTTTGCATTAAAATAAAAATGTATTAATTCAAAACCGAAACTTCTCAAACCCCGAAATGTCGACAATTTCAGTCGACTCGTGTTACACATCCAAAATTTAAGTTTTGGATATTAAATGAATGATAACTAAGAATATTGATACTGACAAATTACCGTTCCAAAACTTTGCGGCCAACCAAAAATACACAAACCCTTAAATAGTATGAGATCTAGTATAAATTGTCCAATTTGTCTATTGAGAATTTATACGAGTTTGTAGTGAGAACAGAAAACTTGACATTAATAGACGGTGGGATCTTGGTGTATTTTGAAGAAGGTTCTGGAACATCAAGACAAGTTCTTGCTTTGCTTTTGTATAACTGATCTTGTGAAACTTCTTGCAGGCTGAGCAAGGATAGTTCTGACGTTCGTGCCCATATCTCTATTATTTCACTTCCACTACAATTTTATAGCAGTTCCTTTTTTACCTAATATCAGAAAAAAATATAGGACGATCCTTTCTATCAACTATTGTCTATCTTTTCGCAATGCGATTATTTTGAATGATACAGAAAAAATACCAAAACACCATCAAACTGAGTTCATACCGCAAATTTTAATTTTTTATATCAGAGCGAATGTTCATCAAATATATGCTCCTGAGAATGGAATCATTTACCAAATATTCCAATTTTTTGATAATTGATTAGATTGCTCTTGATTTCGGATTATAACCAGTTACAAATATCAGATTATTTAAAAGAAAAATTTTAATTAATCCTCATCAGTCATTGTAAATATTAACGTTAAAACTGCGTATTCATCCATATCGTTTGATTTTTCCTTCAACTGCTCGAAGGTTTGACATATTGCTTGAAACGGTGGGCCATAGAATAGAAGAATTATTTTTGTAATATTGATAAATGAAAAAACCAGTAATATGTAAAACCAAGAAAATGGAGAATAAATTATGTTTCAGAATAACATTTCATAGGTCTTAAAAACAGCAGAATTGAATGGATAGAAATGATTTATGATCCAAATTGAAATTCATCTAATATGTTTTTATAAGAAACAATAAAGCATCATACGCGAAAACAGTAGAACCAGATTTCATAGGTCTGAATTCGGCAAGATTGGAAAGTGACCGAAATGAGAAAATAAATTAATTGCAAATCTCAATACCCTAAGCTCTTCAAAACATAAAACGATCACGCTCAAAAGATATCGAAATGTAATTCCATCAAAACAACATATAATCGTATCTAAAAACGTAAATCCAACAAATTATCTGAAAATGAATCTGTAGTAACATAAAATCCTTGGAAACAAAATGTGTCAGACTGAAAACGGTCAGAATCGAAATCCAGCAGATATTGTGGAGGGGATGAGCGAATTAATTCCGATATTAGAATTTAGTAATATTGACCGCACGCTGCTCCATCTCTGAGAGACTAGAGCCATCCGCTATCCCCTCTCCAATTTCTAATATTTTTCGGTTCTGTCCTTTTCGATTCTACTATTTATTCTTCTGATTATTTTCAATATGGAAATTTTAGGTTAGGTTAGGTTAGGTTAGGTAAGGTTAGGTTAGGTTAGGATAGGATAGGTTAGGTTAGGTTAGGTTAGGTTAGGTTATGTTAGGTTTGCCTTCATCCGGAAGGCAAACAAAACACTAAGAAGAATAGAGGCATGGATGACAGAAAACCACTTGAAACTGACACCTGAAAAAACCGAAGCCCTAGTACTGACCGGACCAAAAGAAAGAGACGATATAACATTCGCACTTGGAAACACCAATATAAAACCGAAAAAAAATATTAAGTATCTTGGAATGGTGATGGAGGAAGAAGGGACTTTCAAATCACACATCGAAAAGGCATCCAAAAAAGCGAGTGAACGCACCACAGCACTCCAACGTATATTGCCAAACGTTGGTGGACCAAGTTACCAGAAGAGAAGAATCCTGAGCTCCGTAACCCAGAGCATCATGCTTATTGGCGCCGAACTATGGCACGAGGCCATGCGAGCAAAAAAATACAGGGATACGCTAGAGAAGACCCAGAGAAAAATGCTACTGAGAGTTACAAGCGGATACCGGACGATATCTATGATTGCATTGCAGGTAGTAGCGGGAGTTCCCCCGATCAGCCTTCTGGCACAAGAGAGGGCGAACCTGAGATTCAATGCAGGGGAAACAACGGGAGAAATTCTGGCCAATGCCAGAGCGACCACCATAGGCAGATGGCAAGAAATTTGGGACAACAACAGTAGAGTATACACTTCGCATTAAAAAAACGGAAACGGACCTCTGCTTTTACTGCCAAGAAGCAGACTCGCCGGAGCATACACTGTTCGCTTGCCACAGATGGATGAGAACCAGAACAGAAACAGATATACTCCTTGAAACGGCACTTAGACCGGAAACACTTATAGGAGAGATGTTGAGGAACGAAGAGAGATGGAAAGCGGGTCACAACATGATAAGGAAAATTATGAAGGAAAAAGAAAAGGAAGAAAGAGAAAGACAACGGTAAACAAGAAATAACTAACAGGAAAAACATCCAAATAAGCTAATAGTGCGTGACGAATGCCTGAACAAGGCCTACCACACACTAAAAGAAAACTCCATTTAGCTCCCGGGTGGTTTTAGTCGGTATGGCCTGTACCACAGGAGGACTCCGACACTACCAGGACGTGATAGAGAGTAAGCGCCTGGTGCCTATCCACCCGACAAAAAAAAAAAAAAAGGTTAGGTTAGGTTAGGTTGTAATATGGACCGCACGCTGTTCCATCTCTAAGAGCCATCCGCTATCCCCTCTCCAAATTCTGATATTTTTCGGTTCTGTCCTTTTAGATTCTACTATTTATTCTTCTGATTATTTTCAATATGGAAATTTTAGGTCTTGTACTCTATGGATTCGACGATTTTAATTCTAATAATATTCTGTTCCGATATTTTTCCACTTCTACGAAATATTGATTTTCTGATTTGCTGGTTTGGTCAGATATCTGTCTTCCCATTTTCTGTCATTCTCCTTTGACGGTATTACAGTTTTATATTCTTGTAATGTTCAGTTCTTCGAATTTCAGTTCTTCGAAAGATCGATACGATCATTTATGATTCTCGAAATTTTAGATTTTGATGAATATCCGTTACTGCAATATATTGATTTTCCAAATTTCCCGTTCGATTATTTTCGATTTCTTTAAAATTAATTCTGAAGCATCTTGCTTCTCTAGAATATCTTTACTGGATTTTATTGGTTCGATACTTTTAATTCATAGTCAATTTCAGTTTGAGATTTTACTTTTCTGATGGATTATATGTAATCCTTGAAACAATGATCTGACATTGACCTGAAAATATAATAATTGTAATCGCATACCAGGCGCTACGCATAGTCCACAAATATCTAATTAATAGAAAGTCCATGCTACTCCAGTATGATTAATTTCATGAAGCCATTGAAAGTTTGTTATGTTGTAATAGCTTCGTGAGTCTGCATTGAAAAAGTGAGACTTGGAAAATGAACTCATGAATACCTAATTAAAACACAATATTATTATTTGATCTGTTCAATCGGCGTGGTTAACACTGATTTGTTGATAAACCATATTCGTGGTTATATTTTTTGAAAGCTCTCGGTTGTAGAACTTTTTGTACTTATATCAGGAAGAATGATGGATAGATACTCCTCCCTCAACAATGAATTAAGTGTTTCGGTACATCAGGGCAGCTTGTCTTCGTTGACCTGAATTCTCTGTCTCTGGCTTGGACTTACAATGAGTCAGAAGCAGCGCCGTTTGAGAAAAAAAAAAAGCATCAGAACGAACACAGTTCGGAAGGTGTATATCGTCGTATGAAGTATAAATGAATCTCAGAAGAACAATCAAATTACAATTTTCTTTATTATTGTAACCGACGATAAAGGTACTAACTATCCTTCCTATGAACAACAATACTTTGCACTGCCTTTCAAATCTCATAGCTGAAATAATTCATTTTTTGGATTGAATTGTTGAATACCCAAGTACTTTTCTCAATAGAGCATTAATCATTAAAATGCATAACGAAACGGCAAAGTTGAAGCCAATATAGTTGATTGAAATAATCTTTTCTCCAAAGAAATGCTCATTTTTCCAAACTCATCTAGTCAATCATCTGATGTAGGTTTAACGTTTTTTCTTTCTAGAAAGGAATGCCTGTATTTTATTTGTGCAACTATCAGGCATTGTTTCAATCATCAACAATATTTGCATTACTAATATCATATCATGATTTTGAGTATTTTCAAAATGTTTTTCATTATATTGCAGTATATGTGAGAACTACAAAGCACTTCTCAAGCGGAAGACAATCGTGAATTATTGAGTTAGGCAATCGCCCGTTTCCCATACACAAAGTAATAATTTCGTCAAAGATGAGTTTTGAAGACATCCATTGAATAATTCACATTATTCTGATTCAGAGATGACATAATTACCCAATCTTTTGGGTCATTAATGAGCTAGTTACAAAAACTGTTATAATTTCTTGGATAATGGGAATCTTTCGAGATGATTCTACGAAGTATAAAAGAATTAATTTTGCTGTGAAGTATTCAGTTCTTTGTATGTAATCGAAGTGAAAATATGTTTTCTCTTTCTAAGGTGGGTTGAACAATGAGTACAATAAAAAAATGAGATGACGAAGAAATAAATTGTGCAGTACAATGGAACTTTGAAGGTTGAAATGTTATCCATTGAAAATACTGCAAGTAGTTTTTTTTTCATAAATTTTCTTCAAC
Organism: Chrysolina americana; assembly: GCA_958502065.1. Lineage (NCBI taxonomy): Eukaryota > Metazoa > Arthropoda > Insecta > Coleoptera > Chrysomelidae > Chrysolina > Chrysolina americana. Next base: position 98,172,823 of record OY293410.1, read on the forward strand.
CAACTTTTATCTACTTATAGAATTTCATCGGATACTGGTGTTTATTTTAATTAATAAACATTATTTGGTTTCTATCAGATCAGGCATTTACATAAATCATATAAGTACAGGGCAAGCCTTGAAGTATGCAACATATTGTTATTGAAATTGCAAAAAGACTTACATGAAAACACATTGTGAAAATCCTTCAAATTTTGAGAAGCTAAAAAAGTTTTCAGTCCTTCATGAATTGTTGTGGCTATCAATACGATACTTAGGTTTTGAATATATCAAAGGATTATTTAGGATTGGATACTTATTCATAAAGATATTTATCACAGTTTATTCACTCCTCTATTTGTTGTAATTCTTGACATACGACTTTCTGCAATTGGAGTGCCAATATAGAGAAAAATAATATTGCAGCAACGAAAAATATTTGACATCGGTACCACTGGTATGGTGGCAATTTAAATGATATGCCTTACAATTACAATAAGTGGGATTAACTGGTGGGGATTCGAAAAAACTAGCATTCGAAGAAGTTGCCCAGTACCTACCTATATAATTTTAGGTAAACATGTTTTTTTATTTCCTTGCAGATACATTTGTTTGTATTTATCAATTATACAAAAATTTCACGAATTCTCTGGAGCTATGGCATTAAATGACTAATTGAGAATGAATTAGGCGGACACAGCTCTCAGGAAAATGATCAGGCATAAGTATTGTCCCTCTTTCACTTTTCAAAAGTTTCGATTTTTCTTATTTCCCGTATAATGGTCCATGTTAAACTATATTCCTCAAAATGAATAATAATATTCCAACCATTTGAATATGTGGTTTGTTTATTCAATAATTTCCAAGAAAAGAGTACTATAAGTGAATTTAATTGTGAGTGAAATTAAAAATGCCTGTAGTTTTCAAGTTTATGTATGACGTGGAACAATTACTTCCGAATATCAGGAAAAATGGGTATCAATTGAAAAAATTTATTTTTTCCGATATTCATTTCATCTCATTTTGCGTGAAATTATAATTTTTGGTTACGAACCAAGATTACAGCAAGGTTGTAATGGCGTAATAGTTATCATTCTAAATAGTACGGAAAAAATATCTTTCCCGCATACGACCGCTGGTACCCCGAACATTTTTCTATATCAATTCAATCCAAATTTTTGTGAATTCCTAGGAATTTTTGTGAATTCCTAGGAATTTTTGTGAATTCCTAGGAACTTTTGTGAATTCCTAGGAATTTTTGTCAAATTTCGTCCAGTCCCGTGACTCGTTCAGTCCCGTGACAATCGATCACATAAAAAATATCATTTTTTCACTTTGAAAAAACTTTCTACATTTAATATATTACATCGGAAACTATCACTAGTGAATACAATACTCAGGAAATAATAACAGCAAGACGTTATGATCTGGTAATAAATGTGCAGTTTCCGAGAGTTTATTTATTATTACGGTATCAATAGTTTTCATGGTTCATCATACGAATAATCGTTAAAAATTCCTAATTAATACATGTACTGGGTGTTGTGTCATTGTGCATATGAATGATAACTTGTATTTTTTTATTTAAATTAGCCAAAAACCAAATTTTTTCAGTGTGTTATTTTGTCAACAATCTTCTATGTGATCGACGCAGGATACATAAATCACCAATACAGTGGTGATCAAGACTATGGAAACAGCAATAATGGAGGAGGAGGTGCCATTTCCTCGACATATTACAGGACAGTCCACGATGCACCTAGTAAATACCGCTACCATCAACACTCAGGATCTGATTCTTACGCGAATACATACATCCACAGGGATCTAGGTCATCATGGAAGAAACGGCGGTAATAGCTACCAGAGTCGTTATAATGGAGGTTATGACGAGAGTCAAAATTATAATGTGAGTTGACGAAAACTAATCACCTAAATCTTTGTTCTTCTGAAGTTCCAATGTATTCCTTTCACTTTGATCTTCTGACAAAGTGTATTACTGTTAAACATTGCAAACGATCGTCTAAAGAAGTTGACTTGTAGCCTTGCCTCCATTCGCGTATCAAGTAAAGCAGCTACTTTTTGGTGAATTTAGCCGAACTCTAGCTGTAGCTTAAAATACTTCTGATATCTGATCCATTTTGGCCACAACGACATGTCGATACGCTTTCATCGTATGGCTCACTCCCTTGGTTGTGTATTCTGCTATCGATATTTCTCTCAGGTAGATTTATCTATGTGGTTTCTGTTGAATGTATGTCTTCCGTAACTTCGCATGAGCTTGAATACATTGGACCAGGAGTCCAATGTATTCTGCTCTGAAGAATTCGCTTCGCCATATGATCTGTTCAAGTTAGAGCCCAACGCAATTTCAAGAAGAGTCCTAAAACATATTCTCTTCTGCATCTTCCTATTACCATCGTCTATTGCACTCCTGAATACCCCTGCGGCACCCCGCGTATTCATGGCTCACTAATTTCAAATGACTCATATTAAATTCAATGCTTCGGCAGAAAATAACTAATATCGTTCCTTAAACGTGTTGAAAAAATACACGTATGTTATTAAAGGTACGAGTACTTAAAATTTTATCGATAATTTTTATTTTCCACGAAAACTTGATTATTTGGTGATCAAATAAAAACAAACTAGCTAATGAATTCAAGAGACTTGGTTTCTTTCTCATTGTTTTTTTCTCGAATGGAGACACAATTTGGATGGTGGCATGTAAATATATATTTTTGACGAAACAAATTGAATAAATCGAGTAAATTGATTCTGAACATTTATCGAAGATGTCAGACGCACGTGAATCAATGTGTGGGAGTTTCATCAGCTTCATCAGTATAATACCGAATTGATTGAAATTACCAAAATCCCAAGACCATGACAAATACGCAACTATTATTTCTTCCAAAATTCCATCGAGAATATTTTGTATTTTGACAATTTGATGAGATCATATGAATATTATCAATCTGAACAACTAACGAGAGCTTTAGCTCTAGCAAGTTATTCCTTGATTTGAGTGACGACCCCCAATAATCATGTCCCATTTGTTCACTAATATTTTGCGTTTCGATTATATAAACTTTGGCCTCTATCCACAAAATACATGAAAACCACAAACATAACTGATTGGACATGCCGATTATTCAAATTATATAATACTAACACTGCTTTCACCAATGTCATTAATCAATATCAACCGCAACCTACGACTAGACGATTCAGTTTATTGATACGGATATTTACCTGTCGGGCATTCGTACGAGCCATTGTAAATTATGGCTGTTTCCTTTTCAACCTCATCAAAATTCATTGCTCATGTCAGAGTGAGATATGCAGTCAGCATATGAAATTTTATTATTACTGCCTTTCCGTGATTTTGGTAAGTTATTGGTTTCCCAATCCCAAGGAGCTGTCAAGTAAGATCGAAAGAGAGTATCCATTGGTAATATCCTATGCACTCCATTCAACAGGGGTTGCAACCATCTAATCCAGTAGATGCGGAGGCAATGTGAATTGTATTCAGAGTTATTTGTTTTTGAAGAGTTTGAATTCCGACGTATTGAGACGTAATTACTAGATAAAAGTCGTAATTAAAAAAAAGGAGTTGACGAAAAAAATCTTCTTTGTATTAATAGTAGTTTCTGTTGGCATGGGAGGGGGGGTCCTAAAAACCAACCCATAGTTATTCTCTTTGGCAGTTAATTCAGGTTTTCTTCCAAATTAGTTTGGAACATATACATAAACACCCCAGCTTGTCTGGGTACTGGGGAAAGAGAAGGTACATGTCCTAGCAAAAGCGGGGAAAGCAACAACTCTCATTCAACCAGAACCAGTATATGGAAAACTGTTTGTGGACATTAAGCGGAGTCTCGATAAAATGAGTCAAGAACCATCCTCAATTTTCTTGGGAGAATACCTCTGGCAATGAATACCCATGGAAAAACTGAACCAAAACTTTCTCAGGACGGTAGTAGGACCCCTGATAGGGCACTGCCATCTGAAAAAATCTGATTCTGCTAAGGGCTAAACCAAGACTCCATACTAGGCAAGCTCTGTGAAGGACGAAACAGGCACCCACATGGTACGTGCTCGCATGTGGATGGATATCTTCAATGCAGACGAAATTATCAATTTTACATATACTGACAAAGAAAATGCAACAGTGATAATTGTTGCCATAATTGTTATATCCGTCAACCGGCTGCACCTTTACAAGCAACCCTCAAAAGTCACAGACTTGTGCAAGCTAGGGAAGACGTAGCCCTTACCTTTCAACGCTCCTGTGGTAGAGAGGCAAGCGCTCTACCATCGTGGCCTCTGCGGCCCAGTGGTATTAAACATAGAAATATTACCGAAAATCCCAACAAAAAAGGACGTGTAGTAGAACAATCAACTGATAACAGAACCACTCTTTAAACTACCGGAGAAAACAAATACATTTAAGATCACCAGGTCCTTTGGAATGTAGATTTTTAATGGAGTAGTTCGGAAAAATTCGTGAGTTTACCACTTTCCCGAAGAATAAATTATGTGTCATATGTCGCTGTTACGTTCAAGTACGTCCAAGACGAGTTACTAAGTTGCAATATTATAATTACGACATTGATTTCGTGATTACGTCTCAGTAAGTCGTTAATTTTACAATTACGACTTTAATCTCGTAATTACGTCTTAGTAAGTCGAAATCACGGCTCAGTATGTCGGAAAACGAGTGATTTAGTCGTTATTTGACAATTTCGACTTTGTACTCCAACATTCCTAAATTTCCAGTACAAAAATTGTTCAAATATTTCAACGAAAGATCTTAAGGCAAACCCTGAAAAATAAAACTGCTTAAAAATGATACGCTTCGCTTTGCCACACCTTTTTTTGATTTTTACAATGTGTTAATTTTCATTTTTAGGATCCACCAAAATACGAGTTCAAATATGGCATTGAAGATCCTCACACTGGTGATGCAAAAACTCAATACGAAGTAAGAGATGGAGATGTGGTGAAAGGACAATACTCCTTGGTGGAATCCGATGGCACTATCCGTACGGTGGAATATACTTCAGATCCACATCATGGATTCCGAGCCATCGTACACAAATCTGGACAAGAATCTGTTGCGTACGGTCATCATGACTAGTATTTAACTTTTTCCAGGTTGATTTTACTGAATATTCACTGTACATAGTTCATATTTTTTATTTTTATACTCGTACACTTATTAATTAAAGTGAAAATATGTATATCGATGATTTTTTTTGAAGGTAACCTTCATGGATTTGTTGAAGAATGTGTATTAATACCAAAATGTTTTAATGAGAACATCTCAAATCCAACACCACGTGAAAGACTAGAACCAACTTTTGTAACTTTGTAAAGAAGAATAATTTCTCCATAAAGATGAATCTTCTGATTGACCTTTTGGTCATATATGAATGAGAAATCGAACATTTTGTATAACGTATGTCAGTCGGATTCAGGAGATGCTGACATCATGAACTGGAATTGATGTTGGTATCCTACGAAATATCTAAAAATGAATAAAATTCCACCGCTCAATTTTTCATAAATCACAACAAAACTGGCTAACTTTAGACTCACCCCGTATATGGTGAGTCCGTGTAGGAATCGATGTACTTTATAGTGGATTCGACTTGGCCTATCAAACAAAAGAGGTGAAATTGATTTGGTACTCAAAATAGTATCGACACAATAATGGCCATTTGAAATTTCGAAAAAGTGAACTTCAGCACCCTGTATAATCAAATCTATTGAATTTGGAACGTTATTGCAATGGAGACATTTGATCAGCATCATGAAGTCTATAACAAATAAAAAAAATCAAGCAAATCCACCCAAATCCAATTTCCCATTGGATGCGGTGCGGGGTCCTTTGTAATTGCCATCGCATTATCCCTGTTATTAGTCAGCACATCTAACCATATTGAAAATAGAAGAGCATGGTCACACAAAAGGGACAATTTTTCAGGACTCAACCTGCCAATCCAAATATGGCGAAGGAGCTGATGTCCACGGGATGTTCACGATAAACTACTGTGAACTTCAGGTGTACAGACTCGTGGGATTCACGTGGACCTTGGAATTCCGTGGTTTTCTTCGGAGTTTCTTGGAATTATCGAAATTCCTGTAGAATTCTTCTGAAATTTGGTATTGCTTCTGGATCTTTGAAGGATTTGTATTCCGAAAAGTTTCATGAAGTATCATCGTACTGAATAACTTCCTACCATCAAAAATGAGGTTTAATGTCGAACAACAGGTTTTTGATTGAGTATAAACCGACATCACGAAAAACTGTATAATTTTTAAGTCAATCTGAGTTATTATACTCTCTTAGCATTAAATAAAGATGAAATTATGCATGGGCATTTTGGTTAGGCTTGCAACTCATTTGGATCCATCAATATGTTTCAACTGATTTGTGTATCCACCTCGAACCTTCGAAACGTTTTGGTGAATTATTTACTGTCTGTTGTTTGTGACAAATCTTTGAAACCAACTGAAATACATATGGCATGTAGTTTTTATTCTCAGCATCAATCTGGAGACTCTTTATTAAAGAGCGCGAAGTATATTCATTGGAAAACCATTTCATTTCTTCAATCTCCTATATATACCCAGAAATGAATTTGCACAATTCGATCAATTCCATCCTTCGACTAAGGAACAGATTTGTAGCAGACGACATATTCATAACTTGGCTAATGTAACCCGACGTGTAAGAAGTTATTTCGAGCTGTCCATTCACTGACATCTACTTTTTCTACCGTTATAAAATGTATTGAATCAGTAGTTATATTAAACTGGCTGATACATGATGAAAAAAATTATTTCAGTTTTTGTAGAAAAAATTTAAAATGCAGCTGTAAATTTCACGAAACTGTCGTATGTTACTTACCATCTGTTAGAATAGACGGTCATAAAAGCTTCATCCGATGATATTCTACAAGTGAGTTATTATCAGCAGTATAGGAGGAAGTCACAGATATACACATATAAAGCCGATCAAGAGATATGATGTAAAAGAAGAAGTATAAATAGTGATGATGAAGCTGAAATTGATAACGGAATTCTTGACGTTGAAAATGTTTGCAGAAGTCAACTTTGTACAGAAAAAATTATCATCCAAAAACATCTTTATGCTGGGGCTATTAGTATTAGAAACACAAAGAAGAAGAGCGAGTGACGATAGATTATCAAAATTCATACCTAAGATGGATTCTCCAGATAATTGATTGGTTTTTATTCAAATCTGGAGATGATTCGAACTCAACGAAGAACAGAACATCATTTCGTGATTGGAAGAAACTTGCCGTTTAGTTAATTCAGTAAATCAATTTCCATCACAAATTCATTCATCTACTGTATTGAAAAAAAATCCGATCAGATCATGAGAGATACTGACCAAGTACACTGCGATACAGTATGGAAGTGCATCATAAAGCTTGTCGCTTGTCCACTTCCATAATGATCTATAAAAATGATAGTTTTGAAAACTATGAAAACAGTGAAACAAATAATCTGTGTAACGTTCTTTACGGACATACTTGCAAGTGCTATTTGTGAAAAAGCAATAGATTATTTTGCAAATATATTTTCTCATCGCATCGACCAACAAAAATTTAATTTTTTTTTTGTTAAAAAAATTGTGGGGATGAACTTTCAATGAGTGAAACAAGTCAGGTCAAAATTTCGTGACAGTATATTCATAAACAATGCAAAAATGATTTGTGAATGATGGGTAACAACTTTGAATGCTTAAAAATGAATATTTTCAATGATGATGATGGTGAGGGATATCCTTCTGCAATACGTGTTCTTGTTGGTGGCCAGATCTCTCAACAACAGCATTGAATCCACTGTGTTTATCAACAGTGTACTTGACAGTTCTGATGGTACCATCAGCTTCATGTAGGGAGTACTCTCCTTGAGTGTTGTCACCGTCTCGAGTCTCTTTGTGTGAGTGGATATCGCCAGAGTGGTGGTCTTCTACTCCATAAGCGAATTCATATTTAGGGTGTGTCTGAAAATGAAAAAGATTGTTATTGTTTCGAATACCTTCATAAAAACAAAATACATTGAGATCTAATCCTGCAGGCTCTAGGTGGATTTATGGAGTTCATCAAGCTTTTTCAGTTGAACATCTGAAATTGCCATAACCAGAAAGAGTATATATTGTTTTATAAGGCTTTGAATACACTCATTTCTGATTCTCTTGTAAACTTTTGCAAACTTTTTGACGTATGATAGGAACTCTCACGTAGGAATTGGCAAAAATAATGTTCAAGGATTGTAATGTAACAGGAAACAGAGTTACTCACATATTCTTCATCATGTGCCTTGACTGGATGAGAAGACGCATGCTCAGTAATGGGTATTGAATGCTGAACTGCAGGAACTCCATGGGCAAATGACTCAAAATGATGGGCAGGAGAAGAGTACGTCTGCGATGACACTTGCGGAGCAGAATACGATTGAGCAGATTGAGATTGTGAAGCATAAGAAGGCACTTTATGTAAATGTGGACTGTAGACTGGAGCTGAATAGTGTACTGGTGCAGATTTCACTGGAGCTGGAGCAGACTGGATGTGGTGTACATTATTATGGTTGTCATTGAATGATGCAAATGATGTAGCGGCATGATACGATTGCTCAACTGCAAATGAAGTCGATGCCAATAAAGCTATTGAAACAATCTGTAAAAAATATTCCATTTATTAGTTCTGACGAATTATGGAAATATTGTTATTGAATAAAATCTATTGTCCCTTTCTACAAAGAGTTGAAGTCATTCAGGACTTCTATGGAAAGACGAAAAAATAATTTCCATTCAGCAGCAGGATCCCAATAAATAAATTGTTATTAATAATTGCTGAGCCATTTGAAGAGAGGTTTTGAAAGATTACAACCATTCACAACCATTTCTTTTTCGTTCCATACATTTTTGAATGAAAAAATCTACCCTTGAATGAATGATACACATCTACTCTGTATATATAACCGATAAAATCAATGTTTGAAGAGCATCCAGTGTATTCTAGCACCTAGATCATAAACATTTACTTTCACCAAATTCAGGCTGGTATCACTCTTAATTAGGTCTATATTATCTTAATTATTCTAGAATTCCTGCATATTGAAATAATTTGTTGAACTCTGCTAAACAAGGAAATACCAATCGATCAGTTGACACAAAAAAGCAGTCATTTTATTTGAAACAATGAGTAAATATATAGCAACTTACTTTGTACAGCATTTTGGGAAATATTACTTCTGTTGTTGACCACTGACCTTATGAAGTAGATTGATGGAAAAAATTATCGCCATCAGCTTTTTATACTGGTTCCAAAATATTTTGACTCAACTGACAGGTGCCCTACCAAAATGAATACTTGTTCACCATTACATAACTAATTAAAATTGAAGTTTGTCAAACAGTAATTCTGATATGTTTTCTATTCAATGTGATTTAATTAGGTCCAACAAATTATGTAAAAATTGTAGAATGGAATGTGCGTTGTGTTGTTCCGTTTTGAATTAAATCTAGTCCAACTTATTATATTTCAATATTGAAAATATTCGTTACAAAACATCAATGTCATTAGGCGTTATGTAATTTTTGGATAATTTGGTATTCCAGCGGACTGATTCCAGATGTTCATACATTTATTTTCTCCCCAAAATTACATTCAAGCTATTTTAAATTATGAACAGAGCAAAACATCTGATGAACATGGAAATATGATGAACTGCCAAAGTGGCAAAAGTTAATTTCTAGATCAAAGTGTGAATAGCATCAATACATTTTTATTATTGAACTGAACAAAATCGGTAGAATTTTTGTACAACAAATACAAAATTCTTGGAGAAAATTACATTGAGTCCACCTAATGACACCAGCGATACAGATTTACTATGATTTACTATTACATCATTATAATAATAATTAAAATTAGGTTAATTTCTACGACAATATTTGAAAAATCTATTAAGTTTCGGGAATATACATAGTTTCGAATTTCTTGTTATTTTGTGTATTGAAGAAAAGGAGAAAAATGTCCTATCAATAATGCATTCAATTTCATTACCTGATTTTTTATTGCTATGTGTACCAAGTTGAATTGGAAGTAATTACATATAATTTTGCGAAAGTATTCGATCAAGGGCTCCAAGGAAACACCAATCAATTTTTTCCACGCAGAATGTGATAACCTACAGAACATTTGGTTACGTACAAAATTTTTTCCTATAAGATTAACTATAATTTTTTCAATTTTTGTCTAATGAATCGAAAGTGAGTAATTATTCCGAAGAATATATTTTGCTGTAGATGGTTGTTATTGAAGAGTATTCACTCGATCACTGAGGTCTGTTCATGAGCGGTGTGAGATCTTAAGCATTTGGAACAATTGAGTTGATCACTTCTTTGGATGATTGATATTATAAAACCTGTTTTTCTTCAATCCAGTCTCCATATTGTTGCGTTGATTTATTACAGAAAAATTAGTACATATTTGACATGACATTCGAATCAACATTGATATTTTTCTTGTAGGTACTAAAAATAAAAGAATGATTATTTTCAGGATTATTTATTTTTCTGAAGGATTTTTTTTTAATTCAAGTCGAGTTTCATGTCGTTTTTTATATGTTCCAGGCGGTATTATCTAGAGTTATTTGTTTCTCTGTGGCCAACCTCAAATAAAACGAGTAGGTATCAGTCTTGATCAAATATACCTTTAGTTGAGATATTAAGTGTAGCCTAATTGTTTTATGGTGGTTGTTTTTTTCCTTATCAACGAATATCTGCCAATTTTTTGTCTTTTTTGTCGAGTTTTAGCAGACTTGAATCCCTCTATAGGTTACTGATGGAATTCAATAACTGGAATCTCACGATGAAGGGAACATAGAAGAGAATATGACCAATTAACTGTTGCCCAGCCTCCTCCCAATAAATATCTATAGGTAGGTATGAAATCCACAAAAATAGTTAGTTGAGTGGTTTTACCGTTCAAAAAAAAAAACCGCCACCAATTGCCGATGAAACGCTGCTACGATATTGTCAAATTATGAAGTACTATCCTAAAGTCTACAACTATTTCCGCTTGTAATCCACACACATCTCACACAACAGCTAATTTTCCTTTAAAATTGCTTCGTGCCGATACTTTGAAATATTTCTCTAAATGGCACTACCCAGGTAGCACAGGTTAGTGAAATGACGTCCCAGTGACGTCTTATTCAAGTCGCTATTGGCCCGTAACGTCCCCGACCTTGAACTGACGTCAAATTGAGATATTTTGTGGGGGTCACAATGACGTCCCTGCGAAGTCAACACAGAAGCGTCTACGTCTAGACTGAATTTCGAAAGACTAGTTGTTATATTGCAACAATTTTGCAGGGTTGTAGGTTGTAGATTGTAGGGGGTCGTGCAGGCCCTGCAGCCTCACAAGCACCTCGACCCATAAGGTCTTTTGTGCGTGACCCTTTGTCTATTCGAGGCCCGGTATTCTGACGGAGTATGGAGTTTATCAGTTTCCTGGGAGCTAAGTTCCTAATATCGGAGGGCATTTTGTAAGGTTAGTTAGAATATTGGAATTTTCATAACTTGGTTTGCATGAGCTGATATTTTGCCAATTGAACTTCCCGCTATTAAAGTGACAAATCAGGGCCGTGATGGTCATGATGGAAGAGCGCGTGTCTCTCAACATAAGGGTCATGGGTTCGATTCCCATCGGTCTCGTGCATGGCATCACACGTTAAAAGGTAAACGCTTCGTCTTCCTTAGCTCGGACAAGTCTTTCGAAGACTTTTGAGGGTCATACTCTCAAGGGTGTGCAGCTGGTTGACGGAAATAACAATTGTAACAACAATTTTAACAACAACAATTCAGGACGTAGACGCTTGTTGAAAACATGCCGAAAGCCCTGCTAGCAGCGGACAATATTGCCGATGTAAAAAATATTGCCCAGAAATGAAAAATTCAAATTTACATTCAAAATGAACAGCTGAAACGTAAACAATGAATTCTTGACAGAATATGAAGAGGAAATAAATAGGCTCATCCCCATACTGAAATTTCAGGATACCATCAATAATTGGTTCACATATTCCAATGATATGAATCGTCTTTATCATAATTCACAATTTAAAAAAACAAGTTGTATAAAAAATGAAATATTTGTGCCAGCAAATTTTCTCGAAAATGAAAGAGTTGAAATGGGCTCGAAATAGCCATCCATCTGTGATATTGATATAGTTTTGTTCCCAAGAAAATTTTAATTTCATTTTTATTTTCCGACGTCAAAGTGACGTCCTACCAATGACGTCCCATGGCTGTGACATTTTGACGTCTTTTTAGGGTCTCTGAGTCGTCACTTATTGACGTCAGCTGGTCAATTATTGTACTGGTCGAGTGATACCTATCTGAAACGTCTTCCAATTGTCTATAAGAAAGCAAAACTTAAGAAAAAATTATTTATACAAAGCAATATTACGGTATAAAATTTTAAAAACGCTTGTATCGACAAAAATCTCGGTGCCTGTGTAGGTAGAGTGATATCTCATTTTTACTTATATGCATTTTTTCGGAACTTGTCCAAATATTTGAAAAACTTCCATTGAATGGGCCAATAAAATATATTTATCTATCTATCTATAAGAGTACGAACATTACCGCCATTTTGATTTGGATCAATACTTTTGTCTGAAATTTTGCCGTAATATGGAGAATTGGATCGCCATTGAAAAAATGAAAAATTAAATAGTGTTCCGATGCCAATTAAAAAAATATATTTTTTTTTATTGTTTGTCAATGAGCAGTTTATAAACTACCGTTGGTTCAGAAGGAAAAACTTTCCTTCATTCGAATGTTAAGAGAGAGAGTTTTAGTTTATGGACAGAATAAAGAAGTATATGTCCATCAATAAACTCATCATATTTTTACAATTGATTGAGTTATCAGTCTTCAGCAACAATAGATCCTTCATCACAATCACTATTGGTTACCTTGATTGTTGTTGAAGGAGTGATTGAAAATCCGGAAAAGACTCTTTGTCTTTCAAACTCGCATCATTGTTTGAAACTATCATTGAATCAGTTTATTTTCCAAGTCATCGAACGTAGTGAAAGCATATTTTCTGTACAACACAATGGAAGTTTTATGTTTTTAGTTTGAATTTTCATGATTTTGGATATTTTTTTAAGACGAAACTATCATTGCCATTATTATTCTGATCACGCCTCATAAACAATCTTATTGGTAAAATTCAAGCTTCATTCTCCAATTCTGTTTTGCATCTTGTTTTATTTGTTAAATTGATATCCAAAATCCCAAAACTTAAAACTTATTACATAAAACTTCCATTGTGTCTACGGCTTGACAATACAGCTCGCGATGTAGAAGTGAAAGAGTGTATAGCATAGCTGTACCATGGCCTGTACTGAAATGATCATTACAGTACAGCTCGCGATGTAGAAATGAAAGAATGTATACAATCGGCCTACTTCCTTGATCTATGAAGCGCTCTATGTGGTCGTAGAAAAATATATTTGTTGAATTTCATTACCAATCAGTAGGTAAGTGAAACAAGTAGAAAAATTCATAACATTATATTGAGAAACAATTAAACAATGATTTGTGAATGATGAGTAACAATTATTGACAATGGTTTGAATGAAAATTATCAATGATGATAGTAGCGAGGGATATCCTTCTGCAACACCTGTTCCTTGGGGTGGCCAGATCTCTCAACAACAGCATTGAACCCACTGTGTTTATCAACAGTGTACTTAACAGTTCTGATGGTACCATCGGCTTCGTGAAGAGAGTACTCTCCTTGAGTGTTGTCACCGTCTCGAGTCTCTTTGTGTGAGTGGATATCTCCAGTGTGGTGGTCTTCTACTCCATAAGCGAATTCATATTTGGGGTGTGCCTGAAAATTGAAGAAATTGTGGTTGGATAAGATGCTTACATCGAGAATAAAATACATCGAGATCTGTATTTGCAATAAATGGGTAAATTCATAACTTCCATATAATTTTCTTTGGTTATTCTAGTGGTAGTATATGAAATTTGCTATAACAATTAGGCAGAAAATATTACCTACTTATGTAGTTGTACCACATTGCTTACTTATTCTGAGTAATATAATTGTATTGAAGGCTTTGAATATAGGTATGCTGAAATCATACTTTTTATGATATTCATTTGCGAGCATTACGATGTCACAAATTGGGAAGTAAAGAAATAAACAGAATTATGAACTTTTGTCAACGAAGTATGATTGAAATTTTCACCCAACAACTGAAAAATGTTATGATGTTCAAAGATTATTTAATACTGGGGAACAAAATTACTCACATATTCTTCATCATGTTCCTTGATTGGATGAGAAGACGCATGCGCAGTAATGGGTACTGAATGATGAACGGCAGGAACTCCATGTGCAAATGACTCAAAATGTTGGATAGTCTGCGAGGACACTTGTGGTGCAGAATATGATTCAGCAGACTGAGAATGTGCAGCATAAGAAGGCACAATATGTGAATGTGGACTGTGAGCTGGTGCTGAATAGTGTACGGGTGCGGATTTCACTGAAGCTGGAGCAGATTGGATGTGCTGTACATTGTTATGGTTGTCGTTAAATGATGAAAACGATGTAGCGGCATGATACGATTGTTCAACGGCAAAAGAAGTTGATGCTAGTAAAGCCAATAAAACAACCTGAAAAATAACAAATATTTGGTGAGATCATTCCAACGATGTGTTATGAATACTTTAGTCAACACATTTGCCTTTGGGGCATTTCAGATAGCTCAAAACAAGGTTTCATTGGGCAATAGCCGATCTTAATGTATGTCTCTGGAAATGTCCAGTGCTCCGGACTATGTTGGTTTCAAATCATTTGATAATCTTTGAAAACTGAAGAATATAACTACAATGTCTTTTTTGGAAAACTAATTAAAATATTTCTTAGTCGAGAAGTGTTTTTATAGTGTAAATGATTTATGTGACAAATTTTGTGTAGTGTTATACTTTTGCTTCATCGAGAATGTATCAATTGTAGAATATTTTAATGCCAACTCCAAACTTAGAAATTAAGTACTTTTTTCATTTCATTTGTCTTTCCACCCTTGATATTCGTGATTGATTATGCTGTTTGTTTCTTAGAATACAACTATAATACTTGAGTTTAAAAAGTATCTTCAGAGTTTCTGTTTCTAGACCACTGCAATTCATATTATTACCTGCATCTTAAAAAAATGTGTTGAATTCTACCGAAGAAGATAACAACTCATTAAGAAAATAACGACCCAGTATATTTACGTTCGATAATGAAAATAAATTAGTTGACACAGGAAAATAATTTATATAAAATATATTTTTAATCTAAGAGACAAAAATTAATAAAACTTACTTTGTCGAACATTTCAAGGAGTAGACTTGCTATTGACTTCTGATCGAGATATGAAGTAGATTGATTTAAAAAGTATTAATACCAGCTTTTTATACTGATTCCAAAATATGTCGACTTCACCTGTCAGTTCCAAAATGAATGCATACCTAATACATGTTCACCATTATATAACTCATTAAAATCAAAATTGTCAAACAATCATTTCAATATGCGTTTTCTATTCAATGCGACATAATTGGGTCCTAAAAATTATGTAAAAATTGTAGGATGGAATGTTCGTTGTGTTGTTTCGTTTCAAAACTAGTTCAACCAATTCGATTTCGATATTGAAAATATTTGTTACAAACATGTAAACATTATGTAATTGTTTGAATAATTTTATATTCCAAGGGTCTGATATAAAATGTACATCCTATATATTATTCCCCAAAATCATCCTACACCTGATTTTTGTCGTACAGCAAAACAACTGATGATTGAGAAGATTGAGAGATGTGAATAGAATCAACACATTTTCTCTAGCCTTCTTAGTTTCGAAGATAGTTTCATGTTACGCTGTCCACTTGAAGTCTCTTCTCAGCAGATAATTCAAAGATATAGTGTACTTGAGGCGTTTGGGATTAGTTTGGAATGGTATTTAATTGATCCAAGAAAGTGTTGTTTTTTTATATATATATATGTACATCTGAGATATGACATTTTACTAGAATATGATTGATCAATTTGGATGAATATTAAATTTGCCTTATATCTGAAGGACATCGATTATTCGACATGAATTATCGCGGAATAGTAGGTAGGCTTTCAAAATATTTAATTATCAGACAAAAGCACAGAGTTAAAGGATTGAATGGCGAATATTCTTATCTAATTGCTAACTGTCCCATTTTTCTATTTTATCGGAAGGTTTACTTTGAGGTACCCCATTCAGAATAATACAATTTTCGTATTATATCTTATCTCTCTCAGTTATCCCATTCCTTTATCAACTTGTTCTTGAATTGCTTATAGAACTGTTTGACGTTTAAAGAAGACTGGTAGGAGAAATACTGAAAAAATGGACGGTTTCTGAAGCCTTGTTGGAAATTATCCTTGAAGATAACGAATCTACATATTCATATGGATTTATACTATGACAATAATTCACTTAATCATTTGTGATCATGTACATGATATAGGACACGTTCAAGACAAATTTTAACAATTTACAATAAGTACAGTTCATACAGACAATATTATGCACAAGAGTTTAAAATTTCAAGTTTAAAAATTTCGAGATACTATGTATAGCAACTATGTTTTTGTAGATTACTGAGTTCCTAGGTTGAACCGCGTTGAGAGTTTATAACTCGAAGTTTCGGCTCTTGCTTTGGAGCCATTTTCAAGAGAGTGACTTCGAGGTCTCTATCTGCCTACTCCTCGAGTCGTGGTCTGATTAGGTAACACGGTTTACTCCTTGATCTCAAAAGACGATCTGATGTTGGTCGCACTACGGTATCTAATGGTACTTGGGTACCTGTAAGTGGACGTGTCTTGAGGGTTTTCTCGTTTGTCTTACCTGTGTCTGCCTGATGTTGGTTGTTTGGGATTGGGATAATTGATTGTTGTGGTTTGGTAATTACGGTCCAAAGAAGGGGATTCCAAATAGGATTCAATTTACGGCTATCATCTTAAATATTCAGGAAATCAGGTCGTTTTTCGATTTCGATGGCTTCTCTAATGAATCTTGAGGTTCTGGAACGTACTGGGGCGATGGTTCTGGATTTCTCAAAGTCTATGGGGTGACCTGTTTGGATGAAATGAAGGCCTAGTGCGGAGCTGGTGTCTGGGTTTCTAACGGAAAGGGAGTGTTGATAAGACCGGAGGTGGATTTGTTTTGAAGTTTCTCCTACATATGAATGGGGGCAATTAGAACAGGAAATTTCGTAAACACCGTGATCTTCGTTGGGAAATTTGTCCTTCGTTGATCTGATGAGGTGTGACAGCTTTTGCACTGTGGTGAAGATGGTTTTGATATTGGCTGTTCTAAAAACTCGGCTGATTTTGTCTGTTACCCTTTTGATGTAAGGGAAGAAAACTTTGGATGGACGGTCTTCAACTTGTGGTTCGATTTTGTTTTCTGGTGGCTTCTGGAGCTATTTTTGGATGTTTCTTTCTATGTGGTCTGGTCTGTAGCCATTTTGAAGTAGAGCTTGTTTCACGTTGTGGAGTTCGGATTGTCTGCTCTGCTGTGGTCATCAGTTAGACGGGTGAGAGAGGGGATCCCATAGGGGCACCTTCGATTTGTCTGTAAAAGGAATTTTGAAAGGTAAAGTATGTGTTAGACAAGCAATGTTTGATCAGAGTGTGAATGTCTTGTGATATGTCGTGCTTGTTTTTCAATAAGGCAAGGGTCTCATCAATAGGGATATTGGTGAATACGGAGACGATGTCAAAGCTAACAAGGATGTCGGAATTGGATATGTTGAATTCTTCAATTCAATTGATAAAGTGGTATGAATTTTCCACATATGATTGGGATGTTTCAACTATAGATTGAAGAATATTAGAAAGATGTTTCGCTGAGCGTTGGGTAGGGCAGTTAAATGCACTGACGATGGGTCTGAGAGGAGCTCCAGGTTTGTGGATTTTAGGAAGGCCATAGATTTTCGGGATTATGTTCTTGCAAATATATTCTTTCAGCTGTGACTTAGAAAGATTCAACTCCAGTGTATAAAGGGCTATTTTTGAAGAATAAAGAATTGTGAGTTGGAATTCTGAAAAGATCTCTACTTCTAGTGGAACAATTGTGTTAGTACTTTCAGAGGGACCTATTTAATCATGTTCGATTTCCACTTGGATATTTTAGATTCTGCTGGATCTGCAATGAAATTGAATGTATACGTGTTTCATTTCGGAATTTACAATCGGAGAGATTCTTTCACATTAGAGGTACTACATTCATTTGCTAAAATATTCAATTCGCTTGTGTCATCAGTATAGAGAACCACAGAGTTTGTACGATAATGAAGTGGTAGATCATTTATGAATAATAAAAATATCAATGATTGTCATTTATTTCAACAGATATCGACTGAAATGAATGTATGATTCTATTATCCACGATAAGAAGTTTTCCTGGAACCTAATGACTACAGTTTGCTTCCAATGATGTTTGGGCCAATTATATCGAACGCTTTCGACAAATCGAAAAACAGTGCCCCGATATACTTCCTTTTATCTAGTGTACTTAGTAGACTTATCAACAACCGGTGACAATATGATAATTTGATGAGTTTGTCTCAATATCCTGATCAGGATCGCCTTAATTATATAATTTGCCTCTCATATACTTTGAGAGCCTTCGCTAGAATTTTAAAAATCCACGCTGTTGCCTTCCTTGGATAGGGTCGCTATTTTTCTCAGGCTCAATATGAAATAAAGCGCCCCACGCTTTTTTCACATACTAATGGTTTTCTTTTATTATGATTTTCTGCCTATATAAACAATTATTTTTTACTTTTTAGTTTAATGTGTTATAAAAACGTGTTTTTAAGTTTATTAAAACTATATCCAATAATATCCAGCCCTTCCGTTAAAAATAACGTCAACGTTATTCGCCCTTTCCGTTATTTTGCTATGATTGGTAATAGCAAAATAACGGAAATGGCGAATAAGGGTGACGTTATTTTCAACGGAAGTGATACAGCATAGGGCTGATTATTGGTAACTAAACCAATTTTTTTATAATCGGGAAACATACCCGATTCTATACAGGCCGTTTCTTTCATCATGTGGTAACATTGCTATATTCTAAACCGTAATAGATACAAAGACGATTAAATGGAAAAAATGTAACTATTGTGGTGAGCAGTACATTGGTCAGAGAAAATCTACGGGGACCCTCGCCCTTCCCGACTTATACAGGGAAAACTAAAAGAGCTGTTTTCGGTTTTTCACGAATAGAATGGTTATTTCAGAAAATATAAAAAAATTAAAGAGGAAAGTTTTATTGTATTCAAAATGTACTAGAACTACGTTATGATGAGTTTTTAATTGAACGTAAAAAACCGAAAACAGCATTTTCAGTTTTCCCTGTATAAGTTGGGAAAAGCAAGAATCCCCGTAAATTTTCTTTGACCAATTTACTGCTCACCACAATAGTTACATTTTTTCCATTTAATCGTCTTTTATCTATTACGGTTTAGAATATAGCAATGTTACCACATGATAAAAGAAACGGCCTGTATAGCGATTGTTTATGTAAGTTCGTATACACCTTATTCCTATAACGACAGTAAAGTGATCAAGAACAACGTATAAGTCTACTACAAGACTTAATTTTTCTGATACGAAGCTGACATTCTGATTTGTACAAGATATCCACATATATGTGTCTCGTCTAATATTAGGCGCAGTAATCGATTTATCTGGAAGAGGTTAATTTATCAAAATCATGATTCAAAATTATCGTTAAGGGATTTTCTGTATTAGGTACATTAGAAATTCCAAGTTAGATTTCAACTTGGAGCAGTGATAATGTCATGCATAGTCAAGTAGCCGCGAAACACAAGCGGTCAGGTCTGGCTCCAGAATAGTAACAATAGAGTCTTTCCAAATGGCGCCGGGGCATCCAAGAGTAGTTAATGAATTATCAGTTGACCAAAAAAGTGATCAAGAAGAATGTTCAATATTTTAATCTGTATAATAAAGGAATATTGGCTTAACGTAAATGAATACCTAATCGTTATGCTATGTGAAGAAACAAATTAGGAAGTGTCGTGAAATTATATCGACAAATAATAACAGAAAACCGAATTCTTCTATTCGGTTAATTAATAATAATAGCCATACATAATTTTCCCAGACAGATCATCGATCAGTGCATATTTTCTGTATCGGAAACATAGGTATTTGATGAATTTCATTAACATTCAGTAAGTGAGGCAAGTAGAAAAATTCATAACATTATATTAAGAAACAATAAAACAATGATTTGTATGAATGATGAGTAACAATTAGCAATGCTTTCAACGAGAAATATCAATGATGATAGTAGTGAGGGATATCCTTCTGCAACACCTGTTCCTTGGGGTGGCCAGATCTCTCAACAACAGCATTGAACCCACTGTGTTTATCAACCGTGTATTTAACAGTTCTGATGGTACCATCAGCTTCATGTAGGGAGTACTCTCCTTGAGTGTTGTCACCGTCTCGAGTTTCTTTGTGAGAGTGGATATCTCCAGAGTGGTGGTCTTCTACTCCATAAGCGAATTCATATTTAGGGTGTGCCTGAAAGTTGAAGAAATTGTCGTCAGTTAAGATACTTCCATCAAAAATAAAATACATTGAGATTTGTCTTTACAGTCTCTGAATGAATCATCAACTTTCAATAATTTTTTACACTTGTTCCAGTTTCATGAAAAATTGCCATAGCTTGTAAGTATCCAGTTGCATTATATTGTTTCCAAGTGAGTATCAACATTTCATTGAAGTCCTTGAGTACATTCTGACAACAAGATCTTTCTTGAATTCCATTTGATGATTTTCAGAATCAAAAGTGTGGTACTCGGCTAATCCGTACTGATGAAAACCTAGTCCTCGATAACATCTTCCCGAGGACTGTGTCCCACAATTTTTTATATAGGCCTCTTTATTAATTCTATCGCACTTGTGACCATTACAGAATCAAATAAAAATAAAAAAATATTGTATTACAACATTATTAGTTAATATCAATGAAACTCACGTCTACTTTTATTCGACATAAACAATGGAATTAAATTTCACTTTTAATAGTATATTAAAGTATAAGTGGATAAAAAGGTCTTTCAAACCACTCTGCTGCGCCGTCGTACTCGAAAAATCGCACGTGTTTGGAAGACCTTTTTATCCACTTATTGGTGTACTTTGAAATCATAAATACTGGGTTTCATTATTACAAATAATAAAAATAAGAACTTATAATGTAAAATGGTTGAATTCGTGATGTGACATCAGTATACCTTTCGTTAATGTCTGAATAAAAGTTTTGCACTTGTTTGTAATATTTCATTGGACGTTACAAGGTACTCCTGTCAGATCAATAATCATAACATTGTCATTAAATTAGACTTCACGGTTCTCGCGTTATTGATGTAGCCATGGTAACTTTAAAAAACGCGCGTTTTTGAAAGTTCGATTTGCACACGCTGAGGCGTGCTTTAAATAGGCAAAAAGGGGCAACAATTGAAAAAAAAACTTTATTTCTCTTGAATCCCAGGCATACCACCATGTGTCCAATTCACATCGTATTAAGTAATATTGACAAGAATTGCCGAGACCTCTGTTTCGGCATAATGGCGATCATTGGTTTTTACTGGAATACGGTGATGAAGGATTTATCACCTCTGATTGGAAAGAGAAGGGTTTTGATAAAGTTAATTTGATCGATTTTTAATTGGATGTATTGAACTTATTCGACTGTTTCAATTGTTAACCTCCCTCCCATATGAACTGGGCTAAAAATGCCAAAGAACGTAATTTTGAATATAGGGGTAATTTGTAATCATAACCCCAATCTGAAAGCCTTATGACCTTAAGACCTGGGTCGTGACAGTATGATTGGAATTTTCGCTCATTAATTAAAAAAGTTATGCTCTTGGAATGATAATAACAAACTGCATAACAAAGGTACTCACATATTCTTCATCATGTGCTTTGACTGGATGAGAAGACGCATGCTCAGTAATGGGTATTGAATGCTGAACTGCAGGAACTCCATGGGCAAATGACTCAAAATGATGGGCAGGAGAAGAATACGTCTGCGATGACACTTGCGGGGCAGAATACGATTGAGCAGATTGAGATTGTGCAGCATAAGAAGGCACTTTATCTAAATGTGGACTGTAGACTGGAGCTGAATAGTGTACTGGTGCAGATTTCACTGGAGCTGGAGCAGACTGGAGGTGCTGTATTATATTGTTATGGTTGTCATTGAATGATGCAAATGATGTAGCGGCATGATACGACTGCTCAATGGCAATAGAAGTCGATGCTAGTAAAGCCAATACAATAATCTGTAAAAATACAAACGTTTGTTCTTATGAGTCATTTCAACTATGAATTATTTTCAACTTATATTTGATTCATTGATTTCAATAACAATTTGATGGGGATTTTCATGAAATTAAAATCGGTTCATTTGAAATAAAATTAATATTTCCATATTTCCTCGTTGGTGATGCTTTGCTTCAAAGACCCACAGAAAGGTTGGCGACCTGTCACTGTTTCATAGATATTTTCATTGCCGATGCTTTCCTGAAATATCATCAATCGTTACACTGTTTGCGGTCCCATCAAGTCTGACCCGTCGACTTTAGTTTTAAATTTCTCTCAATAATTCGAAACGGTTGTAGATAACATTTTAATCAAATCCCTTCGTTCTGTGTAACAATTCAGACAATGGAAGACCAAAATTAATCGATTTATATCATTTTGTGAGACTTTCAAATACTTTTCGTTACTTCAGAGACGTGTCGAACAAATCTCTCCTTTCCATTAATATAACTGAAGGTTGAAGTATTTTTATGTAGTTTGTGTCTCGAAATCATTAAAATTTTTGTTGTTAACACTTTTATTACTAAATCATTTCAGTTGATTTTATATATCCGTACATTGAAAATTTTTTGATCGTTTTTATCGAGAAAGAAAATACTAATCGACCAGAACGAAAATTCATCAATAACGGTTTTGATCCAGTATACAATTTCCATCATATATGTATTTACCTAATGGATGAAAATGAAACAAAAAAACTTACTTTGTCGAACATTTTGAGGAAAATTGCTATCAACTACTGATCGGGTTATGAAGTAGATTGATTGAAAAATAATCACCACCAGCTTTTTATATCGTCGATTTCACTGACAGGTACCCTTCCAAAATGAAGGAATACAATTATCATTTTATATAAATCATTTGAATCAAAGTTTGTCAAACAATAATTAGAATATGTGATATCTGCTCAACAAATTATGTAAAAATTGTAGGATGGAATGTTCCTTGTGTTGTTACGTTTCGAAACTAGATCAGTTGATTTGATTTCGAAGGTTGAAAGATTTGTCACTAGTATCATTGAATATTATGTAATTCATGGAATTATTCCATATTTCAGCTTTCCTATTTCGGATGCTCATACAAAATCACTATTGGGGTAATTTATGTAGTATCTGCAGCAGAATATGTGATTATATTGAGAAAGACGGAAACTGGAGAGAGCAAGTACAAACATACCGTGTCCCGAAGTCATAAGAAAAATTTGAAATATCTCAAACGCGTCGATTTTGATTGCGAGGAAGAACTCTTTCATTGTGCTGTTTACCCTTTCATCCCAAATTTCAGAATTTTAAATTGAACTAGAGCGGAACTCAATCACAAATACATCGCTTTGATGCAATTGAGAGTCAATGAAGTGTTGTGGAAGTTTCAATGTTATCATATTTTTATTTTTCATTACCTATAATGTTATTGACATATGGAAGGTTTGAAATGTGAACTATCCAGTTCCATATAGAAGTTTAAACGATATTCGAAAACTCAAATTTCTAAACCTTTCTGTTACTGTATATAAAGATCATCAGGAGAATTTTCCTGTGTGATATACGCTTCAGATTCATCTAGCAGCTTGCTATTCTATTGGTCCTTGCCTTCCAATCCATCTCCCTGGAAAATTTTCATCTAAATCTGGTGTCCACAAAATTGAAGGAGTTGTAGATCCCAATTCTTGATAATTTATTGATTTTATTTTCTGAATTGACCTTCATCTTGTTGAAAGGTGAGCTGACCTTTAAGTAGATTATCATCGTGTTTAAGTAGTTGAGGTATTCTGGGATTTATGTCACTCCAGTGCCTGCAGTCGTCGTATCTGCAGATGAAACGAAGATTCGTAAAAAAAGCTATGATTGGTAATAGAAAAATATCGGAAATGGCGAATAACGGTGACGTTATTTTCAACGGAAGTGATACGGCATTATAGGGCAGAATGTAGAGGTAATTAGTATCACTAATCAATAACTGACTCATGATTTCACAAAACTTTGTATGTCTGTCAGGATCATCTACATTCAATTCTTCTACATTCTGTATTGAATAAGGATGAAATTTTGCATCTTTCGGTATAACATTTTGCTGATTTAGAAGTAGCCGTAAGTTGTCTCAAAAATGGATTGTTATCACTACATGTCCTAAAACTGCGACCCCTTAATTTTTCATAGGCTTTGAGTCATGTTTTTCATTTCGCACTATTTTGTTATTAATTATTAGTATCTGGAATAATGGTCCAGATAGAAGATAAGATTTTACAAGAAAACACACATAATTTTGCTTTATATCGTTTATCAAGAAGAATTTTGAATGTACTATGTTATATCATTTATCAAATTGAGAGACCAAGTTGGCTAGAAAAAATCTATTGAAGGAATTTATTTAAAATTTTATGTCAATTGTAACTAATAATAATAATAATAATAATAATAATGTTTATTCACACGAAAAAAAAATTTTACATATTACATATTGCAAAAGTTGTGTACAATGTTGTTGTAATGATGCATATGTCGTGCAGTGATTCAGCAAATGTTGCGAAACGTGTGAATATATTCCGAAAACTTCTTTCAGTTACGTTACTGAATGGTTGCACCTTTTGAATGATGATATCATTTCAGGTGATGAGAGAAAAAATCATCTTGATTTATACATACTTTTTATGAAAACTTCCACTACCATTAATCGATTCTCAATAACATTACACTCATGTATTTGTGATTGAATTCCTTTCAAAATGATGTATCATATGTATAGTACCCCAATTTAAAATTATGAAGTAGGGTGTACTAGGGATGAGGGGTTTGACAGCACAATTGTTGTTGTTGTTGTTTAAAATTGTTTTTTCCGTTAACCAGCTGTCATACCCTTATGAACGACAGCCCTCAGAAGTCGAAACTTGTGCGAGCTAAGGATTAACGAGGTCTTACCTTTTAAAACCAGCCAGTTTAATTATTATCGCGTATCTACAAATTAGTTTACTTTCAATCTATCGCCAACTGCAGACATGTTCATTTTCAAAAACGTGTGACCAATAGGAAAGCCATATTTTTGTCATGTGACCACGTGTATTGAGTAACGGCTGTTTCCGGCATTTTGATTATACCTCGTCTTCATAAATCTAAAATTTTATAAGGATGCAATGGAGAACCAAAACATCCAAGATTTACCAAGCTCTTCTACATTGACAGAAGAATTCACCTGCGACCAAAACCCGTAAGATGATACAAAATTCGTTTAATCAAATTGTTGATGTTTTTGAAGTTTTTTCCTGTATTAAAGAAATATTCAGTTTATAAGTTTGTTCCATAATATAAGAACATTCAAGCTTGTTTATTACTTCGTTTTGCTTGAGAATATTGAGTTAATTCTGTAACTACTTTTCTGAAAAAAATTTATTAAAAAAACAAAAATGGAGTCTAATTTCAAAAGGATCTATGCCACCAAGTACAAAATTTTTAAATACTTTGAGTGGTGTTATTAAAATTTTTAAACTCTCCTTTAAAATGTATTCAAAACACTTCATTTTGTCCGCAAAACCCGCCTTTTTTCACGTTAATTTTCAAATCCCGCCAAGTGCATTTTATGTTTCATTTTATAGTGCTATAATCTCTTTCTCTTATATAAGATGAAAGATGATGTTTAGGAAACAGTATCTACATCCACTGAATTAGTATATTAAAGTAAAAGTGGATAAAAAGGTCTTTCAAACACGCGCGATTTTTCGAGTACGACGGCGCAGCCGGAGTGCTCTAAATAGAGCAAGTGTTTGAAAGATCAGTTATCCACGAATACTTTACGTTGTTTTTTTCAATTGGTGTACTTTGAAATCATAAATACTGGGTTTCATTATTACAAATAATGAAAATAAGAACTTATAATGTAAAATGGTTGAATTCGTGATGTGACATCAGTATACCTTTCGTTAATGTCTGAATAAAAGTTTTGCATTTGTTTGTAATATTTCATTGGACGTTACAAGGTACTCCTGTCAGATCAATAATCATAACATTGTCATTAAATTAGACTTCACGGTTCTCGCGTTATTGATGTAGCCATGGTAACTTTAAAAAACGCGCGTTTTTGAAAGTTCGATTTGCACACGCTGAGGCGTGCTTTAAATAGGCAAAAAGGGGCACCAATTGAAAAAATAAAGTATATTCCTTTTATCGCTTGTATCGAGCAAAACAGTTTTTCGCGATTTCTTGAAACTACATAGTATGCACTTGACGGGTTTTGCATTTAGACGGCTCATTTGTTATCTATCGTCTTCTCATTGAGCTTGCGATAGTCAACGATGACCTCAATTTCTGCTTGGCAGACGCAACTTTCTTGGGTGTCACCCAAATAGGCGATGATCAAGATGAATTGTTTTGTTCTGATCTTCGACTTCTTGCTTGTGAATGAATGGGTACCGATATGACTTCGTATGAATTGGTACTTTTTATTTCAATGCT
This sequence comes from Chrysolina americana, assembly GCA_958502065.1. Lineage (NCBI taxonomy): Eukaryota > Metazoa > Arthropoda > Insecta > Coleoptera > Chrysomelidae > Chrysolina > Chrysolina americana. The sequence goes on from OY293410.1 coordinate 98,199,760, forward strand.
TCACACAACTTGAAAAATTCCGCTGGGTATCAAGTAAAAGTATTATAATATTTCTGAATATTCTTTGCACAAAGAAAGTATTCTGAATTTTTTTTTTCGTTAGTCAAAGGGCCAACGCGAATTTTAAAAAAACCTAATTTTGTTTTGGTGAATTATCAAATTATGAGAATGAAATTTTAAATTAAGTTTTCATCAAATTACTCAAAACTGTAGTGAGAGCTTTGCCTTTGTTCGCGATAGTAAGATCTTTGGCACTTCGTTGGCGGGGTATGTTGTAGCTTGCAGCCTACACCGGCAAAATAGCCACTGCTAAAATATTGGTAGAATTTAATAACTGGCAACCCTGGGGTAGAAAATGGGTAGAAAAATAAGATTATTATGATGGCTGTAGCTAAATTCAACCATTAGAAATACTCTGTGAAAATTCTTCTGTAAAGTGTCCCAACCAAAAGGAAGTTATAAGTAAACAATAAAAGTGTGAACAAAATAACAATAACAATTGCATGAAATCCGTGTACAGATATTATTATTTCACCATTCTGGAATGATGTTTTCTATATCAAAGATATATTTTTGAATGAGACAAGTGAAACATTTTATAACAGTATATTCATAAACATAAAAAAACATGATTTGTGAATGATGGGTAACAATTTTGAGTGCTTGGAAACGAATTTTATTAATGATGATAATAGTGAGGGATATTCTTCTGCAACACCTGTTCCTTGGGGTGTCCAGATTTCTCAACAACAGCATTGAACCCACTGTGTTTATCAACCGAGTACTTGACAGTTCTGATGGTACCATCAGCTTCATGTAGGGAGTACTCTCCTTGGGTGTTGTCACCATCTCGAGTCTCTTTGTGAGAGTGGATATCTCCAGAATGGTGGTCTTCTACTCCATAAGCGAATTCATATTTGGGGTGTGCCTGAAAATTAAATAGATTGTGATCAGTTCAGAGACCTCATCAATAATAAAATACATGTGATTTATTGTTACACTTTCTGGTTGAAGTTAATATAGTTTGATGTAATATGAGATTTGACCAATCAACGAAACTTTTCCACAGCAAATGACCACAAAGACTACAGAGTTGAATTATATTTCCCATAATTCATTATTTCAATTGTTAGTTAAAGAATTTCATTCTAAGGGTTACTAATTATAATGATATACTTCGAATTGTTGAATATATATATGAGTATACAGAGTGAACATAGATGAATTCAGTTTTAGATCTAGTAGAGTAAATATGCTTCGATCTGTTGACGCTGAACAATGAAAGATATTTATGAACAAAACATAATATTTCAAGTATGAAAAATTACCGTTGAAATATTTAAGAGACTCCTTGCATAAGCGTTCCTAAGAAAGATTGCAGCTCACCAATTCATAATACCATATCGAATTTGAGAGTGGAATTCCGTATAATACAGAGTGTTTTTTGACTGCAGTGCTCTTTCAGTGACCCCAAGGCACAGCAAACTGATCTAAGTTCACCACAAAAATTATTTTTGTAAACCCAGTTATATTTTGTTTAAAGTGACTCCAAAGATCTCAACATCGTTTTGTAATCCAAAATCTCATGAGTTATCGTTACATGGCAGAAATTGATTGTGCCCACGATGGAATATAATGAATAACGTTTTTTCCCCATTCAAATTTTAATTTTTTTACCATAATAAAAAATTACTATCGAGTACAGAAGCTATTGTGAGATCGATAATAATTTCTGTGATATTTTTATTGATTTTGAAAATTATTAAGGTTTTAATGTATTTTGAGAGCAAATTTTTTTCATGAAAGGATATGTTGCGAGTATCACAAAGATATATGCTAAATAACAAACAGAAGTAGATGAACTTTTACAAACTCCTCATAGTATGATTGAAACGATTACTAATTAACCAAAAAAAAGTTTTCCAGGATAAAAATAAATGCAATTGATAAACAAAGTTACTTACATATTCTTCATCATGTGCCTTGACTGGATGAGAAGACGCATGCGCAGTAATAGGCACTGAATGCTGAACGGCAGGAAATCCATGTGCAAATGACTCAACATGGTGGACAGGGGCAGAATACGTCTGTGATGACACTTGAGGGGCAGAATATGATTGTGCAGATTGAGAATGTGCGGTATAAGAAGGCAAAACGTGTGAAGGTGAACTGTGAACTGGTGCTGAATAGTGTACTGGTGTAGATTTCACTACAGCTGGAGCAGACTGGATATGTTGAACATTGTTATGGTTGTCATTGAAAGATGAAAAGGATGTAGCAGCATGGTGGAATTGCTCAACGGCAAAAGAAGTCGATGCTAGCAAAGCTAGTAAAACAATCTGTAAAAAGAAAATATTCTTCATATCGGCTATTTTTACGATGAATTATAACATTTCTTATATGTAATATTTTCTTGTAGTCATTTTGCGCTTTCCAATTGGTCTAAAATATGACTGTCAATTTAAGTTATTCTAATGAACCATAGATCTATGTGTGCATCCTGATTTCAAACTCAGTCTCTTATAGATCGTCTTGTATACAGGAGCGATCTTTTCTCGTACCAAAACTTTTTTTCTATTAAAAATTATTCGATTTGATTTCTTGCGTGTCCAGTTCCGTGAATTAAAGAATCTCTTTATAATTATTCTGATACGCTGATTCAAACAAACATAACATTTTTTTTAAAGAAAATCGTATTGAAAGATTTGACGGTGCTTGAAGAGTGAAAAAGATGAAGTCTACAAACTAGAGAAACAAAACTGAACTGTCAGAAGTATCTACAAAGTTTTACTCGAAGTATTTGTTCCTACAAAATTTCAGATTGTTACTTTTCTTCCTATAAGTCTCCAGTTATTTCTATATTCTTGCAAAAAACAAAATTGATCTTGTTGCACAAGGAAACATTTATGAAAACAAACTTTTTTTAATCATCACTCTTACATAGTTAAGAGCACGATGTTAAACTATTATTTTAAATGATGAAAAATTAAACTACTTACTTTGTTGAACATTTCGATTGCAATATTTTTTTTGCAAATTACCACTGATCAGGTTGTGGAGTAGATTGATTAGAAAATTATCTGTATCAGCTTTTTATACTGGTTCCAAAATTTGTCGACTTCGCTTGAGTTGACATGTGCCCTACCAAAATTAACGCATGTTTACCATTATATAACTCATTAAAATTAAACTTAGTCAAACACTCATACTCTAATATGCATTTTCTATCCAATGTGATATAATTGGACTGAACATATTATGTAAAAATTGAAGGTTGAAATGTTCGTAGTATTATTCCATATCAGAACCAGTTCAAGTGAATTGACATCGATGTCGAAAATATTAATAAAAAACTAGCAATATAATAATTGGAAATAAGATAATGCATTGAATCTTAGTATCTTCTATTCCATTGGTCGTGGTCGTCTGGCTACCAGATGAGGCAATGTACGAGGAAAAGTTGAATGGATAAAAGGTGGATCGGATGGATCAAACTTCGTGGAGAACCAATCTGAGAATTTTCAGTGTAACTGAGAAACCAAATGAAAATAGGAGGGAAGAAGTTATCATTCTGTTCAACAGAAGCATGGCAATTAATTTCTCCAGTGAACATATCTAAGAATTTATTGCTAGATAAATCTCAAACAAAACATTGGGTTATATGCAATTTCTGATATTACAGGAAGGGCAAAATTTCCTGTACCTGAAGCAGGTAGGATATCTCTAATGACCATTGATAGACTAGTATGAACCGTTATATGCCTATAAAAACCACACAAAATCAGACAGAATGTTCCCAGTAGGAATAACGTGTTAATATTTTGATAGTAAAAATGCATCTTATGTTTATTTATTGACCCAATAAAGTTCGTACTGTCTAACTGTTTGATCATATAAAATTTTACAAATTAACTTCCTTTTTAGACTAAAATGTCAATAAAGATTATCAATAAATGATGTTATACAGGGTGGGGCAATAGTGCGTCAGAGTCCGATTGCTTGAGTTCTAAGATAGTTAGGACGATAATTCAAAAACCAAATATAACTAGAGAACTGTGTCTATATCTAGAAATTATTGTCGGATATACAGGGTGAACCAAGGAAAATCAACAGGGTCAATTGCATTTTTTCAAATGAAATGCTACGTACTTCAATCCATTTTTTCAAGCATTTTAGTGGTCTCCATCCACACCTCCAATATCCTTTACTATCTCCCAACCACTTGGGAGTTATAATTTTTTTGTCAAAATAATGGTATCTGCAGATGCATACCGAAAAAACCATCGTTCTCAAGGTTATGGAATGCAGGAGGTCATTATTATAATCATATTCGTCAGACATATGAGTGATATTTCTGAATCATTATCATTCCCAAAAATTATACAGGATGACTGAAAATGATTTTTCAATTTGGAAGTTTTTGAATTAAATTTTCTCGAGTTCTTCAAATGGAACACTCCGTATATTTTTCGACCATGTGATATAGGATTGAGAGGCGAATATTTTTTTGTATGTACATCCCTGGGGATATTCCTAGCCGTTTTCGAGTTATCCACTCGGACAATTTTTAGTAGCTCATTTTTACTGACACCTCTTATTAGGATGATGGAAACACATCGTTTTAATTATTTTAACGAATCCCAACTTCTTTTATCCTTCAACTTCATTTCGTGTGTTTGATTCCTGACTTGGAATTATTTTCGTTTGCTATTGTGTGCTATTAATTGAACAACATTTATCGTGAGTACATATATTCCGACAGATGAGGGAAATAATCACTTATAATCTCCCAAGTGCTTGAATTATTGCCGGAAATTTTTCGAGTACATGAATGTTCAAAAATATAAACTTTCGGCAATTAATTATAGCCATCTTCTACCAGCACAGGCTATGTTTTTGGGTATACTTCACGGATGTTTACGAGGGCGTACAATTATTATTATATTGTGTAGATTTACTTTTTTCACTCTCAGTATTGGGTCCAAGTCAAAAGTCTTCGTTACTCTCAATATTGACAAGAATAAGCTTTATCACCAATTCCTTATTTTCAACCCGAATCGATATCCGCAAAAATATCATTCATGCTCAATTACAACGTGAGTTCTTTTTCAGCCAGAATTGAAACAGCAAGGTCGAATCCATGAGTAGAAATGATTAAATTCGTTGCTTCACAATATGATTCAGACAAGAAACAATTACCTTCATGATAAATCGCATTCAGTCTATAACCTTGGTTAATTTTTATTTCAAAATCTCCGCTAACAAGAGGAAGACAATGTGTATACAGCGTGACTCACGGTCGATGACATGTTAGACGTTTATGGAAAACCAAAACCTATTACTTTAAATTATGACAATTATGAATAACACAAACCATTTTGACGAAGTCGAAATTCCTTTCTTTTCAAACCATCCCAAAAAGTGAAAAATTTGAGGCAAATATTTGTCAGAAAGCAACTACTTCTCCCTACAAGCATTGAATCACATCTGATACCTGTTTGGTTTCGTTTGTTTGATTCTCCCCGACATACTTTTTCGAACTTTGTTCGAATTAACGTAAGACAGTATTGTTAAAGTTTAAGCTAAGTTTTATGTATAAACAGAAGCTTCAATTTGTGATGCGGAAAAAAAATGGGTGTATCACATGTTTCAACAAAACAAAAGCATTCGTATAAATTTACCATCGTTCGAACTCTCAAAGCAGAAGACTTTGAACGTAGAGTGAAATTTTGCATACATACACAAGATGATGAAAATTCATTTGGAGCGACGGATCAAAATTTACGAGAGATGAAATTTTCAATGAAAGGAATACGCATTTTTTGGCTATCATAATCTTAATGTGACAATAAAAGAGGGGTTTTCAAAAAAAAATGGACCTAAAGATTCTCTGTATTTTCAAAAACAATAAAATCAGCTTTCCTATTTATAATGATACCCTTAATACTGATCCAAATACTGAAGACAACTATAACCAATATCCTCGAAACTTTGGACTGGATGCAGCGCAAGAACATTCCACCCAGGAAGTTTCCAGGGAACTTTACGGAATGTTTGACGATCGTTGGTTTGGGCTCTCAGTGTTATATGGGATTGGCCTCCGAAATCACCCGATCTCACGTCGCTTGACTTCTTTTTATGAGATGTTTCAAAAGAAAGTATGAGTACAGTACTCCAGTGCCTTAAGAAGAACCTGATGATTCAGGTGTGGGGATAGGTATAGCATGATATGTTATCTTGGAGCAATTTTGTTCTTTCAATGTATCTAGTGATATACACATAAAAAAAATGAAACTCTTGACCACATTTATGAAGTAATAGGAATTTTAGCACGCCCTTTATTGTGATATAGAGTCGATCAACTTTTCATGAGTTTAGTGCACAAATTTACTTGAGTACTATTAGGCTATGTTTTGGTCCATACCATTTAATATGTTTTGCCAATCAGTAATTATCACCCTTGCATAATTTACAGAATTTGTAGCCCTTCCATCAAGAATTATACTTCATAATACGTCCTCCTATATCGGAATATATCTAGTTACGCCTCTTGTGGAACACGAATAACTATTTTAAAGCTTCAAAAATCAAATACCTATTCCTTGCTCAATCATAACGGCTGATTCTTCATCATGTTTTCCAATGAGACAATGTTGAATATAAGTGGCACTGATTTTACAGAGGTCATACGGAGTACGCAACATGCTTTCTTATTCGCAGCACTACGATCCAGGTTCATATTGAAACAATTTGAAACACTGGAAGTTGGACTTCTGGATCGTATGTGTTTGCAAACTTTTATCACACAGCAGACCAATCATTGATACCTAGTTCAGTTCATGCTATATTTAATAATTGAAAATGTTAGGTTTTTTGCAATTAAGTTGATTTAGACGGAATTTGAAGCATTTTCCTGTTATTATATTGTTACAATTTATCTCACTTATATCACTAATGTATGTGATGAACAAAATCAGATCTTCGAACATTAACATATTGGTCCAGGTGGACATGTCAGGAAGTATAATTATTACTTGAACGACTTACCTGTGAGTTTCAATCTAAATTATACGAAGAATCACGTACGAGTAGACCAACCCTATTACTAACTACTATATTATATTCAATATTCTTGAGCACTCTTGAACGTAATGAGTGATGAGCCTATATGATGGATCAAGGACTAGGTTTATGTTTTTTGAAGCTTCAAAATAGTGATTCGTGTTTCAGTACATCTGCTCTACTCGGAAGTGGTTCTTTGTATAATTGAGATTGGAGTTCTTTACAGGTACATAAGTCGTTTAATCTATAATTACAATAGTGTACTGTAGACCATGGAGTATCATTTTTATTTACAGCGGGTTGCAAAAACGTATTAATTTTGAGATAGTAAAACGTACAACAAAGAAAGATTCGTGAACGCCTACTCTTTAATACCTTTCTGGTTGTGGATCAGATTGTTCCACAGTCATTTATATTTTCATTTCTTTTAAAGATATCATCTACTTCTATGACCTATTGGTTTCATATACAATTTGACTGTACCGTCTATGAGTTAGAATCTGAACGGAAATCAGTAAATTTTGTTCATATCATACATACATGTATAAATCAGAAGTACGGAAAAACCTACCAAAATTAAAGTCATTTTAAATAACTAATAATATATTTACACAATAATTAACAACGACAATGAAAAAACAAAACAGTCTCTTTAAAAAATATCTTATATATATATCTAATGATGGTAATGAGGAGCTTGGTGATGTCCACCAGCTTGTAGATGATTACGTTGTCCCGACTTTTCCACAACCGCATTGAATCCGCTATGTTTATCAACCGTGTATTTAACAGTTCTGATGATTCCATCACCTTCATGGAGAGAGTACTCCCCTTTGGTGATGTCTCCATCTCTTGTTTCTTTGTGGGAATGGATGTCACCGGTGTGGTGGTCTTCGACTCCATAAGCGAATTCGTATTTTGGGTGAGCCTGAAAGTTTCCAATATGATAATTTTTGTATGGTTAACTGAAATTAGTATTGAAATTGAATGAAATTGTGCGTTTCATCGATATCATCAACAAGGACATATTTGCATGAATTCAACGAAAGGAATATTAATTTTAAATTCAGTTTTACTTCGTAATAACAGTCAGATTATTGAAACGAGAGGTTACACATACTGTTTCATCTCTGTCTGAAGAATTTTATTTCAAATCAACTGAGAAGTTGAAGAAGAAAACATTCCCAAATGAAGCATAAAATATTTGACGATTTTGAAACTAGAAAAAAACTGCTATAAAAATGAAGGATTATTTGTAATTTCCAACAGAAAAACAATACTTTCCCATCTGAGGATACGCTGGATTATGAATTCAGTAACAGATGATTCCATATGTGACTTTATGAACATCACGTGTACATTTTCATTGAAATCAACTGAAGAAGTTTGACTATTCATTCATATTCAGAGGAATAGTCAAAAAACAACACACAGCACATCTTGCATATCGTAAGTATCTATCTAAGAACTCCACTGTTCTTGTGTGTTGATATAATTGAAAACATTCTTTTGGATTTCATAAAAAAATCCCTGTGATGCTTAAAAAACACACTGTCAAAAAATACAACAACGTTATACTTACATATTCCTCATCATGATGAGCTTTGCTCAAAAGTGGAGCTGTATGAGAAATAGTCGGAGAACTATATTGTTTCGATGGAGAGGCTCCTGAAGTGAAGGAGTTACTAGCTGGCGCAGCACTGTGGAAAACAGGAGCAGCATATGCGGCATGAACCTGTTGGGTACCATGGATGACAGGTGCGGCATGAATGTGTTGGGCCTTATGGAAAGCAGGTGCGGCATGAACGTGTTGTGCGCCATGGTAAACAGGTGAAGCATGAACGTATTGGACACCATGGAAAACTGGTCTGGCATGAAGATTTTGGGCAGCGTGGTTAGAAGAGGTGGCTTGGAACTTTCGCGCATGATGACCGAAAGAAATTGAAGAATAGGGCCTGGATGCTCCATGGGAAGAAGAAAATACCGGAGCAGGTTTTGCTTGGTGAGTGTGACCAGATTGGGGTTGCTTGGAATGGTGCATGGAAGCTATTCCGAAGTAACTCTGTTGTGACTGAACGTGTTGTAGAGAATTGTGGTTGGCATTGAATGCTGTGTAAGATGGTTGAACTCGGATTGCTGCAGTATAGGTGAGGAGGAAGGCCATGGAGAGAGTCTGAAATAAATGAAAAGCTGCAGTAGTTGAAAACATAAAATGAAGAATAATATTTCCATACAATTTAATTTCTTTGGGTTTTTGATACAATATCATCAGTTTGAGGAAGTTATCCATATCGGAGCACTAATACCTTTTTGTTTGTGAAATCAATAATAAAAATTTACTTTTGAGAGGAATAATAGACTACGTGTGTTGTTGAAATTTCCAGATTCGTTATGTTATGGGAAATAATTGTGGAGATCATGAACAAGAATTCTTTTTCTATAGGTAAAGAATATACTGGAGTTTTATCCCAACACCAAAACAAAACAAAAAGATTTTAATTCAATAGGGTAGGTCATACCAAAATCATATAATATATGCCAAAGGTTTTTTTTCTTCCGGCGAAAAGGAAAATATTTTAGTGATTGTTCTTATGAAACGGTACCGCTGATGGAACCAGGAACCATCGAAATTAAGGTTCTCCTTGGTATGGGTACTTTTGACATAATAACACTGTGATATCGGCCTTTCTGGAAAAAAGGCATGCTTGTCTATGGTTGGTATTGATTTTCACTGAGTTGTTGAGTATTAAAATCGCTCCCGTTCATTTCTCGTTATTTTCTGGTTTCACGGTCTGATATCGCAATACATTAACAGGAACAGAGAAGCAAAATTTATATTTTACATGGTAATATGCCTTCCCTTCTTAGATTTTGAAAGTCATTTTATATCTGGAAATAATTACTACTGAGAAAATATGAAAAATATTGAAACGTGTTCATATACAGTGGGTGATAATCTGAAAAGGCCAGTCTATTTTAATACGTGATCATCGTGATGAACAATTGTGAATATTTGTTATACAAGTTTTCTGTATGAATAGGCCATAAACGCAGAAGGAGAAGCCTCTTGTGATTTGAACGTTGTCCATAAAAATGTTTTTGGACGAATGAATACTTATATTTACCTTAACGAACATCTTGTTTGCTGAATTATCACCGAACAGAGAAATGAAAATGAACTGATTTCAAAAATATCAGCATCAACTATTTATACCTGACATTCATCAACGAGAAAGAAGTCATATTAGAGATTGATATAGGAATATTATATAACTAATTATCGAAGTTTTGATTCAAACATCCTAACCCAGTCTGAGAATGCGTTTTGCGACTGTTATGTCAGCCTGAATGAGTTATCTAACATCGAGACACATTTATTTAATAGTGTAGATTGGACATTCAAATCACTTTTCTATTCTGCCTCGGTCTCAATCATTACGAACTGCTCCCAAATACTTCAACACGTATTATTAATTTAACTGAAGCGATTGATCACTAATTAAATTTATGAAAATTGATGTTCACTCTTTTTGAAATGAATACATTAAGCTTCTGTCTAGCAGTAGTCACTTAACAATTAACAATGTTGTAACATCTGAAATCGGTATTGAACTTTGTGGAAACCCAGAGACTACCGGACGTGCTCGGGTCATCTGTTTCTAATCCATTTTTGTTCCGAATGTCCTGGTTTCAGTACTATACAGACAATACAGTGGTTGAGTATTGATACAATGATTTAGTTCAATAAAACGCTCGAAAATGGCTTCAACTAAAAGCCTCTCAGAGCTTGAAATTTCATCGTTTATTTTACTCTTGAGTTGAGCAACTTCCAACTTGAATCTCTGAACAAATCGATTTTGATGATAATTGGTTTTTTGTTTTGTGCCAAGAGCTATTTCACTCCCCATCAATTGATTATGATTTAAATCTGCCCTGGAATCTTGTTCCCATATATGAAGTGTTGTAGCCCCTAAGCACTCTGAAACTTTTAGATCTTTTCGAAATTTATCAGTGATGCTTGGAATATTTGTTCAAGAAAACTGAAAGAAATAATTAACGATCGAATTGAACTGAACTGAAAACTGAATTGAACACCTTAAACGAAAACATTGGCAGATGTGAAGAACCAAATGAAAAAAACGCACTTTCGAACAATATTTTTTTTTTAATTCGAAAGTTTGATTTAATGGAAATATTGCAAAGTACGGGACCGATTTCATTTCAAAACGAAGAAAAATCCAGGAAATCAACAGATAGCTGACCTGTATGATTGTTATAATAAGTTTACTAAAAAACTATGAGGCAAACAAAAGAAAAGTTCTACCACATGGAATATTCCAAATGCTTCAACTCACAACGAAAAAGAATGAAAAGATGAAACAACGAAGTATATTACTGTTGGTGGAAAAATAATTGAAATCTAGAGTGGAATTTGTAAAGCTTTAAATGAATACTCAATAGAAGTCGGACCAAATTTAGCTGCTCTCCTTCCAACAACACAAATAAAAAATTACGTAATGTTCAATTTGACTACAATGTTTCTCAAATCTGTTGATGAAGAAGAAGTTAAAAATGTGCTTGATAGTTTAGACAACCAGGAAGCTCCAGAATTTGATAACATCAGTGTCACACTTGTATAGGTAGTAAAATCAGAATTAACCCCTATACTAACTAGATTAATAACCACATCTTTCGAAATAGGAATCATTCCAGAAAAAATGGAAATTGCCAAGGTTAGGCCGATTTTTAATGACAGTAAAAAATAAGAGGAAACTATAGGCCTATTTCTGTTACCCATTCTCTACAAAATTCTCGAAAAACTCATGGATATAAGATTATGTGATTATCTGAAATCTATTGACTATCTCTTTAGATATCACTGACTTTCTCAAGTCTTGTGATACAGAGTCAGCAGCAGTAGTATTTGATACTGTTGATCATAATATCGTAATGGGAATTTTATATGATTAAGGGGTGTACACACATGTTTTTTGAACTAAATGGGCCCCAGTAAAACTATACTATGTGGTGTGCCGCAAGGATCAATTAATACTGGGTCCAGTTATTTTTGTTATATATACAGGCCGTTTCTTTTATCATGTGGTAACATTGCTATATTCTAAACCGTAATAGATACAAAAAAGATTAAATGGGAAAAAAGGTAACTATTATGGTGAGTAGTAAATTGGTCGAAGGAAATTTACGGAGATTCTTGCCCTTCCCAACGTATACAGGGAAAACTGAAAATGCTGTTTTCGGTTTTTTACGTTTAATTACAAATTTATCATTACGTAGTTCTAGTACATTTTGAATACAATAAAACTTTCCTCTTTCATTTTTTTATATTTTCTGAAATAACCATTCTATTCGTAAAAAACCGAAAACAGCATTTTTAGTTTTCCCTGTATAAGTGGGGAAGGGCGAGAGTCTCCGTAGATTATCTCTGTCCAATGTACTGCTCACCACAATAGTTACATTTTTTCCCATTTAATCGTCTTTGTATCCATTACGGTTTAGAATATAGCAATGTTACCACATGATAAAAGAAACGGCCTGTATATATATAAATTCCATCCAGTATCTGGACCTCAAAGAAAAAGCGTATTCATTTGCTGACGACACGACATTTGTATATTCAGGAAAAAATGTGGATAATATTGATGGAAAAATTATGCACGATTCGGATATATTATTGCCATGACTGTCAAATGTCTATTCTATTTAGACTATAAACTTCAAAAACTTTTTGACATAAGCTCTATATCAAATTGAACACAGTTTGTACCTATAACAGGTGCTATATGTGAGAAATACAGTACTACCGAAGTGCCTGATGGAAAGGCCGAAGACAGCCAGTGAAATGAAATAAATCCAGAGATTTCGAATCGTAGTATGATATTTACCTAATTATAAATTTGTTCTTATCAGTGATGTCAGTAATTGAAAGTGAATATATACTTTATTATTGTTGTTGATATATTTCAGTTTATTTTGTTATTGAACTATTCGAAATATCTTCTATAGGAACTTGTGTAATTTTTAATACTTTTGCAGTATGTTATCATTTGCAGGGCATCTAGTAAAATCGCTATTCTCTGGATTCATTTCGGACATAACAACGAATGTACTTTGGAAGTCCAGGAAATATTCACATCGGTAGCTATTCGGACAAGTTCTGGACTTCCATTTTACTAAATATGGACATACAATGTAGTCCCAAAATACGCACAATGTACATCCATTGGACTTACTGGACGTTAATTGTGTGTCCTTAGTGGTGTCCTGGCCGTCCATTGAACTTCCATTGAATGTTCTCTTGGATATCTTAAACTTCCAATCACAACGTCCATTTGATCATCCATTGTACGTACATGTGCTGTGTGGGAAAAGATGCATTTTATCTATAGCTTCAATGAGTCACTGGACTATCATTAGTGAATTTTCGATGATCTTCAGTCTCTATTGAGTCTCTATGGTAGATGTCACACAATGTTGACAGTTCCGTCCATCACTCAAGTTTAACTAACAATGGAGAAACAAAGAGGCTTATTGTTATTGTCAGGAAGAGTTTTTCGCCTTTTTTGGAATGTGTTTTACTCGAGGTCATTTCCAGTTTGCTAGTATCGGTAAAATACGAATTAGCTATTACAATACACCACAAGAGGTCCACATTTGCTGTCCATTCCATTAGTATACACCTAAAATAGCTTTTCTTTGAAAAGTGGAACAATCTCCTTGCGCTGCCTACTATAATATTTGTAACAGACACAATTCTATCAACAAAACATACACACCTCCTATACATAACACACCTTCTCAGTTATGTAACATACCGATATCCTATAACGACCAGTTACACAATGCAGCTGCAAAAAACAAAACAATCGAATGTACGATAGTCTGTTAACAATGAATTGTAGTAAACATAAGATCGATCGGTGGTATAGTAAGAGTGACCTTCCGTTTTCGCTCACGGGAAGGATAGCCAGTGTGAACGAACTGATGAATGAAGATTATCTTCTTACCGAACAGGTTTTTGAGATGCGGAATGCATCAAACGACTTCGATGTCGTCCATGAATATTTATTTAATGTCATTGTCACGAATCCTTGGAGTAATCCGAGACTAGCGTAAATCATACCTCTTTCGTTCATTCATTTCGTATAGTGTAACCGGTCGTTTTTTTTTTTTGATATTGTTTGTAGTTACTATCTATTTTTTTGGTTCTTACCGTGAACGATTCTCAGAAACTATTTATCAAAGACTTGCATAATTATCTCCAAAAACATGTTTTCAAGAAATTTCAATTGATTATTGATTTATTTCAGCTCAGCCTCTTCTTCTCTTAATTCATTTTCTGTCACTGGTTCTTCTATTCTTTCATTATTCTCTCCTCTATTTAATTTTTCGTATTCTACTATTTTGTATTCTTTGCAGCACTTGTAGAATAAAATGCTCTGGAGAGCAATCGGGTCAAAATCATAGAAATATTGATGCTTAAAACTACTGATGTTTACAGCATATGAAATAGACCAGGAGCTGGTGACAGGTGACGTTCTCCCATTTTACACTGCATGCCTTTTTAAGGCTTAATAATTAACCCTAAAATATGAAAAATAGCTTGGGTTCCTGGCTGCCTCACGTGTGCACTTCATAAGGAAGGGCGCTTTTCTTTTTGTGGGGAATTTTCGTTTTCTTTTCGCGATATCATACTGCCTGCTGTTGTAATATACGGAAGTTTAAACAAATTGAAATGCTACTAATCAATGGCATGCAATCTGCAGCGGCCAAAAGGGCTCAAATGGAACGAAAAACTGAAAAAAATCAAAGGATCTTCCGTGTTTTCAAATTGCATGCCGATGTAAAAGATTGAAGTTTCAGTAATAAAAACACTCTGGAAAAATTCTGGAAAAATATTTACTAACGGTAGAAAATTGCGGGAAAACTCTGTAAAAATGTATTACAGGTTTTACATGATTCCAAACTGCATGCCATTAGAAAGGTACGTCATTTGTATAATTAATTAATAATAGGTGATTTGGCATGCACACCAGGATTTCGCAAAACAATGTCACATAAATTTTCTCAGTGTTTTTTGTAACGTTCGTCATGCATGCCTCTATTTTGCGAAATCTTGGTGTGTATGCCAAATTACCTACTATTAATTCATTATACAAATGACGTATCTTTTCAATGGCATGCAGTTTGGAATCACGTAAAACCTGTATAAAATTTTTACAGAGTTTTCCCGCAATTTTTCACCATTGGTCAGACGAGGGGCGCATGCGAGTGTTTTCGTTACTAAAAATTCAATTATTCAGGTCGGCATGCAATTTAAAAACAAGTCCCCTTTAATTTTTTTCAGTTTTTCGTAACCCTTTGAGCCCTTTCGGCCACTGCAAATTGCATGCCACCAATTAGTAGCGTTTCAATTTGATTGAACTTCCGTATATTACAATGGCAGGCAGTATAATATCGCAGAAGAACACGAAAATTCTCCACAAAAAGAAAAGCGCTTTTCCTTATGAAGTGCACACGTGCGGCGGCCAGGAACTCATCTATTTTTCATATTTAAGGTTGATTATCAAGCCTTAGAAAGGCATGCAGTGTAAAATGGGAGAACGTCACCTGTCACCAGCTCCTAGTCTAAAAGGTTAGAATTAGCAATTTCTACACAAAAAATATTGTTTGTGGAAACACGCTTTTCTGACTGATTTTTGAAAGGGGCTATATCCACTAGTAGGCTATAATGGCTCATATTCATCCTATATCTGAAAAAAAATTATTCAGAAAGTATGTCAATCTTTAATTCCTCGTTGAAGATATACTGAAATAACTACAGAACACATATGCATGTATGATGTGTGTGTTTTAGAAATATAAACTAATGCAGAAAAGTGCCAAAACTGCTGAAATCTTCAATTTTCACAAAAAAGACTTTTTATTCAGCAGGCTTCATCTCAAGGACCACGTGAACCAACGCAATGATAATTGAAAAGGAACCAAGCGCCAAATTGCAAAATCTGAGATAAAGGTTCCAACCGACGGTTTGACTTTCATTTATTATGTGTAAAAGTATTAAGCACCTTCTAGAATTCTGGCGAAATCGATTTACTAATGATCCAAGCGACTTTGAAGGAAGACGCAGTTTCCTATTATAGAAAAATATCCAACATTACAATACCGTTCATAGAATATGATCAAAGTCGCTTGGTTCCTTTTTAATTATCATCATCCACATATTCTGCTTCTGCTTCAATGGTTGAATATTTCATCTTCATATGATTAGGGAATAGAGGTCGAATGATACCTTGTTTGAAAGCCCGTTAACTTCCCTCAACAACAAAACCTCGATTCATGAGTTGAGATACAACGTTCGAGAAAAAAAAAATATTATTTGAAAAAACAAGATTTCGATAGGTCACTCTGTGTATATAATAGCGGTGACGTTATTTTTAACGGAAGTGATATAGCGTAGGGCTGAATGTCAACTACTTTCAAATAAAAGTTTAATGATATTCTGTTTTGACAAGAGTGAACATAATTTCTTTTCGATTTCGATATTGCTTCAGTGTCTACTTTTTGTAGAAATGTATCGATAGAAATCCAGAGAATCTGAAACGTATAAATATATTTCAGGTTGTTGCATCCTTCCACATGTCTCTTGGATGTCAACTCTGAAATATATATTTTTCCTCCGCAATAACTCAGACAATCAGCATCTAAATTTAAATCTCTAAAACATTCTTCCGAATTATATTGGGGCGTTTTCAAAGAAAGGGGGGATTTGACCAATTCATCATTGAAGATATTGCAAAATGCCTAATGAGTAAAGATCAATTTTACCTGAATATGACGAAGAAAGTTCAACGATGAATAGAATTTTTCTGGAAGCGAATAAAATTGATTCTTTGAATGAATATGTGAGAATAAAAGTTCTCTGTTTTCTAAACAATGGAAGTTCAGAAAAATTCTCTTCATACTGATACATTCAGCTTAGTAATAGCAAAATAACGGAAATGGCGAATAGCGGTGACGTTATTTTTAACGGAAGTGATATAGCGTAGGGCTGAATGTCAACTACTTTCAAATAAAAGTTTAATGATATTCTGTTTTGACAAGAGTGAACATAATTTCTTTTCGATTTCGATATTGCTTCAGTGTCTACTTTTTGTAGAAATGTATCGATAGAAATCCAGAGAATCTGAAACGTATAAATATATTTCAGGTTGTTGCATCCTTCCACATGTCTCTTGGATGTCAACTCTGAAAACTGATAAAAGTTTGTTTCAACTGATTTTTTTATGTTGTGATGAATTGGATGAGTATAATCATGATCATGATCTAATCCAGAAATGCAGTTTCATGAGTGAAGTGAAGTGAAGTATCACATTCCACTTTTGCCCAATCGGAGACATTTGAGGATGACCTTTTTAACGTTATGATCACGGGTGTTGTTCAAACATTGGCCTTTAATTCTTAATATCGGAAATTCCTTCCAATATCAACCAAAATATTTTCAACGACGACAACATTACGTAACAGCTATTTAATTAACAAACGATCTCATTTTATGTATCTAGAACAGCCATACATTTGCCTGAATCTATGTACATAACCTGACGTATTACTTCACGAAAGTGCTCCAAATCAATCAAAATATGTAACAAAAATTTATAAAAATTAGGCCAGTCTTCGATACGGAATTACATAAGGCCCGTGGATACAACACCCAAACAGTTTTGCCCATGGGCTGTTTGATTTTGTTGTCATCATTCAGTGAATGTGTACTGGTGGGTTAGTATAAAAATAAGTATGGGTATTTTTTCAAATCAGTATCTACTCAAGTTCACTACTGTTCTAATTCTATAAACAAAACAATGATTAGTAAGGTGAGATAATTTATTTCGATTATAACACATTTTTTCTTGAAGAATAGTGAAATTCTGACGAGGTCATCTAGCAATGAAAAAGAACTGGCATAAAATTTCAGAAGTCCCAATAAAACGATCAAAAATAAAATGTCAAAATTCCAAGAGGTCTTTCTATTTCCTCTATTTGAGATATCATCAGTTTTTTTATTTGTGCAGGAGAAACCGAAAAATGAAGTCCACTCAAAGCAATTTTTCCCTATAGCTGGACGTAAAACGCATGATACTGAAGAATCTAATCCACATGACCATTAGGCATTGCCTTATAATTTTATTTCAGGTTCTATTATGACATTTTGATGGGATTTGAAAATCACCCCAATGTTCGAACTACCTCTATTGTGCCATTCTATTTTCATTGGTATAGGTTAGAATTTCATTATTGGGTGTATTATCAAAAGTTACTAATGATTTGTTTCGAATAAATATTTCTCTAACATTTGCGATGCATGGATCCACGACTTTTTCAACTAAATATAATATGAATCCCATTATTGACTTTTCAATTGATTTTCCAGGCACTCGTCATCATTCTTTTGGCAGCTTGCAGTCAAGCCATCCATCACGAAAACCATGCTGCTGTCTCTTCCGTCTCCTTCAACAACAACCACAATACTGTCCATCACATTCAGTCTGCGCCAACACATCACTCGGCCCCAGCATATAACTCAGGACATTCTCACGGATATGCTGCCCCAGCCGCTCACTCTGCTCCTGCTGCACATTACGGAGCCCCCACAGCTCACTATGCTGCTCCAGCAATCAAAGTAGCTACTCCAGTACTCATCAAATCTGCACCCGTCTCACACTACTCTCCGCCAAATGCTCAATACTCTGTACCTGTGGCTCACCACTCCGCATCTGTTGCTCACCACTCCGCACCTGTTGCTCACTACTCTGCACCTATTGCTCATCAATTCGCACCTGTTGCTCACTATTCTGCACCTGTTGCTCACTACTCTGCACCTGTTGCTCACCAATACGCACCTGTTGCTCACCAAGCCAGTTCTTACTCCAGTATTGCAGCACCTTCAACTCATCAATTCGCACCTGTTACGAAATATGTAGCTCCCGTAGCTAAAGTTGTTGCTCCAGTGACTTATGCTCATGTTGCTCCGGCTGTACACCACCAGGCTTATGCTCCAGTTGCTGTAAAGTCGCATCATCATGAAGAAGAATACGTGAGTTGATTTTCGCATTAACTTCATTACTGTTTAGGCTACAGGAAGTTGAATCAGAAACGTTCTAGGTTCTAGTTCTAGTTCCACTCTTGTTAAAATTAACTGATTTCAGTTGTTGATCACTTCATTTTGGGGACTCATCGCTCTCTTTTGGCCACATTATTATCTGTTAATCATATCTGGTTGAATGAAGAAAGTGAAAAAGTAAAAATCCTGGAAAACCTTTTTTCTTGGTTGGTTATTGAATGCCATTTTTAACAAGTTATATTCTTCAAAGTGTTTAGAAACGTTTATTGAAAGTGTTGCTTATAAAAGTCGAATAATATAACTATTCCCCTTATTTCAAAACAAAATTTTTTGATTACAAAAATAATCACTACAGATGGCTCTGCTGCTCACTTTCTTAGTGGGTGCCGGATATATCGTAGTGCCTGTTAACAAAACCGATTGGAAATCAATTACATATTGTGGCCGAGTCTGTACTGATGAGCGAGTTGAATCGCGAAACCGGTCTGCAGATGTCACATGTTCTCGATTGCCAGTTGGTGGTTGTTACAGGAAGATTGCAAAGTTTATCCTTGTAGGAAAACTTTGCCAGGCGTTTAATAGACGTGATTCGGCGGTCGTATGGGGCTTTTGAATTATTTCTGTTCGACGTTTGCCGACAATCCTATTGTATAGGAAAATTTGCGAAAGGCTGGATTATTTTTATAATAAAAAAATTTTGTTTTGAAATTTATTGCCTTTCGTCAAGTACTCTATTTCCACATAAGAAATATTTAAATATTTTTCATGATGAAAATTTAGATATTCGACTCAAACAAAGTCGTGGTACTGGTCGGAATCTTTCTGTGGTTTCTACAGATGGCTCTGCTGCTCACTTTCTTAGTGGGTGCCGGAGATATCGTAGTGCCTGTTAACAAAACCGATTGATGAAAATTTAGATATTCCCCTTATAATTTTTCATTTTGATATAATAGTGATGTGAAAGACTCATTGAATTAATTTTTCAGGCTCCCGCAAAATACGAATTCGCTTATGGAGTCGAAGACCACCACACCGGTGATATCCACTCCCACAAAGAAACAAGAGATGGAGACATCACTCAGGGAGAGTACTCTCTCCATGAAGCTGATGGTACCATCAGGACTGTTAAGTACACCGTTGACAAACACAGTGGATTCAATGCCGTTGTGGAACGGTCAGGTCATACTGGACATGCTCAATCAGTCAAGAAACTTATTGTTGCTCCTCATCATTACCATCATTAGGGTATCGCCTAATGGTTGATATATGCTTTTGTACCTTATGTTTTCATTTGAATTTATTATATTATATATTTTTGTCATAAAACATGTTTAATTCTCATATTTATTCAGTTAAAAATCATTGTGGTTCGTTAAGAAACGAACTATGTAGAGGAGATAATTGGGAACTTGATAAGTCAAACCTTAACGAAACGGTCAATGGTAGAATTAAGGATAATCTTTCAAAAAAGGACCGGCTGTGAGAATATATTGTTGAGTAATTATTGCATGTAGAAATTGCATAAATTCTCGTAAACATCTAGTAAAGGCTAAAAGCTGCAAAAATTCACAAAATTCAGTCGAAACGGTAACAACATCCGTTTTCGACGAAAGTTAGTTGATTGATATAACATTCTACGTTCCATACGAAATCACTAGTTAAAATAGTTCATTGATATCAAATAGTTCAGTCGACAGGTAGTTTCAGATAGAAAAAAGGTCGGAAGTTAATGAAACTTCAAGATGTTGTTCAGGGATGGTTGATTAACATTTTCTCAAGTTTTGGACCTCGAGGACCCTGTGCTAAAAAAGTAGGTTGGGGGGGGAAACTGCAAATTTTTCGACCTTGGTGTGGTTTTTCCTCAATAACTTTTTTGCCTTACGTTCTATAGCAAAAACGTTGTTCTACTTTTTTGTAGATCGTCAAATTCCCTACGAATTTGTTGTCTCAATCATGTTTGAGGCAACCAAACTTTGTTAGCGAAAGGAGCATCGAGTATTAGTAACAGTTTCGGTTTTTGGGAAATTTTCTGAGATGGCGTGTACATCTCGTGGATCAGACTTGTGTTTTATTTGTAAAGGTGGAGTTTAAGCAGGTGAACTAACAGTAGTGAAAGCCAGAGGAGTTACCAGACTGTTGGAGTTGCTATTATAATTCCTACTTGAAATCACCAACTTTAGATAACCCCCACCCCTGCTTGCCCACCAGGTGTCAAGTCGTTCCTCCCAAGGACAAGAGAGTGTCGGGCCGAGGGGAGTGTGTGATCAGCTACAGCAGTAAAAAGCTGGAAAACAATAGATGTTAGAACACAGCTCCTGTGGAACTGCGGAATGCAAACTATGAGCCAATATTCAACAGAAGGCTGAAATTTGTCTATTCTACCTGCGCTACCTAGACCTATTTGTTTTCGATTTTTGAGGTCATATTAGATCACTTTTCATTTTATTCTTTCAACATGACTCTATTATTCATTAATTCCAAGATGAAATCGAAAAATGATAATTATAGAAGGGTATAAGTACCTCAGGTAGAATAGTCAAATTAGGTAATGAGGAAATTTAAATTAAGGATTGGTAAAAATGGGACAGAGAGTGTTTAACCACTCAGAGTATATATAAGATTAAGTTAGATAAGTAACATTAGAAAACTTCAGCTCTTGAAGTGAATAACTTTGTTAGCGAAAGGAGCATCGAGTGTTAGTGACAGGTTTGGTTTTTGGGTAATTTTCTGAGATGGCGTGTACATCTCGTGGATCAGACTTGTGTTGTTTTATTTGTTGAGGTGGAATTGAAGCAGGTGAACTAACAGTAGTGAAAGCCAGAGGAGTTGCCAGACTGTTGGAGTCCAATGTAAAAAGGAAACTTTCGGCAGATGAACAGTTTCTGCGTGAGTTGAGTGAAGTAAGAGTGCACAGTGCTTGCCAAACAAGGTACAACAATGAGAAATTAATTGCTGCAATTACACGTCGTGTATGTGACACATCCAAAGCTCCTTCTCCTGCACCTACCCGACGGTCACAAGTTGCGAAATTCAACTTCACCAATGCGTGTTTTCTTTGTCAGGAAGCTATCACTGATGATTTCAGAGCTAAACAGGCAAAGTTGCCCTTGGAAAGGCGCAATGCTACAGTCAAAGTGACTCTACCCGAAATTTCTAATAGAATCATTGAAAAGGCGAGAATGCGTGGAGACGACTGGGAGAAGAAAATAAAAGAGCGCATTAGCCAGTTGCAGAATTTGGACACTGATTTAGTCGCCGTCAATGCTGAGTATCATCAAAAGTGCCTCGCAAGCTTTTACTATCCACCTATGTCATCGCATTAAAGAGGAGTGTTTACGAAACCATGCAGGTGATATTTTCATACATCGACAAGAATAGTGATGAATGCCAGTTTTCCATTCAGCAGCTGATTGAGCTGATTGAGGAAGACCGTCGACCACACAGCAAAACTGTCAAAAGTCGTCTTCAGATGAAATATGGGGACCAAATCATTATTTCAGAATCAAGGAGAGGGCCTATTGTCAGTCTGAAGAGGTTTGGTGACAAAATTCTGTACGATCACTGGTACTCCACCGAAAGGAAAGTAGACGCACAGGAAGAAAGACGTCGAATTGTGGAGGCAACTGGAAAAATAATTTTGCAAGACATCCGCTCCAGAGTATTCAACACAGTTGAGTATCCTCCGATTGACAACTTCTTGGATAGTGCACGAACTGCGGTTCCGGAGACACTGCTTCTTCTACTCCATGTCTTGATTTTGACCAACAAACGACGAACCTTGGACTCTTGGAAAAATGAATGTCTCGCTCTGGCTCATGCAATCATGATAGCAGTGCGCCCCAAATCTTTTCTATCGTCCATCATGACTGCTGTTTTCTATCTTCCATGGGCTTTTCATCGTCTTATGAAGAAGCCAACAGGCTAGAAGGGTCTTACGTGCTGCAAGCTGAAAGTACCCAAATTGCGGAGTCTGCCAATCTATTCAGTCAGTTCATATTTGACAATGCGGACTTTAATAATAATACTTTGGATAGTCATGACACATTCCACGCCATGGGAGGAATCATGACTGTAACTCCCCGGGAAGCTATAGCCACCAAATCTGAAGTAGCCCCCGCAACTGATTTGATCGAGGAAGATTCACCAGAAATATTGGACGAAAACGATGACAGCGACATCATTGACAGACTTATCGCTCAGGAGGACGACGAGCTGTTACTAGCTGAACCAGCATCTAAGAAATCTCGGCAGGAAATGTAATGAGTACAAATGAGTACCTTCCCACTGTGATTAGCTATAATATCTTTATTCCTCAATATAATATATGCCTTGAGAATAACTTAATATTGTTAATTTCATTAATTTTTTTCACGAAAGGATTATGCCTTTTTTTCTTCCTGTCCTGGGATAATTATGTAGGGGAACGGGGAGATATCGATCCGAAAAGTAACTGATATCAATACCAAAATGATGTGAATAGGTATGGATGGCTTTCATCAGAAAGATAGCATTTGAGAATGGGGGTTGAGGGAAGGAGGAGTGGGGTGTCCAAAGTTGGTGACTTCAACGTAGAACCATAATTAATACAACATTTCATCGTAATTCGTGTATAACAGATGAAATAAGCTGTAATTTTGCATTTTTTGTACCTTCTTAGCAAATTTTGAAACATGACCTTTTTTTTGACGTGCCATATCTCGGTACCGAGTCCACATACAGACATGTTTTTTCAAACAAAATTGTATAAAATTTTACGCTCTACAAAAACGTATCAATATATTTTTTCCGTAGGATGTAAGAAAAAAAAGTAATCGAAGAAAAACCGGAGAGAGGTCAAAAATTTTGCAGTTTCCAAAACTTGAGAAAATGTTGATTAACCATCACTGAAGAACCTCCTGAATTTTCATCAACTTCCGACATTTTTCCACCTAACCCTACTTTTTTCAAACTGTCGACTGAACCAAAAATAGTGAAATAGATTACTGTTTGAAATAAGGAGTGAAAAATTGAAAAGTATTAAATATAAATAACATAATCAAAAGTTGTGATACAAAAATAACATACAGAGAACTTTCAATTTGACACGTCCAACTAAGTTTTAAAGGGAGAAAGAAACTTCGAATAAAAAATTTAATGAAATTTTGCAAAAAGAGTCTTCAAAAATAAATTGTAATTGTGAAACCTAGTGCATAGTAATTAGTCAATGAGTTATTTCAGTACAAACATTGTTACATTTGATTGCTAGGGTGAGTTAAATCAAAAGATGGTAAATAAACTGAAAGTGAAATCGTGAGTGCTTACTTTTGAAGAGAGGGTCATATACAGTAATTAGAGAAAATTTACTTTCAGGTTGGTACTTTCGAAAATGCTATAATTTGACACTAAGTCATTCAGAAAAATATTACCAGTGAGATTCATTTGAATATGCTCACTGCGTGTAGATAAATTCAGGTAGAACTTTTTCGAAACATTTGAAGTGAGTTTCAGAGCAGACTTTCTCATTGGTTACAAAATATTTCGAAAATTCAATAGAATCAAAATTTAATTGCAAACACTTGATACCTAAACTTGTTTACAGTTTCCACTTGATTCCTCCAAAAGTACTTAAAAGAAATTTCAAGTAATAATGTAATATGTTGGAAAAGGAAGTTGAACGATATTTGTAAGGAATCACTCAATCCCCTACCTGTTTGGGATTTTAGGGGTTGTTTCCATCCATGCTAGAGGATTGATGTAATTTATTTGACAACCATCCTACAGAAGGGCACACTTGAATATAGAGCTGACATTTTTCACGAACAGAAGCTGTCTTACATCCATCCACTACCACAGCAAAAACAAGGCTCATTTCTTCTTTGTTTAAATGTTCATTAAAATATTAAACGTGAGCAGTAGATTGTTATAGTAAAAGTATATTACTTATGCAACTTAAACATAATAGCAATTTTGCATTCCCATGAATTACAGCTCTCATCTTAATCAACACTCCTGAAAAATGGGTCTTATTTTGTGCTTACTGCATAATATATAAAGCTAATGAGATACACAGAATGCAATCCGTCAAGTTCAGTCCTAAAATGTTTCCATAATAATTATTGATTGAACAAAAATTACATTGATTTGACCTACTGTGTATACGAGTATTGAATGGCAACTCAAAATCAACAAAAATCCAAGTGTTATTGCCCTCAATTTCCGATAACATATGTTAATCTATGTAAATTGTGCATAATTTGTTGCAATGAAGCCTTATTACCATTATTACATAAACTGTCACATTCGTGCGAACTATTAACCGTGAAAACGAAATGATTTAATTGCAGAAAAAACAAACCATTGCAATAACCTTCTAGCTACCTCAAATATTAGGTCAATAATATGTTTACCTGAATAAAACTTTCGTATTACAAAATCGATCAACAACAAAGCAATTGATTTTTGGCAAAAAAGTTCGATTTGAAGGTCTAGGGTGAGCATTTAACAATATAAATGTCAGGAAGTATTTACCAAAATCAGTATCAATTTGTTTTCTTGAGAATCAGTTGTTAGTGAACTATAAAATGTACTGCAAAGTGAGTAAAAAATTGTGTCTACAAGTAAATTGAGAAAATACAACAAGGAAGTAGAGAAAGGGATTTATTTGATTGCACGCATTTTTGAAAAATAATAGTTTTCAGTCACAATAGAAAGTAAACGAAACGATTTTGGAAAACACAAAGAAATATTTCTGAACATCAGGCATCAGGTGTTGAGACTGAATGAATGTTTTGTGTCCCTTGTGTATACTTTCAATAGTTTGAGAAAGTGAGTGCCATTCGAATGGAACTAAAACTCTAGAGGTTTCGTCAGGACTGCCACCTCTACATATGTGTATTTGACGCGATGCGTACCGCCTACAGACTTGAGGAAGCAAGCCATTGGGTCGAAAGAGAAAAGAAACTTGGAAAATTCCTCATTTGGAGGCCCAGAAGGGCTGCCCTATATTAGTGATGGAAAGGAACAGCACACTGCCAGTTTAGAATTTCAGAAAAAGTCCAAACATTGTTAAAATGGAATGATATAGCATTTTACCGGTCCCCTTCCGTCAACACAACCTGGTACACAGACTAAAGTAAAAAGAATTAGGAAAAGACATCTCTAGGTGTCATACTTATCTAAGTTAGGTTTGAGGTTTCAATATGTACGCAATTCCAACATCGTCAATTGTCCCCACGTTGGGCGCCAAATTGTAATGATACTGCTCAATAGATTGATCAAAAGAGGGAGGAAGATACTTAAATTTCACCAATGAGGTTAACACGAATCTCTTTTGTCACATTTTGACATTTATATCAGACAGATTACCTTGTTGACAGCTCCTGACAACTTATTGATTGGTTCCTTTCAAGAAAACCTCGACAATGGATATCAAAGACCTACAGCAATCTGTTCAGACAGTAGAGCAGCGAAACCAAGGCTCATTTCTTCTTTGTTCAATTTTCATTAAAATATTAAGCGTGAGCAGTAGATTGTTATAGTAAAAGTATAGTACTTATGCAACTTGAACATAATAGCAATTTTGCATTCCCATGAATTGCAGCTCTCATCTTAATCAATACTCCTGAAAAATGGGTCTTCTTTGTGCTTACTGCATAATATATATAGCTGATGACGCCTTAATAGACGCCAAACTCCGTTGGGATTGTATGTGGTAGGTAGATGGTGCCAGAAGGCAGTTTGCGTTTGGAAATGGTATACTGAATCCAAAGGATGCCAAAAATATTCGGCTGAGCAAGTTGCTGCATAACATCACCTCATTGAGCCGTAGAGGAAAAAATGCGACCCTATGTGATGATCACCAAATGCTCATCAGAAACTTCAGATGAAATGTTGTTCCTACAATAGGGAATTCTCGTAGTTCCACCAATGATTTTTATTAAAGTTTCTGATGAGAAACTCCCTAATACTTCAGAAACATTCTTGTTTATTTGTTGTTTCTTGAAGGACCACTTGGAAAAGTCCAATAGTCTAGGGACATTTCTCTGCAAGAGTGCCTGTACCCGTTGAATGAATTATCATTGGTGTCATTATTGACACAACTTTTAAACTTCAATAATGCATAATGCCTATTTCGACCTCACTGACTTTGATTCCATAAAGTAAGGCTTTTAATTTACGGTATAATGATAATGTATTTTTCATTACTGTCAACCAAGTTCCATCAAAATAATCGAAAATACTTTTGAATAATTTATAAACAACCAATTTTTCATTGAAACTTTGACACCTCCTTACTCGGAAATGTTTGGATAAATTACATAAAAGATACACTCTGTATATTCATGATTGTTAAATGGTTAATTGTTAATTAATGATTTCTGTAATAACTGATCAATTCCATATTCTATCCACAGATTTTACTTCTGGTCGCTGTTCTGTCCTATACCTCAGCTGGATATGTCAATGTCTACCCTCACCATGGTGCCACCTCTTATAACAAGATAGTCAATAGCTATGCTACCCCTATTTACGAAAATCCTGAAGCAGTTGCTTATGGGTACGGAAATGGATACGGTGATGGTTATGGATATGGGAATGGATACGGATATGACGGAGTTCATAATGGAGATCATTATGTGAGTATTTTGGTAAAATCGATATTGAATGAATATCAAATCTAATGTTTTTGTAAAAAAAGTAAGTAGTTGATGAGAGTCAGAAAGCGTAGAAAAAATTGAACACCGTGAGAGAAAAATACATCAGAGTTGAAGACGGAAGTATTTGTAGCTAATGATACATTGAGGAATTATGAGTTGCTAGTGAAAAACTGCTGAAGAATTAGTATGATTATTTTTCCGACCCAAATATCGACCAATAGAATTGCACCATTCGACGTCACGTGGTACAACCTACATGGTATTTTACTGATAATTTTTTGAAAATTTTCTCTGGTAGTTGCTATATATAAAAAACAAAACATGATCCAGTCAAATTAACCACACGTCAAACTGACAAGTTGAATTCAATTGTGAAAATTGGAGATTTTGCATGAAAATGAGTCGATTTGGAGTTTGTTCTCTGTCCACCATCGATAAAATAGTCAAAGGAAATGTTCCCATTAATAAGGAGAAGGCAAAAAAAACAGTTTGGAACCAATTTACTACTTTTTGTACTGAGAGGGAATACACATTGAGTGCTGAAACGAGTGAAGCGCAATTGGCAAACATTATGAAAGATTACGCTTACAATATGAAGAAAATGGATGGAGAAGACTATAAAGAAGGTACAATAAAAACAATTCTTATTTGTTAACTGTACATTTCGTCTCATGGTGCAATTCTATTGGCCGACATTTGGGACGGAAAAATAATCCCCCGAATACCACACGAGCTTCAAAATTATCTGGCATTTCCCTCAAGGTTCCCTGCAAACAAATAAAGTCGTCAAGTTTTTCAGGAAAAATCACTCGCGCTTCGCGCTCGTGATTTTTTAACCTGAAAAACTTGACTCCTTCATTTGTTTGCAACGAACCTATCGGGAAATACCCGATAATTTTGAAGCTCTTGTGGTATTATAAGTGAAAATAAATTATCGAGGACTAGAATTGAAATATAATGAATAAAGTCAATGTAATACAAACATAATCTGTCCCTGGTTTATCTAATTGATATCGTGAACTTTCAGTCTTAAATTTTTTTTAAAATCAATGTCAGTAAATGATCAAAATTTTCACTTTCCACTAGTAGATTTTCCTATAGTCACATTGGAATTTTCCAATAGAGTTCGATAGTATTCCTAAACCAATTTGACAGAAGCCAGCAGAAATATATGTAAGCTGTTATCATTTCTGTAGAAAATGTGCAAATTGAAAGACAATCGAAAACTCAACATGCTCCAAACACAATTTCCATAAAATTCAGATCTGATTTGGATTTGATTCTGCATTTATTTTCAACATCGTCAATTGGCCCCACGTTGGGCGCCAAATTGTAACGAGGCTGATTAATAAATTAATCAAAAGGGAGGAGGAATAGACTTCAGTTTCAATCATGAGGGGCAATTTTATCGTAAATAGATCATTTCATGACATTTATATAAGACGGAATATTTCATTGACTGGTTCCTTTGATAACCTTCCACGATCGCCTTAATAATAACGATAAATAAAAAACACCCCCTTAGTAAAGGGGTAGTTGAAGTAGTTTATTTCAAGAACCTCAATTGTAATTCGCACTTGTTTTTTCAGTCGTATCCTAAATACAAGTTTTCTTATGGAGTGAACGATCCTCACACTGGAGATCATAAGTCGCAAGCTGAGGAAAGGGATGGTGATGCAGTGAAAGGATACTACACCGTTGCCGATCCTGATGGTACCCTTCGCACGGTACACTATACTGCTGATGACCACAACGGATTCAATGCAATCGTTGAAAAATCTGGACATGCAATTCATCCTGTGCCAGTTGTTGAACAAGTCATCGTCGAACCTGTTTACCAGGTACCAGTTCATTCCTCATACGGAAATGGCTATGGAAATGCATACTATGGACAAGGTTATGGACAAGGATACGGACAAGGATATGGAAATGCATATGGCCAAGGGTATGGACACGAAGCTGGATATTATTGATCCGAATGCTGCCGATATTTGTTTCATATATAGTTTTTTGTAAATATTTATTTTTTACACTGTAAGTTCTATCATTTTATAAGCACAGTATATTATTCAGAATGCATATTGTATTTATTTGCGTCCACATGTAGTCATTGAGTAGCAATATCTTCAAAACTGAGTATTTCCATACATGAAAATTCAATTGAAAATGTCTTAGAATGAATCAATTCTCCCATTAATTGTGCTATGTGAGAATTGATTCCTATAACATTTTCCATGATAGACCGTCAGATAGTGACAGATTCAGATGCCCCGTTTTCGCATACCAGCCTCGAATAGGGATGAAAAGTATATCGATGTTCAGGGAAATGGAGCGAAATTGACGAGTGGCCCCTGAGGGTAACAAATCAAAAATTTGTTTTTTCAGATCAGAAAAAAAATGTTGCACATAGTTTTATGCACGCCGTTTTAATTGATAGAACCTGACTTCGGAATACCAAAGGCTTGAGTGTTGCAGGTGGCTGAAGGGTTAAACAAAGGGCACAATCTTGTAAGAAAAAATCGAGATTTTGAAAAATTTTTCCACACAAGCCCATCGAATGTATGAAAACTTATATCGTCACCAGACCAAAAACAAAATGGCTTGAGTGGCGCGAATGGATAAATAATTTTCCCATCAACGAAATGTATTGCAATAAAAACTAATAAATTTAAGAATTCGTTAAAAATTATGGCTTGAGTATAAAGCGTGGCTTTCAAACATTCAGAGCATGAAAAAGTTGCAGGAAAATTGTATGAAAATTGACACCATTCTCTCACGCAAGCCGTTTGGTATATGCTCAGAAATAGTTATTCTAAGACTGGATAACAAAAGGATTCAGTGTCGGATATTAATTATACATAAATAGTTTAACAAAGAGCTGACAATTTTTTTTGACAATTTCACCATTTTTCCATACAAGCCCTTGTGGTACATGGATAGAAAAAGTGATTTTAAGACCCTATATACAATTGAAGTTATAAGAGTCCCACACGGAATATACTATTTATCCATAAAAGAGCTGCCAATAAAATTGAAACAGATATTTGTGAAGGGTGATTATTATTATAATAAGATTACATTTCTATTGCGGAAAGTGAAATTTTTCACACGAGTGGGAAATATTGTGGCACGAGGCGTAAGTCGAGTGCGGCAATCACACAAGTGTGAAAAATCACTTTTGCACCACATAATAATTTTACCAAATAATGTATAAGAATATTTTGACGTTTCACAAACGTTTTTCAAAGCCTGCTTCTTATATATAATAAATAACTAACAAGACGACATGATTGCCTGACTAAAGTAGATATTTAATATATGAAACTATTTGACGAAAATAAACATGAATTTTGGAAAATTCTTGCTTTATTTAGATGATTCAGAATTCTTTTGAATGGATATTTGTTTAAATCACACTCAAAGAAATAAAGATGACATGTGTCCAAGAAACTCGAATAAATAGTCCGACTGAGAACCATTCTGATTTCATTTATTTTCAATAATTACTTTTGAATACAAAATATTTGAAGCAATCTATTTGGAAAGTGTAATTTTTTTCAATATCATAATGAAAAAAAAAGTATCAGCGGGCGAGGATCGAACCCGCGCTCTCTTCGTCAGAAGTCAATACAGTTCGATTATTATAACTTTACCCGTGCGTCATCGAGACGTTTAAGCCAAATGACGTCTAAATGTAGAATGCCGTGGCTACTATCCCGATAAAATTACAATGTGTAGGTAATAAGATAGAATAATGAATTACTGAATTAATGGAAA